>CM042071.1:12979687-13579687 GCA_023512825.1 Liposcelis brunnea
TTGTTTCTGGTTTGGAAATTAAAGATGTCTTCCTTCAGTCTGGTGTACCGCAAAAAGTATTAGCCCATATTTGGTGAGTAATTTTTCGCTGGAGAAAAATATTTTTGAATTGTTTTTGACCCAGAAAAAAAAATTATTTACAACTATTAATTTTTTTACAGGAGTTTATGTGATACAAAACAAACAGGGAAACTCAACAACGAACAATTTGCACTGGCAATGTGGTTAATAAGTCAAAAAGTTAAAGGTATTGAACCTCCAGCTACACTTACTCCGGAAATGGTGCCACCGTGTATGAGAGGCAAACAAGAAAATCAAGTGGTAGGTTTTTTCTTTTTCGTTTGCCTGTATCTCGCCAAAACTTTTACAACCACCATGATAAACGTTAGAATTATTAATAACAAGCTGATTAACATGACATGGTGGTTGAATTTAAATTTAAATTTTTTTTCTACTTCTAAAAATATGGTGCCGGCTAGTTTATCTCTCTGCCAACAACTAAAAGTAATAAAATCGTTAAGAAGGAAGGTTTCTGCCATATTGCCGAATTTAAAATTGACAAATCAAGAAAGAATTTTTTTAGCTTACCTGTAAATTTTACTGTCCTTTTTTCTAATTCTTTGAATATTTAGCCTGTTTAAGAGGTCGATTGTTATTCGACCTGATGATTGCTCTTCAATTAGTTCAGGGATTATCGTTAAGTTTTTTATCTTCCAAGTAAATGGAGTATCCGTTTGGAAATTGCTGGTTAAAAAATTTTAAGTACTATTTAGAAAGCCAAAATCTCTGACTAATGGCCAAAAACTTTGAAAGTGGCTGAATTAGACCACTAGGAGCATTGTCTAGCTGCTAGACAGCCACTCTAAATTCCTGTAAAATATTACCCTGGGCACGAAAGAACGACATTACTCCCAAACTCTCCCGTTACCGTCTTCCGTTCTACATCTGATTTTAATTTAGGCAATTTTTGAAAACTTGAAAAAATTCCTGCTGAATTATTTGCCATTTCAATAATTTTCCCGAATCTGTCTTTAACTTCAAATATCACCGGTCCTGGGCATGGCACCTAAAATTAAAAAAATTAATCAGCAGCCCTCGTCCAAATTTAAAAAAAAAAAAAAAATCATCACACCTTGCAAAATTCAACAGACACTTCTGCCGGTTGATTACGTATTTCCTCATATTTAAGCAGAACTTTTGGCAGGAAGATTGAATTACAAGGCATTCCTGTTTTGAATCGGCTAACGACTTCCATAGCCGCTGTTAAGGACCCAACTTTATCTTTTTCAACCTCAGCTGTGAATAAAAATGAAATAAAAATAACGTTTTTAGAGGCAGGTAGCCATTCGGATCGAAACAAAAGAAGCTATAAATTTTTTACAACCTGATTTCTTATCTTTTATCGCGAATGGTTGAGGTGCACCTTGTAATTCTTTGTTTTAGTTAGCTAAGAGCGTTCAATTGAAGTTTTTTTTTGGCGAGTGGAAAAATTTGTAAGTTTAGGCGAAACGAAAAAAAAAATTTAAATTGGAAATTTTTTTAGTTAGGACTGTAAATATTTGGACTTTATCTGCTAATAATGGCTGTAAAAGTTTGATTTATTTACTGTTATTTTCGGTTAGCGAAACCATGCACAGCCCATATTTGAACATTTTCCCGACTTCTCCACAAGTGCTGCACTCTGTCCAGTTGCTCCATTCCCTAAAGACTTGAAATTGAGTTCCTGGCACTGTTTCATTTTTCACTGGCGCGTCCGATGGTATCTATAGTAATGAGAATTTAGAAATCTTAGTTAAACTGCTTGTGTTTTTAAAATAAACGAAAACAAGCGCTAAACTCCACCGCTAGAGTCGCTGCTGTCAAAAAACGGTCACATCCAATCAGGATTGTGCACAGTGAATGACTATGCTGTAAAAGCTTTGCATCTGCGTGCGCAATAAGGTCAAAGTTCCGCAAGATGGCGCACAAGTCGCAGTTCAATTAATAATCAATGGATAGCGCTAGTGTCGAAATAAAGCTTGCGGGTGGTGAATAAAAAAGAGCTCTGAGGTCCTTTTATTTTACAATAAGGCCGCTGGAGAGAGTTAGTGTCAAATTAATATGGCTGATAGGAAAGCAATTTGCAATTTTGGCAAGGCTAAAACCATTTTAACTCTCCAACATCATTTTACCAAAATACAACTAGGGCCATCTATTGTTTTTTTTCAACACTGATGCATAACTGGATTTTCTTATCTAACAACAATCTTTTTGCCTTTCTCTGCATTTTTTTTACCTTAATCAATTTAAGATCATTCGATACTTCAATTACATAAAGAGACACAGAAGTATTCGATTGAAAACAAACATAAATCCCAGAAAATCCAACTTGAATATTAAAAATCTGTAAAGATTTCTCATCTGTTAGGGTCATTTGATAAGGAAGATCTAACTGATCAAATTCTGTAACATTTTCATCGAATGGCTTATATTTCCATTCTACATCATCATAATTTTGAAATGGCCTTTCACATACAGAACATTCCAATCTAGAATTAATTAAACTCATCACCATAAAATTCAGCAAATTTTGAATAATTTTTTAAGGCTCACTCAGCATATTGTCCTTCTAATAGCTGACGTATTACAGGCTTCTCTATTTTATTCTCGAAAGATTTTTTTTTATTAATGAGACAATGGTAATATTCTTGCCATTGTTCTTTAATTTGTTCAATAAGCTCTGGTTGATTTCCAGGGTATTCTAAGCTATTTTCATTAGCCTCGAATTGAATTTTCGTTTGTTTTATGCTTTGACGATCGAATTTTTTTAAATTCTTGAATATGTTCTTCACATCGAGTGATGTCAGAGATTTTAATTCTTGGATAATAATGAAGAGGAAGATTGTAAATATTTTCATACTTTGGCGTAGACAGTTTGTAAACAGTGTGTGGATTTAAGTCCAGAGCACTTTCGAACACGCCCAAGTGCGTTCGAAAATTTTCTATGTTGAAGTTTTTCATGTTTAGCTGCAAAACATAAAATGAAACCGGATCTCAGCCGTTTTGTTTCCTGATTAATCAATCACTGTCCCTATTCTAACCAAGTTAGGTTATGCTTGATTATTCTTATATTACAACAAAGATAGCGCCATGCTCGCCATAAAGCTAATGTGGCGCTATCTTTACGGTCAAATGGGAAATTCTGTTCATGGATAATAATGTTCGGCCATCTTGAATGGTTTAAATAAAGCTCCGGAAAGGAGCACAATCAAAAATCTCTTTTAATATTTCTCAAGGAAAAAAAAGATAGTAAGCTTATCGTGGCGGCCATATTGTGTCTGAAGCAATGTGGAATGGTGACGTCAGATGAATACCATGGAATTTAGATTTTTTTTTTCTTTTCCAGGAACCAGCTCCAGTAATACCGACATACTCAAATCCAGAGCTAGACATGATAGCTGCAGATATTAGAGAATTAACAAGAGAAAGAAATACTCTCGAAACTGATATCGCTCAAAAGGAAGCTGATATTAAAATTAAAAATGGGGAAGTTAAAAGTCTTCAGAGCGAACTTGATACTTTGGCTGCTACGTTAAAACAGCTGGAAAATCAAAAAGGAGAAGCTCAGAAGAGACTTAATGATCTCAAAACTCAGGTACACTATTTTTTTTATGTTGTTAATGGAATGATAGAATCTTGTAAAAAAAATTTTGTTTATTGCATTATGGCTTAATGATTGAATTTTTTTTTTAAAAATGCTTTTGTTTGTTGAAAATTTGTTAAGGATGGCAAGATTATTAATGCCAGTTTTAGATGTTTAATTGTTGAAGTAATTTGTTGAATTAGCTATTCGATGTTCATGTCATGGATTCTTCTCAGTTTTTCCTAAATTGGAATAAAATTAGAGTTGCTCGAAAGGGGTTTTTTTGATCTTGTCAAAGGAAGTTAAAATCTATGATGGCTATAATGATTTAGCCAAGCTTCTGGTTGACCTATTGGACCTAAATGGGACTTCTAATGTCTGCAGAAGGCTAGCTCATACTTTAAATATTCTCCAGGGCCTTTTAAAAAACAAAGAGGCGCTTACTGAATTTTTTATACATGCGTTTTGTTTGATTTAACCTAAACTGGTTAGAAAATCAGACAATATAAATGCACAAACTCAATAAAAAAAATTTAATACCGCCTATGAATTATTTTTTATGCACAGTAGTGAGTTTTTGAAATCATGAGAGTCTTAGTTAAGTGATGCAATGAAGTTTTTAAAATCATCAGACGTATGTGACTTAATAAAATAATTGACCTATGAATTTGCTCGTCTCTGTGGCTCCTGCTGAATTTAAAATAAACGAAAACTCTTCACCTTTGATTAAAATTATTGCGAAAAGAAACTCGATCGAATTTTGAGTCTGACTCGGCTTTGATTTGAAAAATTAGGCTAAGATTAGACCGGCATTTTAAAAAAAAATATAGAAAAAATTTCTTGTAAAATTGGTTAGGCCGGAATCCGCTTGACTCTATCTGGCTTTGGCCAAAATTTTGCTCATTCGAGCTCTGGCCAACTCAGCTTGTGAGGAGCTTGCCAAAAAAAAAAAACACTATCGCAATTTTCTGTTTAAAATATTTGGGCTAAATTAAATTCCTCCAAATATTTAATATTTTTTTTATTAAAAAACTGAGAAATATCCATGTTTGCCTAAAGCATTTTCATATAGTTTCCCAATTTTTATTTTAGTATTTTTAAAAAATTATTGCTTGATTTTTATTTTTCCCCTGCTTGTCTTGTATTATTTTTTTTTAAGCGAAGCAATCAAACGGATTCGAAAAATGTACATAAAAATCCCTTATTACAAAAAAATTAGTAAAAAGCTTAATTAAATTACTAATAATTAAAAATACTTACCTTATTTCACGATCACGATTTTAAAATAGCAATTATTGTTTTTGTACAATGGAGCATAAAAAATCACTTTCATCGCCGATAACCGTTCATAGAGAAATATTAAATGCCAGCAATAAATAGGACCGAATTTCAATTACCGGTAATCGGCTTAAATGCTATTGTAGCTGATGATTGACCGACCTTGACTAACATCTCCGCATGATTGCTTCGTTAATTTTCATCGTTTAATTTGTTATCATGATTCAGTCGGTATAACAGCTAATAATTAGATTTTTGTTTTTATTTATTTTTTTGGCATGTGTTTGCGTGTGTTACGCACCTTGTCCTAATGTAGAAATCATCAATTGAATTAGAACTGAGTGATCTCATACTAGAGGTGGAAGAAGAGCAGACTGTGGTAAGATAATTAATTTTTACTAAAAAAATAATAAATTAAAATTTTTCTAACTTTTTAATTTTTTTTTAAAATTCAGAATTTTTCATTATTTAATATTGATTTTATTGTTTTTTAAGGTTGATAAGTTACGGAATCAGGCGGAAGAACAAGAGGAATCGTTGAGAAGTCAAGAAAACGAACTGACTAGTAAAAAACAAGAATTAGAAGGATTAAAACAGGAAGAGGCGAGATTAGAAAAATTACAGGAGGATAGTAGGAAAATGCTTGACAATCTTGCCAAAAAGCTTCAAGACTCTCAACTACAAATAAGTCAAGTAAGTTACGATTTGAGTGCGGTTAGCACATACGTGTTCAAAAATATAAAATTTATTAATTTTTTCAGGTAAAATCTAAAATAACCCAATTGGAAGAAATTCAAAGGCAAATGAACGACGCTATCGCAATATGTGAATCTGCAGCTGCATCAAATGATCCTTCAGTAGTACCAGACACTTCGCTTAGTATCGGTCCAGATTTCAGGGATCCAGATATAACAAAATTAACTATTATTAATGAAGAAGATAAAGACAATACTTTTAGCAATATGAACGGAACTACAGGATTTGATGACGCTAGTTTTACTAATGGTCGGCTGAAATTTTTTTTTAGCCTTGAAAGAAAAATTTGAAAAAATCATGAAATTTTATTGTTGTTTTTTTATTTTTTTAATAGATGCCTTTTCGAGTCAGAATACAGTCGACGCATTTGGTGACAGTGATCCATTTGGATCTGCCTTTGGAGCGCCTGCAGCCAAACCCGCTACCGATGGCTTTAATGATCCATTTGCAAGTGCGTTTGGTGCTCCAGCAGCAACAACTCCCGGTAATTTTGCTCGTTTATAGAAAATATTTTATTACTTATAAAAATAATTGATTAATTTTGTTTTATTTTTAGCAGCCAAACCCGATCCATTTGATCCATTTGGGGATGGTAGAAGAGCAGGAGCCAAAACCCCAGTGGACGTAAGTAATTAATTAAAAAAGCTGCAGTTAGTTGTAATTTTACAACCGGATGGGATTATTGACGTAGGACTACGTATTAAAAGTAAGACTGCTCTTTTTGCCAGTACTTGATCTCTTAGTGATAGCCGCTGCCGCCAAATTCAAGATCATGGCAGCTTGGAGTTTTCAAAATGGCGTACCCCTATGTAGCAGACGACTTATCAAAGTGTCCACTCTCTCTACTAGGCTTCCCAACCAGAACAATCGCTTTTGTACAATATTGTGATAATTATTTACAATTCAAATAAAAAAATATTATTTCCCTTCGCACAGATGGCTGATAAAGATCCATTTGGCTGTGATCCATTTGCTAATCTACACGCTCCCGAAAGACCGAGCAGTCATAATCCACCTCCAAGGCCGGAAAGCCCAAGCCCAGCACTGCCACCAAAGAAAGCAAAACAACCGCCTCCGAGACCTGCTCCACCAAGACCTCTGCAGCCAAATATGAGGGCAGCGCCCGTGCCCCCGACCCCAAGTCCTGATCCAACTTCAGTTAGCAATTCACATGATCCCTTTGGTGGTTCAGGGGGATTCGCAAATTTTGCTAATTTCGATAGTAAGGTACGTTCACCGTTTCAAGCAAATCCTTTTTTTAGTTTAATTAATTTTTATCTCGTTTCTTAGTGTTGTCATCGAAGTTCGTATGAAACGTGTTCAATGTGCCCTGAATTTGTTGTTGCATGTCCCGAAAGAAAATCAATACTTTCGTTATCCGGAAATTGTTTTTTGAAAGTAATTAAAAACCTTGAATTTTATTTATTCCGAATAAATGAAAATCGTGTAGCTTTGGAGATTTTTTTAATGAAAAAATCGAAAGCTGGACGATTTCCAATAAAAAAATTTTAAACGAGGCTAATTTAACCTAAAGGATTTATGGATCGAAAATAATTGATAATTTAATTCACACGCTCTTAATCCATCAATCCTTAGCGAGCTTAGAGATTTGCGTAGTTTTAGTTTAAATTTTTATGTTTATTGTTATCGTACACAAAATTCAAATGATTCATCGCAGCGCTACATGTTCTTCTGAGACTTTTTAAGCATGCGCAGTATCTTTTAGTGAAGTGCGCATGTGTGCATTTTAATATTGAGCTTATGGAGGTTTTGTAAAGACGTGCAGCGCTTGCAGTGGTGAAATACTCCTTCACTGAATCGTTTGAATTTATTTAGCAAGCATTTTTTAAAATTTTGTGTCATAAAATCACTTTAATTTATTTGTTTATTTATTTACAGCTTTAGTTGAAATGATTTATATGATTTATTTTGTTAATTTATAATTTTATTTTTTGTTTTAGTAGCCGGCACTTAGATTTATTTTTTATTTACAAGTTATCTACACTCATCTTGCATGTATCCTCATGCTGATGTCTGCACTTTCGGTAGGATCTGCAATTTATATTTATTTTGCATTATTTAATGTGTCATAGGTAGCACTGACTAACTAATTTTTTGTAGTAAACAAACTGTAATCGGAAACAATTATGAAATTAACAAAAAGTGGTGGAAAAAATGTTTACTTGGAGGTAGATGCAAAATTATGCGGCTCGCATTTGATCAGACAAAAGCTGACTGAGTTCTGGTAGAATAGTTTGCCTAAAATATCTCTCATTTTATTGAAGAGACTCTTTCTAGGTTCTCCTTAACTCAACTTGTCACAGATTTTCGGTTTTTTGATTGGTTAGACCCTTTTCAGGTTCTACTTAACCTAAACTGGTCACCCACTTCCTCTTGCAATGTTATTAAGAGTTTTGCATCTGCCGCCCCAATGAACTCAAATCTAATAAAATATAGTCAGCGCTGCCTTCGCTTATTTTTTTAATTTTTTTTTTATTGACAGTTTTTATTCCATGCAGCGGATCTTCAAAAAGGGGCTCAAGAATAACATTTCGTTTTTGTTTTCGTTGATAAATTTTACAGTAATATAAAGAATTCTACATTCCTTCAGTTGACAAAACCAGAACCGAAACCCACACTAGGGGGCCTTAGACCAGAATCCGCATCTCCAGCTCATCATCATTCGCAATCAGTATCGCCGGTCGGCGTCTCGACATCGCAGAATCGTTACGCGTCGTTCGAATTCACCGAGGATCCATTCAAAAACTACAGATACGACGATTTATTCAACATTGCGGATCCATTCGAAGAGGATAATAATTTTAGCGTTGATAAGAATAAAAACAAACCAGCGACTGGTAAATCTGATCCATTCGGTTTTCAAGTTGACGATTTAGCGTATGAAACGCCTATCGGTGCAGACGCGGAATTATTCGAAGCGAAATTCCCAAAAATCGACGCTTTCGATTCCGATTTTTCATTCGGTAAAGATCCGTTTAGTTGTGATTCGACGAAAGCGGACAAAGTCAACGGGAACGAGGATTTTTTTTCAAATAATAAAAATCTTTTTAGTGATAAAAATTCAAATCATTCGAAAAGTGATCCGTTTTCCGTTAAAAAAGCCCCTAGCAAGGTAGAAGGTAGTAGCATTAATTTTGATAATTTATTAGGGAAACAAAAATTAGATAAATTCGAAGCTAAAGTCATACCGGCCGAGGATGTACAATTGGCTTGGGCGGCTCAGGAAAGCTTGAGAATAGAAGAGGAAAGGCGGAAGCAAGAAGCTCAAGAAAAAGCAGATTATGAATATGCTCTTGCTCTCAGCAAAAAAGATAGTAGTACGTTAAGTCGAGAAAAGAAAAAAATTAAAAATATATTAAGATTGGGTAGGCATTCTCCTGCTACGTAACGATGTTAATTTTTTTGATGGATTGTTTCCTCAGATTGTTTTTTTTTTAAAGAAAGGAAATGATCAATCGAATGTTTATCAATTATATTAAAAAAAATCCAAAGAGAGGAATTATTAAATATTTTGTACATTCGGTTCGTAAATGTTGTGATAAGTGTGAAATTTTTCTTTTATTATGTTGAATTGGTTTTTTTTGTTTGTCTGGTGAAAATTAAATTTTTTTTTTGGGTACGATGTTCATTTTTTAAGGAACGGATTGATATATAAATTCTAAGCATATTATTTTCTTTTGCATGATGTTTTAGTCATTTTTTTCGCATTTAGCCTGTTGAATTTTTTTTATTGATCGATTTTTTAAAGTTGTGGCCATTTTGGCAGGCTAAAAGCAATAAACTGTGTCGTGCTCCTTCCTCCAAGTGGATAGGCAAAATCAGTTCTGGCCCCTCACCTATTCTTAGCTTATGCAGAAGCAAATTAAGGCGCAGGTTATGCAAAATCAACTTTGGGTCTCGATTATATGAGCTAAATATAGGTTTTAGATTCGTGAGGTCACGAGCACTTTGCCTATTACCATTTTCGACGATATGGAGAAAGCAGAAGACAAAACAGTTTGATACTTTATTTTTGTTTTGAAAAAAAAAGAACTTGTTTTGCCAAAAAGGGATTTTTCTATATTTAACCGCAAAGATGGCGCTGCTTTTCCGACAAGTTTAACTTTCAACCAGACAGGAGTTTGGACAATGACCAGTAATTTTCTTCAAGAAAATCATGAACTCTTCTGTAATCAACCTCTGACTTTAATTCTCTAACCTAAAATGTCAGTAAAGAGCGGCCATATTGATTTTCTGATTAGTAAACGCTGCCACCCTGATCCTGTCCTTTTTCTAGGCTTTAAAAAAATTGAGGAGGCACTAAGCCTAATTAATACACTCTTTAGCTGGCTTATAGCAGTTTAAAATAAAGGAAATAGATCAGTTCGACAAGCTCAGCCTGCAGGAACTGTTAACATTCTTCGGAAACTAATTTTTCTAAACGAGTTTGGGTGAGCAGGTTAGGTTAGGTTAGTTTCCACAAATCAAAGCCACGCCTAAGTGCATTTTTATCTAGTCATTGTCGAGACAGCTCTAACACTGTAGACCTAAGACATACAACGCCCCCTAGTGGTGGCGTCTTACATTTGCTTAACCTTAAAAACCAAGTTAAACTCCCAAACCCCATTATTGTCTCGAATGGCCCAACCTTTAAAAAATCGTATCAATTTTAAAAATTCAAATTTATTTTTAAACCTATTTTTAAATTTATTATTTGCCATATAATTTTATTTTTGTGGAATTTTTTACTAGAAAGGAGTTTTATGTCATTTTTTATGAATATAAACTGAGAGATTTTTTGTAGGGATTTGGGACACGAAATAAAAACGTGTAAATATTATATTGTAAAGCACCGGTGTGGAAAAAATTTAAAGAAAAAGAATAGTCAATAGTATTTTAATTAGGTTGAATAAGAAAAGCGTTAACGGGATCATTGGTAATGTATATGTTTAAATGAAAATGCTTCATCACATGATTTACAATAAATTGTTAAAAGCAATCAAGACAGTTCTAAATGACATAATCCTTTTTATTATTTTGCATGAGTTAGGCTTTTGAAAAGTAATCACGCTTAGTACGAAGGAAAATGGCTATATTAAATACCAAAATTTTAAAATTGGTAATGTCGAAAAAGTACGTAAAATTTTTTAATAAATATAAATCTTAAATTGCCGGACAAATCGTCACATTAGTATCATCATTCCGCCATCTTGAATTTCTTAAAATAAAGATGTTCCTCAACCAAGTAATAGGTTAGATTTTCCATTTACTACAAAGCTGCTACCATCTAAATCGAATAAAATATGGTGGCCAGCTTGGATTTTAGGAAAAGGGGTTTAACCAAATTAGGTTAAATCGATTATCCGAAACTAAATGGTGACGGATTGTCCGGAAATTTTAATCCTAAACATTTTGAACAAGTATACAGTAATAAACAATAACAAAGATTTTAGTAAAAAATGTTTAAATGCTGTGAATGATTATACAGTGTATTCTATTTACAATAGCTGACTAGATTCTTCCGTTTATTTTGTTGTGCTTGTGATGAATATCAATTTTTCTTTACTAAGCAAATTGTTGTATCTTTGAATGTTTAAAAAAATGTATATTTATAATATAAATGGTAAAAATAATGTGATGTTGCAATTATTATAATATCGTTTCATATCAGTATGCAACCCCTGTTTAGAATGATACTGTACACGTATTTGTACATATATTTATGAAACGTTTAAAAAAGCAAAGATGTACACAGTTGATATATAGCAAAAAACAAAGGGAATTAAATTTTTCCCCTTAACCGACATCGGGGATAAAGTTGATAATTGTTTTGCAGATTTTTAATAATATTGACAGCTTCATTCAATTTTATCTCCTACATATCGGGACCTGTTTTGAAAAAAAAAATTGTTGCAAATAATTTTCCTAACCAAGTGAAATTATGAATGTTTTTTATTATGAAGATGTAAATTTCTTTTGTAAATAAGTTCTTCGATTTTTTTCGGCTGATTATTTAAATGTATAGTGAAGACCGGAGTTTTTATTTAAATTTATTGTTGCTGAAGTTTTTTTTTTTGAAAGTCGTTGATGAAGAATCAATTTTTGAAGGTTAACGATTCGCGTAATTCTAAATCAACGCAATTATGATCAAGAGCTGAGTTGCTTTAAATATTTAATAAATGTACGAAGAAAGTAGTTATATACGAGGGCATTTTTTTTATAAATTTTATTAACGAATAGCATAATCATTCGATTAGGAAAAATTGTTATGATGTCTTAAATTATTTTTAAGATGTCTTAAATTACTGGTAAATTGGGATATTTAGGTAGGCGTAGCTTAGTTCGAAGCAATTTATATAACAAATTGTAGAAATATATAAAGAGAACAAACCAACCATGCTATCTAAAATAATTGATACCTCCTGTTAAATAATTTTACTCGAATTCCAAAAACTCAGCTCTTAATCGTTGTCATCGAAAATCTTTATTCGAAAAAAAATATTCGATCTTCCTTTACGGTCTAAGGAAGTTCCCAACGACGCGATGAAACTCAATTTGGAGGTATTTATGTACTTTAAAAAAAATAAATTGAACAATACTGAATATAAATGTTATGTTAGAGGCGTTCCCTACTTTGAATTTTTATTTTTTACTCTTCAGGTGCCTACACCGGGAAAATAATTAAAATTTCTTGATATCTTTCCGAAATCAAGGTAGGCGAAAGCCATAGGAGTGTGTCTTGGATAAAAAAAACCAACCAACTTTGTATATAATTTATTAGTTTTGTTTTGATGGATGAGCGAATGTATTTGGTGCCTGAAAAGAATTTCGCGAATATTATTTCGTTGTTTTGATAATTGGTTTTCGTAGTCTTCTTTAGAGAAAATCCGAAGTAGCTAATAAGCTGAGATAACTGCACAATAAGCTAAGTAATAGTCTCTAAAAAATATGAGAGTTATGTAAAATTGTTAACATAATTTTTTGCTTTAAAGTTATGTGTTTTAGGAGGCAGATCAAATGTCGAAATATATCTGTATATATTATGAAAAGCGTTTATTTTTATTTAAATTCCCAGTTCATTTATTTTATCTAGCGGAAAACGATGAAAATGTGATGAAAAAGATTGAGAAAGAGGTTAATTGAGAAAAAAATGGCGTCAAAGGAAGAAGAAATTTCCTTTGGAGCAGTGACAGCGGACATGAATTTCTGAACGTGGTTAACGGCTCTTTTCCCTCGTGAAATTGTAAACAAACGGTTGTGAGTGATTTTTTTACCATTCAAAAGCTGTGTCAAAATGTGAGGAGATTTTTCTAAAGGGTTAATCTTTAATTTTAGGTGAGTGGGAACGTATTAAAGTTTTCAATTGTAAATTTCATTTAAAATCGCAATGGAAAATCTACGGCATACGAGAGTGCAGTTGCTTTTGCAATATGACTATGCAAGTACGTCTCAGATCGATTCATGGAAACCACCGGCTACCAGCACTCCTATTCACAGTCATCATTATCAAATTAGAAAATCGGCATACAGTTTTTTAAAACCTGATCAAAAGGATCTTCATATTAATCATATAAAACCATCCACAGATTTACCTAACCTAAAATGTAATAATTCATCAAAGAGAAACCCAAGTGATCAGTTATTAAAAACGAGAAATCAAAGCATAAGGGCAATGGGGTTTTGTTCTGATTCCTCATCTGATGATGAGGATGATCCTGGTGTAGCTAGTAAAAAGTTGATCATTAAACTTAATGCAGATAAATCGAACAAAGTAGTTGATGAAAATGAAGTTGATAGTTGTGATAAAAATGCTTTTAAAAAAAAGAGAGGATTGAAGGTTAATAATGTAAATAGTACAAAAACAAAAATTAGTTCCAATAAACAAATTGAGATTAAAAAAAATTTGAGAATGAAAAAACAAATTGATGTGAAGGATTTAAGCAGTTTTGACAAAGAAAATGTTGTTGAAGATATTGATCAAAAGATTAGTAGATCGCCCATTGGGAAAAAATCGTCAAAGGTACGAAGTGCTGCTAGTGAGAAATCTCAGAAGCGAAAAGGGAAAAATGACAGCATAAGTAAAAGGAATGTGAAGAAATTAAAAGTCGCTGAATTAGAAAAAGATGAGTCACTGAATCAAGTAGAAGAACCTGTTGCTACAAGTCCAGATGTTTTAAGAACAGAAGAGAAAATGGAGGTGTTGGAAAAAACTCGTAATTCAAGTCAACATCAATTATTTTCAGAAACCAAAGAGCAAGAATTTTTAGAATCTTTAGATTTAACTGCAGTTGAAATGGAAGAGCCAGTAAAGTTAGAAAGTAGATCGCCAAAGAAAAAAAAAATTACCAAGAAATTATCACAGGCAAAAAAGAAGGAAAAAAATGATTGTAGTGTATTATCAGATAGACCTGCAAGAAGTAGGAAACCTCCTAAAAAATTTTGGTTGCCTGAAAGTGAAATAGAAAAACCAAGTAGTAATATGGTAGGTACTTCGTCTAGTGAGGGTGAACAAAATCAAGTTAAGACTTGTAAAGACTCCAAGCTAGCTCATCATGATGATGAAGAAAAAACAGTTAGCTCTAGCTCGAGTAATAAAAAAAGGAACATAGATGAGGAATGTGTACCAAGTAAGTTTAGTGTTTGTATTTTTTTAAAAACTAAAAGCAGTTTCATAATTTTGTAAATTTTTTTTAGATTGTTTCACAAGTTTAGCCGATTTGGCCTTCAAAAAAAATTCTGCTGGTTATGAAAGTGCAGAATGTTGTTCGCTTCCAAAATTTAAATCTGGAGTTTTGAAAATAGTACCCGGAGCTCAAGCTGCTTCTAAAACCAAAAAAAAAACCAGTGCTTTTGTAAGTTATTAATAATTTTTATTAACGTCAAATGTTTATTTTTTAGTTCTATTGTTAACACCTAATTTTTTTCAGGGAGGTGTTATCATGAAAGGATTTGCAAAAATGAAAATCGGGAATACAGAAAAGGACATCACAGAGGGTGGAGTTATATTTGTTCCTCCTCTTACTGATTGGGTAATAAGCAATATTAGTGAAGAGGAAACAGTTATGTATTATTGGTGCGGTCAGTTTTAATTTTTTTTAAAAAAGTATCATCTCAGTACAAAATCATAAAATATTTTTTTGTTTTTATTTGATAATGAATTGCATGTACTGAAGTACTAAAAATCAGAATATTTTTATCAGTTTGTTTATTATGGTGAATGCATAAGTTTTTATAAATATTTTTTTGTTTTATATTACATTTTAAAAAAAATTAGAACATTAAAAATTGAAATTTTAAACACAAGACATCGACGGATGCAAAATTTTGCGCGAAGTGAATATCAAAAATTATTTTCATATGTAAGTTTTCCACAATTTTGATTTATATTTCAAGAAAATAAGAAAAAAATTGAGGCATGAATGATTAATGGAAAAAAAAATTCACCCGAATGTTATTTTTTCAGAGAACGCTATTAAACGATTAAAACCTCATAATGCACCGGATTCAGAGTTACAGGTGACCTAACGGATTAATCACGAGTCACGTCATTCTTCACAATCGCAATACCTGTCTAACTCTCATGCCTTGGATCTAGTCTTCTGGTTTGGTTAGTGGTTCGCGATCTTCAGTGGTTCGCAGACCGTGTAAATATTGTAAATAGATTTTTTTTATCGCATTCAATTAATTCACCGGCTGTGAGTTTAATTTATTGTGCATTTTTTTTAGCTATGTATGGATTTTTCGGATAATGGGAATGCTATCGACGGCTGTGAAGGATTAGAAATGCATCTTCAATTTCCCGGAAGTCAATTATTTAAAAGGTAAATAAATGAGATTTAATATTTGCACATGAAACCGTTTTATTGTGTTTGTAAATATTGTGTCAATGCAATTTAAAATGTGAGTTGGAATTTTAGCGCATTTGATTTGATAATAATAGTTTCGTTTGTTTGCAGGTGTCTGGAGATGCTAAAAGGAACTGCTAGGTTAGGTTAGATAACTTTCTCTTTCGTCTGCGATTCTTATGTTTGTAAAAAGTAAGTTTTTTTAATTTTTTTTGCACATTTTTAGATTAGAAATCATAATAGGGATTGGTCAAAGATGAATTTGTCACTGTGGATAAATTTCTCTTAATAAATGCGGACTTTGTTGTTTAAAAAAAATAAGGGGAAAATCGCCATTGCACCAATGCTTACAGTCCGAGGTTGCTAATGGGGATTTACACTAAGAAGCTAATTAGGCTGCAGTTTAAGAAATCCATGACAAGAAGTGATGATATCAATAGTCTGCTTATTGTCATAATTGGAATTTCATTATATGAAACTTTTGAGGCATGACGACCGATTTTAAAGACGTTTTATACGATTTAATCGCAAGTTGCAAAATTTACCGGAGGAGGATGATCAATTCGTGTCCTTCGGATTTTTCCTCGTAAGCATCCGTGTGTGTGCATCCTTGTGCATATGAGATAAACATCTTAAGATTGCAAAGGTATAAATCTAATAGTTTGGAAATTCAGATAAAAATTAATTTTAAGGTTTTGAAAATCATTAATTTAAGAATCCCTAAAGGCATCCGCCAAAATCTTTCCATACAAAAACCTTAAAAATTATATACCGTATATATTTTTCATTTATGAAGCTGCTGAGAAATTTTACTCTCATTTGCTCCTAAAACGTGCCTTTTAATTTCAACGATTCGAATTCATTAATTCTTATAAAGATTACATAACATTTCATTTGAATAAATCCTCAAATAAATATCTTCACTTCATTAAAAATAAATAAATTTTTTCGGCCTACTCAAATTTCATAGATTTATTCACAAGGGCAGCCTTTGAACAATAATACACTTTCACAATCACAATTGAAAAAAATTTCTCCTCCTCCTCCTCGTCCCAAAAATAAAAACATCAAAATCGTATGTTTATAAAATCATTTAGTAAAAGCCCCTTAGGACCCTCGTTATTATTTTCAAATTCATCTAAATGACAATTCACACACTTGCCGGATTAAATAACACACGCAACTTAAATTGGGCAATAGCTTTTTATTTCCGATCCAATTTCATTTTCGATCCATTTTAATCGTTTTTTTAAATGTCACTTGGTCACGAAAATGTTGATTTTTCCTGGAGCAATTTACTAATCATGTTTTTTTTATTTTTATTTTAGGTATGAAAATGGCTCACGATAATCCCATTTTCACCGTCTCGACAAATCGGATTCCAGAGGATGAATTTTCAATGGTAAGAATTTTTTATTTTATAAATTTCAAGTATGCGGGATCATTTAAAAAAATAATTATAAAAAGTGATCATTAACAACGCACTCGAAAAAAAAAATTTATATCGAGAATGAAAAGCATTCGATGAAGCAAACGCATCCCTACTTAGGCTATATTTAGCATTCGGAAAAAAGCCCGTTTAATGAGGCAGGGTATAATTCACTATGAGAGTTTTAAAAAGTGCATCGGAGGCAGTATGTTTTAGTCAGAGTTGTTGTGTGGAGGTTTGTTGAGGTGCAAGTAAAGCGTTGCAACACGTGCTTTTCACGTGTTTAATCATTTTTATTTTTTTTTAAAGTAATTATTTTTGGCGCCAGGTTTGTGGGTTTTTTTTATTATCTTGATTTGTTATCAGGGATTATTTTTTATGAATTTTTAAAATTTAGAACGCGGAAGTGATAGATTGAAAATTTTTTTATCAGAGTTCAAGAGAGCTTATCTGTTGGGATCAGTAGCCTGTTTAATTTTATTGTTGGGTTTTTTTTTTTTGAGCGACCCAGTGAGGAAGATTTGTGATTGTGCAAAAAATGAAAATTGGGGAAATGTTGCATTTTCCCCTGAAATGTAGAGATAACATCGAAAAAATGCGTTTCCGCGTTCTGTCCGTTTGTCTGTCTGTGAACAATTTTTGAAAGTTTTAAATTTTCTTAAAAACGACTTCAACGATTTTTCTGATTTTCTTATTGGAAGGTACAAGGGATGGTTTTCTAAAAATTTTTCATTTTCTATTTTGAGATAGTCTGGAAAACCTTAAAAAAATTTACATTATTTTTTTTCTTGAAAATCGCTTTAACGATTTTTCTAATTTTTAGTTGGAAGGTTCAAAGGATGGTTTTTCTAAAAAAATTTTCCTTTTCCATTTTCCTGAAAAAAATTGTTTTCTTGAGAAAATTCGGAATTTACATAATTTTTTTTCGAAATTGGCTCTAACGATTTCTCTCCTTTTTTATAGGCAGAAACTTTGTCTCCCCCTATCAGTTTTTTCTCTGTGACTTTTCTGGGAAATTCTTTTTTTCAAGATAATTAGACAAAGCGAAAATTTTTAATTTTTACTGACAAACGCTCACAAGAATTTATTCCATTTTTAAAGATGTTCATGATTTTTAGTCTTTTTTGCTCTACTTTTTTAAATAGAGAAAAATTGACTAAAATTTGCATAATGGCAATATGAGGCTGTGCTTTCAGATGGTGTTAACAAAATTTTGACCAGGCTTCATTTTGGGGCCTAAAAAATTGTGAAACTGTATTTTCTAAAAAGGCCACTCGGGATAAAATTCTAAAATACCCCTTAGGTCAAGTCAAAGGAGCATCTTAAGCTTATGTAGATAAAATTTTAGTCCGGCTTCAAAAAAATTCTAAACAAATTTTTTTCCCATGCGTACTAATTTTTTTAGGATTCAAAAAATACGGGATGATAGTACTTTCACCCCAAATTTAGTTTTTTGAAATCCGCCACTTCGCTGGGTATAAAAAATTAAAATTTTTGGGGAAAAATCTGAATTTTTTCTCCAAACTGATGCTTGCAAAAAATTTGATACTCGTCCTGAGTCAGTTTTTAGTCAAGTCCTAAAAATGTGCTAAATTTTAAAAAAAATTGGTGAGGTGGGCAGAGCCCCAAAAAATTTTCATGCAGAAAAGTTACTGACAAATTTTACTTGAAAAAATTGTTTTCGTTCAATAAAACTCGTTCACAAAAAATTGTTCCCAAAAAATACATATTTTAGAAAATCTTGTGAACTTTTTTTGCAAAACATTTTTATTCAGAAAATTTGTTTCCAAAAAATTTTTTACTCAATTTCAATCATGACAGACATCTTATAATAATTAATAGGTTATAAAATATGGGTCTCTATCCTCTTGAATCTCATTTCAAAAGATAAAAAAAAAAAAAAAAAAATACGGAAGTGGGTTTAAGAGCTTTAATCCCATCAAACTTCGAATAAAAGCTCAAGCTTGCGGACAGAAGTCATTTAAAGAGAAAAACTCAGAAAGAAATAAAATCCGGTAAATATTTATTTTTATTTTTATTTATAGTGCTAGGCCTAACACATAATTTATAATACTTTCATCACATTTGATATGCGGTTGATAAATGATCAGAAGAATGGGAAAACATTATCGATCATTTTATAAATTAATTCGTTTGATTTGGTGATGTAACGTGGTCTACCTTGATCATATCTAAAACGCATCTTTTCACGTGAAACTGGATTCGATATTTCATCAAGTCACGAAATTCTGTTAGGCCTTTTTTTTAAAAAAAAATTTAGTTTTGAGGCATGGGCCTGAAATTAAAAAAATAAATTTTTGAGGGCCTGACTCCTGAAAATTTGATCTTCGCCCTCACAAAAAAAAACATTTAAAATTGTAAATTCATTCAGTTTAAATAAAACGCATCGACCTGTTACACATTCAATTTATCTCGGTGACGGGTAGCATACAGAAGTGGATCATATTCAAGAAAAAATATAAAAAAAACTTACGCAATCCTCCGGACAAGCTAAAGCTAAGCGGTGATAATTACCCATTCAAAACTATCCATCCGAGTAAAAGATATGTGTCATGAAAAGGTTCATGTTTTCGATTATCATTTTCCTTTTGAAAGATTGCCTTCTTCCCAAGCGTGATACTTGAAATTCTTGATTTTTTTTACAGAGGCCAACCGCTTGGAATGTGATCGACATTAACCCTAACAGGGAGGATCTCATTCGAACAAAAGCATCATCGAAAGATAATAATAAAAAAATGGGCTACTGTAGATGGAGATGGGATTGGTTTGTCAACGGCCTAATCGTACTTTCTCGTAAGTAGAACCTATTTTTATTTTTAATAAGGAAAATTGGAACGTGACGAATTTTATTGATCCGGTAGAAAGATGAGTGTGAAAAAAATAATCGCCGAAAGGAGCTTTGAGTTTGAATTATCGTTGTATAAAAATCATTAACACGTTATATAATTTTTCATTCTGGAGCGTAGATGTTGCTTATGGGATTAGGGCTATAAGAGTGGGCGTATGTTAACTTTCTAGTGTGTGATTATTTCAATACCGACCGTTTTGTTATACTTTAACCCCTTTAAGCGCCGGTTATTCTTCTTGAGGGTCATGCTTGGAAAATGATGAATTTGTATTTAGAGATTTATTAATTTGTCATGGAAAACTGTGAATGACTGAATCGATGATGTCGAACTTGAGTTTTAGGGATTTTGGTGAAAGGTTTCTTCAAATCTACTCGGTTCTCCAATCTACAAAGTGTATACAGTATACACCGGCTATTTTAGCACCCCCCAAAAAATGGTTTGATTTTTGGCCTTTTTTAAGGCATTGTTCTGGTCTGCGGAAAATGTTAAAAAATACGTTTCTAGGTATCTTTGATGAGTACTAAAAGAGCATATACAATGACTTTTCGATCATGGCTATTTTAGCCCCTTTGAAAAAAAAATTAATGATTTTCGGCTTTTTGGGGGCCATTTTTCCGGTCTGGAAAAAAAGTGAAAAAATACGTTTCTAGGCCATTTTGGCGAGTACTTTAAGAATATACTAATGAAATTTTGAGCCCGGCTCATTTTGACCCCGAAAAAAAAATACTTTAATTTTTGGCCATTTTTTGAGCCGCTTAGGCGCGCTAGGAAAAATGTGAAAAAATACGTTTCTAGGCCACTTTGGCGAGTACTTTCAGAAAATCCTAATGAAATTTTGATCCCGCTTCATTTTGAGCCAAAAACCGACACATCAATTGAACCAAAAACTTAATATCGTTTGAGCCAAAAAAAAAAAAAAATTATTTATGGTTATCATAATATTCAGGTATTATAATTTTTTTTTCTAAGTGGATATATCGTATTTAGCTATCATAGTCATCCGGGATATTGAGATTGAGATTGAGTCTAAAGCAAAAATTGCATCTTGCCGTCAAAACAAGCAAAACTTTGTAAGACAAGAAGAAAGAGATCGCGAAGAATTTTTATCTGCACGGCTCCGGGCTTACAACGAAAAAATTATTCCTCGAAAACTTTTGCTTTTAGCTTTAGGGTTTCGGTTTGCAGCGCAAAAAAAATTAAAATATTTTTAATTCTTAAAAGTTATATTGCGGTTACATTTTTTATTGAGGTTATATGTTATTGAAGAAGAAAAAAAAAATAGATTTTACTTTTTAAAAAAACTTAATATTTTTATTTTGGCTCTTCTGAAACTTCCGGATTTTATGATTGGCTCAAATGAAATGAATATTTTGACTCTTTTGATGACAGCGTTTTTAATCCGATTGGCTCAAATGAATTGCGCCGATAATTTCACTTTTGGCCGTTTTTGGCTCTTTTTTTCGTTTCCAAAATGTGTGAAAAAATACGTATCTATTAGTACTTTTAGAGTATCATAACAAAATTTCGATCCCGGCTTATTAGGATCCCCAAAAAAAATAATTAAAGTTTGGATCCGATTTTAGGCTTATTGCCTGATCGAAATCGAAAACAGAAAAATACGTTTCTAGACCACTTTGAAGAGTACTTGCCAAGAATGATAAGGAAATTTTGGCTAGACGGTTTTTTTTATCCCTTTGTTAGTCTTCTGTGACCTGTTTCTGGACTCTGACTTTTTTTGCCGTCACGGTCTTCACTGTTCCCCTCAATCCAGCACCATTAGCATGAATTTCATTTTAATATCCATTCTTTTCAAAAGTGTTCATGCCTTTTCGCACCCTAAACACTACCCCTCATTATAAAAAAAAACTTGCTGGATTGATTTCGATCAAATTTACATAAGTGCTTGTTAAACTTCAACGCTCCTTCCAGCAACATCCTTCCCAATTGAAAATAAAGGCCTCTCATGCTTTTAATAATCCCCCTAACCAAAATCTTTTCCTCCATAAAACGACAGTAACTAATGATGGCTACCATTAATTAACAAAGTGCATCAAACGATTTACATTTAAAAACAAATTGGTTAAAATAAGAAATAGTGTCTGAAGATCATAAAATCATTCAATGGAGACAATTAAATGTTTTATTGTTTGGTCATCCCACTCTTCCCTGTATATTTCTTTTTTAAAAAAAATGATTTTTCCCTAACGTCCACTCATAGACAATACCTCATTGTTTTTATTATTCCCTTCTTAACAGCATGATAAATCTGATGCCTTTATTTGGTCATAACAAGCACAACCCTTTTTATTCGTATTAGTCATTTTTCGTAGGCGAACGAGTTTCGAAAGGGTTCATCTTTTAATATCCGGCTTCTGAATTTTATTCTCATTTGGAGAATATCACAAAAATGAAAATCCACCCCTTTAACAATGTGGTTGTTTTCCCATGTTACGAAATAGCACCAGCCAGTTCCAACGTCACCGAAAAAATCATACCCTATAAGAATTCCTCATGCATTTTGATTTTCTTCACCCCCCATTTTTAATTGCCGTTATCCATTTTAAATTGAAACCGGCACGAAAAGGATGAATATTCACTTTCAACGCGAAAGGATTATTTTATGTCAGTGGCGACTTGCCACTGACATAAAATAACCCTAAGAAGGTAGCTCACCACAGGGCAAGGACGCCATTCCTTGAGCAAGACAAAACATGCCTCACCGGTTACCCTACTAAAGCTTAAGCTTGAGCTATTCGTAGATTTTCTGCCGCCACTGATTAATATCATTGTAAATGAACTGTAACATTGATTAAATCGTTTAATCTTTGTAAACTGAATCCCAATTTTTTTTCTCCCCGAATATAATTTCAACTCAATTAGCTATGCGTTTTAAATGACCGAATTGATTTATAACATGGTTATTGGTTCAGGGATATGCAGTTATATAATATAGTTAACAAGCTCATCTCAGGTGGTTTTAATTAATTTTTAATTATATTCAAAAAATTTTTTTCTTGGAAGAAAAAAATCTGTCAGTCATGGCACAAGCAATACGTCAAATTTATTTGACGTGAGTTGTCTCTATCGAAATTTCATAGGAAAGAAAGAAATTGGAGAAAGCTTTTAGAGCAAAAATTAAAGTCTGATTCAGAAACTATGCTCCTCCTTTCTCGAAACTTGCTTCAGAAATTTAGGCAAGAATTTTAACTTCACTAAAGTGGACTGAGATGCTCTTTGAAGTGTTGATGGACCTAACCCAAAAATATTAACATAAAGTAAATCGAACTCCACATTTCTAAAATATTTCCCCTTGGAAATAAATTCGTCAAGCCCCCCCAAATATTTGAAATCATAATTCTTATCCGCCGAAAAAAATACGGTAAAGTTTCGTTTCAAATTGAACATTTTAAAGATTTATATACTTTCTTTTTATTTCATCCTTATCTCACGCCATCGCATCGGCTCCTCTCCGCATTAATTAATGATGGCACGAGCACTGAATATAAACGTTTTCTAATGCTCTTTTATAAAAAGAAGATACATCTTCCGCAGACAAAGACTTTTTTTTCGTAACGTTTCAATTAGATAAAAATATTCAAAGCATTTTTTCTGTAAAGTCATTCCCAAAAAAAAGAACAACGAAAATCAGATTGTTTTATTTTCAAACCTGAAAAACCGCGTTTCAAATGTGAGAACTTACGATTCCTTCGTTCTCAAGTCAAAAATCTAAAAATCTTAAGGGAGGAGTGTTCACCTATCCAATAATTCATATAAAAGTCTTTGGAACAACATACCTTCTTTTTTTTTCTTTATAATTAGATATAAATTTATCTGAAAAACATTAAACAGGGAATAGGCCCATCAACCCTTTGAAAGTCACGAGCTTTACGAACCCGAGTAATAAATTGGTAAAAAATGTTTTTTTTATTCTCACACTTTGAAGATGGATTTAAACATTTGTTTTAATTATTTATAATTGTCACCTTGTCAAAAATAACAATGGAGTTTTGTTTATTGAAAAAGCATGCTTTTTAATAATTAACATATTATTGGATGAATTATGGAATTCTATAAATAAGCTTGATCGATAAAGAGGGGAAGTTCAGGTCTGAACTTTGGAAGTTGTAATGCGAAAAATGACAGTTAGTAATGGGGCGGCTGAGCCAAGTAAGAAAACGCGGCAATAGAAATCATTTCAATTAAAGCAAGTTTCCGCCGGCGTGACAACCTTTTCTTTGCGCAAGGTTTGCACCCATCGGGGTCTTGTATCGGCCGGATCTCTGAAATATTTAATTTCTTTCCATCTTTGGATTTGGCGTCTTCATATACTTCTTTCCGGGCTCTCCTTCCTGACAATTTGTCAGGGTGATTTGTTTTACTTGTTTTACTCAACCTTACCTTGTGTTACTTAGTTATTTATTTCATTCTGTTTTTTTTTGTATGCTTGTAGCACTGTAAATGGCAAATAGCTCTTGTGCCCAAGGGTAAATAATATAAATAAATAAATAAACAAATAAAGGTTTTTGGGAGATCCCAATTACAACCATTGAGATCTCCTCGGCTCGGCCACTAAAATCGGCATGCCTTGATCACACTTATGATGAAAAGCTACCCAGTGAGCTTTCAAATCTCCTTATTCGAGCGTATTTTTTCCCCAGTCACCAGATCTCTCTTTGGTTTCGCAGAGCCACGCTTTCCTAATTCGCAGGAGTAATTGAGGGGTTAGGTGCAGGAAGGGCACTTTTTTGCACCTAACTCCTCAATTATTAGGAGTTTAACTGCGTTACTTGTTATACACAAACACATGGCTCTACAAGGCACGAATTTGCCGCATTTCAAACTCCGCGCCAAACGGCTCTATCCTCGCATGTGGCCCGCCCGTCCGGGATCCTCAGACGGCTTGCATCCATCGGCACATCATCCTCCCACCGAAGCTGTGGTCTTCATAGAGGTGTTCATCCAAGACCTGCCGAATCCTCTGTGTCGGGGGCGCTACCGCTACATTGTCCCGCCTACTGAGGTCTGCGAGCCTTGATCAAGCTAGTAATCAACGGCTGCTCCGTGAGCCTTCGGATCTCCTCATTAGTGCTCAGTCAACGGATCTCTCTTCGGCCCCAGAATCCTATGCAAAGCGTAATTCTCGAAGACTAACAACCTCTTCTGTGCACGGATGGTCAGATTCCACGTCTCACAGCCATAACCGTTGGGCGGACGACTGCATTATATGCGATGAGTTTGGCTTGCCTAAAGAAGACTCGACAGCAGTGAACATGGCCTAAAGCATAAAGACACCTATCTCCTATCTGAATTCGTGCAGCGACTTCTGTATCGATGTCGTTGTCGCTGGTGACGATGGATCCCAGATACCGAAACTCGGTAACATTATTGAATCTCATCTCTTCAAATTCCAGATTCCGTTCTCTCATTAACTTGTGCTAAGCTTGACTCGAATGAAAAGAACTTTCCTGGAAAATATGGCCCAAAGTTTATAGACCTTGCGCTTCACTCTGAATCTTTGAGCGATTTCCACATGAAATCCCGACTGATACTTTACTCAACTTTTTGGTATCTCCTCTAAAGGGCGTCACTTATCATGTCAGATGCTTAAACGCACTAAAAAAATCTTTTTGATACTTTCCATATCATAAACTTGAAAGATGGGCAATAATTGACAAGCCCCTTCTTGAAGTGCTTTCTAACCCTAACAAGCGCTTTTTTTTCCATATAAAAACTTCCATCACTCAGCAACCCACCTTTAGGCTAAAATAATTGGAATATTATTCTTTAATTTGACCATCCACAATGCCCGAATCATGAATACCCGCTTTATTCATGTATATTTTTTTTTTAAACCGGTCATTTCAACTCCACCCCCTAATTGAGATAAAGTTCCTTAAAATCCTGTGTATAAATCTTATACAACTATTTAACATCTCGAAACTCCTGCCAATTACTCTTGTAACAAAATCTTCAATTGGATTAACTAGATTACGGTTGTCTTCAAAAGTCTCTTGTCGCATTAAAATTGCCTTAGGCCATCACATAAATTCATTAACCGCTATGAATAAAAACCATTATAATAAATCATTTTTGAAAGGGAGCACATCGTTACTTCCCCCCCCCCCCCCCCCAAAAAAAAAAATTTAATGGAAGCAGTTACAAAATAAGTCAACTGAATTATAATTATTATACGGCGTTAAAATAAAAAAAAAACCGCTTTGCCATCAAAGAGGTTGTTTTTTTTTAAAACCAAATTTAAACGCATCCGTTGTCCAACAATCAATTTTAGTGAACACTAAAATCAATCTTCATAACATTAACATTTTTTTTATAGTTTTATCGTGTAAACGCGTTGAGTCGATGAAAATTAGAAAAAATTATTGATAGATTTCAATTTCTTTTTTTTAAAAATATTTTTTTTTGTTTGTTTTCACTTTTATGGGCGCGATGCTTTTTGGAAAGAGATATGTAGAAATGCAGTGTTACGTCATATCAGACAATTGGTATAATGATTGTACCAGCTGCGTTGATAGGGTGATCTCCCCAACAGTAAATACGAAGTTCAATCACTTATAATTAAATCATTTTGACCATTCAAACTGGCTACGAGCTTTCATAACTTCCCTTACGAGTCAGGACTATAACGTCATAATTAATCGTTTGATAGGATTCAAAATCGTTTTATTGTTTTAATGGAATGGAAGATTCCAGATATGGAACAATGGGATGGTTTGAATGGATTACTAGGAATTGTTAGAGTTGTCTGGGCTGAAATGCTGCCAGACATTTTCATAGATTTTAATAATGAAATTAATTCAGGGTTGGGAATTTGCAGTGACAAATGGGTATAGTGACTATACCCATTTGATTCTGATTTTGAATAAAATTTTACTTTATACAAAACACTTTAGAATATAATATTAGAAAAATGCTATTTGTGGCTCTAGAGACCCCTGAGTGATGTTCAAAGATGGGACTCTTTCCGTCTGCGATTAGTTGGCAGGCAATTGGTCTGGATTGGTCACGGTCTTATAAACAGGACAATGAGCGACGGGATACCCGCGATGGGAATTGGCGACCATCATGGCTGGAGGGCTTATTGCGCCGTGCAAGAGACCCTAGTCGGATCGACTGTCTTGGGTCTTGCACAGCAAACCCTCGGACATGATGGCTATACTAGGGAGGTCAATGCGGCGGCTTCCCAACACCTTCCGCATCGCAGCACAGGAGCCATACCGTCAGTCCTCGACTTAGCCTCCTGCTTTCTGGACTTAAGCCTAGCCAACTTTTACCGTCTTCCAGCCTTAAGCCAGTACTGGTAGGACTGCTGGCCCCTACCTGAACCCTTACCAGATTGCTGCCTCCCTGGTCAGAAGGAATCTGGAGTTCGTCAAAGGCAGATGCGCCAAACCTGAAGCAGGACTGTTAATGTTCTCACCGACTACCTACCAGCGCCATAACAGATCACAATATTGGAAATTGAAAAAAATCATGTGTGCCAACATACAAGTGAACCTCTGAACTTGCCGTTCGGATTCGACGTTACTAGGTCCCACAAAGAAATCTCCGATACTCGGTTACGGCATATAAAGAAGACAGTGCTGCAGGCTTATCCTAAATTAAATATTTTGTTCACTAAGCCACAGAACTGAGCTATACCTTTGCACCATCTATGTACCGTTATTCCCTAATACAATCATCCTCCCAATAATTACCAAAAGGTTATCAATATCCGTGTTTTATTCGATTACTCATCTGAATATTTATTTATTACCGACACATCGGTTGCGTAACATCTAAATTATCATTTACTATCTGTGTGGGCCATTCGAAATCTATCGGAAATCATTTTTATTATCCTAAAATTAACATCACACAAAGGCGTATATAAACAAGAAACATATTTATTGTATGCTAAACGGTCAGTTTCTATCTTCGAAAAAAAAAAAACCGAAAGGGCGTGTAACTTTATCAGCTGCGGGAATATTGCCTCCACCAAAGCTTATATCAAACTCTATCCATGGCGCAATCTTCTAATAGGGAATCCTGCTGGAGATTGTCGCATGCACCCAGTAGAACCAAAAACGTGTGTACTAGCTCCAAAAACTAAAAAACACAAAGCCATCATCGCTCATAGACTTAAAATTCAGTGGACATGGTTTACCTCAAGAAGTCTTAACATATGCCTCAGTGACTCACATTAATTTATTCCGACCCATATCTTCTGGATTAAGAATAATGAGTTATGAAACAAACGCTTATTGGTGTATCACATGTCTCGTAGGTTAGTTTTTTCATTTTCTATTGTTATATTGATTTCGGATGGTTTCTGATGGTTTTAAATTGATTTAAAGTAAAGCGGCGTGGTGCACTTACAAAGTATTCTAATTTTTTTTGTGGCTGGAGGTCTTGTTAAAAGAGAAAAGAAATGTGCTCCCTTTCAAAAATAATGATTTATTGCTGTGGATCCGTTCAAAGTCATAGTTCTTGATGAATATGTGTGGTAGCCTAATGTTGTATGACACAAGGGGTTGGTGAAGTGTTTATGAGTAATAGAGTTCGAATAGGTTTTTTTAGTTTTCATAAGCTTTTATTCTTTTTTGGTAAATGAAGTCTTTGAAATAGGCAATGCTTGAAATGATGCCCCAGTCGAAGGTCCCGTTTTTATTCCTGACTCTTGGATAATATGTTGTAAATGAGGACTGTTATCTATTTAACGAAATAAGGATGCGGACTAGGGTCGATGATGTTCCAACAGCCATGTTGCATGCAGGTCAGTGGCCATGTTGCTGCAGGTCATGTCGCCAAAGAAGATCTGGGTAGGTGGACAGTACCGATAGCAAGATGGAGACCACGAGTCAAAAAGAAGCGTCGGTAGAACATAAAAGAGGTGGTTGACGAATTTAAGAAGGCAGCGGGGGTTGCAAAAATTGCGTAAGATTAAAAGAGACCTTCGTTCAGGATTGGACGGATATAGGTTGAAAGAAAAAGAAGAATCTATTTAGTGTCCGTGTTTTCTACAACTCTGCTGTAGAATACTACTGCAGCGTCAGTTGAGGACCCTTTGTGACTATAGAGTGCACACTGCTATGAATTGTCTGTTACATATAAGGGTGCCATGTTCTCGAATTGGAGTCCGCCATGATGTTAAAATGAAAGTAGCCTTATTGTCCCAGCTCTGAGCTGCACCAATAATATTAGTTGTTGTGCTTGGAACCTGAGCAATCTTCCATTCTTTGTGAAGTTTTCCTCCGCGCAACTTAATAGCTATTATAGGGTAGTCGGTGGGAACATTGACAGTCCTGCTTCAGGTTTGGCACACGAGCTCCAAATTCCTTCTGACCCGGAAGGTAGCAATCTGGTAAGGGTTCTGGTAGAACACACCAGTACTGGCTTAAGGCTGAAGACGGTAAAAGTTGGCTAGGCCTAAGTCCAGAAAACAGGAAGCAGAGTCGAAGACTGATGGTATGGCTCCTGTGCTGCGATGGGGAAGGTGTTGGAAAGCCACCGCATTGACCTCCCTAGTATAGCCATCATGTCCGAGGGTTCGCTGTGCAAGACCCAAGACAGTCGATCAGACTAGGGTCTCTTGCACGACGCAATAAGCACTCCAGCCATGATGGTCGCCAATTCCCGTCGCGGGGAGGCAGTCTAAGAAGAATAGTTATTAAGTTGTGCTAAATTTTCCACTTATAGCATCAAAAATGTCTCAGGTACAGTTAATATACTAGTTTGCGAACTACTCAATACGACCCCACAGAAGACTCACAATCGTTACACTTCCCAAAACAACAATTAAACGAAACAATCCCTTCAAACAACTGATCTAAATCCAATTTCTCTCATACAAAAATTGACAGATAAAATGGATCGTGTGGAACTGTTATCCTAATAGCCCTGCAGGCAGTTTTCTATATTCATAAGGTTCCAAACGCGTATAGGTTTCTTGTTAACATATTTTACTACTTCTGACTCGCCATGGGTTATTTGATATCGAATGTCATTAGTTAGATTAAACTTGTACCTGTAAGACTATCTAAAAGAAGTAACATGTTATGTTATTTGTGAACACGAATTGATCGTTTTGTTATCCGATGAAGTTTTCGTATTTTTTTTTTTTCTCTCTCCTTTAATCAATTTCTTTTAACAGACACGAAACATTGTAATCTTGTTAGTTTGGGTTAAAGGGGGGTGATATCGTATAACCAACAAAAAATTAGGATTATTTACATTTAAAATTTTTTTTCCTTCTTAAACGTGTAATTAATACACTACTGGAGAATAGTTTTTATTTATTTAAGATTTAGTTTAATTGTTTGGGTTTATGGCCACCGTAGTCGAGAAATTTTTTTTAGGAGTAATTCATTTATAGGACTCCCTGACGCTACCGGTGTTATTTAATGAGGCTAATCATATCATAGGTGGAGATGCAGGATGTGATTTTTTTATGGAGTCGAGACAGGGGTGGACTGAGGAAGTTCAGTGTTTGGGACTCGGAGTGAAGTATGTTTCAGAATTGTATAGTATACAGTTCTCGGGAAAGGCGCCATTTCAGTGAAAGGAAGTCTAGGAAGGAGGGTTAAGTACTCTTGCTTTTTGGGAAGCAATGCTTAGCTTATGAAAGCTGAAATTCTTGGTAGAAAGACTGCTGCAACTGGAGTGTACCCTCTTTCTCTATCTAGTCTCTCTACTCTGGACTAAAGTTCTTCCAGACAGCTCCAGCTACAGACCAAATTTTTCTTACTTACCCCAACTTTTCACTCCGCATCTGAATTTTAATCAGGGTGCGAATAATTAATTATCAAAAAAAATCTCTCGGTTTAAACGATTCCATCCGTATAAGAGTATGGGAAGTAAAAAATGACAGTTGGGCCGGGGTGAAGAAACGAAGTGACAAGCGTGTTGTAATGTTTTGATTAAATCTTCCTTTGACCTTGATCTTAGATTTTGACATTGACATTCATGACACGATAATGTTGTGTTGACCAATTATTCATTGTTAAAAACAAATTACGTATAACGGGGTTACTCGGTGCATCTTCTTAGGTATTAAAAAAAAAAATATGGATTAATGGCGTCGATTAGGGCTATATAAAGCTCGCATAAATCCCTTTTAGTATTTTATGAAGGTTGAACGTTAATTTCGAATGAATGAAAAACGTTTACATAATGTTTTAAATGAAAATGTCTGAATGGATGATTTATGCGTGATTGATAATATAATTAAGGTACCGGTAACTTTTTCTAATTACCTATATATGGGTAATAAAATTGTCTAAACGTGATTTTCGAGGGTGATGAGAATGATGCGATGGGTTAAGATTGATGTTGGTTTTTTGTGTTTGTTTAGTGGAAAGGTATCTTTTGATAAAAGAGTTGAGCCAAAGATTTTTGGTATTTGAAAAAAAGTGTTTTGAAATTTTGAGCTTGAAACGAACTGGTGATTAGGCATTTCAGAATTACCGAATATAAAAATTTAAAGGTTTTTGGGGCAGCTTTTCTCGAAAACGGTATCTGAGATTTTTTTCATTTTTTGTAAGAAGAAACTATAGGTCTTCTTCTATAAGTTTTTCCTTTGTGACTTTTCCGGGAAAATAGTATTTTCCAAGATAATCGAGGAAAACCGAAAATTTTTTATTTTTACGGATTTTGACTGAATAAGGGTCAGATATTCAAAATTTTGAATTGGAGCAGTTGTTAGCCTTTCTCATATTTGTCCAAAATTTGACTTCTCCGAAAAACTTGACACGGGACATTTCGATTTTTCAATCGTTTTTTCCCTTTGCTGAAATCTGGTCCCCAAAATTCAAGTTCAGGATTTATTTTGAACCAGTTCTGACAAATCCATGCAGACTCAATGATCCACCGTTCCCAAAATACCCAAAAAGCGAAAAAGTTAATGGTGCTCGCGCACTACTGTTCATCTTATTTTTCCCGCCTTTTTTTTCTCACATTAACAACTTCTCAAACAAATAAAACTCCCTTTCATTTCTTTTCCTTGAATCAATTAAATAACAATTTAATTAAATATTTAAGCAAGTTCTAATAATAATCTTTACATACAAAAATAACCAAAACATATTTGCATAACGAATTTTTATTAGTTCTTCAAAAACCGTACAGAGTGCAGTGATGTAACCGTCTTAACTATCACTTAAGTGCTGATAACAGATATCTCACAATTTACAAAACTTTAACAAAAAGGATAAAAGGGAAAAAAAATGGTAATAAAGTCACCTAAACTAACAGGGACCACCGTGTCACCAACTTAAATTGTGGCGTACCCCTTTAATGCAATGAAAAGATTATAATGACTCATCCACTAACCATTACATAGTTCATTTATTTTTTCTAAAGTGAATCCTAACTACTGGACATAAAATTTTTGAATAGGTGGCAGAGAATATGTTTGTTTAAAGATTCATTGTTTGAAATTTTTTTTTATTAGGTTATATTTTTATCTTTGAGGCTGGATTTATTTTATGAAAATTGAATGGAATGGAATTTATTTGAATATTTTAAATCTGAAAATGTGCCAGACTAATTTTTTTTTCTTTTTACCTTGTGTGAGAGTGTGTGTTTTATGATGACATGAACGTGTTAAGCTGTTTAACGCCTTTTATTCTGAATATATTTTATTTAAATCAATGATAATGTTGGTTTTGTAGCAGAGGAAGGCGTCGATTCATGGAGATTGTGTTTTGTTTTGGCGGATTTTAGATTATAGTAGGGGGGTGCCTTGGTGTATTAGGTTGTTTTCGGCTTCGGGGGGTAGAGTTTGTTCGATTGAAGTTGATGTGTTTCGGCTTTTCCCCCCGAAAAATTTCTCGGGGTGCTAGGACGCTATTTTCTGGGAAATCTTGTTTTTTTCTAATTTTTTGGCATTGGGCTAAAAATAGCTCTGCTTTGAGATTGATGTCAGCTTTTTCGGGTAGGATTTGTCAAATTAAAGTTGACCTGTTTCGACGTTTTTTCCAAAAACATTTCTTGGGCCCCTGCAGGGCCATTTTTCGGTGTACAATTTTTTTGCTTAGGTTTTTGCCATTGGGACTAAAAATAAGGCTGCTCGAAGGTTGAATGAGACTTCTACAAGTATGATTCGACAAAATAGAGTTGACTAAAATAATCACCACCCCTCTTTCCTCCGCCAACCACCAGATTCAGGCAAGACTTGAAAGACCAGTTACCGCTTATTTTTTCGAAATTCTTGCCAGCGAACCCGGATTCGGACTTCTAGTTTCAAGAAGAACATAACCGACCACCCCGCCTCTTTCGCCCCAATTACTAGATTGGTCGAGGGGGAGGAAAGGGGGTGGTGACTTCTGTTCTTCTTGAAACCAGGAATCCGAATCCGGGCTCGCTGGCAAGAATTTTCACATTTTTAGTAGGGGGCCAAATGGGTACTTTAAGGGGGATGAAATAGGGGTAGGGGGGAGGACAATTAGCTCTACTCAATGGCCTGAATGTAAATCCGTGCTCGATGGCAAGAGCATTTAAGGATGCTGGAAAATTTACACGCCAGTCTGCAATAGTTTCTTCAAAAACTTCTAAATTGATTTGGTTTCGTGTTTTCCCCTAAAAATTCTCAGCGGTCCGTGGGAGGGGGGGGGGGGGCTATTTTTTTAATATTACTTTTTTCTTGGATTTTTAAATGACCATTTTGCAAAAATACCTCAATTTTGACATGGTAGCCACCATCTTAGATCTACCATTTGAATTTTTTAATACTGATTTTATAATAAGAATCGGCTATCTCGGAAATCCCTAGCAATAAAACGTTAAGCCGAAATTTCTGAATTTTGGCAAGATATAATTTAAATTTTAACTGTGGAGTCGCCAATTTCAACCGTTCATGCCCTCTTGAGATAGCTTGAAAGGAGAGAGTCGCCAACTAAATTGCTGAGACCAAATACAATATAAGTTAAGTACCGAGCAGCAGAAGACGTATGACGTCATTACCAATCAAACAAAAACGATTTTGGTCACAGCCAATAAGAAGCGAGGATTTTGATATACAGAGTTGGCGACTCTCTCCTTTCAGGCTCTCAAATCTGGACTATTTGATTGGCTCCCGTAATACGCCCAATGACGTCACTCTATAAGCTAAGTAATTGCTCAGGATTGCCCTTCTACATAAACAAAACATATCTTACTATTTGCATTGCACATTAGCTCTATAGGCCACTTCGTGCTTCCAGGGTTTTCACAGGACCAGAAACTAAACAAGTTGTAACCTGCTTTTACACTAAATCCCAATTGTTCATATTGTATCCCTTCTAAATCATTCAAAACATACAAAAATCTTGTAATTCCTCGAAGAGGCGTTTAGTAGGTTTTAGACCCAACCTCAAAGCCTCAATCACAAACTCGAACGCGAAACGAAGTCACGAGGTAAAGTGTACTGCCAACTTTATCGCGCGATTGTACATAGGGAAATCGATCAGCTGATTAGTGATTATACAAAAACCTACAAAAATATTATAACAATCCTAAACATTCCATTTAATAGTGGATGATTCCGTCATTTAATTTAGACTATGAAAACTTACAATAGATATTTATTAAGTAAGTAACAAATTATATTAATCTTAGTTACATTTCATAACGATTTTTATTCCAATGTCTTAACGAGATCGTTACAACTGACCTAGACTCATACAAAGTACAGTATATCGTAAGTAACTGACAAGCGCGTGTCATGCCAGAGAAAAATAATAATAATAATCCCGTAGGATGATTAAATACTATTTTTTTTTCATTCCTCCGTTTTAATTTTTTCTGTAGGATTTAGTGTGTGATCAATTAAAAGTAGTGGCTCAAGGCGTTTATGCATATGTTCATGTCCAGGTCAATAAACGATTCACACCGTGTATCTGGAAGCTTTTTTTTATCCAAAAAATTTTATACGGTATTTTGACTGGTTGATGAGGTGTTGAACCCAAAATGTGGTGTCTGTAATTAACTAGCCGTGTAATTATGAATAGAAAACTATGTGCTTCACATGCTGACATATAAAAATCTTGATGAAATTATATGTTTCAAAAATAGAATATGCTTTTTGTTGTGGGTTATTGAAAGAATCTTAAGATTTATTTTCACGGCCTTGCGCAAGTTTTTAGGTAAAGTGCCTGATTTATTATTATTTGAATAGCTTATTATTTTTTTTGAAGTGATGACGTCCTTGGTTATTAATAAAACAATGGTGAGAATTAGGAAAATGTTTGTTTTAGTTTTAAAATTTTTTATTATTATTTTTAAATCGTGGACTTTGAATTTTTTTGAAAGGAAAATTAGATTCCTTATTAAAATGATAGGGAAGTCATAAAAATAATAAAGGGATAATATAATTGGGCTGACGTCTGTCCGTGATGTTACGACAGATTTAATGGCCAGCAGGAGTCGTAATTTTATCTTGCTGCTTATATAATGTTCACAGGTTTTTATTATCAGTCGGATAATTTTTAAAAGATAACAGGATATCGTGAATAAATTTTTATCACTTACTTGGGTAGTGACATTGAAGGAATTAACTGATTGAGTATGATAACTATCGTGGGAGTATTATTTTTATAAAGGAATTTGGTTTTTAGTTTTAATTAGTCTTTTACCGGAAATATAGTTTTTTGCAAGAAAAGCAAGTGCAAAATTATATTGAAATTGGCGGTTCTGTTGAATAGCAGTCACATGGTCGAGGCTTGGTTTGTTTCCCAAAATGAAAGTAGGGAGCCTTATAGGGAGTGGACATTTCGATGAGTTATCTGCTACGGTAGGGATCGCCATTTGTTATTCTGGAAGCTGCCATATTCTCGAACTGGAAGTAGAAGACGGCTGACGTCATCACCAAACTGATTGAAAGAAATTGAAACCAAATTTGAAATTTGGTCACGGCCAATTTTTTTTTTAAACTACTCCTTATTTATAATTTATTGTGAAGATAAAAAAAAATTTATCAAAATTTATTTTGGTTAGGTAATATAAATTTTATATTAACCAAAAATTTATCTTGGTTAATATAAATTTTATATTAACCAAAAATTTATCTTGGTTCATAAATTTTATATTAACCAAGATAATTATTTTTTAACCATTATAAATTTAATGGTTAATATAAATTTTATATTAACCAAGATAAATTTTTTTTTATCTTCACAATAAATAAGAAATTAGATACGATTTCAATATACAAAACTGGCAACTCTCTCCTTTCATGCTATCTCGGCAAGAGTCGCTGATTTTAGCCATGTTTGTTTCTTGTTAGGTTAGGACAACTAATAATGCCCCCTACTTAGTAGTTAACAATGCTCTGTTTCCAGGCTCTAGCTCTATACCAGCCCTAATATTTTCATTCATTGTTACCAGAACCTTGACCCTATGGAAATACATAATCCAGCTTTATCTTTTTCTTTTCAGTATGCGGATTGATAATCATTTTAGAACTTGAAATTATACCATTTCGACCTATTGGCTTCCATTGTGGGGATCCTAAAATATCACACAAATTCCAAGGTGACACCATTTCATTTGGATACTTACTCGGTATTACTTTTGGAGTGCCTTTAATTGGAGTAAGTTTCATTAAAAAAAAAAAAAAACATTTTCAAAAATCAGTTTTAGACATTATTTTCTGATTTTCAGATATGCTTAGTGGAAACATTAGCCATAAACCCAACGCCTGTATACAAAACAACAGAGAAAAAAAGAAATTTAACAGGAGTGAAGCAAGGATGGCACTGGTATTGCCAATTCGTCTTCGGACTCTTACTCGTTATATTTATAACGGAAGCTGGGAAAAGTATAATAGCTGAACCGAGGCCTCATTTCTTAGATACGTGCAGACCTGACAAAGCTGTAAATTGCACATCGGGGTTAGCATTTAAATTTAAATAACCAAAGCAAAAGGTCCCCCTCCTCAAATTTTAATTTAAAAAAATTGTTCTTTCAGATACATCTCAGATTTTAAATGCACAAACAAAAATCTTTCAAAATTGCTCATAAGAGATTCATTCAGGTCATTTCCGTCTGGGCATTCAGCTTTGGGAATTTACATGGCTGTATTTATGATTGTAAGTTTCGGGTAAATGCAAAAAGGGCGTATGAATAATGTTTAGCTTATGGACTGATTTTGAATTTTGTTTTTAGTGGTTTTTTCAAAAACGAATACCTCAAAGCAGTTATTTAGTAGTTCCTTGGCTTCAATGCCTTTTCTTATTCTGGGGAATGTTGTGTGCGTTAACTCGCATTACTGATCACAGACATCACTGGTGGGATGTGCTAGCCGGGGCATTGTGCGGCGTCGGCATGGCAATTTATACCGTACGTATAATTTTTTGAGCGTTAAAAATTAAAGCGTTCTTTAAGAACTTACAAAAAATTCCTTGCTTACAGGTTAAAACATGCTGCAAAAGCTTCTTCCTTCATCGTACAAAAACTCCCAAACTCGAAAAAACAGAAAGCGACACATCAAACGATTCAAGGCACACCTCATCGAGAAGGTTATTGTCATCCACTTCGAGTTATGGCACGCCGCCTGATGATAGGGAATTAAGGGAAGTACAAATGCCCTGATCGAAAACTCGCTACAATCGCCGATGAAACGAAAAGACTGATAGATGAACATGAATCACCTAAAAGCCTAATTCAAAACCTTTTTTATAGAAGAAAAAGGTGATAGAAATAGCAAGACGAATGATTTTTGGACTTCACAAATTTTTAAATATCATTGAAATTATTTTTTAATTTCAAAGTCTGTGATTTCAAGGTAAGTTGCCTTGTATTCTTTGAAATGTTAAAGACTAATGTAAACACAAAGACACAAAAAATGATTTTTAGTATTATTTTACGACTATTTGAAAAGCATTACGTCAATTTTTTTTTATTATGTTGAGATTTCGCCGGGCAGGATAATTGTTGATTATTGGTTACAAAAATATCATTTCAGTATTATTGTTTAATGTATGTTTTTGAGCTCGAGTTGAGTTTCAGTAAAGAATGCAATGTTATGAGCCTAAAATGCGATTTTTGGCAAGTGCAGATCCCATACTTTACCACTAGAGTCGCTGCAGTGGAATAACGGCCAATTATTAATTGTTTCTGCGATTTTCTTCCATTTTTATACACTTTTTCTTCCAGTTTATCGAGTTAAAGCGAATCCCTCTTTGTGCTTTCCAAATTGGCCCTCAACAACTATACTAGCGATCCTAGTGGTAGAAAATCTCGATAGCAAAAGTTGGCTACAATGTGTCTAATGCCACTACACAAAATGACCACGTTTTGTAATTTTAAGCCACTCAATCGCATTTTGAATTCATATTTTTTAATTTAACACAAAAGCATTTATGTATAATAATTTTTTAGTTGTAAATAAATTTATATTTATTGAAATATATAACCTCCGTATATTTTTAAAAAGCCTAAAAACAATAATAGTTCATAAAATAGTCAACTTAGTCGACTCTGACACTCTCCGTGTCAGACGGAGGTACCAAAATATTCGGTTCCCTTACAACACTTAATATTTTTTCTAATTTCATTATTTCCAAATCCCTTTGCTCATACACTATGTCTTTTTTCTTTGGTGCTTTGGCTTTTAATCTCAAATTCGGCGATAATTTCAAAGCTGTAATCGTTCCTCTTTCATCTCCAACAACAAGGATCGGCATATGATAATTAAATTTTATTTTTGTAGCTCGATTTCTTCCTTTACGAGAAACAACGTTTTGCTTGCAGATTGCTTTGTATTTGTTTAAGTTTAAATCGAATATGTGGCATTTTCCATCGACGGTTATTGCAGCGAATACGCTGCTGGAATAAGGTGCCCATTGTGCATCTCCAACAGAACAACCGAGATCAAACCCAAATAATGGCTCACTAAAAGAAATTCCTTTCGTCAGATTTAAATTTCCAGAAATGATATTTTGAAAAAAATCACCTTCTTAAATCTTCCCAGATTTTAACACTCCAATCACCACTACAAGATAAAAATATTCCAGGATAATATCGATTGTATGAAACTTTATGAACAGGCATCGTATGAGCTTCATAAGTAAATAAATATTTAGAACTGTAATGGATATTGCATTTGAAGATTTTTCCTTCTTCGGTACCAACTAAATAAATTTGTTTATCGACAGGATGAAAAGTTATTGATGAAGCACATGCTTTAAAAAAAAGATATCATTATTAATATTATTCATAAAGCTTGTGGAAAATGTTTAAGGATACATTTGTTTAAAATTCATACCTGAAATTTTAACGATAGCTCCATCAGGCCCAGGAACCCTTTCAATTGGTAAAGTTAAAATTATCACAGTCGTTAAAACTAACTGATTTTGCATAAGCACCCAATTATTGACTTTCCCATCACAAGATATAGAAAACACATTATATTCACCATCCTGTAAATCGATGCCCCATCGCACCTGAAAGAAATTCAATTTAATTTTTTTCTTTCAACACCGTAAACTCACAAAATTATAAATACCTGCCACACGGCTCCTAAATGCTTATTCGTTACTGGATCACTTTGAAATTGAGGCTGCTTATCCGCTAAATGAGTGTTATAAATGGCGATATTCCCGTCATATCTTCCAACAGCAATCATATAAGCTTGAGTGCTATGAATGGAAACTGACAAAAGAGACACATCCGTATGCCTGATAAATTCAGGATAAGACGGGTTTTTAATTGTAAATAAGCACACGGCACCAGGTGTCGGTTGTTTTGAAAAATCATCTGAAATAAATGAGGAAAAAGGTTATCCGCCATTTTGATAGTAAACTGAAATGTTTACGTGCGCATAGGTTGGCTGCACTTTTTGCCATTTGTCGTCTGCTGTTCATTAGTCGTTCTGTTCGTGTCCGCGTCGGTTCAGTGAAATAAATTTAGTGATTTGTATTTTTTTCCTGTTATTTTTATGGTGTACTTGCAAATATGAGTTGTGTTTTACGAATAATGCTCGTGTGTCGCGTCGGTTATCGTGAAATTAATCATTCGGTAACGAAAAATTAGACAATGCTGAGAGGATGCTTCAAGGTATGATTTTTTTTACTAGTCATAAACGCCATCTTGGTTTTAAGGTAGAATGACAAATAATGTTTTATTAGCATTGAAAATAGATCAATGATAAATAATTCCTAGATATCAGGCCTATTAAGATTTTTTTTCGGTTATTACTAATGCTTTCAACGTTCATGAAGTGTCGTTTTTTTGTTATTAGTAAGTTGTCCGAATATTCCATTAAAAAAGGATTGCATACAAAATAAAAAATTAAAGACTGAATACTCACAGGAGCCGAATGTAACAGCAAATAAATCGTAATACTTTGTATTCCATTGTATTTCAGTAACTGTTAACTTCTTCGTTTTTTCATAACAAAACTTCCATAAGGGTAATAACGTCCCCTCTTCCCTTCGAAATTCATCAGAGGGATCTTCATAATATCTATAATCAGTCGATATTTCATCGTAAAGATTTTGACAAATCATTCGATCTAAAATTTTCGCAGCTTCGTGTGTTTTCGTTTGTATTGCTTGGGCGTGCATTTCTTCTAATTTTTTCTTCTCATGCTCATGTTCCTTTACTTTCTCTTTCCCCATTGGAGGAACTTTTTTCTCTTTCAGCTCTTTTTCTTTCTGCTGCCTTTCAAAATCTTCAGCATAAAAATCATATATCATCCAACAGCTAATTATCCCAGAAAATATAGCTCTCGGTAAAGGGGTCGTTTGGGTGCTAATATCCTTTTATTACAAAAAAAATAATAGTTAAAAAATGATTTTAAAAAATATATTAGATAAAAAAATCATTTTACTAACTCGATAAGGATTGTTGTATGTCAAAGCAGCTCTTTCACAAAAATTAAAAGCGTTCGGTAATTTTTTTTGCTTTCTTGGGTAAGTTGTTACTACATGCGTCTCAGCCGCTTGCGTTTCAGCATCACCTCCTCCTTCCTCGATTCCTCTTTCACCTTCTTCCTCTTCCGCAGCGGCTTCTTCTTCGCCTTCTCCTTCTTCTTTTTCTTTATCTACTTCACCGGCAACATCACCAACATCACCACCGCCGCCGCCACCTTCTCCTTCGTCCGGTTTGTCCTCGTCTTCATCTTCTTCGTCTATTTTATCTTCATGTACAACTGGTCCTTCTTCGCCACCTGCCAATTTCGACAGCTCTTTTAATTTCAGCTGCCAAAATACACATTATTTTTAAGTTTTAAGGAATATATTAAATCGGGGGGGAGTAAAAACAATATTCTTACCGTCCCAATCTCCAGCAGCAATTTGGGCTTGTGCTTCTGGCGAATCCTTCAAAATGGCGCATCCTTCTAAATGAACTAAAATAACAGTTGCAGGTGGGGGTGGGACTGGCACGAAGCATCCTTCTTTGAAACTGTATTCGACTACATTCTTAAAAGCCTGGGGATCTATTGATTTTAAATATCTTGCGACTTCTTCTTTTAGGTCCTTAAATAAAAAACAAAAGTTATCCCATGGGTTTGTCCACTAGTAAAACTTAAAGAGGATTACTCACAGATTCGGGGATGTCAAGCTGGTCATCTGGCTTTAAAAGCGTTCTTCCTCTAAGATATTCATCTAATGCCGAATCAGCTGGCTCCCCTAAATTTATTCCACTTTTCTTCAAAAGAGCTTTCTTATTCTGTCAGAAAAATACGATAGAATTAATAAAAGAATCTTGGAATCATTCCAAAATAATTCGAATTATTAATTTTCTTGGCACATTAAGAATTTTAAGAATACAAGGCATTTTTTTTTTGTATTAATTCCTAAAGTTGTTAGATAATAAGCATGTACATACCGCTGGCGCAGTTAACGACGTTACTTTTTTTAATTTTTTATTAGCCAAAGCCATCCCTATTGTTTATATCCCCAATCATAAACTTTTTAACGACATTAAAATTACTAAACATAAACAAAAGGATCAGTGCGCCATTTTGCAGGACTTCAAATGTTTTTTTTTTCGAATAAAAGAAAGCGGGAAGAACAAGAAAAAGTATTTGCAAAACTTTCTGGTTAGATTCGTTGTAGTCGAGTAACGGTCATTGCCACGTGGTCATCGAGTAACGGTCTCGACCACGTGGCCAAGAAAATGAGCCACGTGGCAATGACCGTTACTCGATAGCAGCAGCAACTCGTTTAACGTATTTTAATATTTTTCTCTGGACTCTTTCGGCCTACTTACTTTAGCTACTGCCTCTATGACTACAAATCTAATCTGACTTGACGCTTTCGTTATCCTTCGTCGGTGCCGAATTACTTGGCTCCCTCACTAACGCTAATAACTTCTCTAATTTCATAATTTCTAACATTCTAGGATCGAAAAATTGTTGCTTTTTCGGCGGTTTAGGTTTAACCCTCAAATTCGGTGATAATTTCAAAGTTGTCACGCATCCTTTATCATCCCCGACTACTAATATCGGCATTTTATAATTAAATCTAAGTCGAGTTAATCGATTTCGTTTTCTTGAGATCACATTCTGAACGCAGACGGGTTTGTATTTGTTAATGTTGATGTCGAAGACGTGGCATTTTCCATCGACTGTAACTGCTGCGAATACTGTGCTTGAATATGGCGCCCATTGGACGTCACCAACTGAGCAGCCCAAATCAAATACGAATAACGGCTCGCTTCTCATATCTTCCCAGATTTTAACTCTCCAATCAGCGCTGCAGGAGAGGAAAATGTCAGGGTAGAACATGTTATAGGATATTTTATGAACTGGCATGTGGTGAGCGTCGTATTTGAATAAGAACATTGAAGAATATGCGGTGCTGCATTTGTAGATGCTGCCTTCTTCGGTACCAACTAAGAATATGAGGGGATGCAGTGGGTGGAAGTTGATTGTACAGCCACATCCTGAAAGTTAGTTTGTACAGTGGGAAAAGCAGTATGAAAAATCTTGTCATTAGGAAATTAGCAATGAATTCCTGTGCTGCTTCCCTTTAAATCAACGCACCTTTCACGCTAACTACAGCTCCGTCAGGCCCAGCAATCGGCTCCAAAGGAAGAGTAAGAGCAATAACAGTAGTGACAGCCAATTCATTCTGCATTAACACCCAATTATATACTTTTCCATCAGCAGAAACAGAAAAAAAATTAATTTCCCCGTCTTGCATATCCACGCCCCATTTAACCTAAAATTAGAACGTAATTTTTATAAACTGAAATATTTAACGTTATTTCCCTTGTGGTATTTTCTTGACATGTCGTTTTATTATTTTAATCACCTGCCAAACTATGCCCCAATGCTTATTATTCACGGAATTACTCTGGAATTGTGGCGCTTTATCCGTTAGATGAGTGTTGTAAACGGCTACATTCCCGTCGTACATGCCAATCACGATTAAATACGTTTGGTTTGGATGCGTGGCAACGCTCATGGCTCCGCTATCCGTGTGGCGAATGTAATCCGGGTATGAAGGATTTTTTAACGTGAACAAGCATACGGCTCCTTCTTGGACCGGTTGTTTAGAAAAATCAACTGGAATATTTAAAGTTTTACAAAATTATTCGAATGCCAATCTTGGCGATCTTCAGTGGTGGCGCCAGAAAAAAATTCTAGGTGGGGCCAAGGGTGGGCTACAAATTTTCATGTGGGGCCAATGTCGAACGTTGTTACATTATAGCAATATTACTGTTCTTCGCAATTAATTGGGGCCAAGGGGGGACCAAATTTTTTCCAGCTGGAGCCACGGCCCCACCTGCCCCCCCCCCCCTATAGTTTGGCTAATAATCAGCTAGGATTGTCTAACGACTAATACTCACAAGTTCCAAACGTAACCGCAAACAAATCATAATACTGAGGATTCCACGACAAATCCGTCACTGAATTCTTTTTAGTTTTCTCATAACTAAATTTCCATAGTGGCAAAAGCGTCCCCTCTTCATTTCGATATTCATCCGATGGATCTTCATAATATTTATAGTCTTGAGCAATTTCATCATAAATATTTTGGCAAATCATTCTATCTACTATTTTGGCAGCGTCATTAGTTTTGAGCTGTATTGCTTCGGCGACCATTGCATCTTGTTTTCTCTTAATATCTTCTTTCTTAACAACAACTTGAGTAGGTGGTGGTTTCTTTTCTTTTTCTTTCTCTTTCTGTTGTTTTTGGAAATCCGCTGAGTATGCGTCGAATATAACCCATTGGGTAACCAATTCCGAAAAAACGTTTCTAGGTGGCGGTATCGTTTGAGTTGAGACTTCCTGGAATAATTAAGAAGGTATTTAACATCTAAGGAGCTGCGCCATCTTAAGGGTTATTTCTCTGCTTACCCTAGTCGGAAGATTACAAGTCAAAGCAGCTCTCTCGCAAAAATTAAAAGCGTTAGTAAGTTTTTTCTTAGTTCTATTGAAACCAAGACCTAATCCTTCTCCGTCCGCGTCTTCGTCGTCGCCTTTCTCATCTCCTAATTTTTCTTCTCCTTCTCCGCCGCCTGGTTCGTCTTCTGGAGGCGCTGGTTCTGGTGGTTCGATCGCTACCTCTGCTTCTACTTCGCCATCTTCATGCTCGGGTAGTTCCAAGTCGCCATCTTCATCTCCTTCTTGCGAGTCCGATCTTTGTTTTTGTGGTTTTTTCTTCGGAACTTCGGCTTCGCCTGGTAAAAAAGAAATTTTAGACCAAAATACTTGGGGATTGTTTAAAGTTAAACTTACCTCCCCAATCACCAGCAGCAATTTGAGCTTGAGCTTCGGGGGTGTCCTTTAAAATGGCGCAGCCTTCTAGATGAACTAAAACCACGGTGGTTGAAGGTTGAGGTTTTGGAACGAACGCTCCTTTTCTGTAGCTGTATTCGACTAAATTTTTGGAAGCTGAAGGATTTGCGGTTGTTAACGTTTTAGTGATTTCTTCTTTTAGTTCCTGGAAAACGAGACGATTCTTAGTGTTTTGGAAAAAGGTTGTGGAGTGTTGCTGATGAAATGTAGCAAAGTGAAGAGGGGCCCTTCGGCTGAAGGTTTACTCGAGGCTCCTTCGTCGGGGGTGGTTGCTACGCCACTGGGCAATGACTTACCGATTCTAGGAGGACCAGTTGATCGTCCGGTCTTAATAATTGTTGTTTCCCTTTGCCCCACTCGTCGTTTAAGTCGTCTTTCAGCAGATTTGATTTCGAGAGAGGTTTCTTGCTGATGGCAGCTACCCCCTTTAAAAAGAAGGAAGAATTTTGTTATTGTAGAAACTATTAGTAAGTATTTGGACAAAATAAAAGCAAGAAGAAAAGAAAAAAAATAGGGTTAAAGAAAAATTTGTGGTTAAAGGGAAGAGTTCTGCTTCTCATGGGAGCAAAAGTTTTGCCTAAGGTTTTCACGTCTAGATTTATAAGTGGTCATAAAGAAGCTATTGTTGGCTGCAATTGTTGTTTGAATGTGAGAAATTAGGCATATCTGGATGTGAATCGAGTCCGGGAAGAAATTTGGTGGCAGCGGCCATAAAATCATTAAATTGTTTCCAGAGCTAACCCCAGCAACAATCGGCACAATTCCGTCGTATAATATACGTATATTATACGTAGAAATTAAGATTTCGGTATAAAGTCTTAATTTATATGTATAATATACGTCGCAATTATGCCGTTTGTTGTTAGGGAAGCTCTTCTCTAGATTCGAAACACTTTTTGGGATTTAGCCATGTCAGATTGTAAAATTAGAATAATTTTCTTTAGGCCACCTTGATTTTATTTGGAACTTGATTTTGCCCTTCTGATGTTCGTGTGCTGTAAGGGAATAAAGCAGAACAGAGGTTTCCTTTTGAGTGGGACAATCTAACTAAAGATATAAAACTGAGAAATTTATATTCTGTATACACAAATTCAAATACTTGTGTTGCCTAAAATTTCGTTTGGCTGCATGCAAGTACTATTTTAAAAAAATCCAGTTTTTATACACGACTTCACAAAAAACGGGGAAAACTGTCACGTAAAGAACCTTTAACGACATTCTCCCCAAAAAAGCTATCGCGTGGTGCTTATTTTTAAAACATTTTCACTAAAAAATTAAGGTCTTAACCACAAAAACTCATTTTTTCAAACGAAAAAATTTCAATCTTCAGCAGTCATATAATGCAGTTGAGGGGAAATAAAAATTTGGAAAAAAATCCTACCTCCGAGTCGGCACTTCCTGGCGACGTTGACGGTTTTACTTTAGTTGTGTTTCTATCCTTTAGTTCAGTAATACAACGATTTACAATACGAACTTTATTCAATTTCATTGCGAACAAATTCTTTTTTTTAGTCTTTTTATTCGAACGATTTGTGCTTGTATTTTCCTAAGAATTTTGAAAAAAGTAAATATTCTATCGCAGCAAAATTTATTCACCCTTCCTGGTGTTTCAACCCTTATTTTCATACTATATATGGAATCGACTTGTTGTAATATTTTAAAAGACAATATTAAAGTAGAATGGAAAACCGGTTAGCCAATATTTTATTATATGCAATTTATTTAAGGTTAAGGTCATAACTTGAGCTTTTCCACTTTATCATTTCATACGATATTTTCATTCAGAAATTTTCTTTTTAAATAAACAAATTAATTTTTTCACTTTTATAAAAAACATTTTTTTAAATAATTTATTTTTGAATTAATTAAAATATTTTACATTTTCATTTTCTATTTCAAAATTCTAATTATCAAAAAAAATAATTCCTAATGACACTCCTAATTTTCTAAATTAAAATTTCTAATTATCACATTCCTACATAAAATTAATTAACGAAAAAACTCATTTACAAAAAGAAAATTCGAAATTTTTAAACCCATACCCTTTCCATGATGCTATATAACTATGTAATTAATCACTGTTAAAAATTTTTTCCAAAAAAAAAAAAACTCAAGATAATTGTTTCCAACACGAATTCCCAATCATTTCATCACAAATGGCAGTTTTAATAGCCATCATTAGTAAAAAAAAAGAAAAAATTATTATTAACGTGGTGATCCCGTAAAAAATAGCATCACTTTTCGCTATATTTAAGTCATTAGTGGCTGACGCGCTGCCGTCACTACCGAGCTTTCCTATTGAAACTGCTGAAAAGTTAAAAGGTTAAGTACTCTGTTTCGAGGAAAGCGCGGTGAATAGTAGAGGTTGTCACGCGTAATTACTATTCATCCCGTGCACCATCCGGTGGAAGGGGTCTGTTGTTTAAAGCGTTTAATTTGGGGATGCATGTAATAGTAAAAAAAAAGAAACAATTGTTGAAAAGAAAAAAAGATGATTAATTAAATTTATTGGGTATAATTAAAAAAGGAATAGGCTTGGAGTATTCGGGCATCAATAAAAGGAATAATAAATTGCATGGAATAACATGCAATGCTTTGTTGGAATTTTTTTATGAGTTGAAGAAGTAATCAGTTGAATAAAAGTGAGCTTTCGTAAGCTTTGCGAATACATTTTTTAAAATAATTTTGTTTAATTTTTTAAATGTGAAACGTATTGTGAAATTTTTACTTTTATTGAAAGATTAGGAGCAGCAATTAATCTTTTAGAAAATATTGCAAATAGGAGTCAGTGTTCTTGCAGTGGGAAAGAAAAATGGGAATTTTTACTGCTGAGATTATTAGAGTGGTCGCTCCAGGAGGTTATGTGGATAGGCAAAATCAATTCTGGCCCCCTCACATATTCTTAGCTTATGGAGAAGCAAATTAAGGCGCAGGTTATGGTTTAGTTTTGTGACGTCACGAGATAGTTCACGAGCACTTTGGCTTTGTGGCTAGAGATCCGACAGTCAAAATCAGAATTCCTATTGGTCCGGCTCTGCAGACCAATTAGCTCTACTGCAAGAGGGTTTAAACTTTTTGTGTTCCAAGGATACAAAATTGTGCAAAATGGCAGATCTGCCTAGTCTCTGGACTCTCTACTCTCTTCCGAATTCATTTCAATTGAATGGAATTCAGCAGCACAGTTGTGGAGGATGCTCTGATTAGTCAGCTTCCAACTCCAATCGTTCTGTCTATCTTTCTTTCGTGCTATTTGATGTCACGTGATCTTCGGAATTTCCAGCTCATTGCTGCCATGTTATAGAAGAGCCCGGACGCAAACTCATCCGCTAGGGTCGCTAGTCAATATCGCCTGCTTTAACTATTAGGTTAAGGGATAAGAATAAGACGGTAGTTGTGCTAAGACTAAGACATTTTATTAAACACCGTTTATACAAACGCTTCTTATCATAGTTTAGATCTCGGTTTTAACAGAACCGCATCTAACACATCTTGCCAGTGCTGAATTCCAACATTAACGATTAAATGGTGGCTGCAGCCTCCATCAAGCCATTTTGGAGAAAAAAATTAACTGCAAAATTTTTTAAGAAACCCCAGTTTAAGGCAAACCTTTGAAACTAAGTAGCACGTTTAAGGACAACTGTGCCAAGTTAGGTTCAGTTAGGTCCTAAAGAAAGTTCCAGAAAAAAAAATTCTGAAAAGTAGCCCAAAGCAAGACCAGTTGCTAATTTGTGATTTTAGTGCTTAAACCATTCAAAATTGAGACTCAAACGAGCTTCTCATTCTTGTCAATATTTTTCCAGTTTACGTTTTTAACTGTTATTATCAGTGACGTAGTAATGTTAGAAGAGGCTTCCCTTCAGAAGGTTTACTCGAGCGCCCTTTCTCAATTTTTTACAGCTTTTCGTGCATAATTACTTTCCTGCTGAAAGACTGGGGGCCCCTTTGACCGCGGGGGTGGTTGCTACGCCACTGTGTATTATTTAGCAAGAGAGCTCTCTGGCATCTTTGGTCCCAGAGAAAACCCAGGTTCATGTCAAACGAAAACCTATTGCCAAGCCATTCTCAAAAACTCGTGGCCTGCTATTAAAATTTACTCCGGATCTTTGGATTATTTGACTCTTCTGCTCTCTTAGCAGTCTTGAGGGGTTGGGACCACATTTCTCTTCAGTCCTATAGTATTGCCCCTAGAGGGTTTGATTCAATTTTTAGAGAACTTTCAAATTCTCCAAACTCAAGTGGGATCTCAATCCCTAAACCGGTATCACAACTTTAGCAAGCCTTGGAATCAAAAATTTTAAAAGTTATAGAGGCAAGTCCAGATATGGTAAAAACCTGTAAACACTCTCAAAAATAATAATCTTTACCTGGACCAGTTTGCAAATACTGCTCCTTGTTTGCCTTTTTAAGGTGGCATATTAGGTTAAGCAAATTTTACAAAACTTTTTTGTTTAACATTTTCTTCTAGATCTTTGGCATCAATTAACATTTCATTTTAATTCCAAAGCTACACAAATTTTTTTGATTTTAAAATTCTTTTAATAAAGCCTTGTATTTTTTATTATTTGCAATGCAATTAACTTCAACTTGCTGAATTCTTTTTTTTTTCCTACTTGGTAAAACATTTCAAGACTAAAAAAAAGATCCTTTTTAGGCTTTCATCAACTGTAACACGTTTTCCTCCAAACTAATTAGAAAATGTACAAAACAAATCCGAGACAAATGACCGAAGTGCACGCGAATTTCAATCCTTTCACCATTGCTTATCCCTCACTATAAATTTTATTATTAAAACTTTTCTCTCGACAGTAATTAACTGCCAAAATTTTATCATGAACAGAAACACTACTAAAATAAAACCCATAAATAACATTTAAATTTTTCAACACTTAAACTTAAAATGTTTACTTGTCGCCATAACAAGACCACAGACAGAAATACATTGTATGACAATCCACCATAATAATCTCGAGTATCGAGAAAAGTTTCGAACAAAAAAAAATTTTATTTCGGGTTACAATAAAAATTAATGTAAACTTACCGCCGCCATCCTGCTTGTTAGAGAGACATTTGATAATTTCTTGGGAGATAGTCCTAGAAGACCTGGCTTTAGAGACTTCATTTTGTATAAAATAAATTGCTTCTAGACACGCAGTCATATAACTTTCAAAAATTTAATTTGGTAAAACTATGTTTTAAGAAAAACTTGGCATAAAACAAAATTGTCCAAGTTCCCTTAATTAACTTTTAATGGTCGCTTTTTTTTCTTTTTTTAACTTCCGAATATGTTTTGTCGATAAATTCTATCTTGTCGTGACAACTTGATCCATGTAGCCATGGATACACAAGGATATTTTCTGTAATGTGCATATATGGCGACTTATTTTCTTAATATTTTCTGTAGGGATATCAAGGGAAAAAATGTCATTTTGAGTAAATGGGAATAAAAACAGATGCAATGTCGCGAATGTTGGTAAATTAATTTGGTTTAAAGGGAAATTAAACCGTATCACGAAAAAAGGAAATGAAGTCTCTTGGAATGTATAAACGACGGTTTACATTTGACGGGTTAATCGAAGGTTTTATTTTTCATGGAGAGTTTATGTTTAGCTTAAGGGTTAGCGTTTGAGTTTAGGGGTTGGGAAATGGTAATTTGGATTTTTATTTTTTTTGGGAATGAGATGAGGCACGCAGAGTTGTCTATCAAACGAGACGGAGAATCAGGAGAAGAAAGTTCACTAGTTTAGAGAGATCCATAGAGATTTAACCGATTTAAACTATTCAGCCATTGCAGTATCCAATAAAAATCTTACATGCACTAATATGAAAAAAATTCTAAAAAAAATTTTCCCAAAAAAAGTTTCTATTATTTCTCTCAACTTGCTAGAAAGTAATAGAAATCGAGCTGAAACCTTTGGCTTATCCGTTTAGCCTTCCTATGTGTTGTAATAATATTACAAGAAAAATCCCGAAAAATAGTATGACTTTTCCCGGTAATAACGTTTTAAAAAAAATTCTCTTAGTAATTAGGCTAATCAATATCTTCTCGTGCTAGCTATCCTTTTTTCAATTTTAAAAAAAACCACACTTTCACTTTTACACTAAAACGCTTTTGCATGTCTTCGCATTTCCCATTAAATTCACGCCTACGCTAATTTTTTTAACAGCCCTTCCCAAAATGAAGAAAACTAAATTTTCGAAAACAATACATTCATATATTAAACATGTGTAAGAATCTTTCACTGTACAAAAAAAAACTTCAAATTCTCCAATCGTTTCCTAATTTGATCGCTGAATTTAATTAACTCAATCATTTTAAAAAACAAGCCGCCCAAGAAAATGATATAAAATCATGTCTTACAAAAAAATTATTACTACAAATAAATTATTTTTATTCGTTGATGGGGAGTATATGAAATACGTACATGGAGCTAATAAAATCTACATGAAAGCAGATACTGACAATAAAAGGCACTTACGCCTTTATATGAACACAATTCTGTTTTTTTCCACCGTGATATTTTTTTTTAAAAAGCTAATTATGGGGAGGAAATTAACTTGATTTTTCATGATTCACGTTTAAGTCTAAAAAATTATTATGTTTTTTCATTTTATGAAATTTTCTTTTTTGTACTGACTAGTTTGGTTACACTTAAATAAATGTAGGAGAAATTATTCAGCACTAAATAGACTAGACTTAAATAAATAACTATCGCTATTGTTAGGAAGAGATCAAATACGGCAGGTTTGACGCTGAAACAAAAAATAAAAGAAATCAATTTATTTTTTCAGGGAAATGCACAGCTCCATCCGAAGAAAAGAATCAGCTATGGAGTCTTAAAGGTAATTTTTTTGACTCACCTGTAAACGTGAACGATTGATTTAGTGACGTCATAAAACACAAAATCCGGATCCCTTTTATCAGGAGTCAACATTGTAACTTTCACATCTTTCACGTATTTTGCTAATGTTTCCCTTAAGCTATTCACTAAGGGATTGTTTTTATCAGCAACGAGTTGAGCTGACCTAGGCTGATTGGAAATGTGATCCAGTATTGCTCTTAATGACTCGCTTTCTACTCCATGATGATCAGAAAGCACGTCAATCTTTGAATTGTTATAAATAAGCCGAGCAATCGCTTGAGCAATAATTCTAGCATTGTTCGTTAACGTATTAAGGTCTAGTGTTTCTCGCCTGTCGAATATTGTCGTTCGTTTCAAATCTCTGTGACTCTAAAAAATTATTAGAATTTTAATTTTTTGGCCCAACCAGGACGGAGAATTATCAAAAAATTTTCTTACTTGGAAGGATGATAAAGTAATAGCTGGTAATCTCCTAATTCCGTATCTTTCATGTTCCCATGCAAGCAAATCATCTGCTAAATTTATTTTTTTGTGAACCATTTGTATTTTTGATTCACCAGCTACGTTTTGGAGTTCTTTATGAAACAAACCCCTGGAACTTTGTTCTTTTGGCGGTTTTGACACATGTAAATGAAGCGTAGAATTATTTGATAAAGAATCTAAACATAAAACAAAGGCAGCTTCTTGAATTAATGATCCTTCTAAACCGTCTATTTGGTCCTCCAGCCATTTTTTACTTCCGAGGTAATTAAACTTTCCAGCTCCTGAGAGAAGGAAGATAAAATTGTAAGGGGCATGTGTTTTAGCATTTGAATATAACATTGAGAATATTCTTGCTAATTCTAATAATACAGCAACTCCTGATCCATTTGAATCTGCACCGAATGATAATTCCTGCAAGATTAGAAAATTAGACAAACGTTCTATTTAAAAATAAATTACATTATAAAAACTTACAGGAGCTACACCATAACTATCATAATGAGCAACAATTGCTATTGTTGGTAAATTTTCCTCGACCCCTTGGCCAGATAACTTTCCTTGAATATTAGCAACATGAATATCATTTCTCACTGATGACTGACTTGCACTTATCACAATTTGATAACCATTTGCTGATATTGCATCCAGGAAGGCTTCAGCACCTGATCCAGCTTTTTCATTTGTAATAATCGAAGATGACACATCATCTAAGATAGATTGTAATTCACTTGTCCATAAAGCAAAGTAAACAGGAATAAATATTTCTTGAGACAACAAATCTTCTTCCAACTCCATCATTTGCTAAAACAATAATCACAATCAATTTTTTTCTCCTTAACTGTTCATTAATTTTAATTTTACTCACCTGCTGCAATTCAGGAGAGATATTGCTCATATCTTTTGGCAAAACAATAAGCAGAGCACCAGCTTTCGCTCTGATATCTCTTAATTGATGCGAGCTAATATCTTGCAGCCGAGCCACAACACAATGCCTGTTTGTACTCCAACTTGACAGCGACCTTGCTTCTAGATTAACAGCAGAACTGCGGCAACCTAATTATAAATATAATCATGAAATCCCTTTAAATGCATGTCCTAATTAAATAAAAGCTTTAGCAGGAAATGAGTTGAGGATAGGGGAGTAACACACGTCATAAAATCTAACCTACATTTTCGTATTCAAGCATTATGAAGATGACTAAATTTTATCACAATGGTTGCTTGTAATTTTCATTTACGAATACAAAATTAGCCGCTTACCATGTGGCAATCCATGCAAGTCATATTGTTGCATTCTATAAACTGGTAACTCATGAGCTGCACCGACCGGGTTTATCGGAGAAATAGCAATGAAAATTGGCAATACCAGTAATAAGTAATATGGAAAACTTCCTTTAAAGAGTTCGCTGAACTCATTTATGTCCTCCAACCACATCTTGATGTTATATTACTTCATAAAAATCAATTAAATTGCTTAAAACTCAAGTACTTTATGCCGATTTCTGAATCGAAAAAAATAATACGTTGAATGTTGGCATGACTGACGGACCAAAGCCTCCGCGATTTAAACATAAAAAAATGAAAAGATAAATTAATTTTTATTTACGTAAAACGTTAGATTATCTATTGAATTTTTTTTTGAACGATTAAAAATAAAAACAAAGAAAAATTTTAAGTGGAATTTTAGAGCTTTAACCGTAATTTTAAGCACTAAATCCATTACAGTACAATATGGCTGCATCTCGACGGTTTCTCGCAAATCTACCATGTATGTAAATAGTTTGTTATCATCTTTATCGGTTTCGGATTTTAATTTGCTGAAATAAACTGGAATCCCACCAATTTTGTGAGAGAAAATAAATTTAGTTTGATAAATGTGGAACATCAAAAGGCTATTGATTATCAAACCATTGAGATCTGGTAAGTGTAAACTCCTGTCGAGAATCAATATTTAAGTCAGAACGCAAAGCTCATTTTTTTTCGCCGAAGTTCTTCTTGATCTCATGAATTATTTATTTCTTTATCTGTATCATTGTCTTGACCGACTAATTGATATTATTATCATTCAGTTAAGTGTTTATTTTTTTTAGAAGGTGAAAGCGAGTATCATGTGAAAAACAAGTAAATTTGCTGCTTAATAAGACTAGAATGGAAGATAGTGGGATTGATAGTGATCCTAAAAATTTATTAGGAAATGGAGATGATGTTTTATTCCAAGTGAGTATCTAAAATTTAATGAGAAGTCTTTGTTACAAAACTACCATCATTTTTTTGTAACTTCAGGGAAATGTCAGTGATTCATCCAGCAGCAGTAACAATGCGAACGAATTCCCAAAAAATAACACAAGACAGCTTCATAGAAAATTGGGTAGGTGATTCAAAATTTTGTTTGAAAAGTCAATTAGACTCTATTATCTTTGCTACACTTCAAATCCGCTTTTGTTTTCTCACAAAATTTTTTAAAGGTTATAAATTTTTTTTTAGAGCAAAGAATTCAAGAAGCTAAAAAACTCCAACAAAAATCCCAGCAACAGGATTTGAAAAAAGGAAATACAGGACCGAATCTTATTCCAATACAACGTCTATCTATCCCCAGCAAACCAGTGGCTGTAACTAGTAAGGAGCATTTACCACTTGTAGACTGGGATACAGAAGATAGCGACGAAGATATTCATTTCTTTCCCTTATCGAAATCAAAAGCACCTGTTAAACAAGAATTAACAGACACATTTAGTATAGAAGAATTTCAAGTTTCACCTGATGAAGATGATTTAAATTTACTTCCACCAAAGCCGACTTACCAAAGATTTTCACTATGTTGTTACTCTGTAGATTCAAAATGCAGTATACTTTAAGAAAGACAACTTAGGCTGTTATTTAGTTTAATAATTTATTTTATGTGATCTTTATTTTTATTTAAAAATTCCTATTTAACATTTTAGTTTATTTATAGTTCCTTTGGAACGAAGAAATTGACAATTTTCCGGCACCGTCCGATTTGCAATTAAAATTCTCACGAGAATGTAATTTTTAATTGTTGTGAATGAAAATAAAATGTAGTTAGCTTGTCCAAGAGTACTTATATGTGAATGTCTAATAATGCATATCTACTTGTCAAATGCTTTTTTTAGTCGTGAATAAATATTTGAATAAGAATCACATAATGTTTAGTAAAAGTATTTCCTAATGTGCCAAAAATAAACTTTGGGCTCTTATCAGTTACTTATTAAATTAGATTTGCATGATGTAAATGTTGAAAATATTGTAATTAGGCAAACAAAATTGCTTTGAATGTTGATAATCATATTCAATCAGGTTTGGGGGGCCACCAGATGATTTACTGTTAGCTTTATGAAGCCGGATTGTAATATTCTCTTGAGCTTTAAAAATTTAAATTTTTTAAATGTTAGGACTTAAATAAAATAATAGTTTTTGATTAGGCATGGAAACACAGATGTATTCCAGACACTTATTTTGTAGATAATCAATTCTTGTTTGTGTTTCTAAGCATAGTCAAAAATTATTTACTGATCTCATGATGTCTCATTTGGATTGGAAGACAATTTATTTTTATTACGGGTTCCGGTCGAAAATACTTGTCATTTTAATTTAAAAAAATATTTTCCTTTTATTTTTACATTGTGATTTATTTTTAAAAATAGAAAATTTTATCCATGTTTGACAAATTTGGTTTATTAGTACTTTTCGTCCTTCCTTGATGATTAATTCCTGAAAATTAGTGATGAGTCCTGCACAGCACAAGAGGATGTTCGAATATAACAAAAGCAGAACAGGTAGTTGATGTGATGATGAAGTGTATGCACTTTTTTAAGAAAACCAAACTCAATATGAACTAAAATTTTTTTCAGATCAGCAGGCAATATTTTTTTACACGTAAAAAAAATATATCTAAAGTCAACGATGTGATTCTCAGACAGATCTGACAAAATTTGCTTTATTTCCTTTAAATAGAACCGTTCCATTAGTGACAAATGCTTCATTTGATGCATTAATTGCTGCTCAACACATAGTTTCAGAGAACGTTATTAAAATCATTGTTTGAATAACTAAATCTCTACCATTTTTGAGTGTATGGATTTTAATGTTGTTTACAGACAATAAGGATGCTTATCCTGAAAATAATTTGAAAATGCTGGTATTGAATAAGATTTTTAAGACCTGTATATTCATGTCACTTCACATATTCCTATACAGTCATCGAATTTCCAATTAGGCATTAACCCAGATGGTTCCCACAGGTTCACAGCAACAACGCGTGAAATAAAATAGCTTTTTCTTCGTTTCAAAATGATTCCAGCCCTCATTATTAACATTTCTCATTAAATTTTCTCGAATTTTGTTTTTAAGATCATTTCTGTTCGAAATTCAAAATAAACATCCGTAATGCACCGCCATCTTAAGTTTACCGTTGTATATTTATTTCCTTTGAGAAATGTAAGAAATGTTTCCTCTGCATAAGCGAAGCATAGTAAATTTAATATAAATTTCCGGATAAATATACCAAACATAGCAAAACGATGACTGAGCACTATTTTTTGTTAGTCTTCTTCCGCGGCCGCGAGTGGTAAACGTGTTTTGATCTCGGGAGTGTTTGACGTTAATAATATATATTAATTATCGGTTTAGCGCGGGTAGTTTCATAATAAAATGATACAGTAATTTGTGCTGAAGAGGATTAATAGCTTTTAATTGATCCGTGTAAGTACTAAAACCAAAAATTTTATGCTCTTCCTGTGTGCTACAATCTTGAATCTGTCTTCATCATCGCCATATTAAATCCCATATGACGTAGCAAAAAAATGATGTTTTTGAAAATTAATGAATTATTATTGAAATATCGTTTTTATTAAGTAATTTAGGTAATAGTGTTTAGGGTTATGTGTTTTGTGAATAACGGTTCCTTGAGAGGAAGCAAATGGAATAATTTTTTGTATGAGGTAATCCAGGTGGGGTGGTGGAGGTTAGGGGTATGTGTTTTGTGAATAACGGTGAATAACGGTTCTGTGAGAGGAAGCAAACGGATTAATTTTTTTCATGATGCAATGCAAACCACATTTGAGAAAATTAAACCCAAAATTGGAGTTTATAATGGCTACTTTCTGACACATATCAACCAGTACAAGCTATTGTTATTATTAACCATTATTATTATTTTCTGATGGAGAATTTGACTTGTTTAAAAAAAAATTCTCTGTAGAAACCATTTTTTTCCCAGTTGTAAACCATATCATTGAGTGATTCCTTCTGCAGAGAATTTTTCTTCATGAGTAGGTAATTTTAATTATTGGCAGACCAGATTAATCAAATAACAGATGTTCTCAGTTGTTTGGAAAAATGGTTTTTTATATAATTAGAAGATGAACCCTGACGGACAGTTCCAGAACTAGCACTCAATTAATTAAATTTTAATTTTTAAAGCCTATGGCAGTTTTACTGCTGGTTCTTAAACAGCCCGACATTATCCAGGACCAAAACTTAACATGAAATGAAATTTTTTTTCGGTTTAGGTAGCAACAAGCTTTAATTTAAATAATAATACACATCATTCTGTACATTATAATTCATTGTGATTCCCATTTTATATTTACATTACAGGCAATTGTGAAACCAAAGCAAATAAAGCCAAAAAATGGTGCGTAGGCAAGGGAAAAAAATTACCACTTTAATTTTACTCCGTATTGTCATCTCATTTACATCTTAATAATTCCTCGAGGATGATTTCAATTTAAAAAAATGAACGAGTGGATAAACTTAGTGAACAAAAAGTGTTACGATTGTGGTTAACTGTTTACACAGAAGGCTTCATTAATCTTAATTTTAAAAAAAAGGCCATGCTACGTTTTTTTGGCTTTATTTAGATTTTCCTTTCTTTTAAACGCTAATCATAGCGTCAAGCGATCCTTCAGCAACCGGCACACCTTATGATTCTTCATGATTGATTAATTATACTTGGCATTAGTTATTTTGGACATTTTGTTTTTTGCTAAATATTTTTTGCGCCTTTGCCAGTGTCTATTATTTAAAAATGTAAACGCTTGAGCTTCCTCCCAAGCTTTATACCGCGATTTTTAAAATATTTTTAACGCTAAGAGAAATCGCTTTGAAAGAAATTTTTTTCTATACAGCAAACCATTTCGACATGGATGATTTAGTATTTAAAAAAAGGTCAAAATGGAATTTAAAACAGATGCGGCTGGTAAGCTTACCCTGATGAAACTCTCAATTCAGAATTGCATTTTTACATTTTTTGACACGACTCTGTTTTAAATTTTTTTTTAGGATAGACGACAATAGTATACTTGAATTTGGCGCGGAATAGAGGATTAATTAGAAGATATTAAAAATTAACCCATTAATTAACTACTAACTGTTCTTCGTGCTTATAGAGGTGAGAATTTAATATTTTAATGAAATAATTTACATTGTGAAATCTAAAAAAATGATTTAAATTTTTAAAGTTAAATAATAATTCAGCAAATAAAAGGTTATATTACTAATTTCTTCTACAAGCACGGAGTAAGTTATATTTTTTATAAAAAATCTTAAAGCCAAGTCTTAATTAAAATTTTTTTAATCAGATTTTTCAACACAAGCAAATAAATTTTTTTAAATAATTCTATTATCGGAAAACAATTTTTAGTCGTCCATCTATTATTTTTTAAAAGCTGGCAAATTGACTATGAATGTTAATGATTATTTAATTTTTTCTATTGGTTTGGTCCATATTCATTACCTGTATGATACTTTTATTTAAATCATCATCTAAAGTGAATTTTTTCTTAAATGACTTTTTTTTTTTTGTTAATGCCAAACTGTTTTGTATCGATCACCGATCTTTCCCCAGTGACCGTTAACAAATACAAAAATGGTTGCTATGCTTTGGGTATCATCGCATTGCAACGCCGCGTCTTTTATTTTCAATTTTTTTTTTTTAAATTAATGAAAAATAATTGCTTTGGTATAATTATTATTTTTTATTATTTTTATTTTGAAGCAGCCTTGCGATGCGAATCGCCAATGCACAGGAACGGCTTATACCAAGATATACTTGAAACTATGATATGAAATTCACTTGAGGACAGCACTAATACATTAAGCCTATACTAAGTGGCAGACTTCTAGATTCCTGGAAGGCAGCTAAAGAATTATTTTTATAATTACGTAATTTAACTTTATACACCATCATACTAAAAATCATCATCGGCATCTTCGAATTCAACAAAATTATATTTAGCGGTAGCGGGCGTTGTTTTTGACATTTTCTAATTTTTTTAATTTCGATACGAGAGATTCAGCGAATGAAAAACGTTTACAGGAAATTGATATTTTTTTAAATGATTGTTTATATTTATCTGAAAATCAAACTTCTAAATGAGTAGCTATAATTTTATACCAGGAGTTTGAAACTTTTTAAAAATAGTGCGTAAAAAATTTTTTAATATACAGTATTATCATAATATAATTTCTTTTTAAATAAAAAATCGAAATTAGAAAAGAAGTTGTTTTGAAAATAAATTTTTTACAGAAACTATTTTTCAATTTGAAAAAATTTATTTACATGACCAATATATACTTAGATTTCTTTTCTTTCAACAAAATATATTCCTTTTTTTTAAAAAATAATTATAAGCCAACTTGAAAAAAATATTCTTTTAATAATATAAAAATCGATCATTTATTTGGCTTTGTTTAAAGACTGTACATATCCCTGCAAAATAACCGCTTTACTTTTTTTATTTTGATATTATTTTATTTATTAAATCACATCCCGCAAATAGTTTGTTGGCTGGAATTTATTATTTAGCCATTTTAATTATTTTTTACACAACTATCAACCTACTTTGCTAATGCTATAATATCTTTGAGATCCTATAATTTAGGACATTAAATCTCTCTTTTCAAAATTATAGTTCCGAATCCTCCAGAGCTACATTGCTTAATGAGCATATAGTTTTAATTACTTGCCTGTATTGGTCATCGAAAAATATTTAAATAATTTACCGGATGAAAATTCATAAAGAAAGCCAAAGTTTTTAGTTTTTTAGGCCTTCGACTAAAAATATTTATGTTTTTTTAAAATAAAGTAAAATAATTTTTTTTTACAAAAAATATGCAAGCGCTTATGTAAATTATTGCTACCAAAAAAAATATAAAGCAGAGGCAAGCATGAATTTTTTATTAAATGTTTTTATTGCTGAAGCCTCTGCTTCGCTGAAATTTGACCGAACGCTACCGCGTTGTAGCTGTTTAAAATTTTTTTTTATTTTCTTCAAAAGAAATTTACATAACGAGGAAGAGGAATATTTTTGGAGCTCCTATAGTTCTGGTTGAAAGTGACAAATTTCTAATTAAGGAAAGCAATAATGAATGACGACTCTTTCTTCAATTTTTCAAACATTAAAAATGAAAATAATAAAATTATAAATTGCGTCCTAACATTCAATATTTTCGTAAAAATGAAATTAAACAAGATTAATAAATTAAAAAATGTTTTTTTTTTCATGTAGCCAACAAACATCTTTCATTTAAGCTTAAAAAATTATGTAGAAAAGAAAAAAAAAATTTAACAATTACTTTTTAACGTTTGATAATATTTTATAAAATCCCATTTTATAAAATAACACTTTTGAGATAAATTTTTCTGTTTTTTATAAAGTTTAATATTCGGCACAACTCTATATTATTCATCTATTAATTTAACATTCTTTCGCATTCAAAAATCTAGGCATCGTTTCTTTCATCTAATTTCATTGAACAAAAGAAATTTTTTTTGGAAAAGAACTGCTTTATATTCGAATTAATTTGGCTAAATCGTTAAATTCTTCATTAATAATTGAATCTTGTAATTTTTTCTTAAAAATCATTGCAATAGTTCAAGGAATTAACTTTTAAATTGACACGATTTATTTTTCCCTAGTAAAAGATTTAATTCAAATCAATTCGGAATTATTATTAATTGATATTTTGGCCAAAATCTCTTTCGTTTTTAAAACACCCTGTCTATACAAATTTTTAATTAAGTCAACAGTTCTTTCCTTTAAAAGAAATTAATTAAACAATATACAAACGTCCAAATTGTTAATGTAAATGTTCAGAGAATTTATTCACCAATCGAATATATAGACCGAACAATTATATATTTGAAGTTAGATAACAAGAAACGAGATTAAAAGTAACAAGGTAAAGTATTTAACGTCACAGATCCTTGCGACAAAATTGAGCACCCTACGTTAAATATAATCTTACATTAGTTAACCAATTTATTTTTTTTTTTAAATATTAAAACTAAGTATTGCACAGGTTTCTCTATAGCTTTTCACTTTATTTTTTTGTTTAATTTTTTAAATTTTTTTTTTAGTTTTTTATGAAGTTTTATGAATTTTCTGTTTTTTAAGTGCGTCCATTGTCACACTGTTTTAATCATAATTTATTGAACTAATAAATATATTTGGTAAATGAATTTTCGTTCGTAAAAATTAAAAATTAAGAAATATTGAAGTAAAGTTTGATGAAAGAAATAAAATGCATTTTTTTGGTCCTGCCTTTTGACAGCGGTTGTTTGTTTATTATTTATAAAGATGCCATGTTTGAGTTTGAAATTAAATTTTTTTTAAAAAAATTGATATGATTTTTAATTTATATTCCTGATTGGTTAAAATCAAAATAAAAATGTTTTTCATTTTTAAAATTTTGAGGAAGAAATTTTCTTCAATTATTGCTGAAAATTTATGTAAGTTTATGACTTATCGTTTTAAAATGATTTTTATAATAATTTTGAAAAAGAATTGTCATTAATTTTAGATATGATTTTTCAATAGTTTTTTATCCCTAGTTGTAATGTCAATGTTAAAATAGCGGCATCGTTATAAATAAAGCGATGGAAAGTTGACTTAGTAGAATTCTGCATTTCTGGCTATTTAAAATTTCCTTTTGAAAGAAAATAATTTTTAAATTTTTTAAGTAACTTGAAAGTTTTTTAAGGCCTGTTGCGAGAAACAAATATCCTGGGAAAAGAAAGTCACATTGAGAGTAATGGACTGGGTGAAAGCACCTTCTGAGTTGAAGGTGGCAGTAATGGCGGCAGTAACATGGCAGTAGCGAATCCTGTCGAACCACAAGAATTAAGAGCTGGGTTATAATCCAAGATGTCAATTCTGGAATTAATAAAAATACTTGAATCGATTCTCTTTGCTTTCACTAGCGACACTAGTAGCCATCCTCGAAATTATCGGTCGGTGGCTTCCTATCTAAACTACTATGCCTCGAAGACCAGTGATCTACCGGTAGAGTTACTCAAGCAGTTTTCACTAGAAAGAAAAAGAAACCACGTCAGTCGGAAAATAAATCACAAGCTGCATCGTTTTTGCCGAAGAATGGCGCATGCGCGGTGCTTATGGTGCAATCATTTTGCGCTATCAATGATTTACCAAACGCATTCGATAAGTCCTCTTTTCCCAAGACCCAGAGCCGTTGCTGGTGCTAAGATTCTCTCAACATGAATCGGCCGTGTATCACTAGCAAAATTCGCATGCAAGTTGAAACTTGTTTCTAACCAAAAACTTTTATGGCTTGAACCTATCCCGTAAATTTTTTCTGCGTCTTTATTAATAAATTATATTTTTAAAAAGCTAAAGTCATGCAGAATTCTCATTGTCAAAATTCCATTTTCTGAAAAACTTATCGGAAAAAATTTTTACATTATTTTAAATACGAAAATAAAGTAGATTAAAAAATCACAGACTTGCGTAGGTCTTAGCAAGACGCTTTTTCTTTATTTTTTTCACACAGCATCGTTTGATTATTAAGAATAGAAACTAATTTTTTTTTTTTTTTCATTATTTCTGTACAAGGAATCGGAATCATTGTCAACGAGAGTAATCACATAATTGCACATTCACATCTTCGAAATTTCTTTTTGAGGTTTCGAATATCGTGTTGCAAATTCTTTTTTTTACATTTTGATTTATTTATTATTGCTGAATCGTTGTAGAGAATATAGAATTATCTAAATTAACAGACAACAGATAATATTCATGGTGAGATTCTTATTTTTACGATTTATCACAAGATCAAAGAATTTTTTTTTTTTTAAAGCTCAGTCATAATATTCTAAACGTTATAAAGAAATTTCAAGTAAAATGAAGATGTCTGTATAATTGAAAAAAACATTTCCAACTAGTGAGAACTTTGTCGTCATTGAAATGTTGATTCTTTATGAAAAGTATCGGATTTATGGAATATAGGCCTGCTATTTCTATTTGGGTGAAGCCCTAATTCTTGGACTGAAAAATTGTTTTCAGACTTAGGTCGCGGAAGGTTAAGGATGTGAAGACTGGCTCGTCCTAATTCGTGTAATGATTTTTCACTAGATTCGTGTTCTACTGATTCTTCTGATGTGTTTACTTGTTCCGCTTGCTCCGCCAATGCGTTAACAACTGCGTTGATTGTTTTACTATCGCTTCCCATGTCTTCTTCCTCTTCTTCTCTGTGAGACACCATGTTTGGATTTTTTCCTATTTTGTTCAGTCTGGGAAAAAAAATGATTTTTATGATGAGAGAAGTTTGAGATTTTAAAAAGGGTTTGGGAGGGGATTTTTTTACCTTTCTGCGGCCACACTTTCCATAGTGCGACGCATAAGGGGATACTGGTCCAAAACAGCATTAAAATGCTCAACAGAAAGTGAAAACAAATTGCAATAGGTTTCAGCACGGACGCTGGCTACCCTCCTTGCATTGGTTAGCAAGCAGATTTCTCCAAAGTAGGAACCATCGCTTAGACTAGTTGCAACTTCACCGTTTGCCATCACAATGTCTACGATTCCTTCTTGAATAAAATACATTTTGGTTCCTATGGTTCCTTCTTTTATTATGATGTCTCCTGTAAAAGAAATTTAAATTTAAATATTTTTGTTTCAGGAAACGTGGAACGAGAGGAGCAAAAGAATTTTGCCGAGATGGGGATTTTTGCCAAGAACTTAATGTAAAGTAAGTGCTTGTTTTACAGTATATGCATGAATATTAGTCACGAAAAAAACTGAAGTAAATAACTTATGATGTTGAAGGAGCAAGAATAGAATTGAGTAATAATTTTTTCGTACCTGGTTGGAAGACTTCATATCGGAGTTTAGTGACCACATCTGATACAAAGTTAGAATCTGCATTTGCAAAAAATGGCACCGAAGCTACTAGAGATCGACAGTTATAATTAATTACATCCTGCAAAACAAAACAAAAGAAAAATCCGATTTATTTCAAAATCTTAAAGAGAAAAAAATCACTGCCCTTCTCGAAATTTAATAATATAATTACAACTTTGAAAACAATCACAGTACAAACATAAAGACTTACTTCTCGAAGTTTCTCCGATAATTCGCCTAGGATTAACTCTTCGTCGAAGAATTTCCCTTGATACCTGTGCTCGAAGTACTCCGTTATTCGTTGTCGCATTTCTCTAGGGAGTTTTCTATAAGCCATGTATTCTTCTACTTGTTTTACCTAGGAAAATTCAAATTTTGAGTTTTATTAAAATGTTCGTGATATTGTAACGGTTCACGGGAATAGTTGTGGTTTTTGCCAGAAAATTTTGGAGGGGCAAGATTTGAGTAAAAATCGATGTTTGAGTAAGACAAATTTAAACGGTCAGGCTGAGAGACGTGGAATCTGACCATCCGTGCACAGAAGAGGCTGTTTGTCTTCGAAAATAAGGCTTTGCGTAGGATTCGAGAGGGATCCGTTGACTGGGCGGCTAAGAATGCGCTCTAATAAGGAGAAGAATGCGGCTTTAATGAGGCTCGGTCGGCTGCGGCCGATGAGGCGGTCTAGAAAACGGTGGTCGAACATCGTGAGGGGTGATGCCCAAAGCTTAGGAGTAGGGGATTGGCGGAGGTTAGCCCTCGTAGGCAGCAGGTCTGTGGCAGCGGGACTTCAAGTCCTGTAGAGCCACCAGAGTGAGAGTAAGAGTCTAATGAGAAGATCCGAACAAGGGACGAGCTCAGGGGCTTAAGGGAAGCAGACTTCAGTGTGCAGGACATGTAGTGCGGGCGGAGGATTCGGCAGGTCCTGGATGGGTGGAAGACCTCGGTTTCACTGGGAGGATAATGTGTTTGGGGATTCCTGACTGGCGGACCACCTGCTAGAATGGAGCCGCTTGGCACGGTGTTTGTGCTGCGGCAATAGCGCTTCGCGCCCTGTAGGTGATTGTTTGTGTAACCCAATTTTCGTCAGCAGAAACAGGCCCCAACATTGTAAAGAAACCGATTGATTAGGAAAGAACCTTTGTTGAAGAAACTTTCTTAAGAGTTCGTGGCATTACCTGAAATTCTACTCCTAATTTTATGTGTAAGGGAGCTACGATTTTTTGAATCCTATATACTTCCAAGACAGTAAAGATCGGAGTGGTTGGAGTCTAGAATTTGGATAGTGAAGACTCGAAAGAGGTGGCTAAAAAGTTTGAGAGAACTATGATAAAAGACTGAAGAAAACAGTTTCTTAGTCTCTCCTTAGTGTTGCTTGTGATCTTTTCCTTTTAGATTAATGGTCCCTTTTTCTGGCACTTCATGGGCCATCATTTTGAATTTGACGGATTTTTTCCCAAATACCGCATAATTTATCTTTGTTACATCGGGAGGGGAACGAAAAAATGATGGATATGTGGAGGAAGGGTGAAAGTTAAACTCGAAATTATACATCTTATGAAGTTGTATATTTTTTCAAGAACCATTTTTTTTAGAAAAAGAAACCGCATCAAATGATAAATCGTCTAACACCCTGTAAATAAATCAGTTTTGGCGAACATAATTAGGTCAAAGATTTATCAATGTTCCCTCACTTTTTGGGTGAGAGAAGAGGAAACAAAATATAGTTACAATATCGATTAAAGGAAGAAAGAAACGGAACTTCTAAGCACAGCTTGGTCCTTGGTTTTCTTGGATGTGATTAATGATTAGAGGGCTTTTTCTGAAAAACTTTCCTAGTGTGAGAACACGAGACTATATAATAAACCAATAACCGTTTTTCAGGATTATATTTTTTTTTTGTGGCGTCGAAATCGATTGCTTTGTAAAAAAAAAAACCAAACTTCATAAATTTTTTCCTTCTTCTTCTGTAGCAAACAATCTTATTCTTCAGCTGGTAAATAAAATAAAAACGGATGAATGAGAGGTCTTTTTTTTTTAAGAATATTTCATTGCTACCCGATAAAAAAAGAATTTATTACGGTCTACATTTTTAAGGTTTTATGGAATGGAAAATAATTGCAATGGTTTCAGTGGATTTTATCGGTTTTTCAGTACGTTTGTGAAGGCTTGTGTTTAATCAGCTGACAAAGTAACGGAATATTTTATACATGGTTATGTATGATATCGGATTTTATATTGAAAGCGATCTTTTTTTTTTTTAACAATGACTTGTTAAGAGGATATTATAAAATGAAAAAGGGCTCGTTTTGAAAATATTAAATCAGTTAGTATTGTTGACTTTGGAGTTTTTTATCGAGATGAATTCTTGGAAAAATTGCGCTTTACGTTTGTGAAAGTTTGCATGGATAGTAGATCTGAAAATTTTTTTCACTGGGCTAAGTTTTTAACTTTATTTCGGTCGTGGAATAGTGAGAATGGAATTCCTTTCAAAATGGCCGGATTTAGATTTAAGAATTTTAAGTTTTTTCGGTTAACGCAGGGCAAACCCAAGTCACTGCTTCAATTACTAACCTACAAACCCTAATCAAGCCACTGACTTTCAAAAATCAAACCATACACATCTTTAGATAAATGCTACAAGGTAATTAAGAAGTAGTAGCAATATGACAAAGAACTTTTTATCACTAAAATAAAAATTCATTCACTCACATGATTGATGAATTTTTCATCGATTTTTCCCCTCCAATCCAACCGAGAAGAATAAGATGACCGAAACGATTTTCATTCAAATTTTTTTTAATATTTAAACTAAAGGGAAAAAACCGGACGTTACGCTTTTGTGCTGAAATTTTTAGAACTTTATCTCTAACATAAAAAAATAAACTAGCGATATTTTCTATAAAAATGCTGACTCAAAAGAAAATTCTGATTTTCCAGATTTTTTTTCTTCAGCACTCACGACCAAAACTCATGGTGCCACCATTTCTCTCTGCTATTAACTTTTTACATTTTCGGACAAAACCCTGTAAACAAATTCAAAGCCGATTCGAATATTACAAAAAATTATACGTTATATCGTATCAAAGGAAAGGCTACTGACGAAATAAATAATTAATTTTGATAATTCGACGTCTCCAAACAGCGGGCATAACGTTTAAGCTTGTCCTACGGGATTTCCATTCGTTGTAACCTACTTTTGACAATATGAAAAATATTCATGCCGTGAAAACCAACAATTCCGGATTGTAAGTTAATTTATTCCCTAACGACAGAAAATAAGGCCTTTTAAAATGCTTTTCAGGCTAAATCAAAAAGAGGAAAAACTATTAAACTCGAAGCAACAATCATGAATGAATTTCTCTTTATTCTTCGCTTGAAATTATTAATCAGTTTCTTCCCCTCCCATTTATATCTCGGGCTAAATAAAAGCATTAGCATTTAAAATCCGCGATAACATTCCGAACAGAAAATTAGTTCCTAATGTTTGGGTTTTCCAAAGGAAAAGTTGCGGAATAAAATACAGTTTATCTTTAAATAATGGCAGAATTTCGAGATTGATGTACTTGACAATAGGATTAAGTAAGTTGACACTGGAACGGTTGAAATATGTTAGAATCACGTCCACTTTAGATGATTGATGGTCTCCTTATCGATCCGCCTTATTGCAAACTGCAGAAACCTTAAGTTTTGTCAATGGCGTTTATTCGAAAGTTGCAGTGGGGAACGCAGGCAGGAAAAGAGGCTTTGAGAACAGGGCTGATATTTAGGACCCAGAATTTATATATTAAGAGAATCGCTATTAGTACCATCAACCCTAACCTCAAATTGTTGGAATGGAAACTTTGGCAAGTGAGAGGGCAGAAATTCGGAGATATAGTTAACGGCCATTGCATTTAAGGCCCTCTACTTTGCGGTATTGATGTATTTTCGAGCGTAGATTTTGAATATAAAGTCAGAATTTTCAAAAAATTTAAATCCAAAATGGCACAAGACCATTTTTCTAACTTATCTCAATCTTTTGTTTGTAAGCTAATTTCTGTGCCTCTCTCCGCATTCGAAAATTAATTATCATTCACAAAGCACATCATTTTTGTTAAAATATTCAAAAAACTGACCCCTCAAAATACAGTTATGCCACCAGCGATACATAAGAGCTGACATATTGCATAATTATGTAAATGTTTTAGAAATAGGCCACTCTATTGGGCCTATTCTTCAAGATTTAGAAATTCTACGCTCATATTTGAAACTAGTGACCCCCGAAACCCCCTAGAGCGAAAAAAAATCCAATGCCAATAATTTCTTCACTGGCAAAATATATGCAGTGATGTATGGCATGTTGCATATCTCTAATTCATAATTCTCGGTATTTCTGGCAAACTTATTGTGCCTAGCACTTCACTATAAAAGTTTAGGAATTTCAGCTACTTGAGAGCTTGAAAAATTAACCTCTCACCTTTTTTTTTGTGAAGATTGAATGAAAGCATAGCGTAAGCACTGAGTAATAACTTCAAATCTTAAATGAAAGACAAAACACATGAGACCAAACACCAAAGTCACTCCTGTCAGGGAAATTTGAATTTCATGATAACGGAAAGTGAATATTAATTCATCTTATGACATTTCCTTTACTCCACATTACGATTCCCAATAAAAACATCAACTTTCGCAATGAATTTTAACTGCCGCTGTATATATTTTTTTTACTAGCCAAATACTCTCTATAACATCAAAAAATCTCATAAAACGATCCTTTTTTTTACGAGAAGCTGCTTAAACCCTTTTACCTTAATTAAAAACATACATTGTTATTTTTATCGCTCTAAAGTTACTTTCTAAGTGTTCCATTCAAAAAAAAAAAAAAAAAAACTTTTGTGCTTATTCATATAAACCCGAACGCAGGAGCAAAAGTTTTAAATAAAATTTTAACGATTTAAAAAAAAAAGGAAATATCGTATAGAATCAGGTTTGTAGTCAAAGGGATAAAATTTTTAGTAGAGGAGTGGCAGGATCGTAGCCAGAGAAAAGGAATTTTGAAAACTACTTGTATTTTTTTTTAAGTAGCCCTCTTCCTCCCCCCAATGTCCCTCGACTCTGCGTCTGACTACCGACCTATTAGATTTCACGTAAAACTTACAGCTTTATCTCATCTATTTTCATTAGAATTGACTCCTTTACTCTTTTAAAATAAAATTATCTTAAATTTTATACGGAGAGAAGGTTCAGTTTGTACATTTTGGTTTTATTAAAGAAAAAGGAATAATGTAAATAAGGAAACCCATAAGGGAGCCATTTCGGGTTTTAAGGGTTTATACATCCGGGGAAACCTCACCGAGAAGAATTTAACTCCTTGATGTTTTGTTAACAAAACGGGGGTAATCCGTTTTATAAAACTTACTTTTTCTCTATATTGTCTTCTTGAGGAATCCAAACTTTGTATTAGATTAGTGGCGTGTCCGAGGAAGAGAGCGTAGCACGTTGCTCCGCTGATCATCGACAACATTGTCAGCCACATATCAGTGAGACTTTGAGGTGGGAACCTCCCGTATCCTATGCACAGCATATGAGACATCGCTTTGAATAATGCCCATGAATACTGCTCCAACCAAAAAGCCTCCTGCGAACGAAATAAAAAGAGATTATTCATTTTTGAAAATTCGGAAAAGTTGAAGGATTAAGATTATGAAGTAAATCAGAATTTTCATGCATGTAAACAAGTTAAGACCTGCTGAGAATTTTCCATAGGGGGAAAAAGAATTAACTAACTGATATTTATTTGATTAAATTGCGATATTAATTATGAACGAGGTGAAATCGGGGCGGCCGTTTTCTGTTGTGCGGTTATTTTATATTGATAATTCATAAATGGAAGGGATGACCGTGGAAAATCTGTAAAGCTGCTGATAAATAAGTGAAGAACCCCTTTTTTCCATTCATTTTCTGCTTTTTTTTTATTTTGAATAATTAATGGAGCTCTTTTGATATTATTTCGGAATTATGTCCAATGGTTGCTCATGCATAAGAAAAATAAAGAGATTAGTTTTGTGCAGCGGAATATTGTCGAGTTAATCCAGCAGCGGGTTGGCTGTTTCGGACAGCAGCTGAAGCTACCGGAAGTGGCAAATATAAGACGCACGAAACGTCGACTTAAACTAAAATTAATTGAATTCTTTCGTTCCATAAACCAAAATCTGCATTAGAGAAGCTATCTCAAAAATTAGCTAAATTATGCTAAATATGGCTATATAAAGGAATAGCTTCGGCCTAAATATAGCTTCGGCCGAAAACGAAAAGGGCTGAAAATAAAAAGGGCCGAAAATAAAAAAAATTGAAAAGGGCCGAAAATGGAAAGCACCGAAAACGAAAAGGGCCGAAAATAAAAAGGGCCGAAAAAAAATTGGAAAGGGCCGAAAATGAAAAGGGTCGAAAATGAAAAGGGCCGAAAACGAAAAGGGCCGAAAATGATGAAAATTGGAAAGGGCAAAAAATGAAAAGGGCCGAAAATGAAAAAAAATTGGAAAGAGCCGAAAATGAAAAGGGCCGAAAACGAAAAGGGTCGAAAATAAAAAGGACCGAAAATGAAAAGGGACGAAAATAAAAAAAAATTGGAAAGGGCCAAAAATGAAAAGGGCCGAAAAGAAAAGGGCCGAAAATGAAGAAATTTGGAAAGGGCCGAAAATGAAAAAAATTGGAAAGTTGGTTTCATATGACCCTTAGATTCTTGCTCATACTATTTTTTTTTACAAAAATTTAAGACATTTTAATTCAGTTTTCACACATTTTTGTTGACTTTTACTAGTTTGATGAATATTTGAATTACTGTACTTACCGCGATTTAGAGCAAATATTTTTGGGAACAAGTTTAACTTTGTTAAATGGCTTTTTTGAAAAAATTTTAAAAGGCGGAAAATTAAATAACTAATCATGATATGATAATCATTCTTTGTATAATTTTTAATGTGATAATTCTTTTGTAACGTCCGGTGTGACTGTTTGTGTCCCTTAGGCCTAAAATAGTTTCACTTCACTTCTACCCTGAGTCTCCGTAGCGGGACTCACGCATTTTTTTTTTTTAATATAAAAGATTCAGCACTGAAAGTGATCGGTTAAAAAGATGGATGTCAAGGATGGGGAAATCTGTTTCCGTTAGATCAAACATGGCATTGCGGATTGAGAATCAAATAAATCACTCCGTGCGTTCGAATCCTATCGTTTTGTTTAAAAATGTCGCTTTGATAGGAGGTCTCAAAAAATGCATGAACGATCCCCCAGAATGTCAAGGACCCTGTTTTTGACAGGTGTACTCATTTTGACAAAAAAAAAGTTGCGTATTTAAAAAAAAAGTTTTTAAAAAAGAACACCTCAAAGCTGCTTTCTGGTTTTATTTCGGTGAAAGTTAAGCTTTTTACATGGCTTTGAAATGGAAAAACATGACGTCAAATCCTTTTAAACTTTCTCGTTTAGATCTTTTTCCTCAAGCTATTGTCGATCATTTACTTACGTTTTATAATTATGACTTTTTGAAGAAAAAAAATGTTCAACGCTCTTTTTTGATTACTTATGGAAATGGGAATTTTATTCTTTTCGTGGCCTTATTATGGAAATTATTTTTGGATTGTGGAAGAAATGGTGGTCAGGGCTGCCTCGGTCTTTGAAAAGGACTGAGCTCTTTTTTGGCTTATTGTAAAAGAGGGAATTCCGAGCCCTTTAATTTTTAAGTATCCTAGTTATGGGACTCGCAGGATAATAGTCAGATTGTAAGCATAAGCAGTTAAAGGGAATCATTAGTTTAAAAAGCTGCCGTTAGGTGATGCTAGTATACCAAAGTTCCAGCCATCGTCCCTAGAACTACAAACGTCATCTGGCGGGCGGACGACATTAAGAGCAATACCAATATCCAGCGACCTAGTGGTAGTTTTTGGAACTAATAACATCAGCTACACTCCTGACATCGCTCCTAAAAATTTCTTGGTTATTCTGCTATTTGTGCGGTTTGCAAATAGTTGTTGAAATCTTTCCCTTCGTATTTTATGATGACGCACGAACGAACAAACTTATATTTAGGAAAGAAAATGATTGAAGACTATGTGAATGAGGGGTTTAGCATTCGCTGTTTGAATTATTCATCAGGATAGTTGTCATAATATGTTTGAGAACGTTTTTGGGCTTTGGGGAGGTTGTAGGGTATTGGAAGTAGTCTGGCTTAATATCTCAAAATAAATTCTTAAACTAAAGCTAGATTAAAAAGTTTTGAAATAGTTTCTGGCTGAAGACAAATATTGAAGTTGATGAGGCGAAAATTGGAGGGGAATTTCTTGATGCCATGGCTTAGCTTTCTCTTCCCTGCCTAAGGCCATTGCTAATAAATTTTTTTTTAAGCTTAGGTTAATAATCCTCCAAATGACTCTAATCTGCCATTAGGTTAAATATTAAACGACGTGTATTGATCGCGTGTTTCTATAATTTGCCTATGAAAGAAAAATGAATTTTAATGTCCCATCGGATGAAAATGCAAAACATTGAAATTTTATATCTGCTGTAAATTCATTTGATAATTCATTTTTCCCATTCTTTTTTTTTTTGCCTTTTCCATTATTTCGAAAGGAAAAATTATTTATGAATTTTTATAATACAAGGGGGATGACTTTATTTCACTTACATAGCTTTTAAAACGAATTCTAGTTTGATAATGATAAAAAATTGTGTCTCGGTGAATCCCTTTTTTTAAAAAAATGGGAAATTCTCACATTAGATTTAAAAAAGAGAAGTCGCTTAAAGTCCAACACGACCGATGCATTTAATATTTTTCTTGTTTTAATCCTCTGGAAATCTTAAGTACAAGTTTTTTTTAATCCTTTTTCATCCGTGGAAAAAAAGGTTAAGTATCGATTTTCTTGGGGAAGGTTTTAAATCACGAGCTACTCTAAGGGCAAGTTAAAATAAATCTTAGTTTTCCTATTTCTAGAATCGACAACTTGATCATCTGTTCTTTTTGTGCTTTGGATGAAATAGAGAGAGGTTCGATACTAGGCCGCTGTTAAGTTTTTATGGAATCGTGGCAATATTTTTAGAAAAATTAGCTACTGATTTAATCCATCTTTCACTCCTCCGAAACTATTCAAGCTTGAAAAACCTCTTTACGATCTTAAAATATAAAACTTTCGGTTCTTTTTCCTTGGGCTCAGTTCAAATTCACCGTTACCATTTTTATTATGCCAAATAAATGTTCACGTAAACAATTCTTTTAAGAAAAAAACGTTGCCATTCATGAAATGGCTTCGACCCGGAGCAGCAATAACTAGAGAAAGAGAAAATAAAGTTAGCAGGAGAACGGAGGGAATGTTTCAGTTTCAATAGAGAAAAAAAGCTCTGGGAAACCCGAAGGAGTTTGCATTCGTTGATCAATGAGGAATTTACGGGTTTTCCAAGTGATAAAAAGAAAATGCAGGTCAAACGAAGATTCGGTTTTATTCTTTGTCCCTGAACCAGATGATGTCATTAAAATTTTACCTGCGATGTTGGGGCTACATAAAAAAAAAGAGGGAGAAATATATGACCGGCTCACTTTTCCCTTTTACAAAGCTTGATCAGATTAGATGATATCGATCGGAAAGTTCAAGGACCTGGTGATTGATTACATGATTGACGATTGGAATCTTTAGGCCCGAAATGTTTCACATCTCATCTTTCATCCGAATATAAACTTTATTAAAGGAAATGTTTTATAATCGCTCGGCTATCAACGTTCGAGCAATTCGATTAGGAAATTGATCATTGGAATCAGATAGATTTTCGATTAGTCAGCATTGGCGCAGGAAAAAATTTGGGAGCTGAAAGGATTTTATTAATTTAAAATTTTTGGACTTACCTGAAGCTCGTTGATTGCGACCCAAGAGTTTGAAGGAAACCCCTGAAGCATTGGTACTAGGAATTGAAGGCAGCCGGACCAATGTCCAATGAGGAGCATCATACAAATTAAGTTGAAAATTCGCATGAACACGCTCGCCATATTAAGGAACTATAAAGTAAATTAAAAAAAATAAATTATTTGGGGTTGGTTGGTGATTAATGTGTTTGATGACGAATTATTATAATGTATCATTGTCGGAAAAGCCGACGGTTCATACAGAGTGCCTCAGCAACTATTGCCAAACTTTCTACTGTAAAACACATTACGTTAAATAAAATTACAGAGTTCTAATCAACATGCTTTTGAATGATATTAAAAAAATTTTAAGATTGAGTAATTGTAACGATTTTTTTTTGAGATGTGAATAGTGTTGGGGATCGTATTTTTAGATTTGAATTTATGTTAGGTTTAATAAAAAAAGTAATTGACTTTGTTTTTTTAAGGGAAATGTTAGTCGCGACTGCAGCACACGCTGTATCACTTCCGATTAATTTGAGCTACTATTTTTGAGGAGAAAGGAAGTAGCTTCTTCTCCTCCTTCTGGGAAAAATTTCCAGATTGGTGCTTGAATGAGAAATGGAACTGGATTGAGCTAGCCAGAGGTGCTTTATGAAAATGGGGAAGGTGCCATTGTGGTCTGAAGGTGCCGATTGTGACCAGAGGACTGGACATTAAATAGAGAGCTGGTGGCTTTCGGAATGTGACTTTATTGTCGCAAGCTGAGAATTTCTTGGACCGATCGGGTGAAAAATGATGAGTTTGAATCGAATGGCTAAAGAGGCTGAGCTATACTGCATTAAATGTAGAAGCAGTGCAACTTGTGATACAGGGGAAGATTGAGGTTAGGTTCGGAAGATCTCGTGGCTTCAAAATATAAAGTGGCTAAGATCCAGTGTTTGGCTTCTGAAGATTCAAATCGCCATTGTGTCGAGGAGTTGAAATTTCAAAAAAAGAAGATCCTTTCTTTTTGTCTCTCTTTGTATCTAGAAGACATTGCCAAGAGGTGAACTAATATCCAAGAAGGGAAGAAGCTGTAGCACTTTTGCTTCTAGTCGGCCTGTCTTTAGTTCTTATTGAGGAGGTTGTAGTTCCAGAAAGAGTTGGAGTATTTTTTTCTCTAATATTGTTGCCACGTGGTTTCCAAGCAGAGAATAAAATGGAAAATTAGCTAGATCTAGGTCTAGCTAATCAAGATTCTAGCTCAAATGGCTGATGTCATTGCTCCCAAATTTCATTCGACTTAACTCAGACAATCCCCAATAATATTCTCAATGCGACTTTTAAAAATCAAAATCTACTTCGCTGCAGTAACATCTATTAAACCCGCCAGGAAAATTTTATTCAATCTCAGATCATTAAAACCAAACGCAAATTACTTTTTCCATTGAACCACAAAAATCTTACTCGAAAATTCGACTTTAAAAACTGACATAATTAAACTTAAGTTTAACATTAGCTGTTGAGGATTTACAAATTCCCTATTTAAATATTTAAATTTTCATTATACGAGTGATGTATACTTTTACTGCGGGTACAAGACAATAAAGAGCTCGACACTTTCAAAAAAAAAAAAAAAAGAAACTTTCTTTCAGTTTAATTATAATTTTTTTCAACTTTCGAATTATCTCATGTTTTATTCAAAAAAAAAAAAAAAAATTCCGAGATGGACGAAATTTAACAGGGAATAAAAATCCGGTTCGATTAATTAAATTCAACTCACTCATTTCATAAGTTGGATTTTTATAAAAAATTTTAATCCATCTCACGTTAACCAAGAAAAGCTTTTCCCCCCTTTTTAATTTTAAATAAAGACGTTTTAATTTGTCTTTATTTTTTGTAATTAATAAAACATGACTGACCTACTATGCAAGGGTTAAAATCATTGCTAAACGCCAGTAGTACACATATTCCCATTATTTTATATTTTATTACATCTGAGCGATAAATCTTAGAAATTAATGGACGATTAGCGTCATCAATATAAAAAGTGGTTTTCAGCTAATGGGTTGTTACTCACCGATTTCCAATAATTTGAGCTAAATTAATCACTTTATTATTATTATTTTTTTTCTTATTTCTAGCCCATCAGGTCGTTGATTGTTATTTAATGGGATTAGGCCGTTTGGTGATTCGAAGCAGGATGGTGGAAAATATTTTATAGGAAAGAATATATATTTTTTAAAAGCGATATCTTTCACCAGCCTGTTGTTGTTGGGGGGGGGGGGGGAAGTATTGAACTCGGCAGTGCATCATTTTTAATTTCTAATTATTCAAATCATTACGGCAGAAATCAAGCGTTTTACATTTAAAAAATTATAAAAAAAATATCGTAGAAATAAAATGAAACTATCAGTTGTACAGTTTATCCTCTATTTTTATGATCGCGCAATCGGTTATGATTGTCTTCCACCAATTAGGATGAGATTCGTATTGTTGCTGAAATGTTATTGGATACATGAGCCGCGCCCATTTTGTTGTTAGGATACCCGATTGCATAATGTTGTTTGTTATAGAGGATGGACTGTTTACTTATTTTTTTTTTTTTATATAAAAATTATTTAGTTCTAAAAACACGTTGCTGCTTGCAGTCTATTACCTAGGAAGTAATAAGATTTTTTTTTCGTGTTAACGACGACAGCAGATTTCAGGAATTAGGATTGCTGAGTGGAAATGAGCATGGTTTTAGTAGAGAGTGTCATCAAAAAAATTGCAGGACTCCGATGGGTGCAGAAAGAAAGATTGAGAGAGAGAGAGAGAGCTATGAACAGGAGTGAACGGAGAAAGAAAAGCAAGATTGTTGAAAAAACGGGAAAAATATAGCGAAGACAAGGAACCAAGGCACGAAAATGGAGGCGATCGAGTGAGAAGATTTGAGGTTTCGTGCCAACAAATGAAATCTTTGCATTTTTTGCAAATAAAAAAAACTGATCAGCTAATGTTGCAAGTGATTGTCTCTCTGGAATTGTGGCTGTTGATTCTATGTAGAAGAATAAAGCATTGGAGGGGAAGTTATAAGCATTTGAGATGTCTCTCCATTGCCTAGAAAATGGGTAGGGCATGTGGCCAGGCAAGATCACGAGCGGTGGGCGGTAACATTAACCCAGTGGAGACCGCGCTTAATATTTAGAAGTAGGGAAGATCTCAAAAACGGTGGCTCGACGATATCATTCAAATAGCAGGAAGGGTTCAGGAGAGCGGAGTACCGTTCGACATGGAAAAATTTGGAAGAGGCCTATATCCAGGAGTGGATGCGAACAGGCTGAAGAAGAAGAAGAACTAATCCTAGAAGAAAAGATTGAAGGAAGGCGCAGGCTGGGCCGAAGGAAAACCTCGTGGCTTAAGAATTTAGGTCAGATTCACGATTTGAGGTTAGATTGCATGTCTTTCTTCCGAGCGGTTGCATCTAGATAAAAATTTCTTTCGGTTAGTGATGGTTTCTGGAATAGTGACTTTGGTAGTGATGGAATCTGACCGTCCGTGCCCAGGAGAAATTGTTGGTCTTCGAAAATAAGGTGTCGTGTCGAACCTTGGGAGTAAAGAGAGATCCGGTGCGCTCACAGGACAGCCGATGATCAGTAGTGTGATCAAAGCACGTCGGCACGTAGGCAGGTCCTTGATGGACGCCCTACAAGTCCAAGACCTCCGGGTAGACCGCGGCTACTTTGGGAGGACAGAGTAACGAAGGTTGAGTGTCGTTTAGAAGTTACGAGAAGTTCAGCCGTCTGGAAGGGAATCTGCGATGCGGCGATAGAGCTTCATGTAAAGCCATAGATAGTGATGGACCTCAATTTAAAAAATCCTTGTCTTGTCTTGCTGTGCGAAGAGGAATGGCTCATATTTGGGATCTTGATTCAAGAAATGCTCATTCAAATAAAGCTGACAAGAAACAATTCTTAAGGCAATGCAAAATTGCAAGGTTCAAGGTTTTCAAGAAAATCAGGCATTCAACGTTTCTGTTTCTTCCACGTCGAAATCCAAAATTTAAAGGATCCCTGTCTCGAGTCTGGAAGTCTTGAAATCCATCAAGAATAGATACTAAAGCGGAAATAAGGATTTATTCTACGGCTTAATGTTTAAAGGACCTCAAAAACCACGAAATTTCTTTAAAGACTATTAAATTACTTGTCCAGCGGTGCGATAAATGCGACTCAGGAGCTCTCTACGCCCAAAGATCTGAGTCACCGTTTTTTGAAACATTAGTCTTTTGATCATAATCCATGAAACTCTACGACTTGCATCTATAAACATAATAACCAGACAATATTACTCCCTGAAATCGGCTATCGCTGTTAACACTTATATTCGCCGGTAATAGACTTATAAACTTTTACAAAATAGAGAAGATCTACTCGACTATTTCCATTCCTCTAATTATAATCTTGATTACCTATGGTAGAAAAAATGTATTGATGATATTGTTTTTTAATTATATATAATCGTAGTCATTGATACAGTTTATTGTAATAGGTCCAGTCTTTATGAGTATTCCTTAAAATCACCCAAAATTGTCAATTTTAAAAAAATTTGATGATCGTCATTATTCAGTCCAGTTAGAATATGTCGAGATTAGTATTTTTCTTTTTTTTTTGTATTATTTTATACACCGTCGGGAATGAGATGAATGTAGAATATATACAGATAAGAATCAATTAGAACAAAAGCGCAGAAAAAGAAAAAAAAATAGCAGAGAAAAGCCACTAAGAAAAAGGCTAAAGAAATATTTTATATAAAAAAAAAAACTCGCATGCATCGGCGAAAAGCAGTCAAAGTAAACAAACATCATATATGTACTTATCCATGGTCGTTCCTAAGTTTGAAAGTAATCGATTACTTTAATGGTTTCCCTCATCTGAGAGAGAGAGAAGGGTAGAAGAAAAGTAAGAGAGGTTAAACTATCCTCCGGAAATGAACTTTCCAGGTCGTTCCGAGATGAAACATGTAATTAACGATTTCGTGCATTACCCGAAAATCGATTTCTTTCAAAAGTAGCTAAATTATTATTTTTTTTTTTTTAAATAAATGAATTATTATAAAATATTAGTCAAATGATTAATTAATAAAACGGAATGAATTATTCGCAAAACATAAGCGGCCATGCAATGCTTTAGAGATCAGGCTCTAATAATGATCCATTTGCAATCAGCAATGCAATCAAATTTTAGCTTTCAGCAATCAGCCAATGTCAGCCTGACAAGGTTACCTTGAAAATGAGATTGCTTTTGCTGAACTTCTTTTTTTTCTCAGTGACGTCACAACTGTAGCGACCCTGTCTTCTTTCCGTGCGTTTTTTTTGAAGATTCTGCAAGATCTAAAAACAGAGCGAGAACAACCATAGAGCAAGCTTCATCCCTTGCTTTTTTTTCAAAGCTTTTTTTTTTTAGTTTACGTAAGAAGTTACAAGTAATAAAGATTTGGATTATTTTTTTTAGTAAAAACAAGAAAAAACAAGTAAAACACGATACAGGTTATAGTTTTTTTCGGTTTTTTAAAATTTAACATCCAACCAGCAATAACAGAGATTTAAGATTCCGTTAGTATCATTCTGACAGGGTTTTTTTTTTAAAAAAATAAGACGTGGTGAAGCATTAGTGAAGCATTGAAGCACAGATTTATAGTTATCATCACAACACAAACGATAGTGCGATCAATTAAGTGTTCATAGTGAAATAATAAAATGGAAGAAGTTTGAAGAGCGTTTCGGAAGTAAGAATATAAGAGAATATACATTAAAATAGATTAATTAGAAACTTTTTTTTAAAGAATCAACGCGATTGAATTTTCTTGTAGATTTAATTATTTTTCCCCCTAGATAATTTTTATTGAAGCCAAAAAAAAGATTTTTGTGAGTGCTATATTTACTGCGTTTATTAATTTTTTTTACAAAATTAAATAAATTCGTGCGAAAGTGAACTATATTTAACGCCTAAAAAAATTTTGTTGCTAAAAAAAACTGCGTTAAATTAAAAGAAAAATAGCAATAGTCAACTTTGTGACTTAAAAATTAAAAAACTTTTTTTAGTTTTTTTTTTTTTGGTATGTTGGCTTTTTGCTCATGCTGCTCTTGAGCAGTTAGTGCTGTTCCAGCTTTTCATGCACAATTATGCGAATATAGGTCACAGTCACACTACGACTAAGCACCAGTTTCACAAAAAAAGTAAAACATCGAATAGCAGTTTGGTTTACATTAGTTTTTTATTTTTTTTTTTCGTATTTTGAATATTGATGCAGGACATTTATTATTTAAAGGGGAGGTTTTTGTTTGAGTATTATATAATAATATCTACGTGAAACTGACCTCGGGTATTTTTTGTGGGTTTTTTTTTTTTTGTTAATCTTTCAATCCGTTTCAAATCCGATCGTGCATTAAAACTTATGAGAAGAATAGAAAGAGAAAGGATTGAAAGAGTTTAGTGTTTTAATATTTTGTATTTTTTCGATGTTAAAGTATGTTAATGTAAATTTATTTTTTAAGCTTGAAGATTTTTTTTGATGAAGTCAAAATACTTAATCTGTATGATTAGCACGCTTATAATTGTATAAAGGCAGAAAAGTTGAGGTAGTAATTAAATCTTTGACCCCTGCACGACTTTTTAGGCCCGAACCCGGCCCCATTCAAATCCTTCAAATTCTGTAGTCCCATCCGGCCCGGCCCGGCTTTTAACTTTTTTGGTTTTTTCCTGTACTTCTTCCTTGTACATCTCGTAATGATAAGAATCATAGTTAAGTTTTATACTTTTTCCTGAATTTTTTTGAAAGAAAGAAATCATAAAGAAGTCAGATAGGAATGTAAAAAAAAATTATTCTCCCGAGCCCGGACCGACCCGAAATTTTTTAAGCCCAACTCGATAGCGTAGCACAAAATCCGAGCCCGAGTCCAGCCCGATAGTTGGGCCAGGCCGGGTCGCTGGCCAAGCTCCGGCCCGGTGCAGCGGTCTATCAAATTTATTATTTTCTATATTGAATCATGTTGCATCTTGGTAAATATTGCTCAGCCAGTTTCTCAACTGGCTTCTTTAAGGGAAAGTACTGACTTTGTCTCATCTGAACCTCCCGGAAGGTTTTTAATGTAGCAACTAGAGACCCTATATATAAAAAGACTGGCGAACTTGCAGCCATTAAGAAATTGAATTTTAATTCGTCTACTTCTCATTTTTAAAGAATTAGCTTTTGCTATCATCAGAAGACAGAACTTTTGTAGGAGAAACTGGATATTTGTTTGTTGGCACACATGATTTTTCTCCAATTTTTCTTTCAATTTTCAAAATGGCGACCTGTCATGACGTCGACCAATCAGATCTTCCGTAGCCATTCGCCAGTCTCTAAAGGATCTGATCCTTAGGTTTGGCTATCCCTGAAGAAATATGCAGGGACCTTAAAAAGATTATTATGCCAGGCAGTCTACACACTCCAGGCAGTCTCATAGCCCTTGTTTTCATGAAAACCGACTGTAACAGAAATAGCTTCTCAGCTGTGATTTTTCCTCCAGTTTTAATTAACATAACTTTCCTCTGGAATGGGTGTTTTCATGCTGTAGATTGCCACTAATGACATGTTATCGATATATCAAAAAAGCTTTGTCTCGCCTTTATGTTTATTGAAAATTGATTGGTTTTTGAAAGCGTTGAATTTTTCAATTTTGCTCGTATCCATTTTAACTATCTATTTTTTTCTATTGGCCAAATTAAATCTCAACCATTGCTATAACTTGCATTTATTAGCCTTAATGTACAGATTTAGCATTTTTGACCTCAAAGCAAAAACGTTCATAGATCCGCATGCACGAATTTTATAAAATAAACAAAAACTTCTAAGCATATTTAAAAAGCTATTTAATCTTTACACGGATTAACTTTATATACTTTAACAGCGAAACTCTTGTTTGGTATTACGCTATTACATTAAAAGAAAAAATATTAACGAAAGGATTTTTAATCTTCTTCCCTTTTCAAAGCACTTTTCCAAAAAAAAAAGAAAACAAGAACCGGAAAACATAACAAACGCAAGGAAAAGCTTTTGAAACTGGAGCGAAGCGCATGACAACAATCGCCACTAATTTTCACATGTCACAGGGTAATAATTTTTTTTATGTATAATAATTTCAACTATCTGGTATACAGAGCTAATAATAAACATTTGAGTCGGGGTTAGGGGAAGGGGGTTGAACTATTCAGTAACAAATGCTTGAAGGAAATCATCTAAAGAATATCTAGCGATCTGAGAAACGGCATCTCTCTAAGAAAAAGGTTCCCATGAAATCGTTTTCTTTTTACTACTGAGCACTACGGGGATTCTAAGGGGGAAAAAATTACTCTATGAGGGTAGATAGTAAAAAAAAAAGAAAAAGAAAACTAAGTTAGTCAGTAACGTCGAGAAGTATCTTTGTAGTCGTCTTTAAACGAATTTTCCCGTTTCTCTGTTGCTTTTTTGTTGCCTAAGGAAATTCTAGTTGAACCAGCACTTATCTTTGCAGAGAGAATAAACTATCAGTAATAATGACAGAATAAATGCTAGGAATCTTAATTAGCTCTAATGATCCCTTGTGTTAGAGGGTGGTGTTTATTACAGGGAAGGGTGGAAGAGAGGGGGATTTTCTAACGGTCACGTTGTAAGTTAGTAAATTAAGTATTTAAGCGATGAGTTTTTTGTGCCATTATGCGTCTAGAGGTTAAAAGGGGGAAATTTTGAGGCTAACATTATGGCACACGGTCGTGCGAAATGATAAAGTTCAATCGGAGAACATTTTCCAAGTTGGAAAATTGGTCTCGGGTTAAGGATTAATTTTGTTGTGTAATCGCTCATCAACGGGGAAATAACAGAGCTTGATGTTGAAGGAGGAAAATGCGGAAGGGCTTCTCTATCTAGTTTTAGATATGTTTCCGTGACATTTTCTTTCCCTGTGTGGTTTCTACTGAGTTAAACTTGAAGTTTTGATTTTTTTTTTGTTTCCCCTGATGTAATTTTCGATTTTCCAAGAGGAGTAAAGTGTGCGTTATGGACATGGTCCCTGAAGACACGTCACGTTTATAGAGTTTAAACGGGCGGAAAACGTTTATATCTAGTATTCATTCAAAGTATTTCCTTTGAAGTTAAAAGTGTCAGGTTTCATGTGGCTTTTACCATTCAAAAGCCGGGCAGAGAGGCAAGGCTATGTCCAGGACGCCTTAAACAGCGTAATGCTGATAAAAGTACCTCAAGGCAAGACAGAATCAATGATATTGTTAGTTCTAAAGACTAATTTCGACCATAAAAAGCAACAACCCCGCTTTTCCCCTCCCCTGAAAAATTGTAAGTCACTTTAAAAAAATTTAGAGAATATTGCCAAGCAGCTGACATAGACTCCTCCCCTTCTTCTAAAAAGCTTGTTGCTTCCCCTAGTTGCTGAGCCTGGCAACGGGCCAAACATATGTTTCAACTTCTTTTAAATTTCATGTTATAAAAATTAATTCAATTTAATTTTTGTTATGGCGATTTCGAACATTCAGAAGACAACATAACATTCAGATTTTATATAGATTGCCAGTGCTAATATCAAAATCATTCAAGGTTAGTAAATTAGTATACCTAAAATATTCCACATTATTCGTTAACAAGAATAATATCCTTTTCGTTAAGGCAAGCGTTACTTATATTATAAAAAAGGTGTATAAACCTTTTCTACTAATCTCATTTTACAAAACGAGAGGTTGAATCCGCTGGATCTCGTTGGAGGAACCTAATAAATAAAAAAAAGAAACATCTGTCTGATTGTGTAATCTTTTGGCACGATTTTCACGCGTTGGAAATTCTCGTTTTTAAAAATTTAAACCAATCCAAACAGCGACAGTACTTTTTTTTTTTTTTCAAGAATTTTCTCTCTCAACTTTGCATATGTCGTCAATTGTCATGTACAAAAAAAAGGAAGGAAGAAAGATGCAAGATGCTTTAAAAACGTTTGACATTTAGCTTTTATAGTAGGACTGACACCGATGTTTTTAAATGGAACAAGTCCCTAGTTTCTCGTGTCTCGTCTCTTGCATTTATTTGCTTTTCAAGTTTCGCTTTTGCCTTTTTTTTTTAAAATGAATTTTTTTCCTTCTATGTTTTTTGCCGTTATAAATCATAATTCGTTGATTGAGAGTCATCCACTTCGGGGTTGATCGTTTAATCCGTTCGAATGACGTTAAACAGACGGGGTGTAATGTAATAATAATCCATATACATTTTGGTTTATGATTGGGTATTATTACATAAACATGGGGGGGGTTTCCCGAACACATCAGAAAGGGGGATGTATACTGAAATTTTTATAATAATAATTTTTTTCTCAGTGTCATCATGAAAAATGATATATCAGGAAAAACTTTATATTGAGTGTTTAGAACATTTTTTGAGATTGAACATAATCGTGATTTTTCTTCTCCTTTTTTTTCGGTAAGTTTTTCTCTTCTTTCTTATTTTAATAGAAAAGCATTAGAAACACATTAAGGGACTTGTCAAGATAAATTTCTGAACAGGTAGATAAGCAATTTTGATTGTACAGGGTGGCGGAAGATATCTGATAAAATTTCTGAAAGGGAGTATTGAATAAGAATGAAAGTTTATACCCGAACAGCATTTCGTATAAAGAGTCTTTAAAATTATATCGTTCTATCTTTATTTTCTGGTCATCTGCGGCAAGACATTGTCATCGAGCTAAGGGAAAGGACCTATCAATAATTAATTGAAGAGCAGATTAAAGGAACTGATCAACTCCGTAGAAATGAAAGTTGTTCGGGTGATGCAGAATAAGACGCGATGGGAGATCTTCGGGACTCTGTAAAAATTAAAGAGGTATCCCGCTTCGTCTGAACAAATCGCAAGGAATGGAATAAGCCAAATAGCCAAGGAAAGAAGACCAGCTGGGCGAAGGCTTCCTGGCTAGGGATGGACGGCGAGACTTTCGAGAAATGGCTTAAAGTTCCGCTCCCGAGTATTTCTAGCCACGAGAAATCCTGCGGGAAATGATTCTTGGCCAGCCGCTCCAGCGATGAAAGGAGTGCTGGACCTCGTCGTCTTTAGAGGTGATTAATAAACAGGCGCAGCCTACCCCCGAAAGGGTGAAAGAATAAGATTAAAGAAAGAAAATTAGTCATCAATCTGACGACATGTTGGAAAACACTAAAAATGAAGTGAGATGATGGCCAGCTGCGAGCATTGTAACCAATTTTAAGATTTTCTTAGCTACTACCTGCACGCCGACGCGACAAAATGGCGACTTTTAATGCCTGGTGTAGTAATGGCGTTCGCAACAGAACGATTCTCGGTTGCAGTTGAGAAGACTCTGCGAGACTCTGTTTTCAGCGACAACGTCAGAAAAGTTACTATTATTGGTAACTTTTCTAGTTTCTCTTGGCCTAAGCTCTAGACACCAAAAGTACTGGTAGGTTGTACTTTCTCAGTCTCTGTGCATACTGAACTTTGGGATCTGCGCGGTTTCTGACCTTACTGAGCTATCCTTATTAATTAAGCCAACGTTTTGTTAATTGAAAATTAAATTGTTCTATCTCAGATTTGCAATTGACTAAGCGCTGCACAAGCTAAACATACGACACTGGAGTCAATTGCAAGCCAGAGATAGTACATTTTAATCCTCAGGTTTCGAATTGGCCTAATGCTGTTCGGGTATGCTCTCAATTTCTTCCATTGTTAAAGAAAATCGTGCGTTAATTAAATGATCCATTTTTATCACTACGTGAATCGAAAAATAAAAACTAGCAGCAATATTAAAATCCTTGCTTTTCCGCAAATGATGGTGGTGTGGCAAGTGCGGTAAGCTGTGCAGATAACTAGCACTGTGTAATAATCAAATTCTCCGGTGCATCCCACGCGCTTCTAAAGTGCTTGGCGTATTATAAAATGCGGATTGTTTGGAATTGAGATTTTGAAAATTGTTTTATGAAACATTAGATTATGAGATTCATATCCCGTAAGGTATTAATATTGTTTGCCGGAAGGAAAATAAAAAAGTTAGTCTCATCTATTTATTCCATGTTTTCGTGAGTAAAAAATGTGGCAGTGTGATCTTGCTTCTAAGGACTGCAAATTTTTTTAACTCCGTGATGAAAATTCAAATCTGGCAAAAACAAAAACTTTATTAGTCCACAAATTGAATCCTTCCAGGAAAAATCGCGACTATGAGAGAGTTCATTTATAATAAAACGAGCATGTCGGTTAAGAGGGGATGCGTTCGTAAATTCAATTTCGCGGTTCGGATTCGCAGTGCACCCGCACCCAAAATCATTGAACTTAATTTGACGTTACAGAATATTAAGGGGATGGGATAATATTGCATAATCGGTTGGCTGGCTGTTGGATCTTATTTCGTAATCAGCTTAATGGTTTTCTGATAACGTTCCGTGACTTTGTAAATTGTGATTGGAATCATGAGTTGCGTTATTTCAATACAAAAAGAGCTTTTGAATATGGATGATCCATTGTTCAAAATTTTTGTCGATGGAAAATGGATGGCAAGATTCACGGCGAGGTTTTCTCTTTAGATCTTGGACTATTTTTAAGAAGTAACCCCGAACCTTTCTTAAATTAAACTTAAAAATTTACTAATTTTGCTTAATAATCTTTTTATACCTTTTGTTAGAATAGATTCAAAATTGATTTTCAAATACATTGTAATTTTGTAATATTGCATCAACATTACAAAATATTACATGGTTAATTTGTAATATTACATCAACAATGAATAATATTGAGTTTACATTATTGCTCGTTAAATAAAAAACTGCGAATATTATTTAATGTTGTGACATTATTGCAATGTTGCAAAATATTTCAGCAATATTACTTATGTTGGAAATGAAATAATTTCATCGTGGATCTTACCATTATTCTTTTTAATAATTTTTTCGGCATTCTTCATTCCGAATTTCGAATTGCTACGTGTCACTCATACAATTTTACAATTCTTATTTGAAATAATTTGTAAAACTAATCATTTCACGTGAGAAATGTGCTTCGTATAATAAAAACTGTAACTAAGATTAATAAAAAGCAAATATTGGGATTTTACATTAAACATTTTGTTATGAATAGACATGAATCTACCCCGATATATTAGTTAGCCTAATTTAATAAAGCAAATGTTGATAAAACGAAACGGGCGGTCGAGATATCCATTAGGTATATATCGTTTCCCTGGATATTTTTAATCGAATAGTAATCAGTATAATAGGATCTTTTTTATTGGAAAACTGAAACGAGCTTATAGCGATCGAACATTCCGCGAGAAGTTAGTTTTGTAAACCCCGTTAAGATCTTTAAAACGATTAAATCACGGCCGATGTTCGAAAAGGAAAATAAAGCGAGAGAGAGAGAAAGAAAGTAAAAAAAAAAAAGACAAAGGATTTATTCTGTCGATCAACTTCTATGAGTGTTTATTCAATCAAGATCTACCGTGATTTTTATTTGTTTCTGAGCTTTTAAGTTTTCCAACCGATTCGAAAAGCTTAGCTTGTTGTGAGTGACTGCGTGTGATAAAGCTGATAATTTTATTTTTGATTTTCAAATTTTTGTGTTAAGAGATCCAAATGTGCTGAAAAGCCGCGTGTATTAGCTGATTTATTGTTGTTGTAACCGAAACCTTTTGGGGTTTTTTTTTTTAGGAAAATTCCTGTGATCCTTGAAACTACCATGAAAGCGTATTGTTAACGCGATCTCCTGTCAACTTCAGGAAAACTACATATTCCACATCTTACAAGAGGAAAATAATTTTTTTTTAGTGAAAACAAATAGGGCATCGGATAATGATATTAAAATCGAAATTATCCGACAAAAATGCAATCTCACGTCGATTTATTAAAAAATACGGAGCTTGGTGGGCAATAAGTTTTTCGATAATCGATTGACGAATTATTTTTTTTCCCTCTTCCCGAACAAAAGAAAATAAAAATTATTAGCCAGGTTTCTGTAATAAATCAACGATATTTTATAGCCCATGCAAGACTTTAAATTATCTACCGGAAATAAATAAAAAAAAAAAAGAGGAAAAAAGATATATGAATGAAGACTTACGTAGACTTCTTCCCATTGACTAACATAACGGACTAGTCTTGAAAGGCGTAGCAGTCGAACTAAACTTAGAAGTTTTGCTAATCGCAATATCCTAAGCGCTCGTCCTGCATGAAGGATTTGAAAACTCTCACTGAAATCCTGGAACAGTTTATCGAAATAATTTTATGTAGCGAGAAACGTTCAATTGTTTACCCGGATTTTCTAAGGTTCTACTATAATTCCTTTAAAAGAAAAAAGTTGGTTAGAGTTAGGCCAATCAAAGTAATTGGTTTTTGGGGATTAGAGAAAGTTGGAGGGAGTGATATATTTTTAATGGTGATTTGGTAGTTAAGAAGTGACATTTATAAGACGGTTATTTGAATATCAGGCAGGATTCCAGGAAATTAAAGCAGCACTGTGAAATCGAAAAACGTTTGTAAAATATTGTTAGATTTCCATCTGGAAAAGGGTTGAGTGGGAAAGGAAGAAGCTAGTGCCTGATTTTAAGAAAACAGAATCCAGCGCTTCAAGAGGATACATCGAGAACTAGACTAGAAATTTTTTTTTCGAGGATTGGTTTTGTAGCTAAAGTTATTGGAAAATTATTTGGATATATGAGTTTTTAAAATCAGGAGATTGTAACCAAAGCAGAAAATTGGACATTAAAGCAAGAAAATGGACGCTGAAGCAGGAAAATAGACGCTCAAGCAAGAAAATGGACGCCCAAGCAAGAAAATGGACGCCCAAGCAAGAAAATGGCCCCCAAGCAAGAAAAGGGCCCCCAAGCAAGAAAATTGAACGCTAAAGCAAGAAAATGAACGCATAAAAGCAAACAAATGAACGCTTAAGCAAGGAAATGGCCCCCAAGCAAGAAAATTGAACGCTAAAGCAAGAAAATGAACGCTAAAAAGCAAATGAATGGACGTTAAAGCACGAAATTGGACGTCAAAGCAAAAGAATGGCCAAAGAATGGGGCAAAAGAATGGACGCCAAAGCAAGAAAATGGATGCTTAAACAAGAAAATAGACGCCCAAGCAAGAAAATGGGCAATCAAACAAGAATATGGACGCTAAAAAGCAAATGAATGGGCGTTAAAGCAAGAAATTGGACGTCAAGGCAAAAGAATGGATGCCTAAGCAAGTAAATTGACACTAAAAGCAAACGATCGGACGCTAAAGCAAGAAAATATACGTCAAGGCAAAAAAAATGGACGCTGAAGCAAGAAAATGGAGGCTCGAGCAAGAAAATGGACGCTGAAGCAAGAAAACGGACGCTAAAAAGCAAACAAACGGATGCTTGAGCAAAAAAATGTGGACTTCCCAGCAAAAAAATGGACGTTCAAGCATTTACTTCTATTTCATGGATGGATATCTTTGATTGGCCACTTTATTCGCAAAATAAACTAAAACAATACTCACCTGGTTAAATATGAGAAAAATATAATCGAGCGGTATAGAACTAATGAGGTCGAGGAAAAACCACGTTTTTAAATAATTTTTTGCAATGATTTTAGGATCAAGAATCACTTGTTCTGCATTATCTTGTTGCATAATACCTGTAACAAAAATCATATTCAACATCAACTTGACAACATCACCCCAAATATATTTTTAAAAAAAACAAATCGATATTTTTTAAACAATGAGATTCCATATTACATATGTCACTTGCAGTTTAAAAATGAATTAGGATGCGATATATGCAAAAAAAAATGAAATAAAAGGAAAAAATAATCTCTTACGACGATGAAACCGAGCAAGAAATTTACATTAATGGCAAAATATATAATATTAAAGGCATGCAGTGACGAAATAGCAGACGACACATTATGAAAATATTCAAGCTAGAAAAAGTTGGAAAATTAGATCAACCGTCCGTGTTAACATAAAAGTTTTCTCACCGAAAATGGAGGATGCTGGTGATATAAATGGCATGTAATCCATCAAATGACGCATTTTAATTAGCTACAAGTCCTTTAGTTTTTGCGAATCAAGAAAAAGTATTTTAACGGGGGGGATTTTTTTTTTCTTCTTTCTGTTCGAAAAGTGCAAACGACTGGAACTTTCCTCGAAAGTCATAATTTGTGAATAAATTTTGGCAAAGGTTTGGCTAAAAGCACTAGTTTTTAATGCCAGCATCAAATTGCTGCAACGTTAGAGCATAATAAAGAAAAGATGTTATGACGTAAGGCTTTTATTACGATGGTCAAGCTCCGGCGCCTCAAGCATAAGCAGATTTTTTTTTTACTTTTCTTTTTGTAGATATTGTTGATACAGTCGTGTAGCTAGGATTAGAATTCTTTTAGCAGTAATAGCATGTAAGATTGTGTAGGTTATTTCTTTAGAAGGGTGAGGGGTTAGAGATTTGCAGATAGGCTCAGACCCAGCCCAGTTGGTTTATTACTGCGAAATTTTGAATAAACTTCACGAGTCTTATAATTTAGATTTGATAATAACTAAAAAACACAAATGGCCAGCTTCTGGTTTTTAAGTATTCCCCATGAAATTGTTGAAGCAAATAAACAATACGCTACTTTTTCATATAAAAAAAATAAACGAGACATTTTTGACATTGCTAAGAATAAGCACATAAATGTCACTTCATGTTCTCTTAAATGTCTCTTACGTAAAAAGCATGTTAAATGTATTATGGCTTTTATAGCTTTCCAGTCGCAATTTTATGAAATTCAGCTTGCTAATTCTAATAAAAAATATCTTTGTTGAGATTTTTCTTTTGCAAAGAATAAATTTTCATGGAAAGGCTTTCACGTATTTAAATGGCAGGAACGAAAAGTAAAAGGAGAGCGATACAAGCCGAGCGTACTTGTGCGAAGCTTTTCGGTAATTCCACAAAGTAATGGACAGACAGCTTGATATACTACTCAACCACTTTGCGGGTGAAGAAAACAGGGGTAAGAAAAGTCGTAAGTGATGATGAATAAGATTCAACCAAACTTGTTGTTGAGAAATTGAGAATAATGGGGTGATTGCAATGATAATTAGAATTTTATGTAGTTTTTTTTGTAAAATAGTAAAGAGAGCTAAAGACATGATGATTTGAAAACTACAGACATCCAAGGCCAGAGTCATAGGGCCGCTGCTGTTCCCGGTTGCTTGAAAGACGTTGTGTGGCGAAATCCATTTATGCGCACGAAAGGCAAAGTCCGCATAAATAAAGCGTGCGTAAGGCCAATTATGACACTAGGGCTACAAAAAGCAAGCAAGGGTAGCAGAAACGCGAACCTTACGAAGAGCAGTCGGGAAGACTGTGTTGCGGACCGTGTCCGCAATGAGAACATCCAAAAGCAGTGCGGAGTGGAGGATGTCGTAAGGTGGGGTAGGTAAAAAAAGCGGTACTGTGGGGGACCATGTGCAAAGAATGGATGATGGTAGCCAAGCAAGAGTTGCACTAAGGGGAAGACCCCGAGGCACCCGTCCCCCCGGCCGCCCGCCCAATTGGTGGAAGGACTCATGACAGTTCTTCTCAAGAAACCGGCTGATTTCCCGAATATTGATCGAAAGGCCTTTAAAAAAGACATAGGAAGAAGTAGAAGATTCGAAATGGAGATTCGGCTACATTCAACTGTAGCTTATGGCTGCAAGCGTGGAATTTGGCCTGAGAGGTTGTTGGTCTTCGAAAATAAATTATTGCGTAGAATTTTAAAGCTGATAAGAGGTCCGGTAACTAATTGAGCTTTTAAAGATAAGCTTCACAGCGACTCAAGTCAAGTCACAGCGACTTTAATGGGTGGTGCTTAGCTCGTTTCTGCTACTCCATTTGCCAGTTAGCACAGTCAAAAGCCTTTTTTCTTTACACAAAGAACCCTATACTAGAAATTCCTTTTACTCAAAGACTTTTCTTTCCTTCCTTGCTTCTTCTCTATCTGATCCTAACTTTATCGCCTTCTCTGACAACGACACTGATTTGTTCAACACTGTGGGCCGTTCGAGGCTGAATGAATGCGTTCGCGTATGGGTCTTTTGTTAATGGTTGTTGGTGAATGGATTCGAAAATATATAGAAATGCTTGGCTAAAGGTAATAAATACACCTGATTCTAGCAATGGCCATTAGCAAGTTCCTCTTTATCATTTGCTTCTCCAATTTCTCTAGCGCCTTCTTTTATTTTGGAAAAAAAACCTGTTAATGCCTTCTACATAAACTACTAACCATTTTTTCAAAAAAGCTCATTATCAAAGAGCATATAAAATGAAAATTACCCAATAGCGAAGGGAACGAAAGAGAAAATTCAACCCTATTAGAAAACATGAATCCCACGATCTATATCACTACTGAAAATCGACATGGAATCACGCTTTAACGAATTCGTTACATTTCATAACTTCTTAATGACTTGTAATACTGCTCGACGAAGTGTAAATATACTTTCCACCGTATATATTCTCTTTCACAGATTTTCTAACCCTTGTGTGTGTATGTGTGTGATTATCAAAGTCACCTACACGGAATAAGCTAAATTTCTAAAGAATAAATGACGTCAAAACCTCCCACATCACTTATCGCTTTATAATCTTCTCTGCACACTATGCGATAATTTACCCATGAAAATGGGGATTGTCATAATAATTCCGAGCTTTAAATTTGACCCGGGTCTGGCAAAAATTCCAGAAAAAAATGGTAGATCGTGTTTACAACCGGCACGCTTTTTGCTTTTTTTTATAACCACTTTTTAAATCGTTTATCCGCCAAATCAATAAATTCATTGTTCTCCGTAAACAAAAGAAAAAAATCAATGATTTCTTTTTTCCGAGAAGTTGCCAGCCGGTATGAATGAATATAAAAGGAAATTATTGTGGTTTTTCGCCCTTTTTTTAAAGCGATCCCGTTTTGTGTAATTGATTTTTAAAGCTTCGTAGATAGAGGGAGGCAAAAAAAGTCACGTGCACTCGGCCTAATTAACAACGGTTAATTTCGGAAAAATTTTCGATGGCGTATTCGTTTGGGCTAAGATTACAAGCCATAGGCCTTACCAGCCGCATCTGCAGCCAAATTTTTTCCTTTCTAGAGAAATGTTAAAATTATCTGGATCTAGCGGCGTTAACTTCTCCCCCCTCATCCCTATATTAAGTTCTAAAAGTATTCTCGACTTCATTTCCAACGTGCCTAATAATCCGATCATGAAAATTCAAAAACTTACATCTACAATAAAAAAAATTACGAATTAAGCTTGCAAGCATTTGGTTCTTGAAAGCTTTACCAAGTGTGTAGGATTTGAAGACAATTTTAAGACCGCATTAAGTTCTTCACGATAAAATTTAACGACTGTATCATAAAAACTGCGTAAAATATCTTTTTTACATGAACTTGAAAATCGCAAAAGTTAGTCAATTATCTTACGAGCGATAAGATTTTACTGCTCGACTCATCCGCTGCTTTTTTTTTCACTTTCGCTTTTCTTTTTCTTTTTTTTTTCTTCCTTTCCACGAAAAGAAAAATCTCGAGACTACTTGAAAATATGATTGATTGACCATCGAGAGTGGAGATTTTATCTCTTCACCCACATTCGACCTACATTTAAGGTAGAGGGATCATTTATTGATTTTTTTTTCGAGTGTGTAATAATTTTAAAAAAAGGAAACGTAAACTTTTAATCTCTGTCAAGAGAGTAGCTTTGAAATTTCATTTTGTTTGTTTAACCTTTTGACCCAGTGAGAAGAAGCTTTCCCCCCCAAGTCATGGTTAAATCCTTTATGATTAAACTTCACCGAGCTTTCATAACCCACCTTGAATCGCACAGACAGAAAAGAAAGCGTCCGTCAGTCCGCGACTTTTTAAAACCACCCTGATTTTCTTTTTACCGGATTTATAGGGGTCTGATGTTTAATTTATTCCATGAATAACAAATCATTTTAATTAGTTTAACGGCTTGTTTTAATGTTGTACAAAAGATGCAGAAATCGTCGTTTAAGTTTAGTGGTAGTAACGTTTGTGTTTTAGTGTTTAAGTTTGATGTTTTTTTTTTGTAAAAAAAAATTTTTTTTGACTTACCTGTTCTAAAATTAACAACGATATCGATTAGGAAGATGGTGTCTGATAAACAATTGAAGGCAATCCAACGTGTGCTTAGGTCGTCATTAAAAAAAGAGATGGCGACTGGAAGGATTATTAAATTGGCGACTAGAAGGAGAAGCATACACAAGTCCCAGTAAAACCTGGAAAGAAAAGAAAAGAGATAATTAATTTTTTAATGTTCAGGAAATGCTAGAAATGTTTAGCGTGATTAGCTTTTGTGGATCCCACTGCAAACACAATTGGACCTTCTTAATTTTTCCCATAACTTTTCTTTGGCGAGAAAATTTTCATAGACATTTTTCCTGGCAAAGAAATTTTCCCCTTTTTTTTTCTTTCACAAAATACTTGTAGAAGTTTTGGTTTTTTTGGGAGGGGTTTTCTTTGGCAAGAAATTTTCTAGAACTCTTTTGTTCCGGAGCCGACCCTGGTTTCTATGAAATTGTTTTTCGGCAGAAAATATTACTACGTTTTCACTGGCGACTAGCAAGAAATGTTTGTCTGAGCTATAAATTTTCCTGGACTTTCACTAAATAAAAATTTTTTATAACTATAAAAATGTTTTGGCATTGTCAAAAAATTGCTACAATAATATATGGTTCCATCTCTACTGTGGAGGTTAACTCCAAGTTCATTTATTTAGATTAATCCGGTCAACTTGCGCTGTGGAGATAGAACCTTATAATAATGAGGTTGCAAAATTGTTTTTAGAGTTTTTGATTAAAGAAAAATAGCTCTAAATTTGTTTCCGAGAGAATTTTTGTAATCTTTTTTCGGCATTTGATAGAATTTCGGGAAGGACAAGACGAAAGTTGTATAAATTTTTCCAAGAAAAAAATCTAGAAGCCTATGGTAGTTTAGAATCTTGGTTTCCCCACAGAAAAAGACTGCTAGAGTCTATACGGTGAAAGCTTTTCCCCCCGAATTACATAAAGAAAATCTTTCAAAAGAAGACTTTTATAAACGTAATTTTTCCCTAAGCTACATTTTCCAGAAAAAAAAAAATCAACGAAGGTTAAATAACTCCTCTCTTTAATACCGTCATTTGATTATAGAGATAATCGCATCATTTGGTTTATCAACAAGTTTCCTGGGGTTTATTAGCCGGTTTATTAACCGGTAACGACTGTTCACCCTTAAAAAATAATAAGTGAGAATGAATAACCGTCCTACCGAGCTTTTATGTAACAACGTTAACCGTGTATACGTTAAAAAGCTCACTTTTATGACCATTAAAGCACTGTTTTTCCCTTTTTAACATTTTCTTTTCATCTTTTTAAATGCATTTAGAGAAAAGCTCAAAAGCGAAAAGTTAAAAAAGTAATAAATAAATCCCGGGAAATTTTTTCTTCTTTTTTTCTCGTATTATTGAGTGTAAAGGGAAAATGATTAATTTGCCGTAGCCAATATACCTTGCTAAAACGACAAGGGATATCCTTGCCCTATATATATATATTTCGGATTAAACTCAGTAAAAAACCTATCTTTCACTTGAGTTTCCTATGTAGCACAACCACAAACATTCGAAATCCGATCTGCAGGAAAAGGCATCATGTTATGAAAATTTATAGCCCGCTTTTTTATGTGACATATTTATATCTCATGGTATTTTTTTTTATTTGTAAAATTCAAGAGGTTCGAGTAAACGAAATAGCATTGCAAACGGCTACTACGTGTTGCTTGCCAAAATGATAAGCGACGATGTTGGGAAAAGCACATTGTGGATACAACTGATGTTTTTTTTTGTTTGGATGAAGGTAAATTTGCTATTTTTATTATCTTGATTTGTTTATTCATTTTTTCGATCGAACGTGAAAATTTTTTGTTGTCTTTAGTAATATTTCATATGGAAATATTCGAAAGATCGGAAGCTCGACTGTCGCCCCAACTAATTTTTTTATCTATCTCTATTTTTGGCAGATCTCTAGCAAATATTGTCTCTACAGTTATAGGCTCATGCGAGTTGATATCAATGAGACTTAAAATTTTGCTTTAAACTCTTCGTATTTTTGGCCAAATGATGTGGTAAGCTCCCAGAAATATAGCACAGTCTGTGGTTTCTGTGCCCACAAAATTGCGGCGTTGAGAACGGTTTAAACTTAAAAACTGCGACCCTAATATAATAAGGTTTCATATTCAATGAGCAAGTTGACCCTGGCTCGTTATAAGCTAAACTTATGGACTTGGTGTCAACTTCTGTGGAGGAGATGGAACCGTATAATCTTGACGTCAGAAATTAACCAATAAACAGATGGACGTTCAAAGTAAGGACAAAAAATTTCCGGTCATCGTAATAAAAGAACAGTTTATTTGTGGACATTTTTTTAAAGAAACAAAACCTTGAGCACTCAAAGATAATGTCATGAACATCAGGAGACACCAGCATGAACATGAAGATTAGGAGACACCAGCAGCAATATGGACATCAGGAGACACGAGCAACAACATGAACATCAGGAGACACCAGCAATAACATGAACATGAACACGAACACCTGGAGACGCCAGCAACAACATGAACATCCAGAGACACCCGCAACAACATGGACATCAGGCGACACCAGCAAAATCGTGAACATCAGGAGACACCAGCATGAACATGAACATCAGGAGACACGAGCAGGAACATGGACATCAGGAGACACCAGCAACAACATGGACACGCAGGAATCCCCAGTAGCAACATAAACTTCAGGAGTCGCCAGCAACAACATGGACATCAGGAGACACCAGCAACAAGATAAACTTCTGGAGACACCAGCAACAAGATAAACTTCTGGAGACACCAGCAACAAGATAAACTTCAGGAGTCACCAGCAACAACATGGACATCAGGAGTCGCCATCAACAACATGGACATCAAGAGCCACCAGTAGCAACATAAACTTCAGGAGACACCAGCAACAACATAAATTTCAGGAGACACCAGCAACAACATACAAAAACGTGGCGACAGTAAGGAAAATACTGCAACTAAAACTAAAATCACTTCACTCCCAACTATTGCACACTTTTATTATTATTCTTTTCGAAAACTTATTTCGATGCGACTGCTGGGCTGACTTTTTTCTTTAAATAAAAAAAAACGCCAATTCGAAAAACAACGACCGCCGTCTGAGATACGGGAAAAATTCAAAACTTGGCCATAATTCAAAACGAATGGATTTTGTCGTGTCGAGGTCAAGAGACAATCCAATGAAGGTCCAAGCCATAAGCAAAGACAAAGCAGACGCATCAGGTTATCCTAAAAAAAAAAAAGGAAAAAACCCGAGTCTCCGATAAAATGTGAAGTAAGCAATTTCCAACGCTTTCCTTCCAACCACCTCAAGTGAAACATAAAGTCTAGCCGCATTCCCTCACCTTAGATAACTAAATTTAAAAACTTTTCCTCATAAAATTTTAATAAAATCTATGTTAAGTAATTTCTGTTGAAGAAACGACTGGCGGACCAAGCTGCTTTTGACAGTTCTTAGTTTTTCATTTTTTTTTTTGTTGAAAAAACAAACAAAAATATGACCTATGACTTTTATTTGCGCTTATTTTCTTTTCTGGCGTAACGGGAAATGAAGAGAGAAAAACGAGGAAAAAATGTAGGGAATTTACTAAGATCGCGACAGATATATTGACATTTTCAGACTTGCCGCTGTCGGTGATTGGTAAATCGACTCACGTTTTCGGCATTTAAGGGAAAGGATATAAAGGGGAAGGTCATGCAGGACTTAGGTGAGAAAAAAACTGATAGTTGGCTTGTTCGTTTATAAAGGCTATCGTGAAACTTCCATCTTTCCCGATATATTCGAATTTACTTAAAGAATCATAGCATGAGAAGTAAGTCAATATTGTATTGGGTTAATAACCGCTTGGGAAATTCACATGTGGCTCCTCTTACAAACTTCCCTTTTATTCAATCGATATTTGATATATTTTCTTGGCTATAAAGCGAGTAAAATACTTGAAGGTTCAAGTCACTTGTATTCAAAGCGATAATCATGAATTGGGAACATTCTTAAGGTTGTCAGTTTTTGTGTGAAGTTTTCCGTTTGACCTTTTTTGGCTACGGCGCTGAAAAAACAACTAATGATCGCCTAAACATGCTATATTTGACTAACTGCGGGAAAATGAACACGGGAGAAAAAAATAAAAGGAATGTTGTAATTTACTCGGAACAAGAGTCAAGTCACGGAGAAAGCAAAGACAAAGTTATTTTAAGGAATTTTATTGGTTTGTGCGATATTTAAGGAAAGAATCCACGTTCAGGTCAAGGTAACGTCGTTTCGCTCGTCTTAAATAAACCCCTGTTTAAATTTTTTTCCCTTTCACTTTTTAAGCAGGGGATGTAGAGGGCAAGGAGGCTTGGCGATAAACTAATTTCCAATCTCTGTTCGATTCCTCGAGTTCTTCAGACCGAAATTAGTATTGGGCTGACCACACACTATATACGAAAATTGCCGAAGATAGCCGAAGATTTGATTGCTTTACCCGAAGTAGAAAATGCGAATTAAAGATTTTATGTCGTACATACAACTCTGTTTCTCTCATTAGGCACAGTGCCTCATGCTTTATCGCCTGGCTTCTGGCAAGCTGTTTTTCGTCCAGTTCTACCCCAGTAGGGCACCCCTAAGAGCCTCTCCAACGGTAGGGCTCCCGTACTGAGATGCAGAAGATGATAGAAAGTTACAATATTAGTCCTCCTAGTTTAACCATCATGGTTGCTGTGCAGGACCCAAGACCGTCGATTTGGCTGGGATTTCTTGCAAGGCGCAATCTGCTACTCGGCCATGGCGGTCGTTAATCTCCGGATCGGAAAAGCATTTTCAAAAGAATCTCACCTTGTCCATCGAAAAATTATCCTTTCATCAGAAGGTTCTATAAGGCAATCAGCTCATAAGAACTTTCTTAAAATAGATTATGAGCCAAGTAAGTTTTTTCTTACGACCCTAATAGGTTAACAGGTTGACTATACTGTCAGTGGCAATGCTGCCTAGCAGCCTAACCTCAATTTGAGGGCTTATGTGCGAAAAGTCCAGATGTCATAAAAACCCTGTACTTTTCCTATGGGAAAAGTACAGGGTTTTTATGACTTAGGGTTTTTATGACTTAGGGTTTTTATGACTTAGGGTTTCTATGACTTAGGGTTTCTATGACTTAGGGTTTTTATGACTTAGGGTTTTTATGACTTAGGGTTTTTATGACTTAGGGTTTTTATGACTTAGGGTTTTTATGACTTAGGGTTTTTATGACTTAGGGTTTCCTATCTATAGATAGGAATCTGTGGTCAGACGACCTTCGCACCCGAAATCTTTATTTATTCAACATTACCAAAGAAACCCTAAAAACATTTACATTTAACTGTAACTTTTACCTCCTAAAAAATATATTTTTTGCTTTTTCATTTCACCTCACTCTCCATTTCATTTCTCGACTAATCACCTTTTATTAAAAAGAAAAACATTCATCCACTCAAAACCGCGAATTGAAAAAAGGTGGAAAATTGATTAACCCTGTCATGATTTGTGTGAAAAGACCCACAAATGCGAAATGATATTTACAAAGGGAAACATATAAGTCGTGCAAGGTCGTGAGCTGAAAATAACCAAACCCATGGGTGCCGTTTAGGGAAAAAATGTTCTAACGAACATTCATCGGAGTATTGGTTATTCTCCAACCGCGAAATTATAACCGAAAACAATTTTCAAGCCATAATAATTTTCTTTAAAAGAATATAAATAACAATCTGGGCTGCGGAGTGCTGTGTGCGTCTAATAAACCGCTTCAAAATGCATTTATAATTTTTCATTCCTGACGCTCAATTGTTAAGAACACAAGGACGATGATAATAAATTGGGCTAACCAGGAATTGTTTTTCCGGAAAAATTGGACGTATCTTTTTTTTCCTCGAATCGATCTTCTTTTGTTTCTTTTTTATTGTCTTTTTTTTTTTTTTAAGTTAAAATTTATGACGGTGGTTTCATTCAAAGGTTTGGGTATTTTCAACTCGTTTTCGTTGCGGTTCATTATTTTAACTGTTGATTTCTTTACCGAAAAAAATTTCTTTCAAAGACGTCATAATTTTAGTCGGGGAGAAAAAAATTGATGCCGTATTATTTGAACCGAAACGATACTTAATCATTTAAATTCGATTCAGCTTCTTTAGATTACATCATAGAAAAAACTTGTATAATTCTTATTTAGGCAAAGGAAAAGCTAAAGTTTAAAAATTCAATTGATAGAAACTTTAATAAAATGCAAAAGAGTTTATTCATGTTTTATTCATCAAGCTATTAAATTTTAATCCCGTTTTTGTTGTTCTGGGCATTCCGTCGAGATTTCTTAAGATAAGTGATTGATTTTCATAACCGTTTAAGTGATAGTTTAGATATAAGCTAGATTTTGGGGCGAATTACTTTTCTTTCATGTACTTATTTTTTTTTCGTCAATAAGCAAAGCAGGAATCGTGGCAAAATTAATAGAAATCGGTTTAAAAAAAGAAAATAATTAAAACTGAATGTTTTTTGAACTAAGATCTCATTTTGAATTGTGCCACCCACGTTAAATTTGGTAGCCCGGAAAATAAATTAATTCCCGGAACTGCCTTTTTTTTGTAAAATATACGACTATATCCTTTTCTGAAACTGATTACAATCCCGAGAACTTACTCATCCCTTTTTCGAATGAAAATCGTGGGTTTTGGATATTAATCACCTTTAAACGACTAGAGGCATATTGAAAACCAATTTTGAATTGCTATCGTTTATCATTTTCAGAAACACTTCAAAATATTTAGATATTAAAAAAAGTATGAGCGGTGATTATTTTGATTTTCTTCGACGATTTAAAATTATTAAGGTGAAAAATACGGGCGATTTTTTATTTCCTCCCGCCTTATTCCATTTTGCTCTAATATCGCAGACTCAGAATGACAAGGCCCAGGGGTTGACGAGTCATATCGCGGGGTCATTTCTAAGTTAAAAGTCTAAAACAAGAATCACCAACTCCACGTGTTCAAAAGCCTGTTTCTGATTGGCTGATACCGAAGTCGTCTTCCTTTGATTCTTCTTCTCTTGTGCCTTCCCGCGACGCGCATTGGCGACCATCGTAGTTGCAGAACTTATTGCGGCGGGCAAGAGACACTAGCCGAAACGACTGTCTTGGGTCTTGCACAGCAAACCCTTGGCCATGAGGGTTATATTAGGGAGCTTAGTGCGGTGGCTTCCCAATACCTTCCGCAACGCAGCACAGGAGCCACACCGTCAGTCCTCGACTCAGGCTTCTGCTTTCTGGACTTAAGCCTAGCCAATTTTTACCGTCTTCAGCCTTAAGCCAGTACTGGTAGGACTGCTGCCCCCTACCAGAACCCTTACCAGATTCCTACCTCCCGGGTCAGAAGGAATTTAAGGGCAGGTGCGCCAAACCTGAAGCAGGACTGTTAATGTTTCCACCTCTTCCTTTGATTGGTGACAATTGATTAGAGATTGAGCAACTTACAGTACATTAGTATCAGCTGCCTAATGAGAGAAAGAGTTTATAGAAATCAAAAATCAACTATTGGAAAATTATCTTAGCTAAAATCTATCTACAAATCTCAGTGGACGTCTCGACAAACCCCATTCAGGCAACTAAACAAAAGATCTAAATTCAAACCCATTCAATTACCAGTAAAAGGATTTGCTAAACGAAACATGCAAAGAATTCCGTTTGAAAATCCTTTAGCCACAACTTTGTGTAGAAACTTGTACGCAAGTGAAAAAGCGGGGGGAGAGGAAGAAAATAGTCTGGAATGATTATTTATCTCCGACTTTAGAAATTTTCAAGTTCACAATATTTTGAAGCTGAATGGAATATAGAAGACGAGGTCAAGGATAAAGTATCTATTGTTTAAAGTACAAAATCATTGCTTCCTACCATGCAATTTTATAATGCCGGTTCGATATCCTCGCACGCAATTTCGAATACCGATAGTTCCTGCGGAGAGGGGGGGGGGGGGGGGTGAATTGATTTTCTTTTTTTAGCTGCTCTAAATATAAGTGCATAGTAGGACTTTCGCGAGGCGTGTAAATCTGAATTCCGATAAACACATTTTGCAACAAATGAATTTAATGGGGAATCAATGAGGAACATATCAAAACAAACACTTCTCTTATTCTTTTATTGCTGATATTGACATGGGCTATTATTTATATTTACTGACCTATATTAGTTTATTGTTGTTCGGTGAATGTTTGTAAATATGTAAACGATTAGCTATGATTTATTTACACTTTTGTCTTTTAAGTTATACGGGTTGGATTAGCTCAAGTAAGATGAGAATAGTTTGTTGTAAGTTGCAGTGGCGGGCGGAAAGCGTCTAACTGGATCTGCACTCTGAGAACCCAAACACTCCTTCGGCTTACGCTGTCAATTGCATAATTACTGCACTAACGAAGCATTCCTCCATCTTTTCCCAAGGGTTTTTTTGGCCTCACCCCCATCTGTTCGTGTCTGCGGACCATAATTCTTGAAGTGATAAAAACTATAGGGACCATCTGGTACTGGCTGAACGGATCTCATTCGGTTGGTTAATTTGTAGTGGACAACTCTCGCAGGTCTTTGCTGTGGGGTTGCCTGTTAATTTTCGACTCTTCATTTTCGGCCCTTTTCAATTTTTTAATTTTTTTTCGACCCTTTTCATTTTCGACCCTTTTTATTTTCGGCCCTTTTCATTTTCGACCCTTTTCATTTTCGGCCCTTTTCAATTTTTTAATTTTTTTCGGCCCTTAATTTTTTAATTTTTTTCGGCCCTTTCAATTTTTTAATTTTTTTTCGGCCCTTTTCAATTTTTTAATTTTTTTTCGGCCCTTTTCAATTTTTTAATTTTTTTTCGGCCCTTTTCATTTGCGACCCTTTTCATTTTCGACCCTTTTCATTTTCGGCCCTTTCCAATTTTTTAATTTAACAGCCACAAAAACTCATACTGGTAAATTAAATATAACCATTTTTATATAATATTTTGCTATTAAATTTTGCGTGTTAACACCGGGTTAACAGATCATTGGTGTCGAATTTCAGCTGGGGCAGCAAAAGGATTGAACTTTTTCTAGGCTAGGGCTATGAAAAAGCTGACCGGCGGCAAAGTGAAAGAATCTCAGTGGCAGCGTTAAGCCAGCAGCTAAGGAAACCGCCACTGAAAAGTCTTAAAGATCCACTACTTATGTAGTGCACGTGAGAGGTTAATTTCATAAGTAATCACTCTAGTTAGCAAGTTTGATTAATTCCCACAACGTATTTAAGGGAAGTAACTATTTTTAAGATCGTTTAATTACAAATCTCATCACTGACCCTCTCTGAGGTTTATGACTAACATATTACGGAACGTCTGACAAAAATGGAGAGGAAAATTGATTACGGGTATAAGACTTTTGAAGTCGTAAGTTTCATTTTTACGACTTGTGATTTCCCTCAGCAATCATATATTGAAACATCCGACGCCAGGCGACGCGTATACATGTATTATAGAAGACTTGTATATACATGCAGACGTAAGGGTATGAGGTTGAATCGATAGCCTGTCAAGTTCATTTCTAAATTAGTTCATTCTTCTGCGTTTGTCCTCCTGTCAATTTACATTGGCTCATTTAGCGGAAATTAATTTTCCTTTTTTTTTGTGTCTCGTTTGACATTGTCCTTTTTTTTGTAGCGAGGAATATTTGATTTTAATATTTTACTTTTATTGATTTTGCGAAGATCGAAGTTCTAATTGGAGGGTGGGAGTGATTGTAGAGAGGATGGGAGGTAAGGGCAGCAGAAAATTGGACCAGCTACAAACCTGAAGCCCTAGGGCTTTTAATACATGTGGCTTGGTCCTATACGGCATTTTGGGCTTAGCTAGGGCCTTAAAGCTGCAGTAGGATATATCCGGTGAGGATATATGGCCTGGAGACAATGGCGATTACATTGAAACATGATGAGCAGCTCGTTATAACGGAAAGAGCGATGGAAAGATCAATGCTTGGTATCAGCCTACGGGACCGCTTTCGCAATGAAGAAATAAGGATGCGGACTAGGGTCGATGTTGCGCAACGCTTTGCAACAGCTAAATGGCAATGGGCAGGTCATGTCGCCAGGGAAGATCCGGATAGGTGAACGGCACGTGCGGTAAGATGGAGACCTCGAGCGTCGAAAAGAAGCGTCGGTAGGCCACAGAAGAGATGGTACGACGACATTAAGAGGGTGGCGGGACTGAAATGGTTGCAAAGAGCCCAAGACAAGAAGGTGTGGCAAGGTTTGAGAGAGACCTTCGTCCAGGAGTGGACGGGTATAGGTTGAGAGAAGAAGAAGATGATCCTTGGGCCCAAGTTTGACCGGCAGCCGCGACTTCGTATCAACTGCGATATCCAAAATTTCACTGCCTAGCTTCTCATCACTAAGGCACCCCAAGTCTAGGAGGCTGAGGGAGGTGGCAGGACATGGGTTGCGGGCACCGGTGAAGAAGGGCATTTACTATAAGTCCTGTACGGCCGGGTGGCTAGTTGGTTTGCGACCTCAGGGCAGGCCAAAAGGGGGGGGGGGGCAGGGGATCAGGGATTGGCAGATTATGACCTTGGATCACGGAGGACTCTGGGTAGGACTTCAGGCCCTGTAGTGCCAGCTGTACGTCAGCTTCTGACAGAGAACCTGAAAATCCGAAATCAAAAGCAAATCATTGTTGAGACACTAGAAGCACAATGTCGGAGCTAAAATCGATATCTCAAAAGAAGCCCCTGCCCAAGCCCAATGCCCCTCACAACACAGAAAGGTGGCGTAAACCCTCCCTCGCATCACGGAAAAAAAATAACCTTAGATAACTCAAACTTTCAAAATTAGCATACAATCGGTGTGAATACAACTACATACACCGGAAATAAAAAGGGTGGAAAGATCCTTTAAATGAATCATCACGAAATTGCAACAACAATACCCCACTCCGTCTTTTAAAATGTCAAACCTGGCAAAAAGTAAATTTAGCTTTTGTTTACGTCATTGAAAAATCTATAATTTGGCTTTCCTCTTAACAGATGCTATTTGGGAAAGTATCCTGGATAATCAGGCTGTAGGGTTTTAGACGATTATAATTTGTAAAGTTTTGAAATTTCGTTTTTTTGCTTCATTTCCATTCATTAATCATGCTCTCTCTCTCTCTTTGGGGAGCCATGCTTTTTATTTTCTTACAAAGGAAAAAAATCTTAATTTATTTGTTCACATCGGTTAATTGAAAAAAAAAAAATGAAAAGGAACCTTTCGTTAAGTAAAAATATCTTTTCAAAACAAAATGTCGAGACTTTAAAACAATAAGAAAAGCGTTGAAGATGAAAACAAGGATTTTATTTTCACTTTCCTACGTTCGTGAGTGATTTCAACCGAAAACAACGACATTTTAATTAATTTAGAAAAGAAAACGCTTCGTTTAAATTCGGATGAATGTTTGGAATGACTTTAAACTTACACGTTTTACTTACAAAGTTTAAATTTACGATTTTTTAAACGTTTAATCCTTAAGTGTAAGGAAATACCCGAACAGTATGTCGATCGTGAATTTTATGGGTTGTCGCATTGGAACCGATAATTCCATATTTGCTTGGCCCTAGCCCGAAATGTTGTGTCATCATCCTGAGCTAATGTCAGGGCAACACTTGATATCCGTTTCCTCAAATCCCACAAGAGCAAAATGACCAGAGACCAAGTTATCTAAAATTCCTCAAAATGACTCTATAAATCTAGTCAATTCAACATTTTTCTTTTGAAGTTTGTAATCGTGTAATTAGCATGGGAAAAGGAAAAAGCGTTGCCGCCTCAATTAAAAATAATCAATATCAATGAAAACATGAGCCGATCCTGATCTAATTACTCCCTCGTCATGTGTAATTTGTAAAATGTAACTCTCTATTAACGGCATCTTTTATAACAAAGTCGATATTCACATCTGCCTTCGCGTTAATTACTTTTGACGTGGCACTTGATATGTTTTTCCCTAATACGATGTATTTAAAGATAAAAGCGGTTAACTTAAGTGAAACAATTTCCTTTTTTTTGCAAGTGAAATTTTTTAAACGCTTTGTGTTTTCTTTCTGATTCATTCACCGGGAATTCCAATTATTAAGTTTATACGGGTGAATCAGAGTATGCGCTTTTGAAACTGTCAAAATGATATTGTGTGAAAATCCTTACAGGGGCGGGATGAGAAATTAGCAAGTAAGAGATTTCGAGTATTTTGCATTAGCAGTAATTTTCCTCTGCGTGATGAACCGTGACTTGGCTTAAGGAAAATTTTGGTCACACATAATTAATGATAAGCCGGCCCTGTGAGAAATATCTATTTTCTCTGGCGCAAACCTCCCTGACTTGCCTATCTCTTTCTTCTCCATTATAATATTTTGTTTATTTTAAAACTTTGCGATAATTTGATTTGGGTTTATGTTTCATTGTCCAAGTGTTCGGTAATTTCTCGTTTGCTGTACGAGAAAGTGTTGGGACCTAATTTGAGTTTCATGAAATTTAAATGATTACAAAAGGAATTCTCTTTAGAGGTTGGATGTAAAAGCAAACGCATCGTATAATTACTTTAACTTATTCCCTCTTCCTTTATGTCAAGTGTTTATTAAAATAACAAGAGCGGAAAGCTAGCGAAAAGTTAAAGCGATACAAATTTGTGCAGGAGTCAACTTCGTATTATGTTAAAATGCTAGGCCAGTTGACTTCTTAAGCGGTAGCTGACAGCCAAGCCATATAGAGGCCTGAAACAAGTTCGCTAGAATTATATCGGGTGTTAACATCATGATCTAATGGGTAGCCATGACAACGCCAACCACAAAACGTGGACCATCCTTTATTGTACCGATTTTTCATGTCGTGTCACGTCGCGACGTGTAGTACCGGGTACAATTATAGTTCCTTTTAAAATTGAAAATGTTGATGAAAAATTTATGATACTGATTCAGGCGTTTACGATGAAATGAGACACGATACGTCACGATACGATCCGATCAGGTGCAATGCCTTGCATTAAAATGAAAATTTTTTACGGCGACTCGAAAAACATTACATTAATGCCATTCAATATGTTGAAATTCAACATGGAAACAAACAACACGATCAGGCACGATGCGATAAGATACGGTGAAAGGATTGGTTTGACACCACACGATCAGAATTGATGGGATACTTCTCGATGACACAACGCGTACAGAATTCATGCGACAAAATACTGTGACGTTCTGTACGACGCGACGCGACCCGTCACGGCACGAATTCCGACCGCCATTTAATTGAGCCCTTTTAATAGATTGAAGTCTTCGTCTTCTTCTTCTTTCAACCTAAATCCGCTCACTTCTAAACGAAAATCTGTCTGAAACTTTGCCACACTTCCTTGTCTTAGGCTATTTCAACAATTTCAGTCCCACCACCCTCTTAACGTCCTCTTTTGTGGCATTGACGCTTCTTTTCGACGCACGAGGTCTCCATCTTACCATCTGGATCCTCCCTGGCGATGTGACCTGCCCATTGCCACTTAGCTGTTGCAAGGCGTTTCGCAACACCCTAGTCCTCATCCTTATTTCCTCATTGCGAAAACGGTCCAAGCATTGATCTTTCCATCGCTCTTTCCGTTATAACGAGCTGCTCGGAGATTGAAGTGCCATTTTTTAATTAGGCGAAAAACCCTTAGCTAAGCCTTAACCAATCAAATTAAACAGAAAATCTGATACTGAATTTGTAATTTTACGAGCAGTCTCACTCAAATGTCGGATTTCGTGATAATATGCATTAAAACGAACTGAAAACCAATAATTTGTGCTTTGAGATGATAATGTGATACCATAATGTCCCGTTTTTCTGTCCTTTTATTATACGCTGTCACATACATTTTTCTGTCGACAAAACTTCCTCAATTCAATGCAATTTATATCGACACTTTGCAATCGCCAAAGATAGCCATCGACATATATTCAAAAGTTTTTGTTCAACATTAAAACAAAATTATAACCGATTCTCATTGCAAAAAAAAACTAGGATTCTTATTCAATATGGAAATTTTTTTTTTTTGGAAAAAAAAGACAGTTTTCTTGTGCATGGTTTACGGGAAAGGGACTCAAGCCCTTTGTGTAAAATGTTTCAACTATTAAAGGTAATCGACCGTTTCCGCGCTTTCGAAACTTTAACAATTACCCTCGATGATTCTGTCTGAAGGTCAGGTCGTCGTTTTAGACGATAAATTGCCGTGCAACAATAAAAGGTAAAAATTAAAGCCTTTTTTTGTGTGTCGGAAAGAGGAAATAAACGGCGTCAGAGGCGCCGAACAGTTGGAAATTCCTTCAGGCTACTTTGGGTCCCATGCGATGAAAAAATTTTGTAAATGATATTTTTAAAAGATTGAAATTTTTACCTTGAATGAAAAAGCTGTTTAAATTTTTTTAAATTGATGAAAATCCATTTCGTTCAATTATTTGAAAATATCGAAATGTTTTATTGTAGGTATCTGTTCATTTTGTGGGAGGGGTGAAGAGGGGAATTCCATTAAATTTTTAATATTCTTTGTAGGCGAATATATTAAATTAGGTCAGTTATAAAAAAAAAATTCGAAGGGCGTCGGCTATTATAAAAGATGATGGTTTTTTTAATGAGCAGAAAATCGATTGAGAATATAAAAACGCGATTTGATTGTAGACTGAGGAAAAGTCAAAATGTAAAGATTCTACATTTATCGTGTCATTTTAAAAAATCATTATCAGAGTAAGGAAACATTCATTTTTTTTTTAGAATTTCCTTCCGATGTAAGGTTTTGAATTCAAGGTTTCCCAATAAACTTACTGTCACCCGCTAAACTCAAGGATACTGCCAAATTATCAATATTCTACTCTCAATACGCGACTGCATATGTTGACAGCCTTTTCGTTTTTTTTCAGGTGATGGCAGAGGAATCAAAGAATTTGGAAAAGGAAGAAGCTTTTTGAAAGCTTATGGATAAAAGGAAGCCGAATTTCGGTGATGCCTACGGGCTTCCTACGTTTGGCTACTGGTTCAGACTCGTATACCATGCGCACGCGTAAGTACGATTTGTTTCCTAAAGCTTCAGCTCTAAGAAGTAAAGAAAAAAGATGTAAATTTCATACAGGGGCTTGTATGAAATCCGTTGCTTCCAACGGAAAAATCGGCCCATTCCGTTATAGGCAGGTTTGACTTTATTTCTATAAGGCAAACGCTTGTTACGTTCTTGTCGAGGTTACTTAAAAATTATAACGAAAAATCAATGTAAGACGCCGCATCTCGGTTCTTGATTTAATTTACCTTAAAACTATATCATCTTAATCCTTTGCCATCACGTCAGACTTACTTCTAAATCTATCAAAAACAATCCAAATCAATTTTAAATCACAAAAGTAATTTCTTTGCGATCAAAGGCGTCAGACGTTTAATTTGTCTGAGAGTTCTGAGAATTTTATTTTCAACAAAAAATCTCAAGACGTATATTCTTTTGGGATTTTACCCTAAAATTTTTATTGGGGTTGAAAAATCGGGCGCAGGCAGGCGTCGGTAGGCGGACTTCCGTGAAATCTTTTAATGTCAAGGGCATCAGAAGATAATATTTTAGCCACCTCCAAGGGCCTATTCGAGGATTGGAGCTGATCTGCCATGATTTTCTTTCTGTAGTGGACTTTGGCTAAAGCGGAGATAAAATGGTCTTTAACTGCTGAAGATACAATGAGTACTACAAACTTTTTAATTATTACCTAATTGAGGTATTTACAGGATAAAATAAGCAAGGGCTAAACGCTGGCTTCCAAATAACGTTAACGAAATTGATTATCGTTTTAATTATCAACCGTTTTCAAACGATTTACGGTGTTTTGACGTCTCGTTGACAGTAATGGAATAATGGCCTAGGAAACAAACATGATTGCCCGTTCGATTACACGTATCAGTCATTTTGTAATTAAACCGAACTCGAGTAAGTTAAGTGAGGATCACGAGGATCATTAGGCTTTTGAACGAGTGTCCGTTTTAAAAATTTTTTGTTCTTTTTTTAAATGAGAGTTTGTGAAAAAAGAGAAATGTTATCCGGAAATTCCGTTTAAAATTTTTTTTCTCCAAAGCGTAATCAACGCCAGGCGATTAACCGAAAATTCTTCTTAAAAACTCATTAAACAAGGGGAAAGTGTTCTGGGAAAGAAAATGAAGAATTTTAAAAGTGAAGGTGGCTCAACGTTTTGATTAAATCGATGCAATCTTTCTTCAGTTTTGACAGAGATAAAAGTTTTCTTTCTCCATCTATTTACAGATGTTTTGAAAAAAAAATTAGGAAAATATAATAATTTTCTCATCTTGGAGATTATTCTTTATTAATTTTAAATCGCTTTTCTTTTTTCGGTTTTGACCAATGCTGCAAAGAACTTTTTATTGCTTTAACGCCAAAGATATTGTCAAAACGCTAAAATGGGAGGACAAAACGACCTTTAGTAAATAATTTATTATCAAACACGAATCGTATTTATACACTGCAGGTTCCATCGGACAAGAATTCTTTACAACATCCACATCTGATAAGTCCTTAAATATTGATACACAGAGGTAAATTCAAAAGGGTGATTTTTTTTCCTGACTTTTGCAATTGAGAAAATGTTTTTTTTAAAAAAAATAAAGAGAAAATAAGGGAAATATTCGGGCACGTAGCAAGCATGCGCTTTCTAATATTTTTCCCTTTTTTTTTTTTTTTTGATTTAAGAAGTGAAAGTTGAGTTAAAAAAAAAGTAACGTGAAATTTCAAAATTACTGCAGCATAAAATTTTCTGTAAGAGACAACAAGAAAAAAGGGAAGCGTTGAGATTTCTCTTTTTTTTTTGCCATTTTAGCTATTTGAAAACCTGTAAAAGGTGAATGACTTATCCAAAAATAAATAAAAAAATCTTTTGTTGAATGTTATAAAACATCTGAGAAATATGTCATGAATGATAAAAGGAGAAAAGGCTTCTTCAGGGGTTTTTTTACTTCTGGGAATTTCTGCCCTGTCAAGCGACTTTACCCTATGTGCATGTTTTCGAGTTTTGAGAAAACGGTGATTTTAAAAATAGTAAACAAAACAAACTTTTTTTTTTAATTTCAAGAAGTAGTTGGTAATGCTGATTTATTTTGAATTTAAACCTAAAATAAGGAATGGGGTCAAGTTTTGGCGCTATTTTTCGGTTTTAAAATTTTGCTTTCTAAAACTTGAAAAATTGGTTGACGATTAGTTATTTTTGGTTTTAAAACGCCAATTTGGTCAAAAATAGCTAAAGCAGTTTATTAGGATTACGAAATGCGGGATTGTATTTATTTGTCGAATAAGAACATAAAATAATAAATAATCGATTGAAAATTAATTGTGAAAATTGATTGTGAACAAAAGAAGAGCGTAAAAATAATGGGTTCCAAAGTTTATTTTGCATATTAATGATTGTAAAATAATTATTAAAACAAAATAATAATTGTATTTCGAGTGATAATAAATACTGCTGATATGGGTGAGTCTCCTAAGCTAAATCAAACAATAAAACAATCTTTTTTTTTAAATGTGCTGATTTTTTCGCTCCAGAAGCTAAAACTCAAAAAAGAAAGAGAAAAGGTGAGACGAGAGAAGAAAAAAAAAGGAAAAAGTTGGAGATTAAAATGCAACGTCATGAATTAAAACCCGGCTGTAATCAAGAAAAATGCAAACGGAGATGTGTATCTAAAATTTCGGAAGAAACTCGAATCAATATTAATGAGAGCTTTTGGAAAATGGACGATGAAAGCCGAAGATTGTTCGTTTTCGACCATACGACCTCAGGACCAGCAGCTAGGAAAACGACACTTAATAATAAATCTAAAAGACAAAAATCTTATTATTATTGGCTCCGGGACGACGTAAATTGCCTACGAAACGTATGCAAAACATTTTTTTTAACAACTTTGGGATTTAAAAAATCAGATGATTCCATCCTCAAAACAGTTAGAAAAAATAGTTCCTTTTCAAAAAACGTAGGGGCTCACAGAAATAAGGGGAAAATACCGCACAACAAAATGGACGACACTGAAATAAAGGAGCATATTTTAAGTTTTAATCCGTCGATTTCCCATTACCGGCGTAAACATGCCCCAAATCGAGTTTATATTTCCCAAGAATTTAATTTTTCAAGCCTTCACAAAGACTTTTTAGTAAGTATTTTATTTTTAAAAAAGTTAAATTAAACGAAAAATATTTAAACTGGTTAAACTGCCCCAAATTTTTTTAGAGTAACAATTCAGTTAGCTGCTCTTACCAGAAGTACAGGGCGGTAGGGAGGGACATGAACGTATCGATGGCGAAACTAGGCACTGAGGAATGTGAGTCGTGTGAGGAATATAAGATCCACAGTAAAGACCATGAAGAAAAAAAAGTTCATAAGGATTGTGAAGCATGTTTGAAGTGGAATAATCATATTGAGACCGCCGAAAAAGCTAGAAATTTGTATAGAGAAGACGTACTAAAAAACAATGAAGAAAGTACAATTTATTACTCGGTTGATCTACAAAAAGTTATCATGTTGCCCAGACTCGATATGTTCAAAAAATCCATATTTACATTACGCATTCCAATTTACAATGAAAGCTTTGTACCATTAGGTAACCGCGGTGAAAACGGACAAAAAAATACGGTAGCGTTTTTGTGGCACGATGCTATGATGGGGAGATCAAAAGACGAAATCATCAGCACATTTTATCAGTTTTTTAAAAAAAAATCAGACGTAAAAAATATTATTTTATGGATGGACAATTGTACGGCTCAGAATAAGAATTGGGGTTTGCTGTCATTTTTACTGTCGGTCATGGATTTCGAGGAAACAACCATCGAAACGATTACATTTAGATTTTTCGAGCCTGGCCATACATTTATGGCCGCAGACAACTTTCACCATCAAGTGGAGCTGTCTATGAAAAAAGCTGGAGATAAGCTGTACGATTTTTCCGATTTTGTAAACTGCGTGGAAAATGCTGCAGAAGGTGTGGAAGTAAAAATTATGGAGCTAGGGGATTTTTTTTCTTGGCCCGACTTTTCATCACAATATCAACTCAGTCGAATGTCCCCTCGGCCATACTTAAAAGATATGGTTGAAATTAAAGCGTCTAGAAAGTCAAGAACTCTTTCGTACAAAACAGATTGGAACGGCCCATCAATATCTCTCGATATATTAAATAAAAAAATGAAAAAATGCATTTTTTTACCGCGGCCAATTATTCAAGATAAACAAAAAGGCATTGAAGCCAAACGTAAGGAAGATATCATAAAAAATTTGGGAAGTCTGATGTCCCCGGAAAAACTTGAATTTTGGCAAAACTTGCCCTTAGCAGCTTAATTTTTTTTAATGAAAAATTTTTTTTAATAATAAATTTTTCTCGCCAAAAAAAGTTTATTATAATTTTTTTTTTTAAAATTATAATTAGGTTGTATTTGAAAAACGGGAAAACCCTAGAAATCAATTTTTTGAAGCATCAAATTAAATCATGATTAAATATACTATTAAATCATATTGAATCCACGGGGGGAATTCGCGACGCGAATTTCGAATTTTCGAATTTCGAATTTTGAATTTTATTTTTGACCCCCGATTCCATGGGAAGTAAACTTATTCAATGTTTTATCGCTTAACGGGCACTAAAGCGAAATGATTTAAAAAATATTTAAAAGGCGGAATATTAACTTTACCGTTCCATTCTATATTTTGAAATTTAAAAAGCAGAAGAAAAATGTTTCGCCAACCTTATTTTAAAATAGCAATAATTTTTTTGTTTACCTAATTATTTTATTTAATGTAAAATAACATTAATCGGTTGGTTATTCAAGAAAAAGAATAAGGCATTACGTAGACAATAATTCAAGGTAAGAGTAGGTACCAAATACTCCATTTTAAAAAAAAACGTAGATAGGGCGAAATCGCCTGACAGGGCAGAATATTTTTAAATGATTTTTATTGCCTGGGAATTATTAGAATATCAGAAATATTAAAAATTAGTTACTGAAAATTTTTCAGGCATCGAGAGTAGCCTCAGATTTGAGGGAGTTTCAAAACTCCCTCAAATCTGGAGGGGGCCCATCTCTAGTTAGAGATGGGCTAACTAGTTTAGACCATCTGCTTTTTTAAGGCCCTGCCCCCCAGCGTTGTTTAAAAATTTTTGTGGCTAAAATAAATGTAGCGCAAACTTTGCTTCTTTTGTAACCAGACCCCCAACCACCCGACCATTAAATCTAGCTTTACAAGCTATCATTTATTTTCTCGAAAAGCGAAAATCAATGAATAAACCAAAACGATTACGATAATTATTGATAATATCGGAGGAAAGGAAAATCAACAATGTTGACCCGAAAAGGATCGCTTTACAACTCCTACAAAGCTTTATTTGCTTATTCAATTAAGGCGATAAAAATAGACTTAAGTATATTTGCAAGATTTCATATGCCATCGAAGTTATAGACATAATTTATAAGATTACGTCAGTTATCCTTTTCAGCTGTTCTTTCCTAACGGAAATTTGAATTTAACGTTAAATGTGTTAAAGTTTTGAAAAGTTTCGCATTGGAGTTTTTGGCGTGGAAAAAGGTCGCATGGTTGAATTCCACTGACCTAATATCGGCTAGTTTTAATATCCAGATATCCCCAAGGGGCTAATTCTTAACACTATCCCGTCAGGAATTATAATTTTGGAAAATGACTCTTCTTCTTTGGCCATGAAGAACTGCATAGAAGAGTTTAGTCGGTGTAAGTCGATTTTTTGACACTGAAAACGTTTTTAGAAAGACTTTAGAGTGAACGAATCGAGGTCTGACTGTTTATTATTGTTTATAAGTGCGCTATGATTATGTGGAGGAGAACTGTGATTGCCCGAGGATTACTGGAGTGCGTTATAATGACCAATGATTGCCTCTAATAGTTATGAGGTGCGCTATGATTGTCTATGATTATACTGAGGTGCGCTATGATTGTCTATGATTATACTGAAATGCGCTATGATTGTCTACGATTGTACTGAGGTGCGCTATGATTGTCTATGATTATACTGAAATGCGCTATGATTGTCTATGATCACACTGAAGTGCGCTATGATTGTCCATGATTATACTGAGGTGCGCTATGATTGTCTATGATTACACTGAAGTGCGCTATGATCGTCCATGATTATACTGAAGTGCACTATGATTGTACTGGGGTGCGCTATGATTGTCTATGATTATACTGAGGTGCGCTATGATTGTCTATGATTGTACTGAAGTGCGCTATGACTGTCTATGATCCTACTGGAGTGCTCTCTATGATTGCTTAAGATTGCAGTGAGATGCGCTATGATTTTACTGGAGTGCGCTATGATTGTATGATGTCTTTTATGATTATCTGAACAGTGTTAAAAAGAGATAATTGCTTACGATTGTTATGATTGCGCCAAAACCGTTGTCTCCGACTGATTTTTTTAATCGTGTGATTTCGCTAGGAATTTATATTACTTTCAGTTTAAGGAAAACATTCACACGAATTGTCAAAATTATGAAATAATGCTCATGCAAGTGCACATCTATTCTGTTCGTGTTAATGCTAGAATGTTTTCGTTATATTAAAACGGAAAACTAATATGTAACGCAATGTAATCTGAAAAGCATTCATGACATACTAATTACGCTAACATCATAAATGGATTCTTGAAAAAAGAAAAAATAGGCACGCCCATTTCTGGAAACAATAAGGATAATTCGGGTTAGGAAATAATGTATTATATAATCTTTAAATTATTCTTTTTACCCCATTCAACAAAAATTTTACCCCGGAAATTTTTTGAAAAAAAAAATTCTAAAAGCTGAATTGTTTTATTTTTTTATCGTGAAAGAAAAAAATCATTGGATCACGATTAGAAAACTAAAGGGACCGAAATTGAAATCGATTAGCATTGTCCCATCTCGAAACTCCTGTTTCCATATTCTCTCCCGGATACGGAATCCCCAGGTAATTAAAACGAAAACGTTCCGTTTGAAACTCGGTTTCAAGTTGAATTAGGTCAGATTCTAGTTTGTTTATCAGCTTTTATTCTACGAATCGGTTTTTTTTTTTTTGGAAAATCATTATTTTCAAGGGAATTCCTTTCTTACAAGAAAACAGAATTAAAATATTTTTTTCGCCCAAAATTAAAACTTAAACGATATGAAAAGTCTGGAAGAATAACAGACCTTGACAGATAATCCTAAGAAAAAATCGATGTAAGGCAGGAGCGACGCCAAGGGAGACAAATAATTTTAGCGTCTCTGTAACTTGTCTTTAGCACACTAATTACTCTGCTAAAATTTATTCAGGTCTTATGTCAAGTTGGTTCTTGCTCTTGGTTTATGGGAATGGAGTTTTACTTGGCTCTTAATCGCAGGAAATTTTCGGCGCCGCTACTGATAAAAAAAATCTGAGATTTTTGGCGAGGAAAATTTTTTTTAACATCGCGAATCTACTTCTTTTATTATATCGAGGTGAGAGAAGGCGAATGCCGAGGTTTTTAAATTTTAGATGGGTTATTCAATCGGTTTCTTGCTTTCGGATTTTCCCTTGAGATTCGGATTCGGATACGTAAATGAGTTTTCTCAGAAAAATTTTAAGATTTTAGTTTATGAAAATGGGGAATTTTTTAAAATTTAGGATCGCACGTTCGTATTTTTTTTTTTTTTCACATTTTATTTTGCATCACTCCACGTGGCTACACCTAAGATTTAACGATGAGTGAATCATGATAGGCATCTAAAAGTTTTGACGGCCCATTCCAAAAATTTTACAAAAGAACCTTTTTTTATAAAATGAGTTTTATGGAATTTAATAGTCTCATGAACGAAATGTCTCAATTTACTGCCCTCAGAATTCCGAAGCGTGTGTAAAGTATTTAACCCACGTGCTAAAATCCCACCTTGAGAAGATTCATCGATAGAAACTTTGTAAACTGTCGTACGCTATTATAAACTTAAACTTAACATCTGGAGTCTGAGGCATATGATTTCGCATTTGCGCTTTATTAAACTTTTAAGCTCGATGAAAAAAGGAAAAACGAAATAAAAGTAAACATCAAACTTTAAATATTTTAACTGAAAACTTAGCTCGAGAGCTTTATGCTTCCTAATCGTCGTTAGTTAATGGGTTTCGGTATAAATATCAAATATTGTAGTAATCGGTTAAAAAGGAAATTGAAGCCATTCCTTTTTTTTTTTTTTTTAATGGGTAAATATACCCTTGATGTTTTTCGAATTGCGGTGAAATAATAAAAACAGGGGAAGAAAGGTAACTAAGTAAACTTCTCATAAAATGCATTATCAAAGTTAAGCCTGAAAGCTGTGACAACAATGATCTCGCATTCTCGATAATCAAAGTTAAAATCTCTTTTCCGATGTAAAAAGTTTTCCTCGGTTTTTTTTCCTCCATGATTTTTAGCTCTTAGGAACGGGATTTTTTTCCCTTTTAATAATGTGTGAAGAATGCAAGGAAACCCGAAGATAAAAAGTCGAAACTCGAGCGATTTTATAGTATAATCTATCATCACTAGCTTGAGGTGTACGGAAGCAAAAACTCGACGAAATAAAATTTGTTGAATGAATTTTATATCAACATGCAAGGGAGGGGCAATGTTTTGTGTTAGTTGGATTTTTGTGAGATTTTTTTAGGGTTAGGGTTTGGTTTTGACTTGGCTGCCCAGGTGAAAGTCGACTCTAGGGATTTGTGTTAATGTTGGCTCTTGATTTGGGTTCGGTAATGTCTCCATGAGTCTGATTAACCCTAACGCACCCGGGAGATTCAGGCCCCGAGGATTTTTTTTAAACCACGACAGCGGCGAGCGAAGCGAGGAGCGTACCGCCATCCCAGATCACTGCCCACCTGGACCTAACCTGGATCACGCACCTGAACCCAAGGCCCCGGGAGATTCAGGACCGCAATAAACTCCCGACCCCTACCTCCCCGTGGTGAGGCCTGGAAACCATAGGGCTCCTTAACCCCGTGGGCTAAAGGGGCAACGGTGCACGGAAGGCAAGGTGTATGGGATATTGTGCTGAGGTCTGAATGGCGGAACGTGTCTAAACTCACCGTCTCAAGCGATGTTCCCCCTGGGAGCACCAGGCGACACCCACTTGTATTGAATGCCTTGTGCGCGTATTGGGGGGCTCTGCGGGCATCGACCTACTTCCCCCCCTCCTACTCGTGGGAATTATGCCCACTGAGGCACTTCCAGGTGAAGCAACCCCATCCCAAAAACCTTAGCCAGAGGGCCAAGGGGGAGAACCGGTGGATCAAACCCCTAACTCAAAAGCTGAGGGTACTGCTTGGGAAGAGACAGGGGCCGAAAAACTCTGATTCAAGACCGAGTGACCCAACAAAATCACCATCAAACTCTTCTTCGGCGAAGCAGATGGAATAGATGTTCCGACATGCGGCATCAGGCACCAATAGGCTACAAATTTCAGGAAAACCTAAGGTGTCAGGAGTCTTAAGGGGGAAAAAATAGCCACTGCGCGGGCAAGAGAGCGTGGGGAACCTAAAAGACCCAAAAAGAAACCTGAAACTGGCTAGAAATCGGACCAAGTTGCTGGGAACACTGTTCCCTCAAAACAAGCTAAGCAGAAGGATACAATAGGCTTATAGCTTCCGTGTCTGGCTCACTAACCCTCTTCTGCTTATCGTAAAAAAAAAAACTGCCGAGATCAAGTTCTGCCGAGGGGGTGCCAGACAGGTTTGAGACTGCCCTTAAAATTTAAGGCTTTGAAACTAGGGAGCTTAGGTAAGGTGATTTAAGTGTCTATTGTCGCTTCGGCCAAATATCACCTACATGCTGTTCCTACTATTTTTTATTTCCCCTCTATCTACTTTTTTTACTCTTCACACTCGCTCACAAAGAAAACGATTCCTTTTTCTCTACTATCCGACTACATAACAAATAACATTTCAACTCCCAACAATTTTTGAAATTAATCCATCTCGGAATCCTTAAACCCTTAGCATCATATGAGAATTCTCAATTTTTCACCTTATGAAACATTCAAGGTTTTCATCTTCCAAAAAATCAATAACGAGCCGCGTATTTGCGCTTCAAAATATAACTCATGGTAGATTTATTGAACCTCATGAAGCAACACTTATGAATTATTATCCACATGGGAGATTCCAAACTGGATATGGAAAATGCATATGTTTGGTGTTCCACTAAACTCTGTATCCATTCCCCCCCCCACCCCTCCCCCTCGTAAGCGATTCCTAACGGTATATTACTAGAATCGCCCTCTGCTAACCTACATCTCCCCGATATAATTTTAAAACCTAACTATCTGTTCCCGAATAGACATTTGGTATATATATATGCTTCGTTATTCAAAATGAAATTTCTCCTAGAGGAAAATAAGAAGGTATTCAAGAAAGTGAGAGAATCTTTTTCCCAATGGAATTTTCATCCAACGGATAATTCCCAGCCGTGTGTAAGTAAAATGGCATTGACCAAAATAAAATGACTACTAGGGGGGATGTAGGTAGATTCACTGCTTTTTATCTTTTTCCATTCAGTAAAAAAGTAAATCGTTTTAGCTGAGGAAGTGAATTTTAGCCTTTTGATATTTAAATCGATATGTAGGTGAAATCTGTAAGAGGTTATTTCGGATTCCCGTTGATCTAGATAAAAGTTGTTTATTTTAATTACTCATCTCGAAGTTTAAATTCAATTAAAGTTGAAACATATCCGCAACAAGTGCTAAAACGCCATTAAAATTTTGTTTAAATTAAGTGTAATCATAACCTGAAGCCTCTTTTGAAATCTTTGAAAGATCGGATGGTTTTATAACTGAAGAATTTTATATTTTGGTGTTGAAAAATAAAAATGATTTATTGTAATGGATTGTACATCTTAAATCGAAATCGGTTTGGCGAAAGTTTTTGTTTTTTCATTTATTGGCACGCTCTGGAAAAATTTTTGCCTTGGCAGAAAAGGTAAAGGATTTCCTCTATGGACGATATACGGTCGGCAACCCTCTCGACCTATATATAAAAACGAAACTTTGACCTAAAATTAAAGAAGCCAGCTGTATAAGTTGAAAACTATTAATGGCACTTTAAGCGTGGGACATTATCTCCGCCATTTTCAACCCATTAATCATAAACCCTTGTTTTATTAATGAAAGTAACCCGGGTTTATCGTCTCTTGTCCACTCGTCAAATAAATAAATAATGTTTAAATTAAACACCTCAGCAACAACAAAACTAAAAAGAGAAGGGGGAGGTGAAAAAGGTAAAGAAAAATATAAAGTTTCAAATATCTTAGGTTGTGAATATTTTAACGGGGTTAAAAGTTAAACAAACCAATCATTTTCTGTTTATTCAGGGGCTTGATATAATCAATGAAAAGCGAAGGGAACGAACGATTTAAATAGCAATTTTATTATGTATAGTTTTTTTTTTGGGTTTCGTGAACGAGATTTTTAGAGACAGTGACCGAAAGAGTAATTGTAATGAAATATGCTATGATTGTCTGTGTTCTCACTAAAATACAGGATGGTAGCTTGAGTCTGGGAGTGTGCATTAAATGCAGTTTTCTTAAGTAAGTTATGATCTTCTGTGATTGCGCTTAAGTGCGCTATGATTGTTCACGGCTGCGCTAATTTCTAGTACGGTTTTTCTGATTAAATATAATTCTCAGTGATAAAGCTGAGGTAAGCTATAATTGCCCAAGATCTTCATTGTGTTATGTTTTTCCGCTACTCCAATAAGGAGCGCTGCGATTGAGCTATGATTGTCCTAGTACGCATGCTACTCTTTAGGGTTATTCCTTAAGGAGGTTGTGGGATTGAGTGTAAGGTGCTGTGATTGTTCGTGATAATCATAGCGCTTTTCAACACATTCTCGGGCAATCATAGCTGACGTCAGCGAAATTATAGCGCACTTTCCGTAAGTTCGCGCGTTTTTAAGTGCGTTATGATTATATAAGGGTGCTATAGAGTGCGCTATGATTGTCCAAAAATGTGGCTGAGTGCGCTATGATTGACACAGAGTGCGTCGAAATGCGCTATGATTGTCCAAAAATGTGACTGAGTGCGCTATGATTGACACAGAGTGCGTCGAAGTCGCTATGATTGTCCAAGAGTGTGCCAAAGTGCGCTATGATTGTTTAAGATTGCGTCGAAGTGCACTATGATTGTCCAAGAGTGTGCCAAAGTGCGCTATGATTGTTTAAGATTGCGTCATAGTGCGCTATGATTATCGAAGGATATTTGAAACCCAAAAATATAGGAGTTTTAACGAGATAAACTAACAAATGCACTGACCCGTTTTCTTTTTTCAAGCACCTTCTACACTCATCGATGCATTTTCCTCGACAACCCGTTATCTCAAATCTTTTAAAAAAAATTAATTAAAACAAACACATAAACCATAAAATCTCATTCCCTAATGATACTGCTTTAGGATAACAAAAGCATCAGCGCATGCGATTTCCTTTTCCTATACAAACTTCCCTTATTTCATCTTCATTAACTAAACAACCCCTCAAGAAATCATCCCAGTATATAGTATTAAAATTCATTTTTTTCCCTTTATTAAATACCAGATAATTTACCATAACAAAAAAATCTTTGTATGCTTTATAAAATAGAAAGTGTTATTAAATCTTTTTCTTTAGATAAAAAAAAAATCCGCATCGTCTCATTTTTCATTTTTTAAGACTTTCGGGAGGAAAACATCTCGAGCAATATTTTATTCATTCAAAATGGATCATTTAGCATAGACTCTAGTTTTTTTTTCATAATAATAAAATTTATTTTTTATCCTTGCTTGGCCTCTTATTAAATATTTTAATGGAGTGAGGGCTGATTCGGAACCAAGTCTAATTTTGACTGTTTAAGTTTTGCAACGATGGGGAAATCAGAACAAAAAACATTGAAGCAAATGAACACATAAAATAATACCGTGTTGTCGATACAACCTCGCACATAATCATTACCTTCGTTGAGGATAGAAACTTTCCGCACGAAGCCGCCGTTCAGTTTTTAAAGTTTCACCAGATTTCCTGAATGACTAAGTTCATAAGCTCTCTAAAGTTTAAATCTTCTTTTAACTTTTTCCCTTAAATAAGGTTAAATATAATTTCATAACTTCAGGTCACAAGAAGCTGCTTCGTTTATTTTGTATTTCTCCCAAATATCTTGCCAGTAACGAAGGAATTTTTTTTTTTTTTAAGAGGAAACATCATCCTTGCGAAAATTTCTCATAACGTTAAAGCCAAGTTTAATTTGAACCCACGACTTTTGTTGCCTTTTTACGTCTTGTTGTTTTTTCTTCGGACAAACAACCGCAGAATGCTAAATGGACTCCTTTTGAGCGTGTCGAATTTCCTCTAGCGCCGGTATCTCACTTTAAAGCTTTAATTACTTCGTAGATTCTGCGAGCTTTACCCTCTTTATACACGCTTCACTCACCCAAACGAGCTTTCTGTCTATCCGACGTAGCGTTAATCACTTAAGCAATCCCTTAATATCGGTAATACCAATTACGCTGTCACTTATGTCCTGGGATAAAATCGCGGCCGTTTATCCGAAAATCTTTCATCTTGATTTTGAAAACTTAGAAAATGGCTATCGATTTTCTTCGGGGGATTCATTATTTTCCCCAATTTGGAACTTGACATGATTAAGACAACTGAAACTCTGACCTATTAACCGGATTAAAATGTTTTCCGTTAAATCCAATACTTAAACTCTCGATGACGGTGTATTTCACTTAATTAAAAGGAGAATGTAACGAAGATGAAGATTTATAACGCGGGGGTGGGAAAATAAAGGTTGTCTGTCAAAGGGAAACATTTCATACGGGTTGCACGTTTCTTCCCTTTCGGAAAACGGGGGAATACTTGTCTTTCAAGCTTTTGCTTTTAATGATATAAAACTGTCACGAAAACATGAAATATGGATGGATGAATGGATAAGTTACAACTCACATGAGTACACACAATAATTAAATGGAGTGATGATGAACCTTGAACTAGACAGTTTTTGGACTGTTTCCTTGGTTGCAGTAGGATGCAAGTCATGTGTTCAAATCGGATCGCATATTACGGTCATGACTCTGATAATTAGGATGTCTCGTTCGGTCATCAAATGGAAAAAATTCTGATGGACCGAAAAAACTCACAAAGCTTGCCAGATTTTTACTTGGGCTCTTTAGAGTGAGAGAGTATTGCAGGCAACTCGACACTACAACTCGACAACTCGACTGCACTGAACTTTTCAATTTAAAATTAAAGCCAACTAGGGGAATAGCAGTCCGGGAAGGACTACTCACTTTCTCGCTCAGTCGGGGTATAGCTTCATTCGATTAAGGCATCATTGGGGACTTGGGAGGTCGGGGGGTGGCTTGAAATCAGGAAATGGACCGAAAATTTAAAATCCCCAACTATTAATTAGTCGAAATCGAGTCCCATATCACCGCTATTTGTAAAACTTCAAAATTTTCGGTTTTTCGGGATTTTCCAGGGAGGACGATTTTTCACGGAAAAATGCCAAAAGGAAAAGTTGTTCCTTACAGGGGCAGGTATCTCCAAGCAAAAAATGAAAAAAATCGTTAGAGCCGTTTTCGAGAAAATTCCCGAAAACTCTAAATTTGGCCTTATTTGGCCCTGCCAAAGCCGTAAATTTGGCCGGATAGTCTTGATAATGGAAAAACAGTTTTCTCTCTTCCTGAGGAAGGGTGGACTGGGGCCGCCCAAAACAAGCTGCACGGGCGCTTTTGGTGGATTAAAAGGTAATTTTTCATTTATTATTTTTTTTTTTTTACTGACAATTACATTACTGACGATTTGTTTTTTTACTTGCAAAAATCTTACTGATATACAAGCGAAAATCGATTTATTTATTGCCAAAAATTAATTAATTTACTGACTTATTAGTTTCTGTACTGCCAATAATCGGTCATTTATACTGCCACGTTTTTTAAAAAAATACCGACAAAATTTGCTAAAAAATACTAGTCGTTAAAATACAAGCCTTTCAAATTTTCGATCCGTTTACCGTCAGAAGACCCGTACTCTTTCTTACTTTCCCTGACCAAAAATTTTTTGGGCCCGCTTATGTTTTAAAAAACAGATCTCAATGATTGCAACAATGCGATACCCCGACGATCTACAAATTGATTGTCTCAAATTTTGACTTTAGATAGACGATATTCTTTAAAGTATGCTTAGCCCATTTTAGCCCGCTTGCTTCCAACCCTACCAGACTCCATTTTTCTTCTGCTTCAGCTTTACCATCAAAATGCAAAAATTTTTATGAATTAATTAAAACGTGTGAATTTAAGTACATTCACAAAAGCATATTCTCGCCTACTAAATCCGTTCAAACATAAGCTCAAGTACGGTACAATTAGAGCGAAAGGTATCAAAACACAAAAGGAAGAAGGATGCGGAGTGTGAGCATGATGAAAAGCTGCCTTGCTTATTCTTGCATAACTTTTAACACTGCATAATGTAAATATAATGTACGATTAGACATTTTACATAGAATTAAATTGCACTGCGGAAACATGTCATGGAATTTAAGAGAAAAGCCGGATTGCATAAAATGGCACAAGGAGAAAATTTTACTTGTGGAAGGAAATCATCAAGTCGCAAGTTTTTGATTCGCTTCGCATTTAGAATTTCAATCATCTTTTTTTTTCCCGCCTCCTCTTCTATTTTTATATTTTCCTCATTTTATTTTTTTATTCTGCGATTTTTGAAAAATAAGTTTAGAGGATGTTTTTGAAAAATTTTCATTCAACTTCTCCCGCGAATCGTTGTAATTTGAAGACGCGTGCATATGTAAAAAAGGAGCGGATTTTTTTTTTTTCGAGATGAGTTTGGGAAAAGTTTAATGGGTGTCGGCGTGACTTAAAAAAAAATAAGGGAATAAAGTTTTTTATGTTGTTGTGTTTTATGTCCGTTTGAGTATGACATGGTCGGTAAGCGATGGAGAAAAAGGGAGGTGGGATTTAGATGGAGAAAAATTCTGGAAAAGTCTTGAAATTAAAGCAGAATAATTTGTAAGCTTTGGTTGCTAAATTAACAATACGATCATTAATAAGAGGAAATGGTAGGGTTGTAAAATCTTTAAAATTACTCAATTAGCTATACTTTGTAAGATGGTAATAGTGAGATTTTATCGCAAAGTAGAGCATTACAATTGCTTTGAACTTGCCTTTTTAAAATTTAAACGAAAGTGAAATTGCTGCGAGTGTTTTCGAATCTAATTTCTGATTGAGCTAAAGTTGGCCTAAGCAGCCCAGCGATTTTAGAAAACTCGATTTAAGGCTCGAGGCTCTTCCCTGACTGGATGACCTAGTTACACTGGAATAAAATATTTAATTTCCAAACTGGATACTAATTATAAATCTTTATTAAAATACAGTTCAGTGACAAGATACGAATTTGCGGCGCAAGCCCCTAGCCCAACCTGTGAAGCGTTTGCTGCGGTCAGCAAACGATGATTTTTCATTTCTATCCACGACGGTTTAGCGAAGCGAAAGACTTTTCCTCGTGTTGTTATTGAGCCGTGTAAATAAAAGCTTTGGATTCATGGTTAGCTTTTGCTCACTTACTTGCTTTTATTCTCATTTTATTACACGGTGTTTTTGTACAGGGTCAGCTTTGCATTAGTAGTGTCCACTAATTGTTGTCTGAAGACTGGTTCTGCTTGAATAGGGAGCAGATGCTTTAATGAGTCGTCTGCTACACACACGGGAGTTATTTTCGGACCAGGATGTCCTTTCCCTTGGGGTCAAGGATTGGCAGATTAAGGCCTGAGATCGCGGTCAATGGAGGAATTTGGTGGAGGCGGCAGTAGAGCTTCAGGCCTTGTAGTGTCAGTGGAGTAAGAGTAAGCGGCCGTGTTCTCAAAGAGTCCATCTTTAAACGATAGTCGCCATGATGGCTAATAGAGGCTTATGAAGCTATCATGAAGACTTTTTTTCGAGACCTTCCTTGGCAGATTTTAATTTGAAACTGGTACTTCCGTTCTTAGCGGATGATTCATTGAAGTATTTACTCCCTATGAATATCTGACGCAGATACCTCGTCGGAGGAAAGAAGCCGCCCAAACGATCTGATTACTCTATCAATCACTCACGTTGGCGGCATTTGAGATGCGACTTTACCGCCGCATTCTCCGCATTCCGTGTACCGACATAGTTAGAAATACCGAGGGGCTGACTCGAATGGGCAAAAAAGGCTAAGCGGCGGAAGCTCCAATATTTTGGCCTGTGAAAAATACCGGCTCCTGCAGACCAGGCAGACGGAAAACCTCGTGGCTCAGGAATTTAAGGGTCTGTGTGGACTAGATTCCATGTCCCTGTTTCGATCGATGATCAATCTCCGATGCGGAGACGACACGTAAAGAAGAAGATCACTCTAGGGGTCAAAATATAGTCAGTGAGCTTTCGGATTTGGACTTGATTTTAAAAATTGGCTGTTACCCCTCGGTCATCTTCTACCCAGACTCGGAGTAAAAGTAAAATCTCATGGCTTTAATATTGAAAGGATGATTACTGGGACTCCGCGTCCCTCTTCCAAGCGGCTTCATCCAAAATGCGCATATCTGTGACCTTTGACGCACAACACGTGAAATGAAAAAAGAACGGTCCTACTCCTAAAAAATCGTGAGAATTCCTAATCAGATTTGGTTCACCTTAACTCGCTTAGTAGAAAAGTCGCCTTTATTTGATCCATTTGTTGCATAGCCCTACTAAAACAATCGAGGGAATTTCTCTGATAATTTAAAATCAATACTCCTGATTTAATCCTCACCGATCAAAACATGACATGCTACACTTACACGTCCTTCGACGCTTCTCACATTCGTGTTTTTCTCACCCAGTAAACCCGAACGAAAAAGCTAATATCCATCATATTGCTCAGGGAGAAGTAACAAAATAATTGAGGAAAAAGGTCACATACAACAGTAGATTTGTTTCCTCGGATGGAATCATAAAAAAGATTGGATGGGGAATGATGATTATTACCGTGTGAAGCACGCGACATTATGTCTTTTACACTTGGTAGACTTATTTCATGCTTAATCATCGCCGTCTTTAACTCGGACGACCCTCTTGTGATTAAGTTGTGATTCTCTCCCATCAATTTTCGGGGATTTTTTTTTGTTGTGAAAATGTTCCACTTACCTAAAACTGGAACACGGATGTATAACCCAATGTCCTGCTGCTTTTTGTCGTATCCTCTCCTTCATCAACGCCTTTTTACTACCGAACAACTTCATTGCTAGTTTGTTGTCTGTCGGCTGGAAGAGCGCCTGGAGTTGATTTTTGAGGAAGCTTTGTTTCCCGGAGTCAACCGCACTCATGGGGGTCGGCCCCGGCTCCTCTTTCGGCGTCCCGTATAGACTAACATCGTCACCTCCGAAATGCACTTTTCCTGAATCGATATATCACACATTTTTTTCATGATATGAACACCACAGGGCGAAAGCCGTTAAGCGGAACTCATACGAAATTATTCGGGTATGATATTCCGGAAATGACTTTCGCTTTTTGTCGTAAACAAACGCGGGATTTTTTTTTAGAGTTCGAAAGCGATCATGGGAGATTTAGTTAAATCTCGAGTGAAATCGCGACAGAGGAAGAGAGAGAGTAAAAAAAAAAAGGGAATCAAGAGGTTATTGAACAGACGACAGGGGGAAAAGAACCGATGTACACGGTAGAGAGCACTTATACCTTTAGGAAAAGAAGCAAAACGAACAAAAGAATACGACTTAAGGCTTTATCGCAACAAGGTCACGAGGAAAAAACAACGGAATTCACTTTTAGAGGATTCGAACTTGATTAAAAGATTCAGAGGTGTTTTTTTTTTCTTCCTTTATCTTGATTTTTAAAAAGTCGAATGAATGAGATATCGGAATGTGGAGGTTTGTTTGGAAAAAGTTTTAATCGGGGGGGAAGCAATTCAAGGGAAGATATTTATTAAGGTGACGATGTTAATTGTTTTTCGAGCAATTAGTTCTGGAATTTGAAAAAAATGTTTTAAATTTCACGATTTTGAATATTTAAAGAAGCTTCTCGTGTAGAGAGTTACTTTTTTTTGACATTTTTGAGACAAAAATTTGTTAAAAAATTGGAAATTTGTGGAAAAATTGAAAATTTGTGGAAAAATTGAAAATTTGTGGAAAAATTGAAAATTTGTGGAAAAATTGAAAATTTGTGGAAAAATTGAAAATTTGTGAAAAAATTGAAAATTTGTGGAAACATTGAAAATTTGTGGAAAAATTGGAAATTTGTGGAAAAATTGGAAATTTGTGAAAAAATTGGAAATTTGTGGAAAAATTGGAAATTTGTGGAAAAATTGGAAATTTGTGGAAAAATTGGAAATTTGTGGAAAAATTGGAAATTTGTTGAAAAATTGGAAATTAGTTGAAAAATTGAAAATTTGTTGAAAAATTGGAAATTTGTTGAAAAATTGGAAATTTGTTGAAAAATTGGAAATTTGTTGAAAAATTGGAAATTTGTTGAAAAATTGGAAATTTGTTGAAAATCTGTCAATGAATATTGTTAAGGATTTGCTAAAAATTTGTCTATGAATATTGATTAGGATTTGCTGAAAATTATGGAAATTGATTAGGATTTGTTGAAAATTTGTCAAGGAAAATTGATTAGGATTTGTTAAAAATTTGTCAATGAATATTTCTTAGGATTCGCTGAAAATTTGTCAAATGAATATTGATCAGGATTCGTTGAAAATTTTTCAATGAGAATTTGTTGAAAATTTTTCAATGAAAATGTGTTAAAATTTTTCAATGAAAATTTGTTAAAATTTTTCAATGAAAATTTGTTGAAATTTTTCAATAAACTTGGCTAAAAATTCGCCGTTAGAAGTTGGTTCATTCATAAAAATCGATTTCTATTGCTTTGTTTGTTTTCCTTATAAACAAAAGTCGTCTGTATTCGGACACGAGTGCAAAACTTAAAGACAAAGTCGCCTTTCCCATATTGTATCAAAAGGGATAACATGCGGGGAAGATCCTTAGCTCTTGGTTTATAAGGATTATACATGATATCGCCCTCAAATTCATAATTAAACACGGCAACAAAGATAGTTCTTCAATTTTAAAATTGTAGATTCCACTCAAGATCAATTAATCAACCCCAATGCATTAATAAAAAACAATTCAATTGCGTGTTAAACATTCAACTACAACCGAACGAATTACTTTAACGATTTGTTTACGACATTTAAAAATCCAGATATCGATGTAAAAACTTCCCACAATTACCAATCATTTTAAAATGAATTTACAAATTAACCATTCACAAAAAAGAAAAAAACAAAACAAACGACAACAAAACCGACTTTTGAAAATCCGTCATAAATGAATAAAAACGAACTTATAATTTTTTTGCTTAAAAACATTAATCGATACCTATTAATTGATGTTGTCAGCAATCATTCAGAAGCATTTGAAGCAATTACAATGATGATATTTCATAAAAGAGCGGGGAGGAAATAACAGATGTTCAATTGTATTATTTATCATTCCTCTTTTCATGTTGCTTTTTTCTCCCGTCCTCCCTTTTCCCCCAATAAAAAAAAGCCCTTTCGTGGATTTTTATCAGCTCTTCCAGGTTTTTTAGATTTTCTGCAATGTAATTTTTGCGTAACTTAAAAAAATCAGGCTCATCTTCATTAAAATTTTCATTGTCACCGTCCCAGGAATAATTTTCCAAGTTAACCAATTTTTAAAAGTCCTTAAAGCCTGTCAGGAAATTGCGAGAAAGTTACATGCACTCGGAATCCCTTTTATTAAAAATAAAAAGGTGATGTGGAGAAAAAGGAGCTCGCCGAAAAGTGAAACTATGTTACCCGCGTATACAGGGAAAATCCATATTTAAATCGCGTGGCCGTGTATCGAGGTCATGGAAAAGTTTTCCATAGACAGTCAAACTTTAAACGTATCAAGCACACTCAAATTTTAATATCTTTCCCTAAAGTAAAATCACGTCGAGAAAATATTCGTACATGCTAAACTTATATCGCGTGGATTACGATGCAGTCATTATTAGGCAGTGATTACAACAATGAAAACCGGGCAGTATATTGTCATACTTTTTGCTTTGATTTACCAAAATAAAATTTATTTTATCGGTTCAATAATAAATATGCACGCACAAAGTTTTTAACGATAATGTATCTTTTTCGTTTCATCGGTTTTTTTTTAAAATATTTGATTGTAGAAAAATCGATCATTGCTGAAGTGACAAAGGTAATAAAAATTAAAGTTTGGAAAAAGTTTTCAGTCGATTGATTAGGCAATAGTAGAAATAATAAATCGTTTGAATGGATTAGTTTTTTTAAAAATGGAGTTTTAGTTAAGTAGCCTAAGTGCAGTTATATATAATTGAAAGCGGATTATATATAATGGATCAATTTTGAGCATGGGAGCATTAATGCAATTAATGGATGTAATCGGCCCATTAGGATAATTTATGAAAATTCATGCTTAATTGTTTACAGTGTGGAACTGAAATTATTGAATTAGGTCATCAAGGACGATATATTGGAAATAGTTTCCAGTTAAATGAATATGGTACAGATTTTGAACGTGGGACCTTTTTTTATTGCGGGATTAGCAGTGGCGTAACAATTTTTTGTGGGCCCCATCACAAACAGGATTTGGGGCCCCTCAATTTTTTGTCACGGTTTTGTTAGGTAAGAAAATTTTACCAGATATTTTTTCTAATCTTTGAATTTTTTCTGGGAGAAATCTTTTTCTTCTGATTGGTAGAGGAGTGATTTTCTGGGCAGGAAATTTTTTCTAAATTTTTCCTACTTAGATATTTTTTTTTTTTGGTAAAAAATACTATTAAATTTTTTAGTGGAGACTGTCAAGGAATTTCTGTAGCATTTTTCTTGGCTAAAAATCTTCCTTTATATTTTCTGAATCCAAGATTTATTTGTTCATGACAATTTCTTAAAAAAATTCTCTGTTGTCGAGAAATCGTTTCTGAAAATCAAGTACATTTTTTATATTTTTTTGGCAAAAGTACTTGCTAAAAATTTTGGGGGAAGGAAGAGAAAAAATTTCTGAGAATTTTAAAAGGCTGTGGTCCAGTGGCGTAGCATTCTTGTAGAAATGCCCCTTACCCAATTTTCTACAGCTTTTTATCTAGTGTGGGACTACTTAAAGAACAGAGGCCCATTTGGGCTTGGAGGCGGTTGCTACTCCACTACTTGGCCCCTTCTCAAAAAATTCCTTAAGTAGACTCAAGATCTATTTAAGGACTCGAGCGAGGCCTAAGCCATGATTTTTTTTATTAAATTAGCAAAATGAACCAATCTTGAGCTGCAATGCTCTTAGGCGGTTAGGCGACTTCAAATTCGAATAAAGCGAATTTCAATCATTCTATATTACATTTCATGTGTTTTCAATAACACTTCATGAATCATTTATTTAAATTTACCGCAAAGCTTTTCCGATCAGGAAATCACAGCGTGGTCACATTAGCCATGCTCACTTTTTCCATTAAAAAATCATACCACGCTGAGACATTTTATCTAAAAAATATGTTTGACCCCAACACGGGCGCCCATAACAATTTGAAAATAAATAAATTTCAAAAAAATTTACTTCCCATTTTCCCGTATATCATTCTTTAGATAAAAAAATCTCGGTGGAATGTTTCAAACCCTTTCCTGAGCTATTTACATTGGACATATGGAATCTCATCTATTCAAAAAAAAACCCTTCTCTGGGTTTTTGAAAGAAAAAAAAATGTTCCCCCCCTCAATGCAGGTTTTCCAAGTGCAATAAAAAATCGATCGATTTCGTCTAAATTTTTTTTTTGGAAGTATGGATGATCCTGTATACGGGTTGAACGAAAAAAACAATAACAATACGTCATATTCCGTCTCCGACTTAATGATGATGGACAGTTCCGGTTATTCGATTCTCAGCTCGTTCCCCATACCTGACGTTTTATCGATAATCGGAATCTGGGACAAATTTTCAAAAGCTAAGTTAATTTCCACATTTCCCCTTGGAAATATCTTTTTAACAAAAAGGGAAGAGCTACAGAGAACTAAAAAAAAAGTAATTAATTGTGGGATCAATATTACCCGTTGAAAAAAATTAAACATCAATTTTTCTTTTTAGTTCCTATCTTAAGCTACGTGATTTGTTTAGACACATTGCGAGCGTTACAAGTAAAGCAATAACCTATCCGGTAATAAATCATCTTGGATGTGAAAAAAAGCACCGGCTAATGCTTCCGTTAAAAAAAAAAATTATTTTATTTTTTTCTCAATGGGAAAAGTATTCAAGGTCTTTGCCGGTGACCTTGATTAAAAAATTAAGAGCACGTTCAATACATTTTTTTAGTAAAAAATGCTGTCGCAGAATTAACCTGACGTAATTTCGAATTTTTTATGTATCGATATCTGAATTTTTTTTTTTTGATTAAAAAGCACACGGTATTCATTATCGAAACCAGGTTGATTTAATTAATTTTTTGTTTTATTAATCAACCGGATTTCGAGCCGGCAAAAAAATTTCAAAACGAACTTTGATCACTTTCCACACCTTCTTTGTAATTCATTTCGTTTTGTAAATAATCCGTTATTAAAAGTGTTTCGTCGTCGAAAGCTGTGACTAGAGAGTCTGTGCACGTGTTGGTGTTTTCGATGGATATTTTGATGGAGTCATCCTTTGCGAGTCGCGGTTGTGGCGGAGGCGATCGGATTTCCTCCACGGACTGCGCGGCCCCGACGCCAAGCTCGAGTCTACCGTTCGCCAACTTGAGGCTGGGCACGCGCCGCGATCGCCTGCCATCCCCTCCTCCTCCTCCTCCTTCCGAGTCCCTGAAACAACCAATACCATTGCAATCATTTTCCAGGTATTCGTTATCTTTTTTTTTTTTTGTTTAAAAAAAAGCTTCATCCTCTTTTCTTTGGATAAGCGAATTTCAATGAGATTTTTTTATGGTGTAAGTATCGTTGATCGGGTGTATTGTAAATTCTTGTTTTTTTTTATAGTTATTATCGATTTCCAAGAAATAAATAATAGAAGGTTGTGTGGGGACCCGAGTCCCGAGTTTTGACGAACGGGGGACTCGTCCGCTTATTACAATGTTTATTTCTTGTTCGCATGTCATAAATTAAATTTTATGCATGTTCCCTCAGTTTTTTTTATCGTGATGTGTGTCCATTTTTAGGACATCGGAACGGTCTGGGAAAGTAATGACTAGACAATTTATGCTTTCGGTTTGGTTTAATCAATAATAATGTAGGGATGAAAAGATTGAAGGGCATTGTAAGGGTATTAATTTGCATAATTTTTTGTGTTATGAAATAATGTATTATTTTCTGAGAAAAAAATTAAGGATAACGTACAGAGTTATTTTTTGAACATGAGGAAAGCTTTAGATTGTTCTTTTCATCCGAAATCGGGTTCAGGCAAGAAAGATCGAAATTTTGAGGAAAATAAACCGGAAAAACTTTTATCAAATGTTTTTTGTCACTAACCTAACCTAACCTAATTAAAAGATATAATTAACAATACTGCCCATGCGGTTGTGCCTCCCTTTTCCAAATTTTAAATCGACCCAGTTCAATTTTTGAATTAGATTTTTTATCAAAAACAACTGACTCATCAATTGATCGATTAATTGAATCATTGACTCATCAATTGATCGATTAATTGAATCATTGACTCATCAATTGATCGATTAATTGAATCATTGAATCATCAATTGATCGATTAATTGAATCATTGACACGTCAATTGATCGATTAATTGAATCATTGACTCGTCAATTGATCGATTAATTGAATCATTGACTCATCAATTGATTGATTAATCATTTCATTGTTTCATCCATTATTATGATTCACCAATTTATTGATTATTTTGTTTCCAAGATAATCAATTTTAAAATTTATGAACTCGTCAATTTGTTTCCTAATTCATTCTTTTTAAATTCATTGATTTAATTTTGGACTTTTTTGCACAATTTTTTTATTCGGTTCAACGCAGCCAATCGCAAACATTCATAATTTTGGAATGGAAGCAAAAAGCTTTTAAAAAATAAAAAACATAAAAAACGTCTCACTTTCTTTGGCCTTCTCGGAAGATCATCACTTTAAGCGACTTAATTACTCTCATCATAAAAAACATTTTCAAGATTAATTAATCCTTATTACCGATAACGGGTGTAAAAAATCTTTCAGGAATAATTATCTATTGATAAGCTCATCTTTCGAAATAACAAAATTACCTCGTTGAGAATTTCTCTCAGCTAAAAAATAAATAAATATATCTTTGCCCAACGTTTACAAAAGCTGAAACGTTCCTTCTGGTTAAAACCGCATACCAAATAATTGTCTACATTAAACATTTATAAATATTTTGAAGGTTAACACATGAATTGACGCGAATAATTTCTGGATTTAAGTGTTGCAACTATAATTTTTATTTGTATGGCCAGTGACGGATATTCCAATTTAAAAAAAAAAAATGAATGGTTAGGATATTTTTTTGGACGTTTCACTCAGATTTAGCAATTTTAGCTCTTAGGTTGTAATTTTTTCAGATTTAAATCTCATTTCAAACCCGAAAACGTGTAAAAACCTCAACTTCTTGCTTAAAATTTGGCCCAAGCCCGACCAGTTTAATGGGAATTATAACCATTATAAAAATTAACTGAAAACCAGTTAAAACCACTTATGATTACATTTGGGTGATCTGCATTTACATCATAAATCACTTTTTTTATTATTTATTTATCAAAAGTAAATATTTTTCCTTTAAAAAAAAATTTCGAATCTGTTTTTAGCTAATGGGGACATTGCGAAATGAAATTACGAATGCCAGGAATGAAAGTTCTTAAGAGAACGGAAATCTTCATTTTAAAGAGGATTCCAAATGGACGACATTAACCAGAAGACAACCAGAGTCTTAATAAATGTAAACATGGCATTAAATTGTTATTTCCTTTTCCCTCCATCCGGCTTATTAATAATGCACCTTATTCCAAGGTTTGCATTTAACATGCGGAAGGAATGCTTGCCCAGCATATTTTCTTCGCCACGTTTTTCGGCCTCTTTTAGTCCGAGATTCCTTGAATTCAAAATCGACCCTTCTCTCGTGTACTTTATAAATTCTGGGAATTTCCTTTTCCTAGATAATATCGCTTCCTTATTGCTGTGATTCTAAACGGACCCGAGTTTTTTTTCTTCTATTCGAAAAGACTCCGGGGAGGATTAGGGAAGCTAGATAAAGTAGCGTCATCTTTCTTTGAGATTATTTGCCTTGAAAGGGCAAGTAAGGAGTCGGTTAAAAGAATGCTTGTTACTGTTTTCCCTTTTTATATGAAGAATTCATTGCATGGGGGGATTGTTTACATTATCATTTCGTGGGGGGAATATGTTGTTTTTTCATTTGCTAGATTAATTTTTGGTGAGAAGGGAAAAATTAATTAATTAAAATTTAAATGGGTGGAAGGATTTAATTGTGTGTTGTTCACGTATAAATTCTTACTCCTGAAGCAAAGTCTTGCAGAATGAAAGGTAAATATTGTTTAAGGCGTATGTGAAAATGTAAATTAATGTAAACAAATTAAAGGAAAAAGGGAATAACTATTGTGCTGGATGCACTATTTGAGATGATGACTACAGATTTGCTAAACTGAGAAATTTTAAAGTGAAAGAATGATAATTTGTTGGTGTCTCATTCATTAATTAGCTTCCGTGATTTCTGGAAAAAGTGATAAAGTATTTGTAAAATCGAAGATTAATCTGCATTCTATTAGCAAAAGAAAAGTACTCTTTACGTTTTTTCATTCCCAAATTTCTTTGCTCAGGTTAAGTAACTATAGATGGACAATTAAGTTTGAACAGAGTGCACGACGAAATTTTGCACACAAGATGGCCGACCTTAGAAAGTTATTTATAGGCGAAACATGCATTTACTGAAAACGAAATTTGCCGAAAATTTGATTGCTTGACCCGAAGTGGATTATGGAGTAACTTACTGAGTTTCTCGCAGTCTCGAGAACGGAGTGATATTTGAAACTTATTGATGCGGTTTTTTCTTTTTCTTCCAGTATTTTCATTCCTTCGTTACGAGCGGCAACTGGGAGATCATTGCTGCATGGATTTAGAGTGGAGACCAGTGTCTGAATGGTTTGGATTATTCTCCTTATGAGGATGCAGTACATACAGGTGCGTACAACAAAGGACTGATCGTAATTTTTGACAAATACCGTAGACAAGCGGGGCTTTGTGCCATCGATTTTTAGGCGGATTTTGCTTTTGTGTTCTGACATTATACCAAATAGTGAGCACCATTACGCAGAATAAAGTAAATAAATAAATAAATAAATGATGACATGAACAAAAATTCAAGATTATGGCCCAGTTCTTCTTCTTGAAGTGCCACACTCGTGACCGAGTATCGACGACCTCTCTGCACGTATCTGTGCAATGCGCTAATGTAATGCACAGATACGCGGGACCTACTATTATAACGCCGAATCCGAACGGCACGGTGGAGAGGCTATACTAGACATGTTACCACTTGCAAGGGGGACAGAGTTCAAACGGCAGCAGACGAGTCGTTCCAACTCCTCGAATTATGTTCACATGACCAGATATTGATGGTCGGAGGTGAATTTCGGTCAGAAAAAATCCGGACCGAAAGGTGGATTCGACCCCTAGGCTCCACGATTGTGAGCCGGGTATGTTACCCACTGCGCCGCGAGGCTAGCTAATTAGCCTAATTAGCATTTGCAAAAAAGGACGCTGCCGGGATTGTGGGATAAAGTAAAAAGTCCTTTTTCTAACTCCAAAATTGTTATTTCGTCTACGTTTTTGCGCATTGAGGAGCGTCCGATCAAAAGATCATATTTCTACTTTTTAAAATTTCAATTTTTTTTAATGTAACCGTGTCCTTAGACTGAAGTGCATCTACCCTGAAAAAATGGTAGGAAAAAAATTATTTTCGGCTGTAAAAACCACACCAGCGATTCCCGCCACTTTGGGCACTCTACATATCGTTGCTGCAATATCTTCGGAAACCATTTCCGAAGATCTATCAATCCGTTAATGACAATTTAAAAAGCTTTCCAGCAATTAATATTTGAAAAATCTTGCAAAAAATTCCAAAACTCACTTTATTCTGATCAAAAGTTCGTTCCAAACTTCTTTGCCCCATAGTGCACTAAAAAAAATTCAAAGCATGGACCCTACTCTCAGAAGATTCCTTACCAAGCCATTTTTCGAAATTTCGGTATTCGCAATCAACCTGAAAACGTTTTTTTCGTTTTTTAAAAATTTTGTTCAAATGGAATTATGACCTTTTGATCAGATCATGCTCCTTATTTGTTTTGCTCCAGAAATGCTCAATACATAACTATCTACATTAAGATCTTGAGATTTTTCATCTTAATACCGCCAGCTATAATCTCTTCATCGAGAAAATCTTTCCGCGGATCAATATTCATAAATTAATAAGTTAAAAAATTGCCTCCCCCCCTTCCTTCTCAAAAACTCTTTCTAAACTTTAACTAAGATTTCAATAGAATAAAACTTTTCTTGATAACAACATTACAGACACTTTAAACGGAAGAAGAAGGAATAAAAAGAAAGATGCCGAGGTTGCAATTTTTTTTTTTTTTTTTTGAGCAAGAAGTTCTGTACACGATGATTTATATCAGTTTAGCTGTATTGTGTTATACATGTGCAACATTTCCTTCAACTATTTTTTTTCTTTTTTCCGGATTAATATTTTATCTTCAAGCGGCTACGGCCTTTAATAAAAAGACAAGGCCGCTCTAACTTTATGATTGATTTCTTAATTTAGGAAAAAGAAAATCGTTAGCGTTTTGCTGTTGTATTTCTTTGAGGTTTTTGTTTAACTGCGATGTTTAGCGTGCTAAAATATTCCGAATTTGGGAAATGCATGAACAGTGTTTAGATGTAGATCACATTTACATTGAGTCTTGTCAAGTGCATGATATATGAGAGTACTGATGACGTGAATTCTAGCATTCCGACAGTGAAAACATCTTATTACAATCGATTGTCCCTTCCCCTAAACATAAATGATTTTCTATTGTCACATGTAGATTTAGAATCTCGTATTTCAATAAAATGGTTTTGTTTTCATTAATTATACATGATCGGTAGAGTTAAGGGAATTTTAAGAGATTGAAGTTATCTCGTCAGGAATTGTAACTGTCAGGTAAAAGGTCGGGAAACAAGACGTGAAAGATCTCAAAGCTGATAGGATAGGTCGGGTGTATTTACTCACAGTCAAAGAGTCAACATTATTAGTAAAGGTCAAGCAAACATCCTGACTGTGTATATATATTTCTTTTCATTCTGATGGGTATATTGTGTTAGTATTGCTTCTTCAGAAGAAGAAAGCGAATGCAGTAGGTCCATCAATCAATAGATGGGTTTGTAAACATTCCCTTTTTTTGATGAAGATAAGAAAGGGAGTTGAGGGCTTTTCCCGAAGATATGAAGCTAGATTTGTTATGTCGAATTTCTTTAAGAAATGGCACGACAGTAAGCTAAAAAGTGAGCTGAGCGGCGAACTTTTAACCAGGGTTTAATTAGCTAGCAGATGATCATCCATCAGGGTTTTAACTATTTCCTAAATAGTTAAAACCTTGTGGAGGAAGACATCCTTGGCGACTAGCAGCGTGGTTTCCAAACCAACCAAAGCACCATCGAATAGAATTTTACATTGAGGCAAATTCTTGAGAAGAAGTGCGAGTACAACAGCGACGTGCGTAACTTATTTATCGACTTCAAGAAAACCTACGATAGCGTTCATAGGCTGAGTTTTTATAACATCATGATCGAGTTTGGATTCCTGGGGAAAATGAGTGAAGATGACTGTGGTGTGCATGATGAATGACTACTCACTCACTAGCTACGTTGCTACTAGCTACTCACTCACTTCACTAGCTAAGTTTTAGCGATCTGCATGGGCCTCCTCAAGCGCACCAACCCGCGGCCGGCACGGTCCATGGGCCGGTCCATGTCTCTTTTTCGACTACTTGATCCTTCTTCTTTGAGTGCCATACTCGTTTTCGAGCTTAGGCGACCTCTGTGCTTATAGCTGGTTTGTGTGTTTCGAGTTGACACAGCTATATGGGACCTGCAGTTTAATGCCGATTCCGAACGGCTAAGTAGAGAGGCTGTTCTAAGCAAGTTACCACCTGCTGGTTTGCCATTGCCTTGCAGGGCTGGTGAGACCGAGCGACAACACACATTAATCGCTTTTTCGGAATCCCCAAATCTTCGAACCCATAAACTTTCGAGTGTGAATCGGGCACTTTGTCCAGTGAGCCAAGAAGCGAGCCACTTGATCCTACTTTCTTATAATCCTAAAAATCTACCCTCCTTTTCGCCATTTTTATAAATTGTTGCCACGGACATTGAAGTAAATAAACAATTTTCATTCAGCTATCCCCTAAAGCAAAAAGCAAAAAGAATTGCGGGTTAGTGCAGGCCGGACCGGGCCTAAAATTAATTGGTGCGGGTCGGGGTGGGCCTGAAAAATTCGGCCTCTACTAACTTTTACTATTTTATTTAGGGCATCAAAATTTGATATCTTCAGGGTACGAGTTCGCTATAGTTCCACTGAAAGCATGAGTCGCATCTTTTTTGTATAATGGAGAAACCAGCATACACGTGAAATAAAAGCAGATGCCACAAAGGCTTAATAATAAAAAATTAGCACATCAAAAGAATTTTTATTGTTCCTTTAATCTATTGCTAAAGGTGCTACAGTACAAGGTTTTGTAAAAAAAATTATTCTTTTTTTTTCTCAAAAGCATGCTTAGGCCATATATAAAATTATACTGAATTAACTTGCTAAACGAACTTATTTCCTTTTAATTTACAACTAAACGTGATTTCCTCATTTATATTAAATTTCTTAAATAACGTTTTTTTTTTTTTTTAAATTTTACGATTGATTTTCCTTTGCGATTAATCAAAAAAAAATCCTCTGAAATGAACGATATCTCATTTTTTTCTTGATATTCAAATTTTTTCGAGATGCTTCATTGAATTTTTTCGAAATGAGAATAAGAAATGGTAGAAAAACAAGGACTGACACCGAACACAAATCAAGAAAGTGCCTTGGTGGATTTTACTTGAATATTTTATGGAACGATGCAGGGAATTGCAAAAAGTCAGCCTTTTTATTTTCCGCAACGGGGCGAGAAATCCATTACGAGCTTTTTGGATGGGTCTTTTCTTTTTTTCTCTTATTATACAACAAGGCAAAAAAAAAAGGGCTTTAATACACGTAAACCGGATTTCTTTTGATTTTTTTTCTTTTTTATTTTTAAAATGCATTTTTACTGAGGTGAAATTTACGAAAAGAAAAGAGAAGGAGAAAAAAGTTGCAGAAGAATGGTGAGACCTCTGTTTTAAAGTGGGAGAACTAATATCTGTGCCGTTCGATCCGTATACTTCCTCTCTCTACTCTTGCCGTTCAACGTTCGCCCTCCCACTTGCACTCTTCTACAAGGGTGTTGGTCAGTCGAAACTCGGGTCACATTACCTTAAGCCAAATAATTTTTTTTGTTTAATTATAATTAATTTTTTTTAAAAAAAATGTCTTAGGGAAAAAATTTTTTTAAAAAAAATTTGAATTTTGAAAATTGTGGAAAAATGAGTTTTCTTTAAAAAGGGATCGCGGAAAACAAACCAGAAAGAACGTTGAAAGAAAAGCCGGTAAAAGTAATTTTTAAAGGCGTTCAACCGAAGCAAAGAAACCCGTAACACGATGTCCCGTAAAGTTAACGGTTTTACGCCTTTGTTTTAACAACCATCTAAAATTTTAGTTATGTTTTATTTAGATTTTATGCTTCCGGATTTTGAGGTAATTAAAGCGGAAAGATTAGCTTTTTTTAGAAGAGGGAATAAGCATCTTAGCATAAGCCAAATGGACGGAAGTTAGAACATCGTAATAAGTGTTTATTGCCAATTTAAGTATTAGTGGGTTAGAGAGTGCCAGAATGGGGAAAAGGGATGATTTTTTCAATGCACTCTTCTCTATTCCCTTAAGAAAAAAATTCAAAGCAGTTCCTTTTTTATTAAAAATTCTAGAAACAATTAATTGGCGATAGAAAGTTTTAAGATATAGTTACAACAAAATTTTTGATCCAGAGAATATTTTCTAGCCGGATGGTACAAATGTTTCTTGTCGAAAAATTTTAGTATAATCTCCTGAAGGAAAACAAAAAAATCTAGAAAGAGTAGTTTGTCAAGAAAAAGATGCAAGGAAAAATTTCTGCCCAGAAAAAATATGGTAGGAAATATATCTAGAAAATTGTCTTGGGAAAAAATAAAAAGATCTCAAGTTCTGTTTACAACGGAGCCCACAAAAAATAATGACGCCACTGGTGCATTTGAATGGCGTTCACTTGAAAACTTCAGAGTTTGTGTTAAAACCTAAAAATCTGTAAAGAGCCGCAAGAGTAAGAGCAAATAATTAGCCCAACACTCGAACCTTAAGTCTAAGGCAAACTATTCATCGGTAATAAAGAAAAACATTGAAACGGAGAAAAAAGATTCAATTTCATGTCCACGAATTCGTTTTAATATTTCCGCTTGGCTTTGAATAAAGCATTGAGCTGAAAAAAAGCATTCGTGTCCATAGAAAATTCTGAACATTCCAGTTCAAGTAGCCCGGATTTTCCGAGGGGAAATGAATATTCCACGTCAGATTTCAGCGAAAACCGATTTTTTCTTCCTCGGTGGAAATATTCGTTTTATCCTTCCCCTGCGGAGGTTTTGAATTTTTTTTTTTTTCGAAGAAAGAATTTTACTTTTTACTAAATAACTAAAAACATCCTGTATAACGACAATCCTATTACTCATCCCACTAAGCACAGCTTTTTTTTTTCTAATGAAAAGGGGTTGAAAAATGAATTAATGTTAAATGAACTTTCATCTACACGACAAAGATTCGAAACAAATGACTACTCCATTAATTGGCAATAAATCGAATAAATGAATGTTGTGCCACAGTTTCGTCAAACTTTCCAAAACTTCCTTTTCATTCGGTGGAAGTGAGAGAGGGAGTTCGATTCAGTATTGAGTAACTATTTTAAAAGATTAATTTTGAATTCGTTTTCAATTGATGATCTTATCTTAAAAGTGTTAATTAATGTTGTTGAAATGGAATAGGGCTGAAAATTTTTGATCCGCATTATTGAAATTTAAGATAATTGAGGACCCTGTGAGAGGTTTTCGGGTTTAACATGTTATAATCGGAAACCATTAAATCGTTAGTTGTTTTCTTGCGCCGTATAATAAGTCATGAGAAGAGAGGGAGAACATGTTCCCAGCGAGGAAAAAGATTTAAGAGCTGAAACATGACTCTCTACACGACACCGGGTTCCTTAGGTTTGAAAGTGAAACTATCTCTTGGATTTTTTCCAATTAGGAAATATTTTCCGAGTAGAAAAAAAAGGGTTACACTTGGGGGTTCATGAAAACATTAGTTTTTGGAAACGGAATTTATTTGTAGATGAACTTCAAGGTTCGTCAAGTCCTTCTTGTTCTTTAAATCCTCTGCTACGGAAATGGGTGATCATGCTGACGATTTGCATGTTACAGGCTTCCAAATCCTCTCGAATTATAAGGTCTTTCTTCTCCCTGATCTGCGTCTACCCTCAATCTTCAATTCGCTAAAGCTCCATGCTTTTTTGCCCAACTTGCTGATGTGACCTAAGCACTTCTACTAGTGCACGTTTCCCTAACCTCAGAGGCTTTAAAATTAGGTAAATAAAGCTGACCGCCTTCTTTGCATTCGCTGTGCAAAAAAAACTAGGGGTCCCTCAGTCCGGGTATATGCACAGTGGAGGAATTGCACAGTAATGGTGGATAGATGGTAAGGGCGCACGCACCCTGTACAAACTTTCTCGCTCCTTGCGTTAACCGTGTTGGGTGCGTGTAAAAGAGCCACTTTTTTGGCCGAAAACGGCTGCTTAAATTTTTTACTGTCACTTGACAAAAGGTTTTACCGAATTTGAGGAATCCGTTGAGCGATTTCAAAATTATGGTTTAGCCCGAAAATGGCCAAAAACGGATTTTCGGGGGTCGCCTATGAACATTTTTTTATGGATACCTTTTTTAGAGCTGCCCCACAAGCCTCTGAACCAAATCGGACCGAAATCCGTCAGTCCGTTCGCAAGTCATGATTTTGCCCTAAAAATGGCCAAAATAGCTGATGGGCCATATCTGAGCATTATTGAACATATTTTGATCCCGAATAACACCTTCGATCAAAAAATTTGAAATGTTTTACATTTGGGCCAAAATTGGACCGATTGCGGCCAAATTCGAATTTTGCCAGCCAAACCATCGCCGGGGTGTTCATTGTCACAGCCTCTAGTGTGGCTGTGCAAAATTTAAGAAAAATCGTAGGAGCAGTTTTCCAGAAAATCGGGACTTTGTGTACGGACGGAGGGACGGACACACGGAACGACGGACGGACGTCTGCTCTACAACACTTGAAACGGATTTCCCAATTGAAAAAAACTTGGAAAAACTTAAAATTACGGAAAGTCAATTTTTCGACGATCACAATACTTCCTTCACTCCAAGTGTCGCTCGAAAGTAAAAAACAACTACCTTCATCACAAACCATGTCTCAGTCGCCATTTGCATTTTTCTAATTCTAAAAAACCTTTTCTTCTTTACAACGCTCTTATTCGCGCTAAAGGTCAATCCCCCATTAATTTTTTCATCAACAGGACAAACCCTTTCCAAACGAAATATTCTAAAAATAAACCGAAAGCAACAAACGAAGTGACATTCATCTCGTTCGTTTTTATATCATCCCACGTAGCTCGGCCCTGCTAATCAAGTCTGTTATCCCCCGTTCTTGTGAACCCCAAATAAGCAAAAAACACTTTCCGACCGTTTTATCCTTAAAACCCAAACGACGATACAAACGAAAGGTCTGTCATGATTAACATGATGTGTAAGAAACTTGGAAACCTTTTGAAAGGTTCTTGGAACAGTTTGGTTTTCCAAAACTTTGACAAATTACACCAAACCCGGAAGTTTTAACTAATAACCGAGGCGATTTTACATCACCTTAAACGGCAGAGAAGAGAAGAGCATGAGGAAAAATTACGACATTTTTTTTTAGAGGTCTTTGATCTTTTAATGATTTTCCTAAAAAAAGAAAAAAATATATACGGAAAAAGTCTCTTTCTATATTTAATTAAAATGTAATAGCATTTTCGATTTTTCATGGAAAGCTCATTGCGTGATGGATGTTTTCTAGACGAAATATTTATGTCGCCGACAGTCACTCAATCGATACTCATAATTGGTAAAAGACCTCTGATATTTTTTTTTTCTTATTCGAATTTATACGATAATACGTAGTCTCGTTAAAATATGCACTATTACTGTCCCAATTAGCATGTAGCAGCATGGAAGGATATTAATTGGCTTAATTTTTTAGATTGACAGAAAATTTCATTCGGGGGAGGTTATAGTCCTCGCTCATTGATTAATACGCCATCAATGAAAGTTTCTAATTCTGATATAAATATTCACTAATTTTGGCTGCCTATATACAGTACTACATGTTGCTAAAAATTATCTCTACATTCCATTCTATTTAAACATGGGAACCAGTCATTAGAACCATACACCTTAAGCCATTTCGCATCGGTTTTGTATAACACGCTTTAGTACAACTGTTTAAGTGGTTTCGAATTAGGGATTTGCTCTGTGACATGTCGCTGAAAGTGACTTCATTAATCACCTCTAATTACTACCAAAACTAGAGAGAGCATCTCACTCAAACTGGAAAATTTAAGGCACAAAAAAAACGCAATTTGAAAAATCGTATGTAGTATAAGTCAACTTCACGGTAGACGAAAAGAAAAATGTTAAGAATTTATACGATTTCCGGTCCAAACGGATGTTGGGTCGACTTTTCATTTTAGATAAAGAACACTTGTTAATCTTTTTTTTCTAAAGTCTTTTCGTTTTTTTCCCCCTCAGGATTTGTTCAAGATGATCGTTTTTTGCCCCGTTGTTTCTTTATTAATTTTGTAGCAACCGAAAAATCTATCAGCCTGAGAGTTGTGTAGGGGGCTAATAGGAAGATCAGTTTTTGGCTTTTGTAGAAGCGATTCTGGAAATTTTAGGAAGGAGGAAGTAGTCCGTTAATTTTTTTTATTTCTTAGGATTTATTTTCGAGGGCCGAATTTTTTTTAGAATTTGTGCTTGTCTTGAGAAATTTTTTAGAAATTTAGCAAGGAAGTAGAGGTCTGATCGGGTCGGGCTGAACCCGAAAACGCAAACCCGACCCGACCCGAATCCGGGTTCGGTTCGGCGGGGAGTGGACTCTCTGCGCTCGGTTCGGGTTCGGTTCGGCGCTCGGGCGTTCGGTCCAGGTTCGGTTCGGCACTAAAGACCTTTCTTTTTTGCTTTTTCCGTTTTTTGAAGGAATTTGGGTCTGCTTTTCGGGAACGGTTCTACTTTTCCTATATTCCCCGCCAAAACAAAATTTCGAAACGATTACCTTTTTTTTTTTTGCTTTTGCTTTTCTGGTTTTAGGAGGAATTCGGGTCGAACCCGAACGACCCGACCCGAAAAGTTTCGGGTCGGGTTCGGGTCGGCGGAAAAAAAATTCTTCCGGGTTCGGTTCGGGCTCGGCGAGTAATAGATTTCAAATGCAGACTCACACCCTCGGAAAAGAATTAGAACCATCAGTTCGATTCAAGAACTAAGCTGAAGATATTCGAATAAAATTATGTAACTTTTAAGTGAATCAAATCGAACTGAAGCTAGGGCAAATAGAAGTGGCGGTAAGCCCAAACCAAATTAATAGTTAACGTTCGAGAATCGGGAAAGGTCGTCAAGAACCTAACATTTTAGATTTCTTCGACAAGCCTCGTCGAAAGCCGCATGCACTCCGCAAGCAATCCTCATCCTTACCCTGTGGCAACCAGAGTTGGCCTTGGAATGATCGCCTTAGCGTTTATTTAATTATTCTTCAGCGTCGATTTGATTTAACTTTATCGTCTGCCTTTCGCTTTAGCATCAATGTTGTAAAAGTTGACAATTTTTGAAATTATTCCGGGGTTTTTTTTTTTTTTTTGAACTGGAAAAGTAAATGATACCTGATTAAAAAAATTGATAGGTCAGAGGTCGTAGCTGAGGACGTAGCCATTTAATGCTGGTACTAGTCCCATCTAAATTCGTCTATGCTGTTAAACCAAGCTTTGATTTTACTATTGAACTAATCAAGTGATTTTTGCTTTGAAAATAGCTTAGCTTTTAACCCTTCGTTTTTACAACAGCTCTAGTTACAAAACCCTTTCATTAACTATCCCAAGACAAAATTTTGATTTTGACGGGCTAAAACTCAAAGATTAGATATTTCAATTTGGATGAGCAGACAAATTATAGACTCCTTTCCTTTATCTAAATCGGTTCACTCAACCATTACACTATCATGAAAAGGCTGGGTAAGTTTAATTAAGAAATCATCCCCTTTTATGGGTAACCTGTCAAAAATATAAATTTTGCTTATCTTTCTCCAGTATTTAATTATACAGCATGTTTAAGAGTATTACTCACGAAATAAAATATTAACCCAAATTGTTGTTAAAATGATTGGTTAACAACATCGTGCGATAAAATAAAAACCTTATTGCAACTGCAATTCTATCTTCTTGCTCGAGTAAAACTGACAGTGAAGGCGGGATGTAATTTTTTCTTTCCAAAAGAATTTCAGCAGAAAGAAATTCAAGCGAAAGCATAATTATAACCACGATTTTTTTTTTTGTGCTGATTAATATCCCACTTGTACGATTTAATCTGCCTTCAAAACCGTTTTTTTAATTCATGGTTTTCATTCAGAATAAAAAAAAAATTAAGAAGAAAAAATTACTAAACGCGGAAGAAAAAGTAATAAGCGATTCTGAGAATTTGGTTGACGAAATACAAATCATTAAAAATACTGGAAGAGAAAAACCGAGAAAACAAAAAATTTGTGGAATTGTTTTCCGCGAAACGATAAAGGAATGAAATAAAAAAAGCCCACGGGGAAAGACATTCATTCCTGAGCTACGAGGAAACGAACAAACTTTTCATTTTTAATCCCATCTTTCAAGTCATTACATGTCTACAACGAATTTAATTATCCGTTTAATAATTAATTCGGATCTTTTCCTCACACAATGTACAGACAAGCATGCATGTGTTTGCTCAAAAAAATTCATTTCAGCTTTTTGGTTTTGATTTTTTTCCCCTGGCGGTTTTTAAAAATTATTTACGACCCACACGATATTGTTTAAAAAAGTTTTGAAACCGTGACAAATGGGTTTGTAATTTTTTTTAGAGAAAGAAGATGGCATTACCAGCCGATTAGTGCTTTTTTTATTAAAAAGTCTCGGTGAAAGCGACGAGCGTCGTTAAAACACAATAAAGGCTAAAACTAAAATTTGATTTATTTTCTGGAAGTTAAACCACTGAAATTTCATTATGTGTTATTTTATTAAAATATAACTTAACATTATTCTTTACTTCTTATTTAATTTAATGTAATTTTAATTTGTCGAGTTTAATTTTTATTTATCTTCGGTCGTCGTTCCCGCAGTTTTGTAAACATAATTTTTTTTTATTTGAGTTGTAGGAAAGCTTTAAAATAATTGGTGTAGGCAGGCCTAGGTTGGCTTTTTTAGAGGGCGCAGACAAATTAAAAACCGAAACGATGATGCTGAATTTCTTTTTCAGTTATTATTTCTTTAAAGAAAAATTTTTACCGGGATTCTTAGAAGACCGAGCGAACTATGCATTAGTCCATAAGCGATCCATCTTCTTAAAATACGAAAAAAAACTTTTATTTGATAAATTTGAAAATGCAGGAGGGCCGCACTAGGATTTTCACGATGAGTCAAAATCTTTGGTGGCTAGACCTTCCTAGAAATTCTCTAATTCCTCTCATTCGATTAAAAAATTTTTATTTTTTAAAACTCGTTTCTCGCCAAAGCATGTTAAATCCTGATAAGGTAAAACGGCATAAACACACAAGCTAAACTCCCACGATCAAAAATCAACATTGTCTACCCCCCTCCTCGATCCTCGAACCCGAAAGAAAAACGTGAATATAATTGTTGATGGTCGAATCGTTGAACAGATGTTGGTCATGGTGTGATAATTGGATAACATATACTTGGAAATCGTTTTTATTGAATTACGGTCCTTTGATGTTCTGTAACAGCAGGACTCCATGTTTATAGCCTAGACGGTTTTTACTACCCCCTGGATGAATAACGGCCTCGTCCGCTCCCGACCTTTTAAGGTTTTATTGTACTCGTCATCTTCTGAGATTCCGGGAGAGCAGATTTTTTTTGACGAATTGTCGCATGAAAATAAAGTGATATTTGATTAAAAAACGTTTTACTATTTTTTTTTTTTTGCTGGCTTTTACTGCTCCGAGAAAAGGGAAATAAAGCGACGAGGCGTTGAGGGTATAATGTCTTTTTTTTATGCGGGGATTGAGGATCATTAAGGAATTATGATGGAAATTTTTTTTTTCTTTCGCCCCCTCCGCAGAGGAAAAAATTTTTAAAAGCACCGCATTAAATTACCCAAATGGGAGGTTTTAGTCTTTTTTTTTAAATCTGCTATTTGACTTATTTAGGTAATTCGGAGATTATATTCATAAGGTTTTAAATGAGGAAATCGTTTTGAGAACTCAGATACTTGCGAAGATCGAACTTGGTTCCTATTTGACCGTCAGTTTGGGACCAATTGCTTTGACAGGAAAGAATTATGAAAAGATTTTGTGGACAAGAAAAAATTATCAGAATGTTTGGTTGACAAGAAAAAATTATCAAAACTTTGACAAGAAAAAATGACGAAAAGATTTGTTTAATGAGAAAAATTATCAAAAGATTTGGTTGACAAAAAAATTATCAAAAGATTTGATTGACTAGAAAATATTATTAAAAGATTTGGTTGACAAAAAAATATTATCAAAAGATTTGGTTGACAAGCAAATATTATCAAAAGATTTGGTTGACAAGAAAATATTATCAAAAGATTTGCTTGACAAGAAAATATTATCAAAAGATTTGGCTGACAAGAAAATATTATCAAAAGATTTTGTTGACAAAAAAATTGTGAAAAGATTCGGTTGACAAAAAAATTATCAAAAAATTTTTGTTCTATAGGAAAAATTGATCAAAAAATTAGTTTGACAAAAAAAATTCTGAAAAAATTTGTTCCAAACAAAAATATTTGAAAATATAAAGTTTGGCCAATTGATTTTAGTCAGTTCCTAAAAAGTTCTTAACGTTCCCCTCGAAGATGACCCTAAAATCTCGAAAATTTGAGAAGGAATATTGCTGAAACCGCTTTATATACATGGAGGAAAAAATCTCTATTCAAATCTGGAAACAAAGTAAACATCATATGTAAAACCATAGAGTCCAGAAACTAGGCCAAACTTGTTTACCCGACTAAAATAAATTCTACCTTTCGGGTTTTTTTCTTCCTCTCCTTCCCATTAACCGATAAGGAAGCGAAAGAAAGCATGAGAAAAAGAAAAGAAACAGAATCCCATCGTTAGTGATCATTATTTCATAACCTATGACCATTGGACCTTTTCCAAACTCTTCTTGCTTTCAAGGGGGAGACGAAAAAAACCCCTCAAGAGCCCCCCTCTTCTTTTAGTTTGAAGGGAAAATGAGGAATTGCAACTTTCGAACGCTTAATTAAAAATTTACCCTAAGGCTAAACATAAGTTAAGAAACAAATTAATTCCGTGAGAAGCACAAAACTTTCTAAAAAACATACTCTCATTTTTTTTTGTAGTCTATGGTGAGATGTCTTTTGAAAATGGGATAATTAATTATTCTTTAATTGCTTTGCGTCAGTGAAAAAAATTTTTCCCGCCCCGTGAATGATTCGTTTTATTTAAAAAAAATATTTACAACACTTCTTGATGTTAAGAGTAAGAAAAAAAAAATTGTTTTGTGTAACATCACGAAACTTCTTTTTGTTCGACGCTAAAAACATGAGCAAGATGAATGCCCGAGAAATTGATTTTTATGAAAGGTCGTGATCCAGTTTGCATCGGCACACTCCTAAATTCCTTATCGATTTTAACTTTTCAAATTTCTGGATAAAAGCCAAAATGAATTTTTAATATAAATACGATGATTTTCTTTTTCTTTTTTATAAATGTAAATTTTCCGAATTTCGTACGTACGCTTGAAAATACTCGAGGGGATATGGTTAGGTGTATCGTAATAATCCTTGTTGCGTTTTTTTTAACTTTTTTTTTTTAGTCTGAAGTGACTTTGATTTCATTTTATTAAAATACCGGGAAAAAGTTAGAGATGATTTCTCCTACGCAAGACGCCTTTTTGTTTTGAGTCCTTTTTCATGTTCCAGTTTTTTGTTTTTTTTTATAATTTAAGGACATAAATTTCTTTTATAAAAAAAAAATCGGAGGAGACAGTGCTACGGAGGCTTATCGTCCTAAGCTAAAAGTTGTTTGTAAGCCCTTCTTTCATGGACTTATTCAATTTATACATGATGTGCGGTTATGAAGATAGATAAGAACCATATTCTTAAAAGAAAACATTTTTTTAAAAAGAAATTTAAACTTTAGTTCATAGAAATAAATGAAAGCTAAAACTAATGGATGACGGAAGCTACAGCTGGAAATTGGAAGCTTAAGCTAAAAAATCGACGCTATAGTTAAAAAATGGCATTGAAAGTTAATGAATAATAAACGATAAAGGTAAAGACTGAAAGCTAAAGTTAAACAATTGAAGCTAAAGCTAAGAAATTGACGCTTAAGTTAAAGTTCTTTAACTTAAGCGTCCATTTCTTAGCTAAAGGGAAGCTAAAGTTAAACAATGGAAGCTATTAAACTTAAATAATGGACGCTAAAGTTAAAAAATGGACGCAAAAGTTGAAAAAATGGAAGCAAAAGTAAAAGAATGGAAGCCTAAGTTAAAGAATGGACGCTAAAGTTAAGAAATGGAAGCAAAAGTTAAAGAATGGACGCTAAAGTTAAGGAATGGACGCTGAAGTTAAAAAATGGACGCTAAAGTTAAAAAATGGACGCTAAAGTTAAAAAAATGGAAGCAAAATTTAAAGAATGGAGGCCATTAAACTTAAAAAATGGACGCTAAAGTTAAAAAAATGGAAGCAAAAGTTAAAGAATGGAGGCCATTAAACTTAAAAAAAATGGACGCAAAAGTTGAAAAAATGGAAGCAAAAGTAAAAGAATGGAAGCCTAAGTTAAAGAATGAACGCTAAAGTTAAGAAATGGAAGCAAAAGTTAAAGAATGGACGCTAAAGTTAAGGAATGGACGCTAAAGTTAAAAAATGGACGCTAAAGTTAAAAAAAATGGAAGCAAAATTTAAAGAATGGAGGCCATTAAACTTAAAAAATGGACGCTAAAGTTAAAAAAATGGAAGCAAAAGTTAAAGAATGGAGGCCATTAAACTTAAAGAATGGACGCTAAAGTTAAGAAATGGAAGCAAAAGTTAAAGAATGGACGCTAAAGTTAAAAAATGGACGCTAAAGTTAAGGAATGGACGCTAAAGTTAAAAAATGGACGCTAAAGTTAAAAAATGGACGCTAAAGTTAAAAAAATGGAAGCAAAAGTTAAAGAATGGAGGCCATTAAACTTAAAGAATTGACGCTAAAGTTAAAAAAATGGAAGAAAAAGTGAAAGAATGGAAGCTTAAGTTAAAGAATGGACGCTAAAGTTAAAAAATGGACGGTAAAGTTAAAAAATGGAAGCGAAAGTTAATTAGTAATGGACGCTAAAGGTAAAGAATGAAAGCTAAAGCTGAAAAATGGACGCTAAAGTTGAGAAATGGAAGCTAAACTTAACGAATGGACGCTAAAGTTAAACAATGGAAGCTAAAGCTAAGAAATGGAAGCTAAAGCTAAGAAATGGGCGCTAAAGTTAAAAATGGAAGGAAAAGTTCCTGAGTAATGGACGCTGAAGGTGAAGAATGAAAGCTATTGCTGAAAAATGGACATTACCGTTAAAGTTGCTACATTTTTGGAAAGAATCAAATTTGACCTCTGACAGGGCAGAGGAATGGGGATATACCGACCGATAAACCGTATAACGACCTTGAGAGAACTGCGGAATTACGTTGAGTGTAATCATAGCGGAAGATCGAGAAACGTGGCATATGAAGGAGGCTTACGGCTTAAAGTTCAACAATGGGCTCAGCAAGACTAAAAAAATCTTCAAAATACCCATTCCAAATTTTTGCAAAACGCTTTCGCTTCAATGTAAAAGCTTTTACATAGTCATTTATACCGATCTCCCTTGTTCCCCCCAAAAAAAGAAGAGGGAAAAATACTGAATCGCATATTGAAATTCTTCCTACTATCATTTTTATTGCCTACATGTCTGGTAAAATTTATGCCGACCGATAAAATATCCTATCAGGATAATTTTTTTCCTTCCTTAAAAGAACTTTTTTTTTATATATTTGAAAAAAAATCGATAGGAGGGAAAGAGGAAATTTAATTCTTTTCAGCTAGGCGACTTTTAAACATGCAATCCATTGGCATGTGAACGCAAATGTATCCGATCAGTTTCCGTTAGTTGAATGCCACAAATTTTATTTCCCGTTTTTTTTCCCGAAAAAAAATTTCACTTTTTTTGTTGTCTGAATTAAAAGTTACGCTACTGAAAACCGAGTCCCGCAAGTTGAAAATCCTTTCGTACGGATCGCTTAAGGATAAAGTTTCACAGTAGCGTTAAGAATTAAGAAGTTGAAATCCGGAAGCCGCAAGTTGTGAATGTTTCTGAACGCTGCATGTATGATGCTTAGTACGCGTTGCTTCTTTTTTTTTTAAATAATAAAAAAGATACGCATTAACATAAAAGTATCCTGTCATGACCACATTTCGGGAAAAAATTATGATCGCAAAAGTAGAGAATGGTTTGGCTTATTCTTTTATTTCTAAATGTTTTTCCCTTTGTGAGTCAGTATAGTTTTTCCTTCATATTTCATTACAATTTGCATTGTTCGTGTTTCATGATTTTAAATATGGGGGGGAAAAAAAGAACAACTAAAAGCTAAAAATAAAAATAAAAAGAAACGTGGGAGTGAAAAGCGGTCGGTCGATACGATCGGCTTCATCGAATAAAGTAAATTTTGAAAAATGAATGAGAGGTCCCTTTATGATGCCGGTTTCAAAATTTTCGAAATTCAATAAAAAAAAAATACTCTTCTGAGTTGATAGAATGTAATTGGAGTAATAAGCATTGTGATAGGACCGTAGCAGAGTGGAGAGGAATCAAGCAATCCTTATGTTGGTGAATGCCATTGAAGAAAAATAGTGGTGGACTAAAAAATGTCAACTATTTCGGGGATTAAACTGTATTATCATTGGTTTGGGATTGACTGAGCGCAACTCATGCGACACTGGAGTCGATTGTTTAGTCCTCAGGTCTCGATTTTGTCAACTATTTTTCGTTTTTCTAATATTTTGAAATACTTTACCGAACCAAACCAAGAGTGAATATATCCAGTCTGGTAGCACTTACCTAAAAGAAAAACAGAAATAATAGTTAATTTTAGTTTACTCTGAATATTGATTAATGGAGTAAAAAAATTCTCGATAAGTTTTAATTTGACGTTCAGTTACTTTTTTGGTTCAATTTATCATCGCAGATATTCATGAAAGGAGTCCGCGCTAATTAATTTTTGAAAGAAGTACTGTATACCTGATGCAAAAAAAAAAAAAAGGTTTTTTTCCTAAAATGAAAAAGTGATTGTTCAAGTAATTCATCTTTATGACTATTGATGTTTAGGTAATTCGACCTGAATTTTCTTTTTCTTTGTCCTTTTAAAAATCCCCCCTCTTTTGCGACCAGACTTTGCTTTTGTTGTCCTCGTGCCTTATTTTTACCTGACTGTTTATTTCAGTATTCAGTTTCATTCAGACTCTGTTCGGTATCGGTTCGTGACTCAGATTTTTTCGGTAGTGTGTTTTTCAGTCCGCGATCAGGTTTCACAAAATGGTGACTTTTTGGTATAAAAATTTCTAGCTTGGACCATCGATCTAGTTGATGAATTCCAACATTTTTATCCGTAAAATCGAAAAGATCGCATATACATTTTGGTAAGTTTAAAATATTCAATTCCAGAAAGGCCTTAAAGCGAACTAAAATCCAGTTTCAACGATTTTTCATAGTGATCGGCAATCTAAATGCAGTCGTGTGCACCAAGCTGCATATCCATAATTCAAACTTTTTAATCTTTTTGATTAGAGTTTCTCAAACGTCGAGAAATCGGGATTTTTGAGAATCGAGATTCTCGTTTTCAAAAAATTGAAAATTCTCGAGAATCGAGATTCTCGTTTTTCGGACAAATAAAAATTTTCGAGAATTTCGAGAATCGAGAAAAAACTTCTTATATTAATGTACACTTGAACTTTTTTCTCGAGAAACGAGAATCAAATTTTTCTCGAATTTTTGAGAATTTCTCGAGGCAATATTTCTTGAGAAGAAACTCTATTTTTGATTCCTCCAAAAAGTTTTACTATTCCTGAGACATTTATTGGCTCTAGCATGGTTTATTTTCTCAAAATAAAATATGGAACCGCTATTTCTTGAACCCCTCTGCCTGATTTTATGACATATCCATCCGGAAAACATATCGCTTTACTTATAAAGATCTTCCCGTTAAATTATTTACGTCACAAAACATTCTAGGAAAAAAAACCGAAGATACAAAATCGAACCTTTTGTATTGCCAAGTTTCCCAGTCAAATCTGTAATACGTCATCCTGTCAGCGTTAATATAATTTATATCTCTTTTCTTGATTCTGCGAATTTTACAACACCCAAAAATTTTCCGTAATTTTCGTTCATTAAAAAAAGTAAAAACAACGGTCACAAAAAGAATTTAACGCTTAAACCTGGTCTGACTTAATTACGAAATTTTATTTTGCATGGGAGAAAAAAATTTTAAGCGGAAATTCCCGGACTCTGTTTTTTTTTTCTTTTAAAAAGTAAATGTAGGGTAATCGCATTATTTTTAATTACTCATCTTCATGTCATGTAAAAGTTTAATTAAAAGGGACAAGGCATCTCATATGCGTTGCGATGAGATTTACTTACAACGGTGCAAATCCCAACCGTTTGTGTCATAACAGAGTCAGCACGTCACAAAATGAACATTACAATTACTCGGAATTTGTATATTCGTTTAATCATATCGCGGAATAATCGCTTATTTGTCAAGTTGACATGTGTGTTTATGATTTTGCAAGCGAACATTGATCGTTTCAGTTATTTTGTGGAAAAAAAAATCGGTTGCGGAAAAATATGGAAGAGATCTTGCGAATCAGGAATAAAAAATGAGATTCGATCAGTTTTCATTGGACTCGTGGGGCAAAAAAAAAAAAGGGAAGTTGAAAAAAAAATAACGGAGTAAAAATTTTTCCTGACGTAGATACGATTCAACCGGGGTCGTGATAAATTTCATCTCTCGAAGGACCATGATAAACATGGTTTAAAGAGATAAACTCATCTTATGTGTAGGTGCAAGTAAACACAAACATTTACTATCCTGTTCTTTTCACGTTTATTGATAAGAAATTTTTAAAAAGGAAATTAAGATGAAACTATAAGTAGCTGAGTTTAGTGTAATTTTTGCATAGTAAGTGATGTTTGAGTTGGTGTCGTGGGAGGGAATTTATGGCCCGAGCTTAGTGCAGTTTGAAAGTTTAGTCAGTCAGTGAGACGGAAAAAGTGTGAGCTGGCTAAGCGTAAATTCACATTGGGCGAGACTAGAGAGCCTGAAAAAAGACCCAAGCAACCAATTTGACCAAAATGACGTCTAAAAGACGTCTTTCTGACGTCTTTTAGACGTCTTTTAGACGTTGTGTCCTCAAAAGACGTCTGAATGACGACTTTTAGACGTCTTTTTGGTCGGATTGGTTGCTTGGGAGAGAGTTCCCAACTAAATTCTTGCTTTTTGATTGGCTATGATTAAACGTAATTAAGTACTGAGAAGCAAAAGATGTATGACGTCACCACCAATCAACGAAAGCCAGTTGAAAACGACTTTTGTCACAGCCAATGAGAAGCCAGGATTTTCTGACTCATGAGGACTTAGATCTTCAAATGCCGAATCTTGTTTAAGTGTTAAAGAGTTAGGCTAGTGTGAGCCGAGCACATTATTTACTAAGAATAGCTTGGACTATCTCAGTGGCCAGAAATGGCGCTGAGTCCATTGAGCCTTATATAGTTGGTCTTTTGGCGTTCGGCTTTGGGGGCAGACTCAAAACCAAAATTTGGCGAGGTGCCCGTTTCTTAAATTTGACCATGGATTGGGACTGTCGGAGGGCTTTAGCATTTGGCGAAAGAATTTCCGGTCTTGTGAAGTTGAAAAAGCAAAAAATAATTTTTTGCTTTAAGAAGGGTTTTTGAAAAAAAATTCACTTGGCTTGCAAAGGAAGCTCATTTGTTCAATTTGTGCTTTAATAATTCTTTTGCTAATGAAAAGAATCCCAAGAATTGCTAAGTAGTTGAAAATCTATTTTTTTTTTCGTGGAAACAATGCCGATTGTTTAATTTCTATCACACCTGGCGTTATGCCCATTACCATTGGCGCCCTACTGACCCATCGTATTGATCAAATGGGATATCGCTTTCCGTTTGATAAATAATTAATATCATGTATGATTGAAAAAAACTCCGATGTTATTGAATACCGTTATTTTCTTGAAAATTGGAATTTAAATGAGTTTTTTTTATCAGTTTGAAAAATTTAAAAAAAATCAATTAATTTTTTACCGAAAGCGTAAAAAATATATTTTCAAAATGGGTAATCTTTAAAAAAAGAAAAATTTTGGAGAACTGGAAATATTATACCGCTGCCACCACATTCTTAAATATTTATTTATTTCAGTTAGGCTTTTATTTAGCCGTAGCAGATCTCAATCCTACATTAAGTTTGTCCCGGATTTTTAAAAAAAATTTCCGCTGCCACCATGTTTTCGAAAAAGAAATGTAAATATCTTTTAAGAAACATGGTGGCAGCGGAATCTTGCATTAAAAATGTAGGCGCTAAAACAAAATTACCGATTTTGATTTAACATTTTTTTCATAAAGTTTCTATTTTTCATCAATCTCCTTAGTGAAATTTGCAGTGGCCCTCTTTCCAAAAAAGCTTAGCTCTTTTTTCTTAAGCAAAATTTTTTTTGATTGATTTGATTAACTTACATTGTATTCGTCGGGCTAGAGCGACGCAACCGCAGGATCGCGTGCCTAGCCGCGACGAGTCGTGCCAAACCGTGCCTAACCGTTTCGTATGGTACCAACTGACGTTGACTATCCGAAGAACCGGGTCTTTCCTTCCGGAATGACATTTAACAAATTTCAATTCCAATCTTTTTTCTTTTGATATATTTTTTTTTTTTAATCGGGCATGAACAAATCAAAAATAAAATAATTGAAGGACGGATTGTAATGAGTAGAATCGCGGTAAACTAGAGACTACTACCGGTAGTCATGTGGTAAGTTGGCGGGACTCGTAGACGCACCCCCTGCTCCATAAAACCCCCCCTTACGTCGTCAAGGAAACCTCGACGTCTAGCGGACGATCGAGGAAACTCCTTTCAGACAATTCCATTCACTAAAGTCATTCTAAGGTACGATTTCGAATAACAATTTCATTTCACTTTTCTAAAAATAAAAAATCTTTTATATAGATTTTTGAGGATTATTATTTTTTTTCTTTCTTTTTTTTTTTTTCGAAGGCCGCTAATATTTTCCACGGAGGAAAAGAAATGAGTTTATCCGCATTTTAGGCGGCGCCGTTATGAAAATCTTGAAATGTCAGTAAATATCGAATTTTTGGGTCTGGTGTTTTTGCCTGAATGTCGCTGTCTTCTTTTTTTCCCCCGCTTTCCCATTTTTCTTTATGGCGTTGGAAATGTTATTTTCAAAACGATTCTAATTTTCGAATTATTTTTTAAAGCGTTGTTTACATCTCTGAATGAAATTTTATGTCAGCGTAAAATTTTTTTTGATAAATAAATATATCCGCTTTTGTCCTTTGGGGAATAAGGAGAAAGGAAAGGAAAAGTTGGAGAAATGTGAACACCCCGTGGTGTACAATAACATTATGTCATTATACACATATGCGTTGCGACCGATCCGGGGGATTTTTTTTCTTCTTCTCCTTTACTTGATAAAAAGAAGTTTCTCTTTTTTTAAATTAAATCCTCTCTTTTTATTTTCAATTAACGTTAAATTAGACTTTCCAGCTTCATAGTTAATTAAGTTTAAATGACGTTAAATCAAGATAACCGAAATCTTAAACGGTTTTTTTTTGACGTAAGGGGAAAAAATATCAATCGGATTTTAAGGGTAAATATTTTTTACACACGAGAAGCATTAAGTTCGTTTGAAGTTTGCAGCAAAACATTTTTAATAATGTATTAGGAAACATGGTGGCAGCGGAATATTTTTTTTAAGAGTCAAGGGAAAAATAGGTCAAAAGATTGAAGAATTTTGGGCTGATTCAAGCTAAAGAAGAGAGTGGTGGCAGCGGTTAATTTTTCAAGAGCTTAAGAAATCATTTTTTGGAGAAATTAGAGAAGTTTTTAGTCCTTGAAAAATATTTGCAGGTTATTTAAAATATCTTTTCAAAAATGCGGCGCTAAAGAGAAAATTCATTAGAGTGGTGGCAGCGGGTAAATTTTTTTTTTTAAATTAGATCCTTCCTTCCATTCTCACTCTCAAACACAGATTCACAATTTTTTTTAACTTGAATATTGATTAAGAAAAAATTAAGATGCCAAAATTTTAAAAAGAAAAAAAATTCACACTGTTTAATTTTTCTGCTTCATTACTTATTCAACTTCATTTAAAATCCGTACCCATGTGCTGAATAAGCGAGAAATTAAAAGTTGTAAAGGATTTTTATACAATACAAAACTTTTTCCGATTGTTATTTTTTTTTTAAATCTGAAAACTTGAATATTATGAAAATTCTTTGTTTTTCCGCTCAAAAAATTAAATAAGGTAATTTTTGAAGAAAAAAAAATACAGGTCGTTTGGAAATTTTTATATTTTTCTGCATTCGTTTCTTGCAAGTGAAAAGTTTCATTGAAAGAACCCATTATCTTTGAAACCATCCCCCGCGACTGCAACCAAAGTTAGAAAAACTTTAAAAAGAAAACGCTTTCGACTTCCTGTAGCATTTTTGGCTAAAAGACGAAAGCAATTCATCATTTCCCGTGAAAAAGGTTAACTCATTCTACATTCCTGTTATATTCCTAATTGCTGAACAATGCAATTGTTTCAGCTTTAAGACTCATTCATCCGAAGTTACGTCTTCGGGGCTTCTTTTAACAAACAAAATATGCTAAAGTTTTCGATCTTTTATTAGAAAGTTTAATCGGAAGGAATGGTGATTTTTGAAGTCAAGTTCATCCACTAAAAACGAAGTAAATGAAAGGAAGAATTTGCCACTATCGCCAATTTCGAGCACTGACACTAGAAACCCGCAGCTTAAAAAAATCCTAAAGAAAAAAACGGTTTGGGCTTTCTCGATACGCAATTTCTTGTAAAGAGAATAGGTTAGAATCTCGTTTTATTTTTCCATTAGTTAAGCAACATAAACCAATGAACGTAGGCAACGTTGTCGCATGGAATAATAATGTCCCTTCTCGGTTCGACCATTATTTCTTGTCACTTTTAATGACAAAGTTATATTACATAAAAATTTGTGGTTAAAACTGTGTTCGCCCTGTTGTTTCATTCATTAACTTTTTTCCCCCCGTATTCTTTTTTAAAAATGAAAAATAAATTAAGAAATAGAGCAGGTTTTTATAAAAATACGCTCCGGGGTTTTTTATGCACGAACAAAAAAAAAATCTAAGATTTGCCGTAAAATAATTTTCCGCTGTATTTTTGTCACGAATCAAATTTAATGGAATAAAAGGCGGCGGCATGATTTTTTAAAAAAAAATGGGGATTTTTTTTAAAAAAAGAAAGATCATAATAAGACGTTTTAGGGAAATTTAATACCGATGACAAACTGTAGAAGCACGAGAGTCTCATATTATACATCAGTAGCATGACGTTCATGAACGAAAACCCGTTGTGGTTTCTTTCGAATCGATTTATTATTTTTGGCTCGAATATAGAGCAAACTTTAAATGAAAGTTTTATGCAATAAACAAGTTACAAGGTCTCGGTGATATGTGATCTTTTTGATTTTTTTAAAATAAAAATCTAAGATAATTGTAGTTTGCCCTAAAAAATTATTTTTGGCTAAAATATATTTTTTCTAAAAATACTTTTTTTAAAAAAAAAAAAAACTTCTTACAAAAGTGAAAAATCTTATTTACGTCTTACTTTTTCGCACTTTTGAGTTTTTCCCGAGTGAAAAGGCAGATGACGTTCTAAATCATCTTCTAAACACTTCTTATAACTTCAAACAATTCAGATGCTATTAAATGTTTATTAAAAGATATCCCTCTTCTCCGAAAGGAAAGAGAAAAGACTGAGAACGGGGAAAAAGAAGTGAAACATGATTTTTTTATGTTTAAGAAACTTTTGGGTTTATAGTTGGAAATATTTCACGCTGATTTAAGTTTAACAACCGGTTACTAGATTGTAAAATAAGTATACCGGAATAAAAATGCATGTTATGTGTAATCGTAAAGTCGGCAAAAGGATTTTTGAGTTATGATTCATTGTTTTTTATTTTGCATTAGTCAAGTGGAATTTTTGCTTTGATTTTGACCGAAAATAAAAAATTATTTCGTAATGTTGTTTGATTAGGTGATTTGTGATTGTTAAGAAATATTACGTGAGGTTTTGTTTGTGGCTTTAAATCAGTCTGTAATTTTAAAAGAAGAAATTGGCGCAATATGGAGCCACTTTTTCCTGAAAAGTGTTGAAAGGCAGAATATTGTTGAATTTTTCATTAAAGAGCTATAGAGGCCAGCAAAGCGGAAAATTTCTTGTCGAACATTTTTTTCATGTTTTTTCTTGTAGAAAAAATGTTTCAGAATTTTTTCTTGTGAAACAAATTTTCTTAGAATCTTTTCTTGTCAAACGAATTTTTTCAGAATCTTGTCTTGTGGAACAGTTTTTTCAGAATCTTGTCTTGTGGAACAATTTTTTCAGAATCTTGTCTTGTGGAACAATTTTTTCAGAATCTTGTCTTGTGGAACAATTTTTTCAGAATCTTGTCTTGTGGAACAATTTTTTCAGAATCTTGTCTTGTGGAACAATTTTTTCAGAATCTTGTCTTGTGGAACAATTTTTTCAGAATCTTGTCTTGTGGAACAATTTTTTCAGAATCTTGTCTTGTGGAACAATTTTTTCAGAATCTTGTCTTGTGGAACAATTTTTTCAGAATCTTGTCTTGTGGAACAATTTTTTCAGAATCTTGTCTTGTGGAACAATTTTTTCAGAATCTTGTCTTGTGGAACAATTTTTTCAGAATATTGCTTGTGAGACTTTTCTCAAGATTTTTCTTGTCAAACAATCTGGCAGACTTTTTTTTCCTGATGAACTTCACGGAAATGGGGATTAAATTCAATCTGTGTCAAGTACGAAACGTTTCAATCGTTTTTTGCCCATATGAGCTACAAAAATCCATATTTCATAATTTTCTCTGCCTAAAGTTATATATTTGACATTAACTTTTCGTAAATCAAAACCCATCGTGAATCATTTCTAGAAGTAACATTCTTTTTTTTCTCGGTTTGACAAAGAGCCAATTAATTTCCATCCATCCTGGTTAAAAAAAAATGCAAGTGACGCAGAATGACAAAAGTCTATTTATCTACTTCTCTTTATATTAATCTCCTATTCTGTTCTAATGATTCTAATTTGCATCGGAAATTCTTCTTTCAAAAGCTAGAGGCGAACAAAGTGGAAAAATTTTTTGACGGAAAGCTCGAGTTTCTCGAAGGAGAGGGGGGGAGAAGAAAATTCGTGTCAGCAAATCTCGGTCAGAACGCGAGTTCTTAAGGAATCAAAGCAAGACATTTGAACATAAAGACAAAAGAAGATCTTTTTATCTGAAGATTTGAACCATGAAAATTACGGATAAAAAAAGAGAAAGAAAAAGACGATAAAAACCGGGCGGATGGAATATTCTCAGTCGAAAAATATTCGGGATTAAATCTCGATTCGGTATGATCGCATCTTTTTTTCTAAGCATTTTTTTTTTTTTCGGTTTCCGATTAGAATTTTTATTATACGTTTTTGACGGTCCGTCGGATAAACAAAAGGTAAAAAGGGAGATAGATCGTCAGCACTAATGCAGGAATTCTGTACTCGATCCTGAGAGAATATCGAAAGGGCATTGGATTTTTTTTCCTCGAAATAATATTCATTCATTTTAGGCTTTGTGAATCTTTCAACCGGGCGATATTTGTCGATTCTTTACTTTTAACGAAGCCCAATTCTCCAGGATGAATATTTGATGCGTTTTCAACAACCTTTCCTGGAAACCGGCCAGATTTTGATCGATATGCATTTTCATGGAATCGGGGAAATTTTCTTTTTCCTCTCTCTCTTTTTTTATTATAAAGAGAATGCAGTTTAGAAGTCTTTCAATTATAGGATAAAGTATAAAAATAGCTATACGACTTTCCGGTAAAAGAGAATAGGAACAAAAACGTATTGTGTCCAGTCCATCTGTTTTCTTCCAAATCTGACATGTGATTACATTTAAAAACCAATCAATTTTTCCTGTCTTCAGAGATAAAAATCTTTTTACAGGAAACTTTTTTCTTGAGATTTGTTTTATAAATGTTGAAGCTGAGGGCTCTTCTATTTTAGACGTCTCGGTCGTCTGTAAATATGTCGCTTTTAATTTTTCGCATAGATCAACTTAGCGAAGTAAAACGGATTTATTTTCCCAAGGGTATATCTCAAATATTTTTATCCCTTTACTTTCGACTATAAATGCCGAAAAATAATTTTAAAAAAAATCAAAAGATTCAAAAATTCTTAGCCAAGACTTAATAAAGTTAATCGAAAAATGTTTTTACAAAGCGAAAAATATAATTTGAAATTAAAATTGTAAAAAAAAGCCTGCCAAAAACAGCCATAAGCCAAGTTTGGGCTAACTACGTCATAACTCTTTTATTTTTTTGGCGCGAAAATTCCATCAATAGGAACAAAGGTTTTGACTCAGTTGTGACGTCATAATAACATAGTTCATTTTTGGCGGGCTTTCTAGAACTTGAATTTCAAAGCAAATTTTTCGCTATCTAAAAAATTTCTTTTAATTAAATTTTTTTGCTTGATCTTAGATTGAAGAATTAATATTAACAATAAATTTGCGATTTTAATATTTATGCAAGTTGTCTATTGAGGCAACTCAACGCTTCGACCTTAAAAACAAACTTTTAATTGTAATTCGTACTATCCATTGTTGCTCATAATTTTTGTATAAGTATCCATAAAATCCCGATTTATCTCCAGCTGGATCGAAAAAATATAAAAACGATTTGAAACCGCGAGTGTGGATTAAAAAACAATTAAGCGCTGCTGGCCCGTTTCCCCTAAAAGAAAAAAATAATACATCAACATTTACTTTTTCTGCGGAGAGAACAAAAATAAAAAAAAAACTCCAGTAATGGAACGCACACCTCACTTTGCAGTTATTTGCATTTTTATTTCCAATTATAATATAACCAAAAAGGCGGTGTAACCTGTCGATCGGGAAGGTTTTTATCGAATCGGATTTTTTTTTTAAACTTTCCGTTTTTCCAGGAAGTCGAACTTATTAAATGTTTTTGGGGATGCTGAGAAAAATCTCTGACAATTATTCCCGGTCGAAGGAAAAAAAAATTGAAATCGAAGATTTCCGGGAAAGTTGAGGGACATCTGATGTAAAGAAGAAAAGAGTGTCAGAAGTATTTCTAAGAAAAACATGTGTTGTTGACATGTAAAACGAGGGTACAGAGGGTGATCCAATAAAAAAGTAAATAAAGTGACTTTATACGTTTTCGATATTTTATCCGAAACAGGAAGGTTAAGCGGAAAAGGGGGGGGAGAGGGGTTTAAAGTCCGAAAAGTAATGCACAGTCCAGCTAATGGAAATCGGGATCCCCCCTCCGAAAGTAAGTTTCATTACCACTTCGATGATTTATAACTTGTTGATTTATTGTTTAACTTTACGTCAATAAAGCGAATGTATTAATGACAATGTTAAGCGCCTTTCAAATGACGATTAGGCTTATGTGTAATTGTGTTATTGGCGGGCGAGCGCTTGGCAGGTTAGAGATTTCGTTTCTTCCGTTTTTGACAGGCACGGACTGGCTCTTTCAGAAGGTAAAAATACGAGAAGCGGCGCTTTAAGATGATTCAATAGAGCTGTTTTTATTTATTTTAAAAAAAATTAAGTCGCACGTCGCATTCTAAGAAGACGGGGTGAACTATTGATTTGTCCATAAGTGCCCTGTCTTCTTAGAATGCGGGTGAAAATTTTTTTATTTGAAAACTGAAATTTTGGAAAGTTGTTGCACTATTTTTGTGAAAAATATTTTCAATCCCGTTTTGTTTTCATTATTTTTTGTTAATAAAAACGTTCACAAAAATGTTGGGCAAAAAATTGAAATCTGCTGAATCAAATATTTTAGTCATAATTTTAAAAATTTTCTTCCGAGGGGCGCACATGTGATTTTTCCCTTATGGGCTAATCCTCGCCGGTAGACAACCGTAAATAAATGATCCGAGGACAAACGCTGGAGGCGTGCTGCACAGCTGAAGTGGCCATGAGTAGGCCACGCAAGACAAAGCGGTAGGCGGCGAATTTAACCCATTAGAGACCGCGATTAACAGCAAAGGGATATCTCAGAAACGGTGGCTCGACGACATAATCCACTATGAAAATTTATTTCAAGTGAAACTCTGCTGGAAAACCCATAAAAAATCAAAAACCGATTTAGGAAAAAAAAAAGATAAAATATACGTTAGTCTGTATTGAATGGAAAAGGAAAAAGACCAAGAGTGATCAGTCATTCCAGGTGTTATGACGGGAAAACTCATAATGGCTATTGGATAGAAGGTCATTTTGTTAGAGTCATCTCGTTTAAAAACGATAACTCAACACCACCCAGACGATGTCATCCTTTTCCCCCTTGAAAATGTTTTAATTTCATTCGATTTTTCTTTCGAGAAAGATAAAAAAAAAAGGGGAAAGTTCCGGCTGGATCTTGAGATTTGCCCCCTCGAACAATAATGAGAAATGTAAGAAGGGGAACCAATTCAGACGGAGTTAAAGGAACTCAGGACGCAAAAGTCTGCCAAACATCCGGCCCGGAAAGAGTGTGACATCCTGTCCATCCGTAACGCTATTTCCACTTACGTAACTTGTTTTCAGACTCCATTCAAAATAATTGTGAATTGATGCTTTTTCTCATTTGTTAACGGATGTGTATAGCTGGGTTTCTGGGGTTATATATCATTGAAATTGTTACGGGGAGGAGAAGAGTGTAGGGAGGAGATGAAAACTTGAAGATGACTTTCCTAAACAATGGATGGGCATTTCGTTGCTGATTTGAATATCTGAAAATGGCTGAGGAAGCTTAAGTTTTCCTGGAAGTGCGGGTCAGAACGAATGAGGAAGTTCGAGGACTCACTGGTCTGTATTTTATCATGATGTGGTCCAGCCTAGGGTAACCGGTGGGGCATGTTTTGTCTTGCTCAAGGAATGACGTCCTTGCCCTGTGGTGAGCTCCCTTCTCAGGGTTATGAGTTAGTGGAGGGCAGCAGCTTCGCTAATACTGACCTAGGGCTGAAGATGGTAGTAATCGGCAAGGCCTAGGCTCAGATATCGGGAGGCAGAGTTGGATCAATGGTATGGCTCCCGTACTGCGATGTGGAAGATCATGGAAAGTCACCACATTATTTGATATTCCTAGTAAAATCATCAATGGTTGGCCATGATGATCGCCAATCTCCGACAAGGAGCGGGCATTTAAAGAAGAAGAAGGTCTAGCCTTAAAAAGTGCAACAGCACATGGCTTGTGCTTTCTCGAATTGAATTGTGAGGCAGATACTGGAAAGCTATTTCTTGAGGGCAATTGCCGTAAGAAGTTCCAGCAGAAGAATGCTTGGAGTGAGCCAGAAGAAGGATCATGACACAACGCAGGAGTAGGAACCAGAGAGCCAGAGAAAAATGGCCACCAGGGATTAATCTGGTGATGGCTGACCATGAAATCACGTGATGACTTTGTCATCCATTTTGCTTTTTGATTGGCCTAGACCCTATGATTTCAGATTTATGTAAATAATATTCGTTTGTGAAGCCATATTGATCACGTGGCAGGTGGCACTCTGTTTTCTTTCCGTGTGGGTGGAAAGCTAAGGTCCTTTATGGAATTAGTTGGATCCTGTAGAGCCCACATAAGAATATCATTAAAGTTATAGTCACGTATCTTTGAAGGTCAATGCCGATGTCGCTCGGAAGAAGAGTCTGAAAACCAATGAAGCCCGAGGGTTCGAGTTAATTATGAATGCTTTAGTTTACGCTACCGCTCCTCAAATTCTATTTGTTTTAGATTTGGATTTTGCTTCAGGGAAAATGCAGATAGAAAATGACTTTGAGTTTGTAAAGCGTGTCATGTCTGTGTGAAAGGGGAAAGCAATCGACTCAGTTTTAAATTAAATGTATTTATTATTTTTCTACTCTTGTGTTTCCCTCGAATTAAAATAAAAGTTACAGCAGGTGTTTAGGCAAAACACTCGAGGCGGCTAATATAATATTTATATTTCAACTTAAAGTTTGTTTTTCAGTTTTGAAATAATTAACATGATTTAGTTTTTAAAAAAAGAGGTTTCATTGTGCAAAGCTCTTTGCCGCGGTATTGTTTAAACAAACGTCATCTAAGTTTATGCAGCGTTATGATTTAGTGCTTTAAAAAAGCAATATGTTTTCGGAAGAGGAAAAATAATAATTGAGAAAAGCTCGCATGTCGAAACGATGGCTTTAAACCTCATGAAAAAAATGCACAAAGCACTTAAAGAAAAAAGTTTTAAGGATTTACTGTTGGAAAAATCGGATAACATTGAGAAAAATGAAAGCGTGTTAAGAATACAAAGGGCTAAAGTCTTTCAGTCAGATACTGCGTTTATTTCCTCTGTAAGGTCACGCAATCGTTGGATAATCTGGCTTCTTTGTGAAAGGTCAGACCCTTGCGCTTATTTTCACACCGCGTGCAACGATTAATTTCATTAAAGGATTTTAAGCGTCGAGTCCATCAAAAAAATGTTGGATCACACTTGTGCTTTTTTCTAAGGGGAAGAAAGCACCAGCAGCTCTTGCCTCACCGTTTAGCAGGCAGTAGTGCTAGGGATTTGGGCTTAAGTCGAAGGGAACAGTCGGCCTTGGCCACAGCGGGTTGAAACTTCGGCCAAGCTCTCTAGATTTCATTTTAGCTTTTAATAGTCTGAAATTGTCAATCAATTCTCCAGTCCAGTGATTGAAGTTACCAAATATTTTTATTTAACCCTATTGGCGGCCATTCAACGAATGATAACGATCTTTTTCGACCTGGAGGGAAAGTTTTAGACTAAAGCGGTTCCTGGGAAAAATTTTCTCCGGGGAAAGACTGGCTCGAAATGTTTAAAAGAGTTGCAACATTCCCCTCCATCGAAGCATATAAATTTGAATCAAGAAGTTTTCAGAAATGTTTGGAAAGAGCTGGAGTCTGAGTTAGCAAATAGGTTAGTTTTCAAAGTAAAGGCGTTTGCCAAGTTTTCTTTAGCAGATGATAAAGCTTTTTTGTTTTTGGCTTACGTTATTCAAGTGAAAAAATATACACTGTTGCTTTGATGATATAAACAGATTTGACAGGAAGAAGACAGACGAGTTAAATCTTATTCTATAAAGGTAATTCGTTGATTCAAGGGAGGGAAAAAAAAGTTTACAAAAAAGAGTAACAATGGAAGGTTAATTTTTTCAAGTCACAACCTTTCTTTTTCCCTTTTTTTTTCTTCCTGTGTAAGTTATAACTAAAGAGAGGAAAGTGTGTCATGATGAAACATGAGCTTATTCTTCGGTTTCGATTTTCTTTATTTTGTCATTTATCGATGTGTTTGTAAAATAAATAAAAGTTAGCTTGTTATGAATGCATGACATTTTATCTTTAAAATTTAATAAGAAAAGATTTTTAATATCCGACTAAATTGTTTCCTAATTTGCAATGCACCACTGCATCAAGTAATTCATTGTGCAATCGCGTGTCTTTTGAAAAGCTAACATAACATGCTGTTTTGTTGGAAGTTTTTTTTTAAGTAAAATAAATGACTATTCTTCAGTTTATAGAAAATTAGAACACATTAATTTATAAGCTAAATTGAAAAAGTAAAATTAGGCTTGAGTTTTTGGTGATGGCAGATCGTTAAAAATAGATTTATGAAAGAGGCCTAGCGGTGGCAGTTGATGGAACATGGGGAAGATGGGGAAGATGACTGACAATATTTTCAGGAAAAGGGCTAACAAATTTGAGGTTAAACTTGCAGCGTCTGAAAAAGAAACATTGAGCAAAAGAGTTGGAAAAGAGTAGCTTGGAAAATAATTTACGTTGACTAAAAGGGTTTTCTAGGTATGTGTAAACTGTTTTAAGTGATCGACATAGCGACTGGTTACTCATAATCCTTCTTTTTAAAACAATAACCGAATTTCATCAATATTCACCTCAGAACGTTTGTTATTTTTCATTTCTAAATTATTCAATTATTTTGAGATGAAAAAGGAAAAGAAGAGTCAAAAGTAACGGACTGATTTTCCAAAACGGAAATGAAAAAACATTTGTTATGCCAAAGATTTCAAATGATTTTTATTATTTGCTTCTTCGTTTTTCCGCATCGTGTATATAACATCGTTTTATTTTAAAGAGAGCTCTTTTTTTAAAAAAAAAGAACTGACGCCTGAAGTATTAAAAAATTTATAAAAAAAATTGTAAAAAGGAAATATTCAAACAAAAAAAGATTTAAGATTAAATATATCTCTCGAGTTTTTCAAAAGTCTTAGGTAAACTCAAATATTCATTAACTTCGTTACTTCAATTTCACGGTTAGATTGATTGATAAATTCAATTGTTTCAATTTCTTTACTTATCGTTGATCGAACTGTGGCTGTTGTTACGTTTGATTAGGATTTCTTTTGCTTTTTAGTAGGAACTTTCTTTAAATCTTTTTCATCGTGTATTTTCAATCAACATTAATGTCAGATAGATTAAATTTTCAGCCAATTGTAAAAATATTGAAATACTAATCATTTGTTTTTTTTTGTTTCAGGTAAGTTCAGAGAAAATTAGGGAATATTTGAGGCAGATGGCATCAAACTTAATCGAGTCTCGAGCTATTTTACTGGTAATAACTCGTCTTAACATTTCTAATGGGCTGAACCTGAGGCTCTTGAGATTTTTGCTGTTCTTCCTCGTCACTTTCTTTATTTGAAAAAATTAAAAATGGATCTTCCTTAGCTCTATCAGACTTAGCTCAGGTGTGGAGCTGCCCTTATTTAGGTTTCTGACATATCTACTGCCTCCAACAGCCATTATTGACTTTCACAAATCGATAAAAAAACAGATGACTTGCCACAATGTAAAACTTTGTATTTTTGTAACATTGCCCTATTTAAAAAGCAAAAGGCAAATCACTACTCAGATAAATCTAAAATTCTATATATTTGCTAAACCCCATAAAAATCATAAATCTCGACTATTATTAGATTTTAATGCATTCGTGATGAAGCTTTTTTTTCACTGTCACAAACTTACACGATCTCCCAGAAACAGATACGATTTTAAAAATTAAAATAAAAAAAACGAAATAAACAGGAGGAAAAAAACAAAATGAATCGCTGGCAGTGCTCAATTGGAACGTTTTAAATTTATGCCCTTTTATGATTGCACTTTGTCATGCTTTATTCGGGCTAGAATGAAAGGGAGGAGCAGGAAAAAAAAATAACTTCCCCATGAACTATTCGTAAATCTTTTTCCTTAAAGCCAAACCCCCTTTTTTTTTGAAAACATTTGTAATTTTTTTTTCCTTACCCGGATGAGGTATGGACATGCTGACGAATGAATACAAAAGGACCGTTCAACCCCGAAGAAGATATACTGTATATTTAGCAACCGTATGTTTTTCTTACCTTTTCGTCATCATCGCTTTAAAAACCTTTCCATCCATGTTTTAATTAAAACCTTTGTTTTCCCTTCCCTCTGAAAAGTTACGATTTTTTCCTTCATTCCCCTCCCGTCTTCTCTTCGCCTCGCGTTCATCTTGCCTCTCGGTTTTTCAAAATGTTTATTACAGAGTTTCCGCAAACCTTCCCTCATTTTTGTATTTAGTTATTAAATGAACAAGCTATATTGTTTTAGAAGGATCACTTTTTAAAAACTTTTATTTTACATAATATGATAAAACGAGGAGAGACTGTCGCAGTTAACTTTCATTAATCAAACAACCATTGAACGTGGCGCACCGTTTAACCCGTCAGCTCGTTTTTCGAACGAGGGAAGCCTATGCTAATGATACGAGGATGAGCAAACATGTATTTTGTCTTTATTTTATGACAAAGGTGGTAAAGTGATCTAAAGTGAAATTTATTTAGATTTTTGAACTGGTTTTCATAGACAAGTTTTTAGTTGAAACGTTGACATGAAAATAAAATAAAATTTACAGAAAAATAAAATAAAATTTACAGAAAAATGAAATAAAATTTACAGAAAAATAAAATAAAATTTACAGAAAAATAAAATAAAATTTACAGAAAAATAAAATAAAATTTACAGAAAAATGAAATAAAATTTACAGAAAAATGAAATAAAATTTACAGAAAAATGAAATAAAATTTACAGAAAAATGAAATAAAATTTACAAGAATAAAATGAAATAATTTACAAAAATAAAATAAAATTTACAAGAATAAAATGAAATAATTTACAAAAATAAAATAAAATTTACAAGAATAAAATGAAATAATTTACAAAAATAAAATAAAATTTACAATAACAAAAATAAAAGAATTTTATTTCTTTTCATGAGGAACTTTCAGTTTCAGGATTTTGAAAGATGGCGTTAGTGTTTTAGAATAAAATCTCTCACTAATTCCAGTAAAAATTCGTGCTTCTCGTTTTCCTAAATACGCCGGGCGGACCGATTTGGTCTGGGGATTTCATAGCTCTTTAATTAGACAAATTACCCCATCATCCCTCCAATTTTTCACTTTGAAAACGTGTACCCGCTGGTTACGAAGCCATTAGTGGTTGTTTGCAGTTCATGCACACGCAATGAAAATCAATTACACAATATGATGATATGTATTTCAATCATTGCTGATTGTGCAGGAATCTGTTAAAGCAAAAATAATTATCTTTAATGGTAAACACATATTTTATTTTTTTATTTATTTATTATATCCGCTGGTTTTCATAGGTAAATAAAATCGTTATCTGAGCAGAAGAACGTCAAATTGGAAAAATTTATTTCACGTCTCTATTGGTTTCCAGTTTGCCGAGCTTTGATATTAAATGATCGATTTTTTTTTTCATACCTATATAGCTCGCCATGTTATGGTCTGTAAATACAATCAATGTGACATAGTTATCGTAGCCATCAGAAAAACTTTTTTTTTTTTCGAAAAAGTTTTTAATTATCAGCGAAAGCGAATAAAAAAAAGGGGGTTTTGTATCTCTTGCAAATAAACAACCGTTATTTTTTTGAATTGATATTGTTATTAATTTTCTGTATGAGAGAGTGTTAGTTTAAATTGAAAAGGATCCGCAATTGAATGTTTTGAAGTTTTTAGCTAATTAGGGCGTAACTAACATCAGTATATTCTGTGTTCGTAGACGTTAGTTTGTAATTAGTGCAGGAATTTACCTTGACCGGCATTTGAAACGGGCTTACTGTAAATTTTCAAGGCTTTAAGGGTGTTAAGGATTTCGCTAGGAGCTTCAAAGTGTTAGCTAATTCTGTATTAGTGCATGTAGCGAGCTTTTCAAGATTTTTAATGAAATTAATGAAATTAGCGGCTCTTGAGGATTCGCCATGGGTTTTTACAGACTCAACCTGTTTTCTGGCGGCTTAGTCCGGCATCCCAGCAGCTTGAATCACTTTAGTTCTATCTTTCTACGACTCTAGCTAATTAGTATTATTAACATCATTTTCATAGAGTAGGCCTAGATCGCTGGAGGCACTAAAACAGCCTACTAGCGACTCCAATGGCCTCCCTCTGGCACCTCTATTGGATTAAATGCTTGTGTTCCAAAGCCTAATGGCCTTAGCCAACCCTCCGACGACTTCAGAGGGCTCTGAAAATGCTTTCAGCAATTTTAACAGACCTGATAAGTCATTAAGTTAACTCGCAAATTCAGTCCTGTTCTTTTTACAATTTTTAACAAATAGAAATTCCTGGCTTGCTTTGAAATTCGTCATTGAGAAGATACTACTGCTCCATTTTCCGGGTAGAAAAAGTCAAGAAATTACTCTTAAAAACGAAGTAAGCATTCCCTGAGGTATAGTACCAGAGTTCATGAATGTTTTAAGACATCACTTGTTGCTGGTTTAACACATTCAAACGTCTGGGAGATACGCTATATCTAGATCAAACACCAAGACAAAGGGCAAAGTTTGTAGGGGAACAAAAACGGATTATTTCTGAAAATGGAATTCACAGCTGAAAAGAAAATAACAAACACCTAAAACCCGATGAAAAGAAGAATTTTTCGAGAAAAGGAATTGACGATGATGATGGGGATGATGATGCCTTCTCTCCTTCAATCCCGATGAGTCTGTTAATCGATTCGAGATTCAGAAATTCAGGCCTGATGTAAACATCGATTCTATTATCGGAAACCGGAAATGGACTTTTCCGAGGGACTCGGCAAAAGCTAATTCGAAATTTTATCAAATGTATTTCAAGGTTTTCGATTTCACTTTTAGTGTATTGTAATTAAGATTCAACCCACGGTTTAAAATGTGTGTTTTCCCTTCGAGTCGACTAATTCGATGCAAGGCGAGATAAAGTTCAGGGAAATACTGGTGGAAAGTAACGTTCGAAGAGTTAAAGCGTGATTAATTCGAACAAGTTTATGCAGGATGTGTTTTATGGAAAAATTGTGAGGGACTTAGGCGATATCCAAAAAATGGGATGAAAAATTTGCTAAGGCAACAGATTACTCTTCATGAAAGGATCTTTCAAATATGCAGAGCTGCTGAGAAACTCCCCAGACCGCAACAACAGTTTGCTGCAAGTTTGCACAAGTTAGTGCAAGTTTACACGTCAACTAGTTCCCTTGCCTCAAATTTGCAGCAAAATACCGGAAGTGTTCGTGCGGACGGGGTCAAGTTTGGATTCTGTGAAAGTTTTTGCTGGCACCAAAAATGCTTTTTTCGTTATCAAGTCTAAGTGCAGCGATACCAGGTCACGGACAAGGAAGTGTATATGGGCTTTACTGATTGAGCCTCTGAAGAAGGCGATGGTGATCGCGTCATATGCATTTTAGACACAAGTATTCAGCTAGTGGTCTTGTTTTAGTTGCTTGCTCCACCTTAAGGCGAGCTTCCATAGCGGCAGTTGTTGCGCCGCTAGAAGCTAAAAACATTTGAAAAAATGGAGGTAGATCCAAATAATTCTAAGGTTGCAAAAATAAAATTCTGATTTTTGCTTGTAATAATTATCAATGACAAACTTACTAAATTTTAAGGGATCGATAAAATAAAGTGGATACTTTTTCACCCCCCGAAAACACCTTGAGTTAATGGTTTCCTTCTTTAGAAAGAAAAAAAAAGAGACCATTTACTGGTACCATGTCAAAGCTTTTTGAGCATGCATTACAGGAAATTCGATTTTGAAAATTAGATTCCACTTCGAAGAACGAGTAGATAATTATGTTAGGAACATTTTATTTGTCAACCCGTTGTTCTTCGGGCTTGAGGTGCGTCTTAAGCAGGGTTGTTTTTAGGCAAAAGATCTCTAAGTGATGCTTGCGCTAGTTTGAAAAAAAAAAAACGAGGAGGTTTTTGGAAGTTTTAACGGGAATAATGGTCCCCCTGGATGTTTTTAAGAAGAATTTTACGACTCTGTGACATGACTTTGGTTTCTTGGATGAAAATTTAATACATTCATTACTGCAGCAGAGTAAAGAAGGGGTAGTTTCGCTCGAAATCGACTTGAGAGGATTTTGGGTAAAACAGTAGTTGGTAGTTTATTAAAAAATGAGAAGAAGCAATGAAGCCAAAGTTTATTTAAGATGTTTTGTTAGTTAAGGTTTAGAAATGAGATCTGGCGACGGGATTTTTAAAGATGCGCTCGATTGAAGAGGTCAGAAGGCTCACAGGACATCTGCTGATCACTAGTATGAACAAGGCACGTCGCCTTCAGTGGGCGGGACATGAAGCGCGCCCGTCCCCTTTTGGAAAGATAAGGCAGGTCCTTAAGAAAGATCCAGATGTCTAGTAGGTCCCGCTTTTTTTCGTACAGTTGTTGTGCGACAGGAGGGAACCTGTCGTCAAGCAAGCCACTTGACACATTCAAGATTATTGGCTGAGAAATTTTTTTGCATTGCAAGGGAACGAGTAAGTGTCAGGCCCAAAGAAGAAAAAGGCAGGTCCTTGATGGACGCCCTACAAGTCCTTTTGGTAGATGGCGGCTTCTTTGGGAGGGCAACGTATCGAGGAATGCGGGTCGGTTAGAGTCCCCGACTGGAGGATCACCTGCCAGGATAAAGCCGCCTGGAGTGGGAATCTGGGATGCGGTGATAGTTCTTCAGACTCTAGAAACCCTGTATAGATAGACAAGTTCAAATTGTATCGAGATCCCCAGCGTGGAAACAACAAGTAAAGAATAAGGAGCAATTACAATTTTGTTAAAACTAAAGTTGGATCTACTCTGACAACAAAGTCGGCCGTGCTCTTGTCCGTAAAGTAGTTTTGTGGCATTATAAGCCTATCGATAAGTTTGCTCCTCATCACATAAGAATTCTTAACAGGATTAAACAGGCTCGTGAACTTTCTTTGAGATTACCTAATCCATGTTAGTAGAAAAAGGAATATAGACTAAAGTTTAGATTAGATCGATTTTCCGGAAGAAGGGAAACAAGTTACTCCCTGGTAAATCCTTTCATCTATCTAACGATCCTTTTTTTTTTGCAAAAAAAAAAAATCACTGGACATGATTGTCAACTGACTCGATATAACATTTTTATGTGTGAATTATGACATGACATGGAAACTGGCTATAAAATCATTTTCGCCATTAAACTTAGATAATAAAATGAAATTACTCGAGAAAAGGGTTTTCGATAATAAAAATTCAAAAGTCACAAATACGGCAAAGATTACATTCGATAACTATTCTTATCAGACTTAAGAGTATAAAGAACCGAGTTGCTTTTCCACTCTTTTCTTTTTTTTCAATGCAATGTAATGGAAAATTGTAAACCTTTTTTTGAAAAATGCCAAAGAATCTATAAAATTTTGCCCTTCGGGCAACGCGTCATTGTTTCTAACATTATCTTATATATTTCCTTGAATCTAGTGTTTTTAGGCCGATCGATTTTTCGAAAGTGTAATTAAAATATTTTACGTGAAATTTTTGCAGGTTCAAACTTTTAAGAATTTATCGATGATGCTGTATCATTTCTTTAAGTGCAAACTTTTTAATAACTAATGCGTCAGTTGACAAGCTGTCAAAATGTTTGGATTTTGAAGTGATGTATCCTGCTGAAGGGAAAAGGGATAACCATGCACGACAGGTTTAGGTGTGTGTGGCAGACGGCAGAATTTGTACACGGTTACGTATCGCATTATCTGAAAATGATAACATTGACAGCTGCTGCTAATTAGGAATCGGAGTTCAAGATAGTTTTGCTTCTGGGAAGTTATTGTATAAACCGCTCGTCCGGCATTGCTATTGAAAATAAACTTCGGTTGAATAATTTCGAAACTAACTTCACTAAAACGAATTTCTTACCTTTTCCAGGTTTCCTAATGAAAATGAAATAATATGACCCATCGCAATGTTTTTTGTGTGTATTGTTGGATAAAATATATTAGCCCACGAATTGCTTTGGGTAAATTTTTAACCGGGGGGGAGAGTGGAAAACAGATGTGTACCGAAAAAAACGTAAAATCGAAACGACTTTTTAGAGCACAACACGGTTGGAAAAGGTGAAACTTTTTCAGTTATTGTTTTCCCCTTTCTTTTCTGTGATTTTTTTTCTTCCTATTGAAATCTCTTTCGCTAGCGTCAGCTTTAATGTCAGTCAGGGGATTTTCTTCTAAGTTTTTCCTGTTCATCACTTTTTTTTTTTTTTTTGATCTTTTAAATATCTCCTGCGCTATTTACCGACCTAACCTAATTTTTTTTTTTCGCTTTTAAAGGCGTGGGAAAACTGATGTGAATTGTTGTTGATGTTTCTGTTGTTACCGCAGTTCCAGACAGAAAAGGAGAATAACGGTCAAAATAATAAAAAGAAAAAAACATTTTAAAAGGGGGAAAAAAGGTTTTTTTGTTTTTGAGTTTGAAAAATGAAGCCCACCGTTAAAGAGCATGAATTGCTTTTGAGAATACCCACATTCACACTTGTATTGTTTATACAATGGGATCAGTAGCCTTTGCTCTGATTACCTTTTCCATCATTGTCACTTTTCGTGTATATTTGTTTGCTAAATGATCCTTTTAACTAGGTTGACTTTGCGGTGTACACAATGTGAATGAGTGTTTTAACTTTGCATCGATTTTCTACGTGTGATAATTTTCACGGGTGTAAATAATAAATAAAATAATGGTTTGTAATCAACGTTCATGAGATTGATCATTTAGGGTGGCTAGGGCATTGGAGGGGAAGTTGGAGGCATTCGAGGTGAGGGAGAGGGAGAAAATGAGAAGAGCTGAATAGTGTGGATAAGAAGATATGGAGGTATTTTATGAGATTAAGCGATGGAATGTCTTGAGGTGTTTATATCTGGTCAAGTCTTCTTTACGGCTGCGAAACTTGGACGCTCAAAGTTGCTATGATGAACCGTCTGGAAGCGTTCGAGATGTGGTGTTACAGAAAAATTTAACATATGACCAACGAGGAGGTCTTGCGTCGGTTGCACAAGGACCATCAACTACCTGCGACCGTAAAACGCAGGAAGTTGGAGTACCTTGGGCATATGTTGCGGGGACCCAAGTACAGTCTGTTGCAGACCATCAGCAGGGCAAGGTCAATGGTAAAAGAAGACTTGGTCGTAAGAGTCTCTCCTGGTTGCGGAATATCCGGAATTGGATCGGGTTAACCGTAGAGGAGTTATTTCGCATGGCCGCCGATCGTGAAAGATTCAAGGAGCTTGTCGGATTGATCGCCTAAGCTCGTGTGAGAGCATGGCACCCAAAGAAATCGAGGTCATTTGGTTGCCAGACAATGTTCACTGTCAGGATCTTCGTTTAGGGAGAATCTACTGCCCCTCTGAAGTTGCTAGCTAAATACTGTAGAATATTTTACCCCTCTCAATGCTGCAGAGTCCCTCCCTCCCCACCAAGACTTCTCTGAAACAGGGTCCCAGTCCACCAGAATTTCCCCTATCCGCCTAAAGATTTTTCTTCTCCTAAATCATCTCCATTAGCCCATTTACAAAACTGCGAACATATTTCTCAAAAGCAAATACGTTATAAAACTAAAAGATTGTACTTCGATCTTTTAAAATCATTTTAAGAACTCCGAAGCAACGAGTTTATTTATCCGGATTTCCTGCAAATGATACTTGACACTTCATCATTTACTATGAATGATGTCAGATGAAAGGGAATTTCATGTTTTACTCTCCTCTTAAACGAGATAGTATAAATTCTTTCTTTTCGTTTACAGCTGCAAAACACTAGGCGCGATTTTTTTTCCCCCCTAAAAAAAAACTGATCCCATTAGCTTGTATCCAAGAAAGCATCATGCTAATCTTAGTGAAGTTAAGCAATAGCCAAACTAATCAAAGCACGAGGTGTGACGGTTTGGCAAGGGTGAAAAACAAACTGGACAAGCTCTCAAAGACAAAGAGAAATGGTAATAAGCAAGAGTGATAAAGTGTTGGGGGGGTTTTTAAAGAAAAGTTTCTAACTATCCCCAGTTTTAACATTTTAATGTCCTTTTAAGGAACAAAAATTACCGGAAGGTTTAATTCTTTTCCCTCATAGCTGAGAAATTTTAAAAAACCTTCAAAAATAATTTTTTTTTTGCATTTTTTCGGGTGGAAGAGTTTTTGGAAAAGCGATAAAGCGTCCTGACTTTCAAGTTTTTCATCGCAGACCTAGCGAGGAGATGTAGATAAAAAAAACAGGGGCTTTAATAATCCGAAGAAAATCGATAAAAAGAAAGAGAGAGAGAGAGGGTTGAAAGAGTGAAGAATTCAAATATCTTGTTAAACCTAAAATTATCGGTTTTTAAACTTAAATTATATACTTTACCTAGCTAGGTTATCTCATTTGATTTCACGAGTAATTAATTTACAAAATTTCGCAGTTTATTTAATATTATAGAAATCATCTACAGTTATGAGTGGAGTGAGGGAGGCAAATGGGATGTTTGATTTGAAATTTATTTTAAATGGTTTTTAAGGGAAAACATTCTTGGCGGATACTTACCGATGTTGATGCTTGATTTTGGGGAATTAGTGTGGAAGGATGTGGGCGATATAATTGTGTTAGTGATGGCGTAGGTAACTATGTGGCAAAGCTGTAAACATGTAATAATTGAGGGACGTCACACGTCAACCTAAATTAACGGTCGATGGAGTCAGTTGTTTAAGGAAAGACAAGTTTCCACTTGTCAAGACTCGTTGCTAAGGAAATCAAACTGCCAAAATTGTTCGCAGGATTGGAGTGAAGTGGTCGGTCGACGGGCAATAGAGGCACAAAGTGAAAAAGACAGAGGTTCCCACCCATATAAAAGAAAGGGCCATGGTGCCTGCATCATCTTTTTAGTAGACCGTACGGTGACGGTCACAACGAAGAGCACAACCTTAGCAACGAGCCATCAAGCTGATATTCCTGGATGAAAGCCTCCGAGAAGGTGCTCCCGCATCGAGGATGTCGTAGGGCGGGTAGTAGAGTTGAAATGGGATCAGGAGGGACATGTTGCGAGCCAATACACTGAAATATGGACGCACAAGATCAGAACAGATTAACGCCTAAGAGCAGAAGAACTAAGGTCGGCCCTAAGAGAAGACGGCTGCTCACACTAAAGTTCAAAAGTTGGTCAGAGAGCCTTTAAGCTTCTTCATTAGATAGCATTTTGTGGCGTAGCAATGTTAGGAGAGGCCCACCTGCAGACGGTTTACTCGAGGTTTCTTCCTCAATTTTTGACAGTTTTTTATCTAGTGCAAAACTACTTTATTGCTGAAAGACGGGGAGTCCCTTAAACCCCGAGGCCCCCCCTCACTTCGCGGGGGTGGTTGCTTCGCCAATGATCACATTCACAAGCGTCCCATATCTACCCTAAACCTATTTATGAAAATCCAAGAATACAGATACTTTTTTGTTCCTAAAAACAAAAGATATCGATTTGATCAGATCGAAGGTGCACGTTATGATTTTATTCTTAAAATATAAAATGCATATTGTTTCAATAAATCCTTCGAGAAAGCATTAATTTTTTTAAAGCTTCTCCATTTTCCCCCCTTTTCTTCTAAAATATCAATTTTGAAAAAAGAAACGAATCAAACAGACAATACTAAAATATAAATCTTGTATATGCCGATGCCGTAAACATATAGCAAGTAAATATTCACGCTTGAAAAACGTGAATTTTTTACAGCTCTGTTTTCTTTTTCGAATTAATTTTCTTCCCGTCAGTATCCAAAAAAAGAAGAAGGAAAAAAAAAAACTTCCCCCATTCGAAAAGCGAAGTAAAAACCAAGAGCTTATGATGTAATAAAGAGTCCCAGACTAAGCAATTTAATTACTATTGAATAGAAAACTCCTGGCGCCGAAATTTCACTAGATTATGGGTGATCTCACCTCCCGCCGAGCTTATTTATTATGGAAAATATTTTTTAATCTTGCCGAAGTATTTTAGACTTTGTTCCTGTGAAGTTTTCCCAAAAGAAAACTTGCACCTTCCAAGACGTAAATTAGTTTATTAAACTATTTACGAGCTTCTTATCGATTAAGAGATTCGAGAAGGGATTTCTTTTGTTAGTTTTATCAAATCTTACAAGCAGTTTCAAAGCTCGTCCGCTTTAAAAAAAAAAAAATTGTTCTACAGGTGGACAATGTATAAAACAAAAGAAATGGAAAAAGAAATCAAGTCATGCGGTTAAGTAAAAAATTTCAAATTCAACCCTTTTTTTTCTCAAAAATATGAAAAGCATGAAATATTTACATAAGTTTTCGTTATAAGGTCACGGGACAAGCCCTTAATCGTTTTATTCTGCCATTTCACGATGATTTTTTTTTTCTTCATATTTTCATGATTGATATGATATTAAAAAAAATCGTTTATAATGTTTAGGTAGGACGATGATCCCCAAAGATCCCCCATGGGAGCTAGTTTTTCTTCCCCCCCTTACGATACTGTATAAAAGATGTCGGATAAATAAATTACTATTGATGAAATCGCAAGATTTTTTTGAAGCTTTTCGAATGAAAAAAAATTAAAGTGATGAAAACGTTTTTTATGTGAAAAGCAAAATAAGAGAATGATATATTTTTGTTCTGGATTTCCTTCTTAAAAATTTATTCGATCTTACTTGATTTGCAATGAGATTATTAAAAAAAAAACCTGTCGCTAAAAATCTGGAAAAATCTATTTTCGGTTAAAAAAAACTTCTGGCCTGGAGCCAGGTTCGAAATGGTTTAGCCTGAGATTAGTCTGTCCCGAAAAAACTAAAGCCGAGTTTAGTCAATCTCGATTTCTGTGATCAAATTAATCTAATCTCTTACCGCCGTTTAAATCTATAGAACAATAAAAAGAGCTCTACTATCCTTTGTCGCATGTAAAACAGTCGCTAGATACCTCTAGTGTCATTTTAGTGTGTGAAACACTCGCTGGGAAGCGCTGGTGCGACTTTTAGTCCTTGGGATTGTCCTTGAGAGCACTAGTAACATTTTAGTTTGTTGAACGGTCGTAAAAAAAGCGCTGGCGTGATTAATAGTTTGTTAAACGGTCGTTAGGGAGCTCTAATGCCGTTTTAGTTCGCGAAGCGGTCGTTGGAGAGCTCTGGCATTGTTCTTAGTACATAAAACTACCGCTGGAGAGCTCCAATGTTGTTTTTAAATTATGAAACTGTCACTAGGGAGCTCTAGTTTGGTTTTAGTTAATGAAATAACCGTTTGAAAGCGGTAGTGTGGATTTCAGTTTGTGGAACGGTCACTAGAGAGCGCTAGTATCATTTTAGTTTGTTAAACGATCGTAAAAAACGCTGTCGTGGTTTTTAGTTTGCTAAACGGTCGTTAGGGAGCTCTAATGTCGTTTTATTTTGCGAAGCGGTCGTTGGATACCTCTGGCATTGTTCTTAGTACATAAAATTACCGCTGGAGAGCTCCAATGTTGTTTTTAAATTATGGTTAGGTTAGGTTAGGAGCTCTAGTATCGTTTTCGTTGTGGAACAGCAGTTGAAAAGTGTATCTTTAGTTCGTGTGGCTATTGAATAAACGAAAGCGACGAAACTATCGCCATCTTGTTTTTTTTGAAAGATAGTGCATGACCGTGTTTTTAGTGATAAGAATTTTTTTAGGGGGAGAGTACCTCCCGTGGTCTTTCTATATTAAGGGCTGGTTTTTATTATTACTTTACACTTACCCATGTTAAAGCTTTCATTGGAGACTTCCTCAAAAAACTTTATTAAAATAAATAAATTCAAAGCAAAACTTTTATTTTAAATATTAGGGAAAAAAACGTTAAATAAGGAGGGAAGTCAAAAATAAAAAAATAAACAATAAAAAAAACCAAAACGAATTTAAGAAAACAAATAAAAAAGCATTAAGGGAAAAAAATTTGTAAAGAGATGAATTGCAAAAGTCGTTTTTTTTTCTGTACAACTTTAACAAAACAATAAATTATACGAGTTGCGGTTTCAGATTTATTATTTTACGAAGAAAAAAAAATCAAGAAAACAAAGAAAAATTTATATGTGCGTATCCCTTTTAAAAAATCATTTACCGACTCGCAGGAAAAAGGAAAATGTGACATTTCCCAAAAAAAAAAAAGGAAGAAGAACAAAAGAATAAAAAGAAAATCGGGATACTTTCAATATTATATAGTACATGGAAAAAGATCATGCAGGCGACATACGGATGATAAAAAACAACTTGCAAATTGCTGCACGAAAAGTCAAAAGTGAATAAAAATAGAAAAACTTTTCAAATCTCATATTGATTTTAGACTACCACTTTTTAAAGAAAATCAAAAACTACGGAATGAAATATAATCTGACAAAACGTTTTTTTTTTTCTTTTCTTTTATTTTCTAATTGCGTTTCATATTCTTTTGTTGAAAGATTTTAATGTCAGATTATATTATTTTAGAACGACTGATTAAATATTAAAAATTTCCAAATAAATAAATTAATAATACAAAAGTATAGATTATTATTAAGGAAGAGAATATGTGAATCATCATTCAAGAAAAAAACAAGAAAAACATTCTTAAAATAGACGTACTTAATTAAAATATTAATATTTTATAGATCATGCTATGAGTATGAGAGATACCCTCGTAGGAGATAATAAGGCTAGTTCACAGCATCCCCGATCTGCGTCACAGCGCCACCGTCAACGTTTTCCTGCAGATTAAATTATGAATGAGTCAGATTTCGGAAAAAGATTAAAACTTGAAGTAAATCGTTTTTCGACAAGTTTAATTTAAAGTGGGGGGGAATTCGTTAATTTTTCTTAAGAAACAATAAAATCCAAATTCTTTTATGTTTTTCAGTACCTGAAAAAATTAAAAATTTTTTTTTAGAGAGATAGAAATACATGGGGGGGATGTAAAGGGTCTGGTTGGTTTTCGGGATGATTTTTTATGAGGCGAAAGTATCTTGCTTTTGCATCGACGTTATCTGGTTAGTCGTGGATTTCTCATGGGATCCTTGCGGGGTAAACCCCACAAGATATAGTGGGTTCTGCAGACTTGCATTTCATAGCGAAACCAATTTTCCAAAGTTAAAACCGTTTTTGCCCTGGAAAGGGATTCTCTTCCTCTCATTTTGAAGTCTTTTATATTCGTCTAAAAATAAATCTAAACTTTAGAAAAAGGTCTGTCTTATTATCGTGTAGCTTAGATTTTGAGAGTTTTCTACGATATCAAGCTGCAGGAATTGCTGCTTCCTGTAACTGATCATGGAGAAAAAAATTTAGGTTGGGAGCAGACCAGGTCGGAAAAGATAGGATTGACAAGTATTACGAAATTAGAATTAATTAAGGGGCACGTTACGCTTTTTTACAACAATCTGTACAATCCAGACCCAGAGAGACCTCGAGTTATCGGTTGCTTTTGAGAGTATGCCAAAGGAGAATCTGGAATTGAGCGTGTCCAATTAAAAAAAGATGACAGCCATACAGTAAGAGGCGCCCTCTAAACGTTACTGAAACTAATGGAAATACTTTTCATTCCTCCCGTAGAGATTACCCGGCACATGCATGTTTGAAAGAATTCCTGATTTTTTTTCACCCTCCTTTCCTTCAAATTATCGGAAAGTCAATTATCAAGTTCGGAGCTAGAAGTTAAAAAATCCAATTTAAAAAAAAGCAGTTTATAGATCCGAGGAAAATTTTAATCGAGGTCAAATCAGAAAATTGATGAGGTCAGTCAGTTACTTCGACGTACGTTTTACCTTTCTTCCAGTTGTCAAATCGGGGAAAAATTAATCCTTTCTCTTGATCATTTTCGAAAAAATTAAAATCTTTCGGATGAGATAATGACGTTAACGCGGAAAGATTTTTTAATTTTTTTAATCGTTTGACAAAGCCGCTTCTTCACTTATTTGTTATAACGAACAAAATTTTGTTTTGCCGGTTAAAAACCGATTCACCTTCAACAGCATAAAGGATCATTAGTCACTATCTCGAGCGACGAAGCAGCGAATCCTTGCTATTATGTCCCGTAATTTATTTCAAAAGAAAAAAAAGGGTATAAAAAAATTGACGATGATGCCTGATTGAATGGGATGCTTTCGTGAATGCCCTTTAAAGCCTCACATATTCGAACCCACACAGCTATACACGTCAGTTTTTTTTCCCCCTCAGGAGGAATTAAAAATGAAACAGTAAAATCTCTCGATAGTTGTCTGCTAATGGAGGTCGCACTGCATTATGTTATTCCATTTTTTTTTCCAGATAACGTATTTAGTTGAGTGTGGATTCCGGTAAACATCGAGTGTTAGTATTAATATTGTTGAAATAATTCACATCACACGGATGTGAGGATTAAAAACTTCTATCTCTGGTTTTGAATTAAGGGAGAAAATTCATGTGTAACATGTTACGTAACATGTTGTAACATGTTGAGTAACATGTTGTAACATGTTGAGTAACATGTTGTAACATGTTGAGTAACATGTTGTAACATGTTGAGTAACATGTTGCGTAACATGTTAAATTTGGTATAATTCACAGGAAAACATGTTACGTAACATGTTACCTTGTGAAATATGCCTCGTTACATGTTAAGTCATGTTACGCTCGTGAGGACAATGTTACAAGCTTTGCAAAGCATGTTACGAACCTTGCAAAGAATGTTTCGGCCCTTCAACATCATGTTACGACCCTTTTGGATAATGTAACATGCTTTAGAAAACTTGTAACATTTTGTTCACGAGCGTAACATTATCTAAAAGGGTCGTAACATGATGTTGGAGGGCCGTAACATGATGTTGAAGGGCCGTAACATTCTTCGCAAGGCTCTTAACATGCTTTGCAAAGCTTGTAATATTGTCCTCACGAGCGTAACTTAATTTAACATGTTACGAGGCACATTTCACAAGGCAACATGTTACGTAACATGTTCTGAAACATATTACATCGGAATATGTTACGTAACATGTTTCCCTGTGAAATACATCAAATGTAACATGTTACACATGAATTTCCTCCATACTGAGCTCTACGAGAGTTAAGCATACAAGACAAGTGGCGATTCAAAACGGAGATAGAACTTTTTAATCCTAAGTTACTGATTTGCTTTGGAAATCATAAGATTGGGCTCTGGAGTAACATCCCCCCTGGTCACAATTTTTCCCCTGGGCCAAACGGGGCCTCCAGAATCTTAAATTTTCAAAATATAAACGATGGAAAAATTAGAGGCTTCACAAAAAATTTGGCCCTCACTTGACACTTCCTGTAAAGCCATAGATAAATAAATTGCAACCTCAATATTATAAGGTTCTATCTCCACTGCGCAGGATGACCCCAGCTCGCCATAAGCTAAACATTAGGACCTAGTCTCAACCTTCGCAGCGGAGTTGGAGCTTTATAATATTGAGGTCGCAGAATAGAGTTTCACAGCAGGCTTGGGCCACAAACCGATTAGCTATCAATTTCTGGAACCGATAACCATCCCCCAAAATGACCGTTTCTTTAATTTCCTTTAACCACCGCCGATAGAATCTATTTAGTTTAGCGATTGGAACATTGCCGCAAAAGCTTGCCAACATTACGTATATATAAAAAAAACCTAGAGAAAAGAACTCGAAATATGTCTGGAAGCATGGGGAGAATGGAATCCGACAATGTGATGTAAGAGGGCGCGATAAGGGAAAAGCAAAACGGACAACTTCCCACTAATTATAGATATATAGCTTAGCATCGAAATCGCATCTCCTTGATATTGATTTCATCAGCTCACTTACTTTAATCTCCTTCAGGGATACCTTAAGTTTTGCTAAGTCAATCGTGGACCGGTTAACCGGAAATATAACTTTCTCCGCAGAATTTCCCCGAGAAATATTAAAACTAAAATAAAAAAAAGATTTTCTCTTTATAAAGGAAATAATTTACTCCTTTCGTTTTTTTTTTCTTTACTTACAAAAGGAAATATGTCATTCATCTCATTTCCTCAATCATGTATTCCTTGCCCCTGTTTTTCTTTCTCGTCTTTCATCTTTCTTTTTTTTTTTTTTAACTTTTTTTTTATGGAAAGAATTACTGACATGGATCAGAAAAACATAATTCTGGGAAATTTATCATGGGTGAAAAGCTACTTTACCTTTTAAAATTTTATAGCTTTTGAAGGGAAGAACTCTCAACTCTCGGAATGACATCAAAGGGAAGCTTATATGTTAAAGGTATACAGGAAATATAAATAAAGGTTATTCAAATCATAGGGATGGTTTTGATGTATGGGAAAGTTAATCAAGAGACAGTTTAGAAAGGGTTTTCATTTATAATTTCTTTTTAACTTTTTTAATAAATACTTTTTGCCTGCCGCGTGACTGAGGGGAAAAGGTGTGATTTTAGGAGCTACGAGTGAGAGAATTTCGACCAATCTGCATTGGCGCAACAATATTTTCAGTCCCAGTCAAAAAATTTTTTAAGGGGCCATATCGCTCAAAAGAAATCTCAGACTCTGAAAAAAGATCTACAATTTTTTCAGTAACCTGAAATATGCAAGCCCCTCTTCCGCTAATACCTTACCGTAGCTAAAACTTGAAGAAAGATACTAAAATACCTAATAATATTTCTTGTTTACTTTGAACGTAACTTTGAAATAAATTATTCACTATTGTTACTGAAAAAAGAAAGTAAACCACAACACCTTTCTCAAACTAGGACATGAAACCTGATATTTGTTACTTGTCAGAGTAGTTTACAAGTTGATTTTAGACGTTAAGAGAGAAATAGTTGTCCAATAATTCACGACTAAATGTTAAAGATTGACATTGAAATTCCTGGAGCAAGGAATTGCAATGCGCAGGACCTCGAAGCGAATTTTAGACGAATTACTAACCCGTAAATATTAAAGTAAACATTAAAAAAATTATTAATGAATGTTGATCACTCATCCGAATAAAAGTGGGCCAATATTAGAACCTTGCGGAATCCCGAAAATAAAAAAACTTAAACATAATTCTGACCACAAAGTTAAGAGGGAATATATTTCCCTTTTTAAAAGAAATCTTATGCAAATTTTTTTTCGTCGGTAATAACCAGTCTTTTATGCCGCAAATCTCTTATTTTATTCTTTTTTATTTTCTTTTTAAAGGTTGGAGACTGTAGCAAGAAAATAAATGGGAAACAATTAAACGGTACTGTTTTTTAAAAATGAGCTAAACGACTCATAAAGCAAAAGCACTTTTATACCGAGTACTATGAATTTTTTTTTCTTCTCTCTCTCTCTCCTGACGGCCTCAACTTATACTAAAACCCTTTTGTTTCATAATGAGAATTTAACAATCTGATTTATGGCAAGCAGTTTTTTTTTTTTTTTTTTTTGGCTTTTTTTAACTTATATAATATTTATAAATAGAAGTTATTTATAATAATTATAGCTTGTCGCCAAAAAGATGGGAGACTTTTTTGGAGTTGGTAAATATGGGGGTCAGGAAATTAAAAGAGAGAAGAGCAAAGGGAATTGAATAAATAGCCTGAGAGATTTAGGAGGTAGAATCGGTGACTAAGTCGATTGCCTGTTTAAAACTGAAAATATTCTCTTATCTTAAATGAAAAAAAATTAATCAGATTTAACTTTTAATTTATTATAATGTCTTCATTAATGATTTGTTTTCTTTCTTTCTAGGTAAGTTCATTTTCTGCGGTATATTTCATTAGATTCAAGTATGTCAGACCCCGTTCATTGTGATAAGGACTCTGTTAGGAAGCAACATCTTAGAAAACTCAAGAAACAGCTTCTAGCTTCAAATCCCGAGTTTGAATTCCGGTAAATCGATCGCCATATCTAATTAGAGTCAACCTCATATCGAAATATGGATTTAGCACCTCGATTTTCAGTCGAGAGATCTTGTGGTGCGGGCGCCGGCTGAGCGGTCCATCGTCACGACGGTGAATGGGAGGGTGAACCCTGCTCTAGGGGCGGCCTAGAAAACGGTGATTGGACGACGTGAGAGGAGATGCCAAACACCTGGGGATAGGAGACTTACAGAGGGTAGTTCTTAATCGCGTTGATGGGAAAGCAGCAACAACGAGGGCAGTAAGACTTCCAGGTCAGAACCACTAGAGTCAGATGCCTAAGTCGTGTCAATGCAAAACCAGAGATTTCGATTTATCGTCTCTTCTAATAATTATTATAACCTCTCACATTATAATTAAAAAACTAAGACCTTCCTCAACAATGAGGAATTTGCAAATTGCACACTGTCTGCTGAAACATTTTCGTTTAAAATTACGTAGCACAAAAAGTCTATTGTAACAAAGCTGAAATATATTTCCAACATGCATTCGTTAAATATGTTAAAAAGCACAAAGATTTTTTTTAATTTCCCCTGAGGAATATGAAAGGCAGCCTACAAGCTTTTTTCATAATTTTTTTATGAATCGGTCGTGCTCGCTACGTAAAAATATATAAACCCGTTTCGAACCAGGTTGATCGTGCTTTTGAAAGATCTCATCCATCATTGTTTCCAGCTATACAGGGTGGAGCTTTTTGCATTTTATAAGAGCTGTCATTCAACGGAAATATGGTATGAGAACCTCGATTTGACACAAAAAGGGATGAGCAATCAACATTATGTAATGTTGTTAAAAATTTATTTGGTGTAATTATAAGCAGGATATGTTTCAATGATTTTTTCCCCGTGTAAATATTTCCAGAACGGGGATTTTTTTTTAAAAAAAAATGAGTTTTCCAACCCCATTTTTAATTAAGTTTAAAATAAAAACGCGTATTCATCAAATTTAAGCGTGTTTTTAATAAGCCACTTAAAAGGAGAAATAAGGGATCAAGGAAGATTGTTGTATTGATGCGATAAAATAAGCTGTCTAGTTTAAGTAAAGCCAGCAGGGGCGGACTGGCTGAATTGGTGCCAAGGACGAATCTCCGTTGAAAAGGATGGGGTGAATGTTGGAAATAATAATTTTTTCAACGACTCCATTCGGCTTTGGCTTAGTTAGGGCTTAAGGCACCAGCAGATTTTAATACGCTCTAATTAGTTAGCATGAATTTTTTCAGCTGTGGTATGTTGAGGCCTATTTCATTACTTCTCGATCGGCTCCAAAAAACATTCTGGAATTATTTTTTTTCGCTAAATGAGAATAGAAACTTGCTTCGTTGGCCTAAGCCGTGCCAGTCGGCTCCCTGGCACGATTACCGAGCTGAATGAAACCAATAAAGGATTAATATCTCTTTTTAATTTCCTAATACAAACCGCCAACGCATGAAAAATAACATTCTCATGTTTTTTTTTCAAAATCTAAAAAAGTTCTTCGTCGATTCTCTGATAAGTCAAAAAATCGAAAGGCAATAAATTTCGAATCGAATCAAAACGATATTATTTATGAGATATCCGATCTTTACAAAATATTGGGGAACAATGAAAATAGTTTTTTTTTTAAAAATTTTTTTTCTTTTGCTCGAGGAAACAAAAGGAGTGCTAAAAGTACATCGTTGTTAAAATCACAAAGCCGAAAAAAAAAGAAAGAAGGAAAAAAAAGGAGAGAGGGAGAAAAATGAAGATTTGGAAAAATGAGCAGAGTAATAAAACACAAAAGTAAACCATTTAATCGCCTTTCATCCCGATTGTTTGGCAGGCGGGAGAAATCTTATTCGCAACGACAACGAGCAAGTGGCTACTCAACCCGGAGCCAACGATCGATAAAATATCTTCACTCTTTCGCTAGTTTCACTCACATTGCTTTTCTTTTTTTTTTCTTTTCGGTATTGTGGGCTTCCTTATTTTTTATTCCTAATCTTTTTCGAGGATTATGGCGTAAATATGATGCATTAAGGATTGTATACTTTCGCTTAGAGCGCGAGAGCTTTCGTATTGATTTAATTTGTTTGAATTTTGTGGAGGAATTTCTTGTGAATAAAAATTTTAAATGGTCTGATAAAAAATAATTGTTTCAGAGGCTAGTTTGAGTGCCTTAAGGGATAGTTTAAGTGCGGAGTGAGTGTGAGTAAGAGCGAAGGACTGACTGGAATGGAAAAGTTTGGGGGAGATCAATATGAAGCAGTTTGTTGGAAAAAGGCTGAGAGAGAAAAATAATTCAGAAGAGATCATCATTTTAGATGTTCGAGGCTGTGAAAGCCTCGACCCCTGTAAAGCTAAGACCTGCTTCCGGAGATTCTCTACAAACCCAAAAAAAGATGCCAGTGGCCACTTCGTACAAGGGCCTTTTTTATGGATGGGGACCTACGAATTTTAGCCACCGCAGCCTTCTAAAATTTTCTTTCTTTAAAAAAATAAATAAAACTCATTTATTCCTCTTTAAAATTCTGTCAAATAAACTTTGTAAAAAAAGAGCTACTCCTATTTAATTAGGTTAAAAAATTCTGGTATAATTTCCTGTCGAATGAAAATTTTTGTAAAAATTCTGGAACGAAAAGTTCCAGCAAAAAATTCGTTGCAGAAAAAATATCCCCTACATCCAAAAAAATAGCTTAAAAATTCTAGTAAAAGTTCTTTGCCAAGAAAATAAGAATGCAGGAAAAAAATTCTCTCCCACAAAAAATTCTGAAAAAATTTTCTCATCATAGAAAAGTGGTGGCAAAAAATTAATGGGCCCCCTAATCCTGTTTTCTGCAAAGCCCAGAAAAGATTGTCACGTCCCTGAGCCACATAAAATCCGAATAAGAAAGAATAAAATGAAGGACACTCTATATGCGGTCCCACGTAAAAAAAATTGAAAAATAAGAAAGAAGCGCTTTGTAGGTTACAGTTATAGATAAAATCCAATAATTCTTGCAATACAAATCCAAAAATAACTTAGTCTTATATGCAAATATGATCTTTGCGTGTTTTATAAGGAAGGCTGTATACTGTGTTACATTGAAACCATAACAAGCGAACCTCCCTTGATTTTGTCTTACCAAGCAACTTGACCTTATTTATTTAAAAAACGATATTGTTAAAAAAAAAGTATTTAATGAATAATGATGTACAAAAATGGTCTTTTTTTTAGTGTGAATGTCACTCTAATGGCATTTGAATGTCAGTTTCGAATGAAATTCAAAAACTGAAAAACTAAAATATATATTTTAGATTCTGATGGGGAAACCAAGCGATAATTGCGATATTTCTGATAATGCGTATTTCCTATTCGTTTTGCAAATTTTCGATTAATCGTTTTTTGCTTTAACGTAAAATGAAAAGCAATTGAATCCATTTAAAATGTCACGATTTAGATACTTGTTTAGTGCTTTTCCCTTTTTTTTCTCCCATCCCTTAGCGTCAGCAGTTAAATACTAAACCCGATCTTTTTTTTTTTTTTTTCAATTTTATTTGTTAAATAATTGCAGGGAAATAAAATTAACGTTTGATTTTTTTCCTAGAGGGAAAGTTTTTTTTTAATGTTGAGAGAAAACGGACCCGACAGGAAAAGTTGAAAAAAAAATTTTTTTTTGAGTAGTTTTAGAGAGTCTAAAGTTTTAAACAACGTTCGCGGTTACATGAAATCCCAAAAGTCAGCTGCCTCGTGAACTAAAATTAGCGGTCACTCCATGACCCAGAACATCATTCTCATGCTCATCTATTTCTTTCGTATAAGCAAAAAAAAAGGGGGGAGGAGGAGGTTAAAGGATGTAATCAGTGCTTTTTTGAGTTAATGAATTGCTGTTCGTGATAAGTTTAAAGAATAATTGGGGGGGTGGGGGAGGAAATGAAAGTAAAGTTATGAGTCTTAGCGCAGATTGAATTATTAAGTAGATATGGGTCTAGTGGGTGCTGTAGCAAAACCAGAGGAAGAGTAGAAAAATTTTATATGCACTAGTGTCATGGACTTCGGTGCGGATGGATAGAAGGATTCACAGTGTAAAAGCGATATAACGTCTTATGGAACAATTTTTTTTCAAGGTTAGATCTCGTATTGATTTTTTACCTCTTTTTACATCTTTTCTCGCCTATTCGTAAGGGAGAAACACCTTTTCTCGTCTATTCGTAAGAGCGAAACACCTTTTCTTGACTATTAGTGATAGAGAAACACCTTTTCTCGCCTACTCGTAAGGGCGAAACACCTTTTCTCGACTATTCGTAAGGGTGAAACACCTTTTCTCGACTATTCGTGATAGAGAAACACCTTTTCTCGTCTACTCGTAAGGGAGAAACACCTTTTTTTGTCTATTCGTAAGGGAGAAACACCTTTTCTTGTCTATTCGTAAGGGCGAAACACCTTTTCTTGTAGAGTTTTTACTTGGACCTGCCTCAGAAGCCTCGCCAGCTACAATTGCCTAACCTAACCTAACCTGATTTGACCTGACTCAACGAGAATGATGAGGAATCTAAAATATTATAAAAATTTTTTCTTTCGATAAAGATTTTGGTGAAACTTAACGCTCGACAGAACCAACAGAAAGAGCAAGACCGCAAGATTTAACAGGAAAAAATAATAAAATTTTCAATGAGGGCGAAATGTCAACTCATCATTCAATTAACTATCCCACGCTCTAAAGCTACATTTACACTCCTTACTATTATAACCTACAGACATCATGATAGAACCTTTCACCTGAATGAATTAACCGTTTCCTTTGAATCCCCCAATACCTCTTGAACCTTTGACCTTTCGAAAATAAGAAACGTGAAAGTATAATAAGACCGATTGAAGGGGAGGGAGAAAAAAATATTATATTAAAAAAGTTTAACCGCGAGCAATACAAGAAAGAACATGTAATAGAAATACAGTATATACATACGTTACGACGACGAAAACATTTTTTCTCCCCCGAAGAAAAAAAAAAGAGAGAATTTTAAATCGGTCAGGATAGGAATAGTGCGTCAGCGGAATCAAATTCAAAAGTCAAAATCATGATTTTAATCCCGTATCAATTCATTTTTAACTGACGTTTAAATTTAATTCACAAACTTGACGGTATCCAAAAAAAACAGTAATTTTTAAATGGAAAAAGGGGGGGAATGATTACTTATATCCTTTTATTAAGTGCTTTCCACGTTTCCAAAAAAAAAGGTTGATCAAATTAATAAAGAGAAGAATAGAGGTTAACCATTGACGATTTTTTATCAGGAATACTAAAAAAGCACAGTTTCCCTCCGCGGAAACTTAAAGAGCGTTATATAAATATTTACAGCTCGAAAAACTCAAACAAGGTTTTTTTTTTCTATGGGTCCATCCTCCTCCGTTAAATGAAAATGCAATTACCGTTTTATATTTAACGACGTTGGTGCCTTTTTTGAATAATTTTCAAGAGAGGGAAAAACCCTCGTTTGCTTGAAAAACACACAGAAGCCGAATATAATGGGATTCTTGTTTTTTTACTGTTTCTGAAATTTTCTAACGGGAAAATGATACTCGTAATAGGCGCGAGAGGTGAAAATTTAAAATTCATTACCGCAGCCTCCCTGTTGTTTTGATTTGCCAGAGTGAAACGAAACAAGCTTGTACATGGAATAGGATGATTCTCCCGACCGCATCGTAAATAACAACCGACGGTGCTTTCTACATTTTATTGTAGAAACTGTCCCTGAAATTGTTTTCTGTTTTTTTTTTTTAAGGTTTCCCCTGCTTTTGACGATAATAACTCATACTTCCGTTACTCCCTTCGGGGTTTTTTTTCCCTACGAACTGGTTGTCCTTCTTCCGGTTCACCGAACGATTTGTTGGGCGAAACGCAATGAATGAAAAAGAAAAAAACGCACAATAGGTTTCATATTATCTCACGAAGAAGGGTTTTTCTTCAAAAAGCATTCATATTTCCCCTCTTTTTTCCTTTTTTTTTTCTTCTTTCAAAGCCTTTTTACCCGTTAGCGTAACTTCTTAGGGTTCCCCCACGGATTTTTTCAAGTGGTCGCGACAGATTTTTAGTGGGATCGGTCTCTAAAGTGTTGTTTCAGCTCCGAATCGGGCAGAGGAGAATCAGCGAAGCGAAAAACCCAACCCGAGCCGACTAGGGAGTCTAATAGAGTTTGGACTCTTCGATGAGTCGTCTGCTACATACGGGAGTGACATCACCATGTTCTCGAACTAATGGTCACCGTGACGGCTCGATAAAAAGCTTATGGTGCTTCCGATCACCGGCCCAAGCCGGCATATGTCAAATAAGTCTCGAGCGATAAATCGCGATCGTTATTATTGTAACGAGATCTCGCTCGAAATTCCTTTGGCATAAGCCACTGAAAAGGTGTTTCGCCCTTACGAGTAGGCGAGAAAAGGTGTTTCGTCCTTACGAATAAGCGAGAAAAGGTGTTTCGCCCTTACGAATAAGCGAGAAAAGGTGTTTCTCTATCACGAATAGTCGAGAAAAGGTGTTTCGCCCTTTCGAGTAGGCGACTTCCACTTCAAAGTGATGGCGGACGCCAATTCGAGAACACGGTACGCACTCTGCAGCAGACGACTCATCTAAGTATCCGTCCACTCTCTATTGCGAACCTCTCAAGAAATCCCCCGTAAAGGCGTAGTTGTTACGCCACTGCTCACCTTAGCAGTTTGATGTAAACTGATTTTATTATTAAATAATGCTTTAGGGATCACGAAGCGAAACCGTTAAAATAATGAACTAATTAGCTGCCATAAACCCTTCATTACCACTGATAAAAGGCGAAACAATCACCGGGAGAAATGCTATTAATTGCTCAAGGGTCAAGGGATTCTTGCTGATGTGACCGATATTTTCGCTGAGATGAGAATACAAAACGTGTTTGTTTACATATTCACTCGGATGAAAACGTTCTCTCTCTCTCCCTCTCTTTTTCATTTAAGAAAATTTTTGGGGGGAACGTGATTTTCAGTTTGATGGATCATTATAAAAATATAAAAGGAGCGTGATTAGGTAACACAAGGGTATTCGATAACTCAATCCCGGGTAAAGCGTGCTTTTCCTTTGGTAATCCATTAGAAACAAGTTAACGTTAAAATATTTATTGTGTGTTAACTGTATGCACGCATGCAATCCCCCTCTTTTCCGAATTTAATTGTCAAGCCATACATCACTTTGTTTCCTTTTTAATTGTAATCTTTAAGGAAAAGTTTAAACGGTTGTTAATTGGGATTTTGAAACGCGAAATGGCTGAGGTTGCGGGAAGTGCCAGAAATAATTATGAGGTTTGGCAATAGTGTGAAAATTTTGCCGCCATGATAATTCGTATGTTGGTTAGTTTTAATTGATATTTTGTAATCGTAGGAGCTGGTAAGGTGCAATCGACACAATAAGCAAAGGGCTGCAAGGGCGAAATTAGGCTTGAAAGGCCAAAATTCGCCTGGGTTGGGTTTGACGAGAGGAAGGATAGAAGAAACAACACAAGAGAGAAAGAAGTATGAACCGGGAAAAACGCAGTGATTGGATATGAGGAGAGAAGAAAGACACCACTAGAGAAAAAGAAGACAACAGAAAGAAAGAAAAGAAGAGAGAAATCATACAGGTGGAAGGGGAAAGAGAGGAGAAAGAGGCGACGGGAAGTAGAAAATGGCAATGGTTGGGCCATGTGTAGGACCAGGAGCGTTCAACACTGAAAATAACGGTAGGATGCAAAAAAGATTAGAACTAGAGAACTGCCAGAACTAGAAGAATAACTAGAATTATAGAAGATAAATAAAGACTTTATTGGTCTGCGCCCAGGAGCGACTGCCGTTCTTCGAGAATAAGGTGTTGAGGACGATTTTTGAACCCAATGTATATTTTGTAACCGGACTCGTACGTATTGAAAGTAATGAGCGGATCCAGAGGCCCATTAAAAGCCTTTCATCACAAGCGCGGGAAATGTAGTACGTGCGCCACCGTCGAGGACTACAAGGAGGATGCTGGACAACTGCCCAACGAGCTCTAGGCCATTAGAAAAGCCGAGGTTGAGTTGGGAGGATACCGTCGTGAGGGTTGAGTCGAAGCTCCAGATTAGAAGGCGACGGCTTAGGATAAATCTGGCTGGAGACAGATCTGGCTTCAAGCCTCATTGGTGGCGGAAATCTCTGTTCACCGTATCAAAAGGAAGAAACCCCCCCATAAATGTTGCTTTGAACAGCTTAAATCTCGAACAAAATGAAACACACAAAAGAGAGAAAAAAATGAAACGAAAATCGATCGCATTGAAACATTTGAAATATACTGTAAGGGAAGGATGGAAAGATGAACTGATAAAACGACAAATGCAGAAGGATTAAGAAAAGGTTAAAGGAGAGAAATATTTCAGAAATGATTTTGCAAAGATAAAATCGAAATGGATCTTTGTTTTTGAATGATCAATGAAAATAAAAAAAAAATTTAGCACGTCGAGAAAAATTATTAGTTTGGACTGAGAATCAATTACTCAAAATCAACAATTACGTACTGTAAAATATACTGCACCTCGTAAAATAAAAAACCCTCATTATGAAGCCTTACAAGCTGCTTTTTCTTTGTAATAACAGAATAGAAGCTAAAAAGACATTAGCTAAAATAAATGAGGGCCTGAATAATGACAGCTCGTTTCAGATATATCAGTCCAAGCTAAAGAAAAGTCGGTAACATTAATAAAAATAACAAAAACGAGAACACGTGCGTCTTGAAAACGGGAAGGGGGAATCAATACATATTACTGCATTGCTGTCAATTGTTTTTTTTTTTTTTTCCAGTAAGTCAAATGTTTCATCAGGCGAAAACAGTCAACACGTTCAGTATTGTACGAGTATCCCAGTGATCACCGATTCAAAACTATTGAACATAAAGCTCATCGGATTTTGTTTCTCATTCAGCAAGTTTATCATTTCGTCAGTGGGATTTTGCAAGATATCGGAAAAATATCAGGTGAGTCGTATTTTCTTTATTGTCTAGAGTGATGTGATGTGAATGAGGAAGGGCAAAAATGTCGTTGATTGTTGGTGACCTAAATATTAAGTAACAGCTGACTCGCCAAGATTCAGAGTCTGGCTGTGAATTAATCTATTCTCCAAAAATTGTTTGACTCGATTAGCATCTATTCACAATTTCAGCACCACCATTTTCAAATAAAATGGTACACGGCTTTTATAATTAAATAGTCAAATATCGACGCTATTTAGCTGCACTAAAGATTCTGAAAAAGTCTCAAATTTTGAAAATCGAATAACTGATTTTTGACTGACGATGACCTGATTCGGATTTAATTGTTTTAAGTTAGAAAATAACGCGTCTTCTGCGGCCACATAATTTGAGTTTGTCCTTTGCCAGTCAAAAAGCAGCCATTTTTATGGTGGCTTACTGACCCAAATTTTCTGAGCGCCGAAATAAAATACAATCCCAATCGTGCTAAAATGTATTTTTTAGCTGCACCTTATTTACCAAAATTATTTACTTATAAATTTTTCGAGTGTGAGGTTAATTCGGGATGGGGGGGGGGGGGGGGAAGGATGTTCGAATGACAAATGAAGGAAAAAAGTGTGTTCTGCCTTATTTTTATGTTGTTTGTGATGGACTTTCGATGAAAGAATGAAAATACGTTAAAATCATGAAAAAGGGAATCATTTATTTATTTATTGCTAAAACCAACAACTGAAGATCCTTAAGACTTTTTTGTATTCTTATGGAAATTGTAAGTCGAAATTTAGCACATCGGGCCAAGATTTGATGTCCGTAATCGGTAATCCGCCACTGGATTTTTTCACGATTTCAATTTCAAAACGTCATTCTCATTCGATATCGATACTGTCTGTATAAAAGTGACGAATAAGCCTACGCCACGAATGCCAAGCCTTTCGTGATTTAAACTCCGCATGTGGTGACACATGACACACAAGTCTCTTGCTTAAGGTATGTATCATCGGAGCTATCCGCGATGGTTCGAGTGACAGGAGTAAAAATGACCTAGTGAAAATGAAAATTCCTTATTCATTTTCACTTTTTCCTTCGAAAAAAAAAAAAATAAAAATCAGGCCGGAAAGATATTTTTAGAGCCATTATTGAATCAAATGAGTAGGGTAAAAAAAAATAACATTTTGTTTGCTCATGAGAGCATAATTCCTCCTCTTTTCCCGTCCTAACCTCTCCAGAGATTTGAAGTATGCGGTTATGGGTCATTTGCTAAAAGCGTTTTTGATTAAATTTATTTCGGGATGGCGAATGTGTTTTTTTTTTCTAAACCGGAAATTTTAAACAAAAATTTTCGGGATCGTACACCATCTCCCCTTTTTCGCATCCACCTGAATCGTTACTTTTTATCTTGACACGAAAACATCATGTCTACTTTCTAATCAAGTTTTGATCCGGAATGTAATTATAATAAATTAAAATGAAAATCATTTTCATAACATCTTTTCTTTTTTATTTATTTGTGGGGGGAAAATGAAAAAGGGGGAATTTTCGAAGCACTCACCCTGCATTGACGGAAAGCCTCCTGTGCAGGCTCCGGACGGACATTTTGCCAGCCTTGTGTCACACGTGAGTGTTAAGATGGAACTCGAAGGGGGCCGTTTGAGGGGCGCGTACAATGAAAAAGGCCCCAAGGGAGCAGCCCCTAGCATCGCACTTTCAATACAGGCACAATGTTGGACGCGAACTCGCGTTCGCGGGCGCGATACATCCTTACGCTTCCTCGGCCCGGACACCACTCACGAACGATGTCGCGATTTTGAGTTCTCAGCGCTGCGCGCGGAGGAAAATTTAACAATATCGATTCAATTTACATGGCACAATGTGACGACACATCTGCTCTACATGAGAATTTTGTTCTTTTGTATCCAATGTTCGGCGACTTCTCTTCCCCAATTTCTCCATGCGGGATTACCCCTTTGTTATCACACATTCCATTTATTGCTGACTTTCACTTTAAATAAATGATTATTAAATAGGTCATTTCGTGAAAAGCTTCAAGTTTTAGAAGGTAAATTACGTGATGTTTAATGCGATATGGCATTTTAATTGTTGTCTTTTTTTTAAAAAATAAAAGGGGGAAATGGAATTATTAAAATTGTTTAGCTGTTTAAGAAGGAAAAAGAGATTTTTTTGCCTGGAGGAAAATAATGGAATGAATTGAATAATTAAATCATGTTCATTTTCGACCGCGATAAATCTTATTTAAGGGGAAGTTTAAAATTTATTATTTATGGATGCGTCAATAATGAAAGTTCAAAAGAATGCGAATAATAATGAGTTTCTTTGGAATTAGTAGTTTTACTGCAGTGTAGAAGAGTTGGGCGTTTTTCTCAGGCTAAGTAGTAATTTAGAAGTAGCAACTGGCTGGAGATAGAGATACGATTACATTGGTGGGAATAGAGAGCCATGCGCCGATCTACGTTTTTTTGGCGGCCAGTCCGATAAAATTGACCCAATTGGCGGTGGCGCTCAGAGTCATCTCGAGACCTGAGGATTAAACGGTACTATCTCAGGTTTGGAATTGACTGAGCGCTGCACAAGGTAAACACGCGGCACTGGAGTCAGTTGGAAACTAGAGACAGTACAGTTTAATCCTCAGGTCTCGATCTCTGCTTGCAGCGGCAGCTAAGCAACTCCCCGTGGAACCACAAATTTTGCAGAGATATTGCAGTAATGTTGCCGCAACAGTGGCTACAACGCTGTAATATTACACAATGTCTCTCTACAACAATTACGGTTGTACGTGTCGGCGCAACTGTTTTTGTAGAGAGGCTGCCCCGGCACTGTCGACGCGCCATTCAGCATTTTTAAGAAGAATTTAAAAGTAAAGTCTTCTTCTTTTTTCAACCTACATCCGTACACTGCAGAACGAAGGTTTCCTTCAACCTTTGCCACACTTCCTTGTCTTATGCTCTTTTCCTTGACAAGGAAAAGAAAAGTAGTAACTTTTTCACGCATCTAAAATTATTTTGTTTCACCTCCAGTGCGGAGATTGGCCCCTTCTTGCCATAATCTAAAAACATGCACTTGGTGTCTCCCTCGGCAGCGGAAATAAAACAGAATAGCTAACTCTGACATTGTCGCTCTACTCGCTTGTAAACTTTCTGCCATTATTAAAAGTTTATACCATCGAGTTTTCAGGTCGTTTCTTAAAAACCACATGCTGGGGCGGCCTTTTGCCTTTGAATTGCACCTTCGAATTTTTTATCGCCCACAATTGACATAATGCTCTTGACGTCACGAATCTGAAACCTACATTCAGCTTATATAATTAAGCCTCGATATTGATTTTGCATAACCTGCGCCTTGATTTGCTTCTGCATAAGCTAAGAATAGGTGAGGGGACCAGAATTGATTTTGCCTATCCAGTCGAAGGAAAGAGCACGATATAGCCTATGAGGAACTCGGACATAAATTCATCCGCTAGGGTCGCTAGAGAATGTCGTCTGCTTTAATAGTCAAATTAGAGCTTTTGTTTACTTTCAACTTGATCGGATCACGGCAATGTAGCCGCCATTTGACCGTCAAAGCAGAAGATATGCACTAGCGTTCCTGGCGGATGGCGGCGTAACTTTTAATGAATAAGGCATTTTCGGCGTCAGGAAAATTTTTCTGGCGGCGGCGTCACTTTAAATGAAACGAATCGTCTGCGGCGGCGCAAGACTTTTCATACAGTCATCCGCTAAAAATATTCTAACAGTCGTCGTCCCATAGGAAGCTAGCTGACTCCCATTGAAAGAAACTGTAAGTTTTTACCGATTCCTGATTACTGAAGACCGATTTTCTGAAGTATAATTTTCTTTCGGACCTTTATTTCTGCCGCTTAGTAATAGACTCTGATCCTAGCAGCCGCCTTCTTAATTTTTCAATCGATTATTAGAGAACACACCAACGCAGCAATTAAAGAAACGCTATTTTTTTAGGGTGAAAAGAAAAAAATTATGAGAAACGTTTTTCTAAACGAAAACATAAAGTTTGAGCTGATGTTTAAATTTCCTTATGCCTTTATCAGTTTTTTTTTTGTTATTGTTATTCAATAAGTCGCGTCGCATTGTTTGCATCAATGATTTTTATATCAACAGGCGGGAAAGTGCTTGTTTAGTAATTCATGTAAACTTAATATTGAATGAACTTTCTGCACCATTTATTCATACTCCAATAGGTTCCTGAGCGAGAATTCCATCTTATAAAGGAAGGAGACAAGCTTTTAAAAGGAAATTTATTAGAGCTAATTTGTAAAATTAATTCCTTTTCTCTTATTCCACACATTAAGAATCACCTACACAACAAAATGATGCAAATATATGCTTCTAATTCTGCACGGGGAGCAATTTGTGGCTTTCTTGATAATTTATCTTATCTTATAGTCGTTGCATCCGATACTTTCCTTTGCAGCTTTTGGCAATAGATGTAAACTAGGGGGATCGGTGAGATTTAAAAAAAAATAGAAAAAGGCTAAGTGAAAGAATTTGCATTGCCGGAAGAAAGTTGAGCGAAGAAGGATTTGGAAGGTTCAGGAATCACAATATCCGATCGAAAGACATCTTGGGGCTTTTCCAGCCAGCTGAAAAAAATCTGTTGTTCTGTGGTTGGCTAAAAAAGCCGTTTGAGATTACATAAAGGATCTTACGAATTTTTATTGACCTAAGTTAATTTATCATCAGCACAAACATTAAGTGGGGAAATTCAAGTTTGTTTTCTCTTTTGGGATATGGCCGGAGTCATCACTTTAATGTGTCTCGCTATTTACCTCCAGGGATTCCCCGGTTGCTAATCCAACTTCGTCGATGTTATTGGCCATTTAACGGTTTTGAAGTAACATTTTAAGATTTTGCAAGCTTGAAATTAAAAATCTTAGACAATTTTTTTGAAATTTCGAAAGATATATTCTGTCTAGGCCAAAATTTTATGAGGATCTTGAGCATGGCACAAGATTTTGCCCCCTGTTCACTTCAATTGTTTTTTGCTGTGCGGATTTAATGATTAATCCAATCCAAATTTCTAGAAAATAACTCCCTGGAAATTTGAAGAATTTAAATGTTTAGAAAAGAAAGAAAAGTAAATAATTTTAAATTTTTTTTATTTTCAAATTGATGAATTTACAAATTGAAAGACATTAAATTATTATCGGAAGTCCAATTAATTCGTTTGAAAAGTGATTTTAAAAAGAGACTCTTTTGAATAAAGTGAAGATTTTTCTATTCAATTGTTCGCTAGGGTCAATTTAGGGCTTTTGCCAATTTTATAACTACCGTGTTTTGTTTTGTAAAAGCGTTTTGATGCCAAATAACCCTTTGAAGGGTACTACAAAATTTAGAATTTCAGAAACAAAAATTAATCATTTTTTTAAAAAAAATTTAAACTTTTTCAACCCTTAAAAATGTTTTTTAAAAGAATTTTTTGATTGAATTATTGCTTAATTTAGTAAAAGGACTCAAAAAGAAATTTTTTATATTTCAAAATTTCGGTATTGATATAAGCTTTTTGTGTGCATTATTTCAGTCAAAGAAAAATTTTCATCCGTTAAGTTTTTAGTGGCCTAGAAATAATAAATATCTACGATTCTACATTTTTTCTTTTTTAAATTAATTTTTCAAGGAATAATATCCTTTTATAAAATTTACTTTTTAATTTTTTAAATTTGGCCTTATCAATTTTTCTTTAGCCAATTCTAAATATTTTAATGAAAGAACTGATGGACGGATTTTTGTTAAAAACTTAAATTCTTAAATAAATATACCCAAACAGCCTCGTGACAAATGAGAAAATTAAACCCTGATGACGAAAAATTTATGGTCTTTTTGGGCCTAGAATTCTAGGCTCAATTTTTTTTGGCCACCTGTTCAAAATTTTCAGGATCTTTTTTCACTAAAGTAAATGTGCACCGCACAAAGTCATAATCCACATTTACTGTGAAAGATGGTATAATTTAGGCTTGTCACCTGAACCCTGAACTGGGAGGGGCCCAAAGAATAAGTATCATCGTCATCAATAAACTCTACCAAATTTTTATAGACACGCTAAAGCTGAGGATTAAAAAAATTTTCTTTGACTCTTTTATTTTTCCGGGATTTCCCTGCTTAAACTCATATCAACAAGATAAACTATTATATCCCCGGAGGCGTATAAACCCGGTATGAAAGACAGTGGTATCATTTAATTCATTCATAGCTAAAGTTATCATTTTCTCAGCAGCTAACGGGTGCCACACGCCGAACGTGCAGCTAGAATCCTCGAATTCGTCGAAATAGTGACATTTTTTCGTAAGGCGAACCGATGGTATATACTCGAAGACGTCCACTTTATCACAATGAGGAAGCATCAAAGCGATTCCTGGAAAAAAAAATTGAGGGTATTACCCTTGCGAAAAAATTTTCCTTTAAATTTATTTGTTATCTGAATACCTAGAAATCCGGATGACGGTGGATTCCTTCTTATCCTCAACGGCGTTAGGCTTTGTACGTAGTCCCAGATTCGCCATACCGAACGCGGATCCAGTATGAAAGATTCTAATTCCGGATTTGAAAGTTTGTGCCTTGCCCACGATCCAAAAAAATCAAAATCCGGTTTTTCGTACCACTAAAAATATTAATTACATATCCATTAGCTTTGTAATTAGTATAATTCATTCATGAAATGAAACCGCAAATATCAAATTGATTTTCAACGAATTAATCCTCTCGACGATGGGGAAATATAATAATAATAATAATAATAATGATATCTCATCTCTTGGGAATTTAATCCGAAAGGGGTGAAATAATAAACGGTTGAATTTTCAATTTATTGACATTTTTTTAATTATTAATGTGGATTTGAATTTGAAAAATGAAATGTCAAACATTTTGTAGGAGTTATTGAGGGCGGTACAGAAGGATATGAGGGAGGAGGGGAAGGGCCAAGGTCACAAGATTAGGGAAAGGAAAATATTAGGAAGTGCTAAAAAATCGGATGTGCTTGAATGCTCGATGCATAAGTTTGAACTTTTCATTGCCAGGTTCGAATTTGGCCAAGAGTCAAGTGTCTTGTTTAAAGAAGTTATTAAAGCCCACCATTAGCCAAGAGGATTTTTTCTTGAACTTAAACCCGAGTGCCCATAATTGTAACGGAAAAAGTCAATGGCCGGTTCTTTACCTACCTGCTGTAGTGTTGCCGAATAATTACTAGGGTCCCAAACGATTATTGTTACATTTTTGTATAAGGAATTGGTTGTGAATTGAAATTCATCTTTTGTTACAACTTGAGAGTTGACTATTCTTACTGAAGTTTTCGTACCGACGTCATCTTCGTAGCTTTCAGTTGGTGCGTGATTAAATCGAACTACAATCTCGTGGTTATCTGCAACAAAATATTATAATCAGGGAAGTGCACAAGTATTTCGGTTTTTCTCTTTAAAAAATATTAGTGTGAATTTTTCCTGCGCAATACGCTGTAAGTGATTTCGTTTGTTGTATAGGCAACGTGCTCGTGACGTCACGAATCTAAAACCTATATTTAGCTTATCTATATTCGAGACCTCAAGTTGATATTGCATATCCTGCGCCTTAATTCGCTTCTGCATAAGCTAAGAATAGGTGATTGTCCTCAAATTGATATTGCCTATCCATTCGGAGGAAGGAGCTCGACATAGCCTATTAAACGCTGATTCGGAAGGTTTTTTTTGTTTGGGACTCAGTGTCGTTTATAGGGCTGAATCACTAGTTCTGGTAAGCTCTGATAGATGACGATGTATAACGGCGAATAATATTACAAATGCCGCTATATTTTTATATCATTTTTAAATGTAACATAATCGCACATTTTCCGGGTTTTATTCTGCAGTGTGCACCTGTACATAAACAGTATTTTTACTTATCAGTATCTATTGTTTACGTAGATTCTTCGCGGCAATGTTCACATTTTAAAAGTAGCTATTGTTCGTTACAAGTTTTAGAAACACCTTTAAAAACCAGTACGGCTATGGCAGTTTCATTGGTAGGATGTTGCGGTAAAGTTTTAAATTATTTTTTTTTTATCTAATGATAGTCGATTTTTCACATCGTAATTTTGACTAAATATTTAGTTCATTTGAGCTGATATTTTTTGGGAATTCAGTAAAAAATTTTAATGTAATTTTGCGGACAAAGGTCCATTAGGCCTCCACTTCGGATTCTAAATTAAACGTTAAATTCACTGTCAAGGCTGTGTCTTTTAATAAGATTGTAACTACCTGTAAGCCGGAAATGTATTAGTTAAGTTCAGGACTTACTTAGTTTCTGAGTGGAAAGTTTTTTTTTTTTTTTTTTTTGTTTTTTCGGATATAAAGAAAAAATTGACCGTCTAACAAAGTGGATGACGAATTTTTTGTCACATCATCAACCTAATTGGTTTTTTTGTTTTAATTTTGCAAAATTTAATTCTTTTGTTTATTTTATTTTATTTCTTTTTAGGTAAGTGCGAGAAAGTAATGTAGGAAACTACGGTCTTCCAGGTTTTACAACTTGGGGTTTAAGTTGTGACTCCGATATTGAATGCGAAAATAGTTCATGGTCCACAACTAAATGATCCAGGTGACGTAGCAGCCATCCAATCGCATCATATACAGAGTATCACTCACGGGCCTCTGGAGCAACTAATGTTATTGGAAGGTCGCCAACAGTCTTAAAGTGCTTTGCATGAACAAAAGTTTATTCAAAATCGGAGTTTCTACATCTATGGATATCGACAAGAGCTACCTAAAGAGATCCTAAAATCGAGCCCGTAGTCGGATACGACCCGGCTGTGACCAACTTACCGAACTTCCCCTTATTCTCCGACAAACGCTAGAGTTTAGAGGATCCCCCCCCCCCCCCTTTTGTTGTTGGAGATCTGTTTCAATACCTGTCTACTACCGTTGAGGTAGTAGCAGAAGGTCGTCGGAAGAGCGGCGGGAAGCTACGCGATGAGGTGGTGTCTTTCCGAGGCCACCAATGATTCCGGGCTAAGTCCGACCTAGGCTTGAAGAAGCGAGTGGTAATTCGAAAGAATGCCGTTCTACCTTTTCGAAACGCGACAACTGGCGATCTAAGACTTGGAAGTTCGTGGAGGGAACAACAAACCTCATAAGTGGCTGCACGCACGGTCAATATCGAACGCCCTGGGCCGGGCGGTCCGACTTTCGGGATTTTGGGCCACGCCATCGGGTCGGGTCGGACGCAGATATAATACGATTCAATTCAAAAAACTGGCAAAGTGGACTGGCAAAAAGTTTTCTTAATCTTCATCAACTTACCAATTAAAGATCCCAGTCTCGAATTCAGGAGCGACGCAGCATTGCTTACAATCGCACAAGACTCATATCTCCTATTATTAAACAATATTTTCTCCCCTAAAATATTCCCAAATTCTAATTTATTAAACGGAGGATCCCTCCTAGTCAATGTTCTAATCCCCGTTTTTTTTAAAAGGCATTTTAATTCATCCGGCGAAAAACTTTGATATTTACTCCTCGGCCCGTTATAACTAACAAAATAAGGATTATCCGTTTTAAAAACGCTGCTTTCTTCGTGCAGCACCCTTCTCATCTGCACGAACAAATCATTTTTAAACGAATTCAACTTCTTCTCATCCTTCGGTATAAACAACGTGCAATTCGGAAAATTAGGATCGCAGGTTTTTCTTGCGATGGGCCTATTTCTCGGATGACTTCTTTTATTCACGATCGCTTTCCTCTGATCCGGAATGTCCGGTTTAATTTTTTTAATTTGTTGAGCGTTTTCATTTCGCGATAACGGTTCGTAAAAAACGACTTGATTATCCCGGTTGAATGTTGTTTTCTTATGGAGGAGGCTTCGTATATGAGTTTGCTTAGCAGCGTGATACCAATATTGTGAGAATATGAGGTAGATGTATCCGCACATGCCAAGAAATCCGAGATTTATGAAAACCCATACCGATATGGCGACGGCTCTCATTTTGATTGTTTCACCCCATCAGATTCCGTACCGTTTAAATCGCCCACTAGAAGAATAAAATCAAGGGAAATGCAGGAAGTGTTACGTTAGAAAGAAAGCATGAGATCCGCACGGGGGATTATGTATAATTTCCATTATTTCCCCATTATTTTTTTTTCTTTTCCTAAACTAAGCACTGACACTCGTTCTTTAATATCACTGACATATCCTTGGCTAATTTTAATATTTAGAATTTAACTTAATTTAAAGAAACATTAGTTTATAAATATAAAACACTTGCAAATAGAGATGTTATTCGCGTCCATGTTGTGAGATCTCAACACGCATGGCTGAGCTTATCGATTTGACGCAGCACGTGGTATAAAGTTTTTAAAAATCGCTTTTTAAAGTTATTTTCAAGTTTTCGTTTTCAAGGTTTTTCTTGATTTCTGAAGGATTGATAGTATTGTTTGTTGATGTCCTTCAGTAGTTTTAAAGTAATTTTGTATTTCAAAGTAATAGGAGTTCCAGTATGTAGAAATTTTCTTTTTTTATTGCTAAGGAAAAATTAATGAGCTTTGTTTTGGCGGTGCGTAGTTTTGATGCCATGAATTTTTAATTTTTAGATTATTTTGAGGTTAGCTTTTGTTGCTTTCTCGTTGCTTCTCTGCAAGTTTAATATGTTTTGCTCCTAGGTGGCGGAAAAAATGGCGCAAACAAGAGCAAGCTTGCACTGTAGAATGATAAAATTATAATTTTAAAATTGTTACTTCCGAGGGTGAGTTTATTTTAAAGCAAAAATTATGTAAAAGATAATGCAAGCTTCTAGAAAGCTAGCGCAAGCTTGCACCATGAAATGGCAAAGTCAGAATTCCAAAATTTCAACTTCTCAGGATGAGCTTTTTGAAAGCCAAAATTACGATTAAGGTGGTGCAAGCTTCTAGAAAGCTAGCGGAAGCTTGCACCATGAAATGGTAAAGGCTGAATTCCGAAATTGCAATTTCCCAGGATGATCTTTTTTTCAAAGCTCTGTAGCTTCGTTATCACGTGCGTTGCAAATGTCGGAATAACTGGCGCAAGTCACCGCAAGCTCGCAGTGTCGAATGGCTAACAAGCCAGGATATTAAAATTCGAGCATCCCAGGGTGAACTTGTTTTCAAAGTTTTGTTTTGTTATCTCATGTGGCGCAAGCTTCAGTATTGCGGGCGCAAGCTTGCGCAATCGAATGGCACAGTCAGATTTTTGAAATCTTCGCCTTCCAGAATTTTGCTCCCAGGTGGCGGAAAAAATGGCGCAAATAAGAGCAAGCTTGTACTGTAGAATGATAAAGTTAAAATTTTAAAATTGTTACTTCCGAGGGTGAGTTTATTTTCAAAGCAAAAATTATGTAAAAGATAGTGCAAGCTTCTAGGGTGGTGGTGCAACGTTCTAAAGTATTGGCGCAAGCTTGCACTGGCGAATGGCAAAGTCAGAATTCCAAAATATCAACTTCTCAGGATGAGCTTTTTTGAAAGCTCTGCAACTTATATATTTACGGTGGCGCAATCTCGGGGCTTTCTGGTGCAAGCTAGCGCTAGTGGGGGCAGTTGATTCATTTAAAAGAAATTCAGCTTTCGAAAGTCCCAGATTGATTTTACAGATTTTTATTTTTCTTCGTTTTAAGTCATTTTAAACCCATTTCAGCTGTAGCTCCCAAACACCAAGATGGCACCCTAGTGTGTATAATCATTCATTAATCATTGAAAAAATTTAAATACTGCCCAAAAATTTGGCGAGAAATTTCACCAACATTTATTTCAATTTTAAATAAAACTGAGCTCAGCTTAATCCATTTGATTAAAAACAAAACGACTACTAGAATAATTTTCAATTTGAAGTCTGTAACAAAATTTTCACATATTGGCAAAGAATTCGTGTTATCCCATGAAGTATTTGAAAACAAAAAAAAAGGCAGTGGTCTGCAAGGCCCATATAGTGGCCTAAAAATAAATCCGGCTTCATTTTTAATTCTCGGATCAAGAAAATTAGCCTTGATTTTTTATTTTAAAATTTAGGCCAATATTAAGCCTTGTTTTAAATACTGCCTGGTTAGGCAGGAGATTTCAGCCTCGTGGAGACCACTACAAAACCATCACTGTCACTTCGTTTTTTTTTTACGGACGACCCAATAAAGCTTCCACCGAAAACGAAAGTTTCGACTTTGATTTAATTAAGTTTTTGTCCTGCGAACCCGTCGACGAAACTTGATCTTTACTACAATCATTTTTCTCGCATTCCGTTTGGCTTAAATTATGTTGAGATAATAACGAAGGTATGTCATTAGTTAAACACCCATCATTGTCACACATCACATCCGAAAGTATAGAATTATTCAAATAAGATAGATTGACGGGGGAATGAAGTGCTGACGACTGTCGCCTTGAAAAAACGAAAGGATATCGCGTTTCTAATGTTTGAAAAATGGGAGACCAAAACGGCGATGGGGCCATTTCGAGGTCCTTGTCTGCGAACGCTTTCCTTCTTCGTATTCTTTCAGTTATGAACGAGCTTCCCCAAGGCGTCTTGAAATGCTCCTGAAAATCTTAATCCCAGAGAATTAATCTCATGAAAAAATATTTTGGCCAAAATTATTGGGACACTTACTCTGTAAAATTTCTCTCGTTGTTGCTGCTTGTTGAAGTCTTCTAAGATGTCTTTGATATGTTCTTTTTTTAATTAATAATTCTTCAGCGCATCTCATCATATTTTTCCCGGAATCGTGATGTTGGTAACTTTTAAAAAAGATCGTTTTTTTAAAATTTAAAAATTGGCTAAAATAAAAAACTGAACTTACCGGCGAAGTGCCACTTGAGCAGCCATTACCCTCTGCCTTTCCACGACCAATTGACAATTCGGGCACTGACATTCCCTCCATCGGCATAATTTTTTGTGTCCTTTTAAACAAGATATCACACCGTGATTTCGACAGCGAGCACATTTAGGAGTTCTTAAGAGTCTTTTTTTATCACCGTCTGTTAAATGTTTCTTCTTATCATTAACTATAATTTTTAAATTCATTTTTTAATTTAACATTACTGGAAAAGAAAGTCGCGAAGAAAGAACCGTTAGACCCGAACGTTAAATCTCGATACAAGTCAAATGTGAATTGAGTGAGGAGAGACATCATCTCGAGTTAAAGGATGAGGATCCTAGCAAGCTAAATATAGATAGTGCTAAAACGATTAAAAATCTGTCTCGCAACACTCTTTTCAATATGAAGAGGGTGCGCGAATTGGGTTTGAGCGTTTTTATGTATTTTTTTTAAAAATTTTCTTTCGGCACGGTTGTCAAAAACGAATTATTATTTTTCTAAAATGCCGACAAAAATGGACTTCACTACTCGATTAGGGACTAAATAAAGGTCCAAAAATGATGGACACCAAAATCGTACCTGATCGGCTTGGCGAAATATGGCCAAATTTAATTTTACCATATAAGACGACTATAGCCAATTCTTATTTAACATTTCGCGATTTAGTTCCTCACCTGATTTTTCTTTTACTTTTGGTCAAGAAACTTCGTTCGTGGATTTTTACATTTTCCTGATCACGTTTAAAGGCGTTTCAAAACCATTTTTTGCTAAAATTTGGCCATTTTACTAAACGAACTTGAAAAATCTTTCAGAGGTTTAATAGTAGTGCCAAAATTATCTAATCCTATATTTTCGACACCGTAGAATCCGAAAATGGCGATATAATTTTCATCAACTTATCTGCAAAACGGCAAAACATAGGTTTGGCCAAAATAAATCGAGATTTTATTCCCAAAACTTTAAAATTTTCCTAATTCTTGGTTTTCTGCCACAGTAATTTTTTGAAGTAATGACCCGTACACGTTTTAAAGGTCGTAGAACCCAAAAATGATGGATTAAGTTTTGGCAAAATAAAAGCAAAAGAGCAAAATTAAGTTTTGCTCCTACAATTCAAATTTTTTCCACTGAAATTTCCTTACATATTATTTTATTGTTCTAAATTGCATCTATTAATGTCGGAAAAAGTTTCTTAGATACATTTTTAAGGATGTAGACCTAATAAAAGCAATTCGAAATATCTCTGAAAGATTTTTCAAGTTCGTTTAGTAAAATGGCCAAATTTTAGCAAAAAATGGTTTTGAAACGCTTTTAAACGTGATCAGGAAAATGTAAAAATCCACGAACGAAGTTTCTTGACCAAAAGTAAAAGAAAAATCAGGTGAGGAACTAAATCGCGAAATGTTAAATAAGAATTGGCTATAGTCGTCTTATATGGTAAAATTAAATTTGGCCATATTTCGCCAAGCCGATCAGGTACGATTTTGGTGTCCATCATTTTTGGACCTTTATTTAGTCCCTAATCGAGTAGTGAAGTCCATTTTTGTCGGCATTTTAGAAAAATAATAATTCGTTTTTGACAACCGTGTCGGGTGAAAAATTGTAAGAAGTGGTTACGTGACTTTGGTCGTCTGTTGTAAGTTGAGAAGAAGTAGTTGATGTAATAAATCGTTTTTGGCCGAATGGAAAATTTTCAAGTTTGGAAGCAAAATCCCATTGGCTGGGAGCTTGTCGAAATTTCGGAATGGGCTTAACTTGTTTCGGGTCTATTATTTTCCAAAATTATCAATTTTTCAATTCGAAAATGGCGGCCAAATCCGAGATCATAGCAGCTTCCAGTTTTCAAAATGGCAGACGGCTTATCGAAGTATCCAGTGGGCTCTGTATAAGCGTCATTTCACCGAAATCTTAAGGTAGAGGCCTCCACGGGCCGGGCTGGTTTAGTAAAAGTTACGGGCCGGACCGGGCCGATGTTTCTGAAACTAGGCAACGGGCCGGGCAGGCCACGTTAATTTTACATAAAATTTTTTTTTCGTTGCGAATCCAAACTTTGTAAAGTAAGCGTTCGACATTCTGAACTTTCAGAACAATAGGCTTGCAGCCACGACAGTAGCAGAATGTTTTGAAAAAAATAAATAAATAAACAAACATGTCAAAATTTAAAGTGTGAGATGTAAAGAAGAGTTCGAGAGTAAAAAAGACGGTCCGGAGGAAGAAATCAACAAGTATTTAAATATGAATATTGAGTCTCCAGTTGAGATTACTCAATTGTTACAATTTTGGAAGAAAAATGAATCAAATTTACCGGCTCTTGCTAGATTGGCCCGCCACATTTGCAGTACCCCTGCAACTAGCGCAGCCAGTGAGCGATCCTTCAGCTCTCCTGCTTGCGTTATAAGCAACCGGCGGGCCAATCTAGCTCCGGAGTCGGTAGATGCTATTTTATTTTTACATAAAATATAATCATTTTATTTGTGATATATTTTTGATTGTCACATAATGGTTTTTTACTTTCGAGCGGAGTGAGAAAGTTTTGTGCTCGAGAGAGGGTGAATTCCACTAAATTCGGGATTGCTCTTCAAATATTTGGCGGAGGGAAAATGTGGTCCTGTCAGTTTATGAAGATTTCAATGCTCTTTCGAACGATATAAAATACTCCCCGTAAAGGTGTCACTAGAATTTGAAAAAGGTCAAAAACATAAATGTCTGGATTCCATCCGTGCAGCGCCATATGGATGATATATTATATGATATATTATAATATACAATATATGATATATAGTATATAATATATAACTTATGAGTTATTACTAATGACTTAGTCATAAGTCACTTATGACTTATCACTTATGACTTAGTCATAAGTCACTTATGACTTATCACTTATGACTTAGTCATAAGTCACTTATGACTTATCACTTGACTTATGACTTAGTCATAAGTCACTTATGACTTATCACTTATGACTTAGTCATAAGTCACTTATGACTTATCACTTATGACTTAGTCATAAGTCACTTATGACTTATCACTTGACTTATGACTTAGTCATAAGTCACTTATGACTTATCACTTATGACTTATATACTATATACGTTCCGTTACGTTCCGTTACGTTACGTTACGTTCCGTTACGTTACGTTCCTATATACTATATGTTCGATTTGACAATATGTCTATGAATTCTCCGCATTCAATACATGAAAAGCCGCGAGAAAGTTCGTGACGCCCAGCGTCACCGTCCCACCTGTTAAAAATTCATTGGGAAACGGGCCGGGGTAAAGATTCACGGCCACGCCAACGGGCCGGGCCAAAACTCAGACGGGTCGGGCCGGGCCGGGCCGCAAATTTTCGACCCTATCTTAAGGGAAAACACTCTTCATCTTTGAGGAGGCAAAAAAATCACGCAAAGCTTAGCTTATAGAAGAAAAAAATTCTTGGAAGAGAGCCTTCCTCCCCAAATAGCGCAAGAATGAACGACCTTTCTTTTAATTTTTTCAGAATTTTTGAATCTTTCAATACGTGTCCCAGTTTTGCAAATGCCCTCGATACAAGGCGCACCCTTCCAGTTGTCAAGACCCAATTCAATTATTGCACTCAATATGACCAAAAAAAAAAAAAAACATCTTGAGCAACTGTACACATCGTGACGTGCTTGCTTTAACAAAAAATAATAATAAATCAAACTGGAATCTTGCATCTCGTCAATAAACAAATTAAATCGACAATTTTATTACCCCTCAATATTTTAATTATAGAGTAAAAGGGGAAAGAAAAGTACAAAAAAAAAAAGTAAATGGAATAAACATTTACTCCACCGTTTCTCGGTTGATATCCAAATGGTCGGTTTCATTCATAAAAACAACTTGTAAAAACAATCTTAAGTTTTAAGTTAGAAAGGTATAGGATTCGGTGTAATGTTTCAGCGGTTCTAAACACTGAATAAACAGTCGGGTGCGGGCGTAAACACAAAATAGTATGTCTCCAACTGTTTCTTACGTTTTACATTAGATTATATTACGTCCGATATTCCTTTCAAAAGGTCGGATATAAGATAAATTATTTACACGCAATTTTTTCCCCCTAATTTGAATTTTTCTTTATCAGAAAATTTTTTTTTTTTTGAGAATCTTTATCCTTATCGCGTACGTGATCTTTGATAGGAAGGCAAACGGAGACTTCTTTTATCTATTTATAAGGCTCTGTAGTGATCAGTAATAGGATGATTGCTTAGCGTAATGTTTTGTTTATTAGAAAGTAGAAAGGCTGGATTGTTTTTAATTATTTTGGTTTCGTTTGTTGGTGGAAATTTTGGTTATGATGACGGTGAGTTTTATTGTATTGGGGGTAGGATGAAAAGTAAGGGAGGAGGGGTAGGCACCCCCAGGCTGGTAGGCATAAGAGCGGGAGAATTATTTTTGAAACTTACCCTAAGCGGTGATTGCTCAAGGAGCTGAAATTGGGAGTGGGGAGGGGGGAGAATAGGACAAGGGCAAAAAGGTAAAAGTAGAGCCCAATATAAAGATTTCCGCATGGACCATCGAGTAGGACTAAGGACTTTGATTCAGTAAGAGGCTAAATCTTGTGTTTTTATGAATGAGACATTAAAATTTATTAGGCCGGACTGATTATTTTATTTGCAGTCTTACAGGGTCACTAAAAATTAATTTCAATTATAAAAATCGAAATTAATCGACCATTATTGACATCTAAAATCACGCTATGCTAGCTGGCTTATCAAAAAGTATAATTTGAACTATCTCTGTTTTATGTACGTGACATTTTTTACCTAACTTGAGTGATTGACAGATATTTTTCCTTGTCTGAAATTGAAGTCTAGACAGTTTGCTTCTCGAAATTCAGGAAAACGTAGAGACTAGCACTGGACGCAAGCCCACTGGTTGAACAAACCCAATCATTGGCGTAGCAACCACCCCCGCGGTCAAAGGGAACCCCAATTTGGCACTAGATAAAAAGTTGAGGAAGAGGCCTCGATGGTATCTTTTAACATTGCTATGCCACTGAACCGAAGAAAACTAACTGAAACACCAATAAAATGGTTATATGCTTATTTTTTCCCTTAGATATTCAAAAAGCAATAGGGTCGTTTGAAGTACGGCGCATTTAGTGGCGTTGAAGCCAGCCGTCTCCGCGGCCCCTGTGGTCGTGGGAAGTGCCTCTGTTCTTTCAGTAGGAAAATGATTCCGGAATTCCGCACTAGATTAAAAAACTGTAAAATATTGAGAAAGGGCCTCCCCTAACACTTCTACGCCGCTGGGCAAATGTACTCACGTGGATCGAGCTACTGTACGATCATAGCCACATGACTATTTGAATATCAGAGATTAAATAATTAAAATTTCGCGGTTGACTCATCAAATGTGCCGAATTTCAACCATTATTTTTTATCTTGTTGAAGTGGTTTATTTTTGTGAAGCGAATAAAATATTTCTTTCATAAAAGACGCAAAAAAATGTATGAGCTTAACAAGAAATCTAGAGTTCTAATTTGATGAAGAAGTAGACAATCGAATGACTAGGGTGCCGTGCGGCAAAAATGAGACAGGAATCAAATATGGTAAAAAAAGACACGGAAAATTTGTTTATAGAAGGGTGGGCTTTTTAATGTACCAAATATTCTAGATCTGGAGGATTTAATAATTCTATAAATCCCATCAAAGTTTCTACTGAGCTATCCCTCAGCCTCTAATAGACGTCATAAGACAGTCGTAAGACGTAGAAGACGTCATTTGGACGTCATAAGACAGTCGTAAGACGTAAACGACGTCATTTAGACGTCATAAGACAGTCGTAAGACGTAAAAGACCTCAGAAAGACCTCTTTTAGACGTCATTTTGGTCGGACTGGTTGCTTGATAAGTTATGCTAGCTCAGCCGCCACTTCTTTTTTTTTGAAAATGGAACCTTCACTTTTCGCGCCAGCTCTTTTATCTTGCACTGCTTATTATCTTCCTCCTTCCCGTTAGAGTCTGCTATACCACTTTAAAAGTCTACAAGACTCTCTTCCTAAAAACCAATAGCTCAGTCTAATTTAATCTAACAAAACTCTTTCTTAGTTATCTTTGATCATGGTGTTCTGTGCCTCTAGCTAGTTCTGCTAGACCAGCAGCTTTTATTAGCTTCATCCTCTTTTCGCAGATCTTACTAGCTATGCAGACTGTACGTTATCTCATCTTCCTCTCGCATTACTTTTAAAATCACTTTTTCTTTTGATTACAGTAAATGGGCTACTCAATGGATCTGATAACGCCTCATGCCACGAAAGTGACGAATCCGAATTCCCAAGGGATTTATTCACTGAAGACCAGCGGAAACACGGAGCCATCATACTACACGTGATCCTAGCTATTTATTGCTTCGCAGCTATAGCCATAGTTTGCACGGAATATTTTCTTCCAACGATTAGATGTATTTGCGAAGGTAAAATCCGATAATGTTAAATTTTTTAATAACAAGACTTTCAACGATTTTCCTTTTTCTTTTCAGATCTGAAATTGTCGGACGACGTCGCTGCGGCCACGTTTATGTCCACTGCAACGTCAACCCCTGAATTATTCACAACTTTAATTGGAACGTTTATTACTGAAAGCGACATTGGCGTCGGACACGTTATTGGGAATGCGTATTATGATATGTTTTTTGTGGCAGCCGTTGGTGGACTCGCAGCCAAAAAGGTGAAAGATTTATAGATTCATAAAAGGAACAAGACAGAGAAGATGTGAAAACTATAACGGTCATTAGAAGCAATGTTACTAGCTAGCCGGATCTGTCATAAAAACTGTGGCATTGTAGTTTCAAGTTTCGAAGACTAGGAGTTCCAAAAGTTGCCGCTAGGTGGTGCTATTTAGGTCTATAGGGAGTGGACACTTCGATGAGTCTTAAAGAGGGAGTGGACACTCAGCCGCCATTAATTAGCAAAAAAATGTGTTCGAAAAATTTCCACATTTTGCATGTGTTCAAAAGCTCCAATTTCGAAAAAAAAAACGATTGCTATCTTATTCAGGAAATTGAATTTCCACACACTCAAATTTTTGAACTCACGGTTTTGCTAATTCATGGCGCATTCAAAATCCACTATAGAGCGTCGAGTATCCACTCCCTCTTTCTAAATTAAAGACACTGGCTAACTGTCCATTACAAAAATTGAACGCCATTTTGAATATTTGGCGGCCATGATGGTGCCCGTTTAGATTCATGACAATAAAAACTTTCAGAGCGATGACGGAGACTTTGTTCAAGAATTCTTTTATAGAAAGTTGTGTTCACCATCATGGCTGCCAAAAATTCTTGTGGAAGTCGCCATGATTCTTAATATGGCGTTTAATTTTTTTGATGGCTGACGGTTTGCCAGCAATTTAGGATTTCCACATCCATGGCCTCTTGTATGAGCCTGCTGGGGTCATCAACGGTACTTGCAGCTACACTAGCACCATCTAGCCGAGACCTCGGAACTAAGAGCAACTCTAACGCTATCTGGTGGCAGTTTTTAGAACTGCATATAAGGCTTCTTGTTTACAATTTAGCCGCTGCAGCAAAATTTTCGTTTTTTTCCTTGCCATAATATCCGATTAATATTTACTCAAACTTTTACAGGGCATTGTTTTGGACTGGTGGCCAATTACAAGGGACTGCTTCGTTTATTCGTTGGTTGCAATAACATTAACCGCTGTTGTCTGGGATGGCATCATCGAAACCTTCGAGACGATTATTCTACTAGCTTTATACATCGCTTATTTTATAATAATGTTTAACAATAGAAGAATTATTGCATTTTTAAAAGAAAAATTTAAAATTGATATAAATGATCCGGTTGAAGGTAAAAATTAAAAAAAAAAATTCTACAAGTTTGAATAAAATAATTATTTAAATTTTTTTTTTTCAGAGTTACCAAGGATCAGGAGGCAAAATACGAGTGAAAGCGAAAAAAGGAGAGAGGCAAGAGAAGAAGATGTGGAAGCACAAGAGCCACTCGGAGGAATTATTTTATATCCTGTAAATAGTAGTAATCCCGAGCTAAATGGTAATTTTTCAAAAGAATTTTTCTTGTGTAAAAAAGAGTGATGATTATTTTTATTTTTAAAAAATAAGGAAAATTTTTACAGATATTCCTGAAAAATGTGGGAAATTGAAAATGGTTTGGAAGATGATTAAGCGTTGGTCTATAAGGCCGTTGGTGCTACTCATTAGCTTTTCAATGTTTGATGTAAGGAGAAGCAAATGGAGGAAGTTTTATCCTTTGGTGTTTTTTATTTGTGTGGCGTGGATTGGGGTTGCGACTTATTTGGGCTGTTGGATGGTGTCTACAATAGGTAAATACAATAGAAATAAGAAGCCGCCCCGGAAAAATTTTTGCTTGAATAATAGGCGGATTTAGGAAAAGAAAACTAGAAAAAATTTTTGATTTTTTTTTTAATTTTCGAAAAATTAATGCTAAATTTTAAAATTTCAGCCTTTCTGCGCCGGGTCGCTGACTATTTTTGAGTCTTTCATTACTCCTAAAACGAATTTCCCCCGCTTTCCAGATCCGCCAATGTGAATTATTAACTAGATCAACATTATTTAAAAAAATTCCATTTCAACTCTTAACCGGATAGAAGTGACAAAACCAATTTTGAAAAAAAAAATTCTAATATAAATTTGTTTTTTTTTACTTAGGCGACACCATAGGAGTTCCAGATTCAATAATGGGAATGATATTCATGGCAGCAGGAGGAAGTGTCGTCGAAGTGTACGCTGTTTTTTACAAAGCAAGACGAGGTTAGTTTTTTTTTTATTCAAAAGCTTAATAGCTCTATTTATATTTACAAAGTAAACATCCACTCATCACTTCTTTGTATTCCTTTTACAGGCGAATGCAGCATCGGATTAAGTAATTCAATGGGATGCAACACAATCGACGCAACCATGTGTTTAGGATTACCGTGGCTGATCAAAACTCTCATCCCAGTAACCGCAACAATTTGCAACTCTAACACATCTTCAAATGTTTCACTCGAATCCTCCGTTTTACACGTTAACTGTATTTTACTCATAATTTCCGTTGCAATATTGTTCGCTTTGCTTAATATTAACAAATTTAGACTTGATAAAGTTTTAGGAGGAATAAGTGCGTTTGTCTACGCGTCGATTTTAGCTATTGCTATTTCTGTTGAAACTTATGGTTTACCTTTTTGATAATAAGATTTTTTTAAGATTGAATAAGGAAAAAATTTAATCCTAAAAAAGGATGAAAATCTAATCATAAAAAATGGAGGCGATGGACATTGTAACATCATAAGGTCCGGTTTGATGAGGGAATTGGTAATATGATAGCTAATTGATTGTATTGGTTGCTACCTCGAGGACATCGTTTCCGACTTATGTCCGGAAAATATCATCTTTTCAGTAAATTAATATCATATTATTTTTTCCTAAAGGTTTTATTTATTTAAAATTAGAAATTTTTTTGCCTTGCTCTTGTGTAAGAAATCGTTTTAGAAAAGTCAATCTATTTTAACAACAACATTAGCAGGAGCCAGAACGCCTAATTTCTTGAGGTTCTAAAAGTTAGACGTTCTGAACCTTTAAAAATTAAGCATTGTGAACCTCTGAAAAGGTGAAAATTGCCAGCAGCTAGAAGCCACCAGCTTTTAATGGAAGGAAACAAAAGAAATTTGCAAACTGAAAAAATTTGTTCAACAAGAAATTTTGAAAAAACTTGTCCCAACATAAAATACCTCCAAACTATAGGGGTTTTTAAAACGCTCAATATTTCCACACGATAAAATTAAAAAATGATTATTTTGTTTTCAAAAAAAAAGTTGGCGACAAAACATTTAATTTTAACTTTTGGTTAAAAACTTTTGACTTTTTTATTTGTACCGTACTTACCGTAATTCAGAGCAAATATTTTTGGAAACGAGTTTAACTTTTTTAAATGGCTTTTTTTTTCGTGGCAATGCCAATTTAAAAAATGATCAGTGACATTTTGTTTGAAATAAAATCAAATTATTTATAAGAACTTTATTTGTGCATATGTTATGGCTATTGTAGAATATAATAATTTCACAATATATAATATATTAATTCAAAATAATTGTTTTTTGATATATTTCTACTTAATTCATTTCTAACCTTTCAAAATTAGGCGATAACATTTAATAACTGGGCGATCTGCACCTCCAGAAATACAGGATTTTAAATTTGAGAGCTTTACCCATGGGTTGCACTGTTGACAAATGTCAGTTGGACAACTAGCATTAAGCAGTTGCAATACTGTCAGTAGTGCAACAGACAGTGTCAGTAGTGCAACAGGCAGTGTCAGTAGCGCAACTGGCTTTCGGGACTTTTCCTCATGAATTTCCACGATTTGCTCGGGAATACTACGAAAACTTTTCTAAAATTACGAGCAAACCTTGCCATGTTTCTTAATCCGATTATTTTACTCATTTCCAAAAGGATTTTCCAGACTTTTCCGACTGATATCTATAGTAATTGACGCCCTCTATCCAGTGGTGCAATCAGATTCCCGAAATTCCCACGGGAACTGCCTGAAAAAGAAGTCTATAAAAAAGCACGATTTCCTCGTGAATACTACGAAAATATTTCTAAAATTACGAGCAAACCTTGCCATGTTTCTTAATCCGATTATTTTACTCAATTCCAAAAGGATTTTCCAGACTTTTCCGACTGATACCTGTAGTAATTGACGCCCTCTATCCAGTGGTGCAGTCAGATTCCCGAAATTCCCACGGGAACTGCCTGAAGAAAAAGTCAATAAAAAAGCACGATTTCCTCGTGAATACTACGAAAATATTTCTAAAATTACGAGCAAACCTTGCCATGTTTCTTAATCCGATTATTTTACTCATTTCCAAAAGGATTTTCCAGACTTTTCCGACTGATACCTGTAGTAATTGACGCCCTCTATCCAGTGGTGCAGTCAGATTCCCGAAATTCCCACGGGAACTGCCTGAAGAAAAAGTCAATAAAAAAGCACGATTTCCTCGTGAATACTACGAAAATATTTCTAAAATTACGAGCAAACCTTGCCATGTTTCTTAATCCGATTATTTTACTCATTTCCAAAAGGATTTTCCAGACTTTTCCGACTGATACCTGTAGTAATTGACGCCCTCTATCCAGTGGTGCAGTCAGATTCCCGAAATTCCCACGGGAACTGCCTGAAGAAAAAGTCAATAAAAAAGCACGATTTCCTCGTGAATACTACGAAAATATTTCTAAAATTACGAGCAAACCTTGCCATGTTTCTTAATCCGATTATTTTACTCATTTCCAAAAGGATTTTCCAGACTTTTCCGACTGATACCTATAGTAATTGACGCCCTCTATCCAGTGGTGCAGTCAGATTCCCGAAATTCCCACGGGAACTTCCTGAAAAAAAAACTCAGGAAGTTCCCGTGGGAATTTCGGGAATCTGACTGCACCACTGGATAGAGGGCGTCAATTACTATAGGTATCAGTCGGAAAAGTCTGGAAAATCCTTTTGGAAATGAGTAAAATAATCGGATTAAGAAACATGGCAAGGTTTGCTCGTAATTTTAGAAATATTTTCGAAGTATTCACGAGGAAATCGTGCTTTTTTATAGACTTTTTTTTCAGGCAGTTCCCGTGGGAATTTCGGGAATCTGACTGCACCACTGGATAGAGGGCGTCAATTACTATAGATATCAGTCGGAAAAGTCTGGAAAATCCTTTTGGAATTGAGTAAAATAATCGGATTAAGAAACATGGCAAGGTTTGCTCGTAATTTTAGAAAAATTTTCGTAGTATTCCCGAGCAAATCGTGGAAATTCATGAGGAAAAGTCCCGAAAGCCAGTTGCGCTACTGACACTGCCTGTTGCACTACTGACACTGTCTGTTGCACTACTGACAGTATTGCAACTGCTTAATGCTAGTTGTCCAACTGACATTTGTCAACAGTGCAACCCATGGATAAAGCTCTCGAATTTAAAATCCTGTATTTCTGGAGGTGCAGATCGCCCAATTATTAAATGTTATCGCCTAATTTTCAAAGGTTAGAAATGAATTAGGTAGAAATATATCAAAAAACAATTATTTTGAATTAATATATTATATATTGTGAAATTATTATATTCTACAGTAGCCATAACATATGCACAAATAAAGTTCTTATAAATAATTTGATTTTATTTCAAACAAAATGTCACTGATCATTTTTTAAATTGGCAAATTGCCACGGAAAAAAAAAAGCCATTTAAAAAAGTTAAACTCGTTTCCAAAAATATTTGCTCTAAATTACGGTAAGTACAGTAATTAAAATATTCATCAAACTGTTAAAACTCAATAAAAATGTGTGAAAACTCAATTAAAATGTCTTAAATTTTTGTAAAAACAAATAGTATGAGCAAGAATTTATAACTAAACTAATTATTAATCAAAAATAATCGGATCATGATGATTGGTTCTGATGTCAAAGCAGTCAGGCCCATAGCCAGGTTGCAAGTTTTGGAGGGGCACAAAATTGTAGTCGAACAAGTACTTCAAAAATTTTTATAGTCAAACAAGTCCTTTCGGAATCTTTTTAGTCGAACAAGTCCTTTCAGAATTTTTTTTAGTCTAACTAGTCCTTTTAGAGTTTTTTTAGTCAAACAAGTCTTTCCAAAATGTTTACAGTCGAACAAGTCCTATCAGAATTTTAGCCAACCCCGTTGGTATTACTACTATAATATGATCTAGTTAGCCAACTTTTTTAAAGGGCAAAATGTTCGCCATCTTGGCAGTATATTCATTTTGAGATAAAAGTTTTTTATCTTTGGTAATATGCCAATTAGAATTTAAAAATGTCATTAAACGCGACAAAAATGTTTTCAAAAAATATGATACGGCAATGTTAAAAAATGATTGATATTAATGACAACCGAAGAATGTGACGCTGACATAAAACTATTCAAATCGTTTTTGTCACTTGAAAATTAATGAACAACAATGACATCTTCGTTTATCCTTAAAAGATTTTTCATTTCTCAGTTATAAAATAATTTACTTATAGAAAAAAATATTGTTGTTTCATTTTAATTATTCTAATCATTTAAGAGCATTCCATGAGTCTTCAAAAAATTCGATGATGAACATCGATTATATCAAAAATTAATAAATTATTTTAGTGCTCTTTTGCGTTTAGATTACTGATCATTCAATTGTTTGATTCAAAAGTATTTTACTAACTAATCATGTAAATGTACTGGTTAACTGAATGGAATCCGTAAAAAATATTTTTTACAAAATAAACAGTGTGAAAAACGCCAAAATTTCAGAAATCGCTCTAAAAAAAAATCGTTACAAACGATGATACTGTAAATAACATGCAACACAATTATTTAACAAAGTAAATAACAATAAACAAATTCTTTTTTTTTAAAAAAAACTGATCAAGATGCTTTTGGATAAAATTCTCGTTCCTCTAATAACGTTTTACTTGCTAAGCAAGATTTTATCCAATCTTCTGTGACTAGATGATATTTTTTAATCCTTTCTGTATTGATTCGTTTGATTTCGTTCAGTCTTGATAAATCGCTGCAATAAAAAAATAACAGTGAGTTTTTATTTTAAAATAAGATGATAAAAAAACGATGAAATTTTTTTTAAACGTACTTAGTTGAAAATACTACATGGGTAACTTCATCACTTAAATTCTCAGAAATAATTCCTCCGTTAAACGTCAAATAAAATCCAGAAAGTTTCAGTTCCGGCAATATCCCAGACGTTGGATCATCAATGATTGGATACCAATCAAAATAAGCATTGCACAGTCTAAATAAACCATAAGGACTCAGCCCAGAAAATAATTCAATATCCATTTCGTATTTTCCGTCGATTGTCGATTCTTTATCTCCTCTCTGTAAGAAAATAATATATTAGTAAAATTTTTTAGAAATCGGTTTAAGAAATTATTTTTGAAAGTTCTTACTTTCTTCTCCGCGACTTGTAGAGAATATCGAATATCCTCGAGCGTAGATGGGATTGTATAATGATCTCCGAATTTATCGTAGAACTCTGAAAATATTTTTTGAGTTCTTTTAGAAGCTCCTAATAAATGCTGAGGTTTAAATTCAGGCAGTTCAGTCGCTTCTAGAGTTAATTGCGAAATAAACCAAGATGTGCGGACGACGTTGTGCGATTCGCATATTATCACGTTTTTGATTCGAGCGAGTGAGTCATCTTCAGCCAACACACAGAATGTGTTTATACCTGGAAAAATTTTCTTCTATTACTTCCACTTTCAAGATTAAAATTTTTTACTTTGCCAAACAATCTCGAGAATTTTGAAAGTAGTCTGTAAATTTTTTGGCAAAACTTTTTTAGCAAATTTTTTTAATTAGACCTACCTGGATTTTGTACTAAAGTTCCACCGTATTCCGCTATTTTCTTTTCCACGTCGCTTTTTTTAAACTCTCCAAAACCAGTAAATACACAAATTTCCTTATCTTCTAACAATTGAGAAATCCGTTCGACTTTTGATACGTCTGTCGCTCGAAACTGTGATCCGAGTGTAGCCGTAACTCTCGGTGATTTCTTTTTAGCTTTAGTAACTGGTTCGTCAATCATATCACCATCCACATGGCGAGAAAATAACTTCCCAGAAGCATTCTAATAATTTCAACAAAAAAAAAATTATTAAAAACTAAACATTAAACTTCAACAACAATATTTGAAACCTCACCTTTTTCTTTTCTTCAAATTCCACTGTAGTCAAACAATCCTTCCATGATTTATCGTACCTAACTTTTTGCACACGAGGAAAACGAAACGTATACCCCGTTTTGAATCCGTCACTGACCATGATTTCTGCCGCTTTTATCTAAAAAAAAAAATAACAATATCATTTCTACGGAAGCCCTGAAGGGTCACACAGTTTGCCGGTTGTTTACTGCTAGTCGTACAACTGACACTGCCAGTTGATCAACTAACACTGCTAGTTGATTAACAAGCAGTGTCAGTTGATCAACAAGCAGTGTCAGTTCATCAACTAGCAGTGTCAGTTCATCAACTGACAATAAGATACTTTCAAGTTGCCTGTTGTTCTACTAGCAGTGTCAGTTCATCAACTAGCAGTGCCAGTTCATCAACTAGCAGTGCCAGTTCATCAACTAGCAGTGTCAGTTGATCAACTGGCAGTAAGTGGCTGTCAGTTGATCAACTGACACAGTGACACTGCTAGTTGATCAACTACTGTCGATCAACAAGCAGTGCCAGTTGATCAACTGACACTGCTTTAACAAACAGTGTCAGTTGTACGACTAGCAGTAAACAACCGTCAAACTGTGTGACCTTTCAGGGCTTCCGTATATTTCATTTCATTTCATTACACTTTGAGAATTATTTTTTTTAAAAAAATATTTCACCTCTAAAATAAATGATTTGCTAGGCTCGATCCACACATCCGGTTTATCTCTCGTCCATTCTATATTTGGTGGCATCTCCCCAGGTACAGTGTGATGCCAATGCGGTTGTAATTTCAACTGAAGTTCTAGCAACTCCTCCATGGAGTATCCTGAACCTACTCTCGCCGCCGAATGAAACATTTCCGGTTCGCCTCCGTCAGGTGAAGGCACAGCTACTCCGAGTAGAAAGTGGCTGACGTTTCCATGATGACGCCCTCCTCCGTAAAATCCTCCAATTATTAAAACGTCGACGGTGTCGACTAAGCCATCAGTATACTGCAAAAAAAAAAAAAATTAATTAACAAAATTTGGCCTGGGCCTGATTGGAAATTGGACGTGATTTGGCGTACTGAAAAAAATAGTTTATGAGCAAAAAATTTCTAGAGAAATTTTTGAGTCACAACAAATTTTTAAAAAAACTTCCTTGTCGAGCAATTTTTTTCAAAAATTTCTTGTCGAGCAATTTTTTTCAAAAATTTCTTGTCCAGCAGATTTTTTTAGGAAAAAATATGAAGATCCAAAATCCATAAATAAATTTTGAATTAATTTTTCATGCTCTGAAAAACTGCACAAAAAAATTCTGGAAAAATTCTTTCCAATAAATTATAATATTTGTTAAAGAAAATTTTTTTCAGCAAGCCAAAAATTTCTTACTGAAAAATTCACCGTACCTCTGGTTTTACTTTATACCATCCTCCATGTTTCCTCGCATTAGGCTTGTAAACAGACATAAACTCTTTCAGCACGATCCCTTCTTCTTGATTATCAATTGCATTATTCAACGCTTCCCAAATCTCTTCTTTGGTTGAACTTCGTTTCCTCGAAACGAACTCGATCACTCCTTCCAAAGGCGAAACAACCTCCAATATTTTTTCTAAACGATAATTTAACGGTTGATTCGTTAAAACTTGCCCATTTAAATAAAGCAAATCAAACACACAAAAACAAGGTCGATACGGGCTTGTATCTAGCAGATGTTTCACATCCGTATTCATTCCTAAAAAAAAACCAAAAAAATTATTTTCTTAAAATTTTAGCCAAAATAATTGTTTCCTCACCTTTTGTCACAAAATGCTTAGTTTTCGGATTCCAGCACATCATTTCACCATCTAGAATAATCGACGTGACATTTGAATCAATCTGGTTCGCTAATTTCGGCGTTAACATTCCTTCTGATCGATTACTTCCAAAATTTGAAGAATAATCTCTCCCATTCCTCGAAAAATATTTAAAATCTCCATTTCCCATGTGCAATTGAAATCGTTCTCCGTCTAATTTAGTTTCGATGTATAAAAATGGAGTTTTTTTAAAATAAACGTCAACTTTGGTCACGTCGCATTCTTCAGATAACATCGGTCGAATCGGTGAAAATAACTCGATTTCGACTTCGTGCAATCGGACGCTGAGATCGTTTAATTTATCGCATATTTTCATTAAATTGTTGCAAGCGTCGTACATGTCTCTTGCGTCTGGATGGAAAGAAGATAAGATGCCGTTTTGTCCGATGCCTAACTTCATGTCTTTGAGAAGGATTCGGATGACCCATTTTTGTTCTTCGGCGGATGTTGCTCGGAGTAAAGCAATCAACTCTGCATCGACACCCCCTAAAAAAGAAATTTTAACTTGGTTAGATAATAAATTAAAAGAAAAATGCAATCAAAATTTTAAAAAACATTTAAAATTATCTGACAATGTCAAAAATAGTCAAAAAATTCTAATATCGACAAAAATTAGTCGAAAAGAGCCAAAATCAGTAAAAAAAACCTGAAGGCCTTCGAAAAGCGCCAAAAACAGTTGAAAAGAGAGCAAAAGGGTTGTAAAGAGTCAAAAGTAGCTTAAATACCATAAAATTAGTTGAAAAATGCCAAAAAAACCATTGGATGATAACTAAAAAAATTTTAAAATGTAGATCTCTTTGGGTAAATAAAATCTAATTTAATTTTAACAAACGTACTCGGCTCATTATGCGCATGTCTGTCAGCCACTGCATTTAAATGATTATTCACATCTTCTATCGACAGTTCACCTCCTGCAGAGCATCTGTTCTTCAAGATCCAATAAGCCACTTCAGCAAAATCTCCAGTGACGCTCCCAGACTTAGGAGCCCTAAAATAAAAACCATGCAAACATTAAAATACTAAAATTAGACATCCCTAATAGCACATTCCGTTTCGGAAGCGTCCCTGGAACTTTAAGAATCGTAAGGAAAATTTCAGAAACCTTTCAATACAGAGTGTGCTATAAATTTACATAAGCTGAAAAATTTCTGATATTTCAATAAATTTTCTAAAAAATGACCAAGTTAGTTTGTGACCAAGTTCGGTCTGCACAATCATGACTTAACAAAAACACAATTTTAGCCATAGCCCGGCTCGAGGGGACGATGAACCGGAGACAAATTTAAATACTCCACCTGTATTCAAGTAATTTATTCGCATCCCTCCCATCTTTCGGTAAACACAATATCCTTATATAAATCTTCGCTAACGTATTTTCCTTCACACCATACGCTCCTCTATCTCTATCCAGTTGCGGTAGTAAAAGCCTTAAAACCGGATAAAAACTGCAATCCTGAAAATAAAAGAAAACCCATGCTAATTATTTAATTTCATCAATTTTAATTTTTACAACGCACTTCACAACGCAAAAAAAAAAACGGGGATGAAATTGATTCCCCAAAGCTTGAAAAAATAAAATGATTACCAATTTAGGATTATCCTTTTTTAATTCTTCCCCTTTCGACTTCCAATTTTCAATAAACGTTTCCAATATACCTTTCTTCTTATCATGGGGAGCAGCACTTACTTTAGTGCAAAGCTGACAAAACGTGACAAACGAAATACTATCCGCGATACTCATTTTCTTTTTTTAAAATTTAAAAATTTTTAAAAAGTTTTTAAAAAATTCATTATTTAAAAAAAATTATTACCTTAAAAAATGTTTTTCAACTGCAACGAAAAAAATTTTTAAAAAAAAATATTAAAAAATTTTAAATGACGATATACTTTTCAGTGTAATATTTAGCCAGGGCGAAAGCTCCAGAATTCTGATAAATTAAAGAAATATTATAAGCGATTTCTCTCTTTAAATCGAACATTTCTCCGTATTCACTTTTCAACGGTTCCACTTCCAGCGCTTTTTTATAATGAAACAAAGCCGCGGGTAATAATCCCAACTGATGAAACAATCTTCCCATGTTATAATGAACTTCTTGTAAATTATCATCCCCTCTGAATTCCTTATACTGCCACAAAAAAGCGATGCACTGGGTAACCAATGAATTTTTTTTCACTGCAAATTTTTGACAAGCCATTTGAAGCAATGTTATTGAAATCATTAGTGCTAACATTCCATTGGGCTTTTGTCTATATGCGCACATGTATTCGCTTAAGGCGTATTTATACGTTCCCTTCATGAAACAATTATTAGCGTGTAGCATTGTCAGTGCTGGGTGCAACGGCTCCCTCGATAATCTTCTCATTGTGAATCTAAAATGTCGACTGTCGTCTGCATCGACGAGAAGTAAATTGAAAAGATTCCAAGCTTTTGGGTTTTCATTTTCGGTTAATATCATGTCCCTTGCTAAATTGTATCCATGAAATGCGTCTTTGTTGTAAAAACATGAGAGGATGGCAATGAAGAATACATCCGCTTCTTTTTTATTTGTGTTGTTTAATGTTGACGATCCTAGTGCTGAAAATTAAAGTGAATGAAATTAGCAGCGCAATAAAAATCTCAATTTGATAATTAAATTTTAGAATTCCAGCTTGTGTATTTAAAAAAAATCATGTGATTATTCGGAGAAATTGAAAGTCTCATGATTATGAGAATTTCATTACTTTGCTAATTTCACCCACCTGAAAAAGCAAGTCGTTGTAACAAAGCATACTGCTTAGTTTCATGAGCAGTCTTGCATAAATTTAAAAACAAATCCCATTCCTCATCTGCTGTTGGTAATCTTTTCCCTTCAACCAATTCAGGTTCGGATACATCCATTACATCATCATGAATCTTCCTTAAAGCTTCTTGTTTCCTTGCAAATCCTTTCAATTTCGTCAAAGGTTGTAAATCTTCCCTTTTTGTGATTCGAACACAATGCCTTGAAAGTAAAAGCCTCCCAACTGCTAAAAATTCATCAGTCCGCTCATTATTCCCTCTAAGCAATTGGCATCTTTCAAATAATAATCCTGTATCTAACGAGCCAGATTCAGGATCTTGTGTTAAAACAGAAATAGCTTCTTCATTCCTTCCTAGTTCGTTTAATAATTCAGAAACCATTAGTCTAGCTTCAACATGTTTTGGAACTTGCTGCATAACTTTTAAATAAGCAGAAACTGCTTCTTCTAGCCTCCCTAAACTTTTTAAACATTCAGCGTAGTTCAACCAAACAGCAGGCAAGCTATAATTTTTGCTTTCAACCATTACTTTTAATAATTTTAAAGCTTCCACATTCATTCCTTCGCCCATCAGAGCTTCTACAACATCCATGTACAGATCTCCAAATTGCTCTACATTTTCTTCATCCAAAAACGGAGTCAACATAAAATTCAGCAAATGATTTGACTTCAATCTAATTAAAATCACAATTAATTTCACATGGATCTGTATTGGGATATCCGGAGGCACTTCACATGTTAAAACCCTAAATGACGAGCATAATAATTGATTTGTAGCATTATCTGCCACGATATCTTCCTCTGCTTCAATTTTCACATCACAATACTTGGCAATAATTTCTAATGCTTTGATAAAATCTTTCAATGCCATTAACAACTCTACGTACAAATTAACATCTTCTGAAGAAACCAATTGAGGAACTTTTGCAAAAGCTGTTTCCATTACCTCCCTTGCTTTTTGTACTTCCTCATCTTGAAAATACATATGAGCAGCTACTTTAGCAAAATCCAAAATCTGAATCCCGCATTCAGGTTTTACAGAATCCACTAGCTTATGATATGCTTTTACAGCATTTTTTCTCTCTCCTTTATCGTCAAACAACCTGCATCTAATAATATGAGCATTAATATTATACGGATCATATTTCACTGCTTTTGTGTAACATGTAATAGCTTGTTGAATATTATTTTGCTGAAGTGATCTCTCCCCTAAATGTATCCATTGCTCTGGATCTCTCGGACTTAACAACGCAGCTATTATTGCAAATTGTAAACTTTTTTCCTTCATCCCTCTTTCTTCATACAACTCGGCAAGAGTTTGATAAGGTTCAGATGAAGTGGGAACTTGTCTAATTATTTCTAAACACATTTCTAAAGCTGAATCGTGGTCTCCTTTAGCAAAGCACATGTTGGCTTGTCCCATTAACCCGGCTAAAGCAGGTGGAAGAGAACGTCGAATTCTCCGGTACCCTGTTGATTTAACCGTTTTTTTCTTGCCGAGTTCTTGATCTTCATCTGCGGCTCCTTCCAAAACTGCTTCATATTCATGGAAAGATAACTGACCGTCTAAGAATTTATAAGCTTGTTGGATGTATTCTTCATTAACCGTTCCAAAATTTTCGATGTCGTTATCGTTTTCTCCCTCTTCATCAACGAATTCTTCCATGAATTCTCCATCCTCTCCTAGTGTTATTTCTTTTGACGTACTCGGTTTCACATCCATTTTGATATTATACTTTAAATTATAAAAATTTAATAACACTTTTCTATTAAAATATCAAAAATGAATTACACATTGCACGAATTGTGAAATCAACGGATATAAACAAACGTGGTAGCAAAATAATTTCTTCGCGTTGATCGTGGCAATAACATCATGGTCGCCATCTTGGTAAAAGATTTTTACAACCGTTTTTTTTTCTTTTTTCCCCTATTTTTCCTTCATTTATGTTCAAATTTACGTTTGCAATTTTATTTTATGACTTTTTAACGAACAAAAGAATGTTTTTCTTTTATTTCAGGTAAAGACGGAATGATTCAATTCGAGGAAGCATTGCGCAGGCGATAATTGCAGCCTCTTCATCCCTTTCTTGATAAACCGGCAAACTACAGATCAGTTTGAAATCTCTTTCGTATTATGAACGACTGTTATCAACCTATGAAATATGTTACCGGTAAAAACACGAGATTTTCTCTTTGAGTTCTATTTTTTCGTGAAATATAACTATTTTCATTTATAGTGATATCTTTTTTGTTTTAAAAAAAAATGGATTTACCTTTTTTGGTATTTATAATTTTTTCAACTTTTGTGACCGGTTCATTCGGGAATTCCGTACCAATAGATAATTTTCTAATGAGCTTAGAAAAATGCAAAAGTATCTCTGATTTATGCTCAACACAAATTAAGGTAAAAAAAATCCTGACATATTTTAATCACTTCTTTGATTTTAGAACCGATTTTTACTAACAAAGTATGAGAAGCCAATGCTCTCAAGCTTTTATTGTTTCCCATCACGAATATACTCTAAGGCGAAGCCCTTAGCAATCATTATTTCATTCAACAACCCTAACATGTTTCAACTATTCAAAGGATAGTTGATCAAAACAACAATTGCATACGGCGAATTCAAGGAAACCGCCTAGATTAATATCTTTTGTTGTGATCATTAGAAACGTAATCTCAGTAACTTCATTCACTAAATTTCAATTCAACGTTTCAAGATTTCGATATGGAAGAAGTTATTATGCAATGTATTTAATTTAATTGCAGGTTATAAACTGGAATGGAAATTCGAGCGGATGCCCTTGCTTAGAATCAGCTTTCAATCATTTTAAAGAACAAGGTACATAACCTTTTATAATAATTTTCTAATAATTAATCAACGAGTTAATTACTGAACAGTCGCGTTGACAAAATTGACTCTACTAGAAAGCAAATATCGCTCGTTAGTTCAGTCTGTGGATACAGCGTTAGTGTCTATGTAGTTTTGGAAAAGATTGTTGGAGAGAGAGAGTTTGGAAATAATATGGCGGAGAGAAATCCAATTTTGATGTGTAATATTTGTAATTTTCGAGCCTAAATTCAGGTCCTGGGAGAAAACAGGGAAATGGCTAAAAACAAAGTAACACTAGAGCCATCTGGCGGAATTTTTTTAAAACTTTCACACAGATCGAGACCTGAGGATTAAACTGTACTACCTCAGGTTTGGAATTGTCTGAGCGCTGCACAAGCTAAACATGCTACACTGGAGTCAATTTTAAACCTGATATAGTACAGTTTAATCCTCAGGTCTCGAGATGCTTTCTTTTTCGCTTTATTGTGCTGTGTCTTATTAAGGCATTTACAAAACATCCATCTCCCCTTTCAAGCTATCAAAAATGTTTTAAAAATAATTAGAAAAGTCATTTAAAAATAAACAGATTAATCATCTTTGACAATCAAAATTTGTATTTATTCAGTTTTCATTCTCTCGTAAACTTTCCTCTTTCAACTTTTTAGAAAACAAATCCGGGAAATTCAATTTTTACTTATACAAAACGCATTCGGATTTTACACTTTTCATTCATAAATAATTTTTTTAATAAAAGAGACCAATTCCCTCGGTCACCTGCTAAAACTTTAATCGCTTCGTTTGATTTAAATGAATGAATATAAATTGAATCACATGGATTAAACGAAAATGAATCTTTTAAAGCAAGCCGCCATCGACACTAAATGCTTATTAGATTTTAGGGGCCGTCCAAATATTACGTAACGCAAAATAGGCCACTTTTTGATCCCCCCTCCCCCCTTGTAACGCAACCGTAACGCAGACTCAAACCCCCCCTTCATAATTACGTAATACGGGTCAAACCCCCCCCCCCCTCACCTGAAAATTTAAAATTTAAAATAAAGCATAAAAAAGAAGAATAACAATCAAAAAATTTATTCATACAGGACAACAAAATTTTTTTTGAAATAATTAAGAAACTTTCCAAAAAATTTGCCATTTTTTGCAAAATAATTAGATTGATAATAACAGACTTAGCGTTACGTAACGCATGCCTTGACCCCCCCTACCCCCCTGTAACGTAGCGTAACGCTCTCGGACCCCCCCCCCCCCCCCTTCGAGCGTTACGTAATATTTGGACGGCCCCTTAGCTAAAATAAGCGAAGGGGGAAGGAAAGTGAGGAAATTAAATGAAATCATTTTACTTTCATTTATAACCTAAAATATAATTATGATCAAAGAAAAAAATTTACATTTTTTTTATTTCTAATTAAAATTTTAGCCCTTCGGCGATCAGAAGAAAATTTCAAACCTCAAATGTTGTGCCGTACGCCGACCCGTTTATCATTTCAATGGAACGCAGAAAAAGATGCGGGATTTTTCGCCGCGTTTTTACAGGAACATGGGGATCAATGGAGATTTTTAATGATCGTAAGTGATAAATATACTTTTGTGTGTTCGCCATAACGCTTTTTTGCAAAGTTGCGATATTTGTTCACAATCCGTTTTATTCGTGACAAAGAAAACTTTAAAGGGGCTTATACTAACAAGCGTGGAAAAGGTTTCAAGAAATAAGGAAATTCTATTCTAAGTTTAGAAAGTTTTTTAAAAGATGGAAAAAAATGTTTTGAGGCGATTCTTTGTGTGAAATGTGAAAATCCGCTGAGAGGAAGGGAGTCATTGTTAAAAGTTTTTTTTAATATTAAGTTAACATGTATTTTGATATTTATAGATGTCGAATCGGCTTATTTTTTTATGAATTGATTGAGGGACCCAATGCTAAATCGAAATTGATGGTCTATTTTCTGAATGAAAATCGTGGTCAACCAAAGCAGCGCTAAAAAAATTAAATGCTTAACTTATGAGAAATGTTTTTCGATTATTAGATACGGCAGAATAAGAAGTTCACAGAAATTTAATTAGATATGATTGCGAAATAATCAAATTAGATGCAAGGAGGCAATTTTAGAAAATAGAAAATTCTGCGAATCGCGTCTCATTAACCTTACTCAAAGAAAAAAATAGAAAAGCTTTATGAAATCCTTTGTAAGCTTTGATAAGAGAAAAATATATTTCCGGGAAACGTTTCTTTTTGCAATAAACGAAAAAACACTATACTGCTGTGAAGTTTCCTTTATTTGAAAAAATAAAGAGAAAATAGTAATGAATATTTGCATAGAATCTCTTCTTTACTTTGAAATTCGAAATATTTCACTTTTATGAAAAGAATTTTGCAGCTGCAAGTGTGTTTATTATTTCAGACTAAGAACGATTTGGTAACGATTGAAAGACTTGCGCCTGTGACTAAATATCGCGTTAAAATACAAGTAATTTATGGCAATGGAGTAATCAGCCAGGAATTGAAAGGAAATTGGACGCTAACCCTAGAAGGTAATCGAATATTTTTTTAATAAAAGAATATTAGCCCATAACCTAAGGTTAAAAGAATTCTTGTAAGAGTCTGCTAGAATTGAATTAAAGGGAAAACCAGATCCGTACAGAACTATACCAAGAGAATTTTTTTTTATCTATAACAAAATCTCCACAGCCCTGAAATCTGTAACACTCTTGTAAACTTTTCCTGATACCAGGAAATAAAAATCATGAAATGTAAAAGGTTTTCATGAACAAAGAAAAACATAAATTGTTTTGCAATATTATTAGAAGGATTGTTAAGATAAAAGCTCTAACAGATTCCAATTTCCCAGAAAATTATCAGCACGTTTTACCTTTTTATATTTTTACCCTTCTTTACACGTTCTTATTTTAGAAAAATATATTCCGGGCGACATCAAGGACCTCGTAATCACTCAATGGTTTCCAAGAAATGGGAGTATAAACGGGAAGCTTACTTGGAAACCGGCATTAGGTAAGTGTGCAGCCACATAATTTAATAAAAACTGAGATTTTAAAATATTTGAAATAACCCCCTTAAAAAAAACCCCTTTCTAAATAAACGGTCAACTGCTTTTAAGGGTTAAATATCGGTTTTCTTTAACCGTTTTCCGCTTTAATCAAGTGTGAGTTTTTTTTTTTTTTTGTAAAAAATTATTTACCTCTATAATTAAAATTTCCGAGAAATTTTTATGGTTTAGTCAAATAAAGGGAAAAGTTACCTTTCTGAAAAGCCGATTTAAAAAAGTGAATGGATATGCGGTTTTAACGAATAAATATAAATCGAGATTAACAAGATCGTTATATTTAATCGCGGTTGTATATTTTTTTACATAATAAAAAAGATGCGGATTTATATGTTATCTCGTTACCAATTAAGCTTGTTAGGTGTTTAAATAAAATGATCGATAAACCGCTATTCCGATTTCACTTTGATCGGTATTATTTCATAATGATGACAGAAACAATAATGTAATTTATACTTTCTATAGTTATGACATTGTTTCAAAATTGTAATTTGTGTAAAAAAAAATTTCTTTTTACTGACAGATTACTCTTGCTATTATGAAGTTATCTGGCATCAGGATTTAGACTATTTCACAAAAATCATAAAAAAGGTAAGTTTGGGACGTTTTGTAGAAGAATATAAATTCGCGGTGTTTCACCCTTACGACTCGATTATTCGTAAGTGTGAAACACCTTTTTTTTGTCAAAATCGTTATTTCTCTCTTGCGCTCGCCCGTTTTGTTTGTAGGGTTTCAATGGAAAATTTCGTAAGTTTTGGCACCTTTTTTTCAAAACAAAAGGTAAAAATATTAGAAGCGACCCCTAAGGTGACTACGGAATTTCATGTAGAGCTGTTTTATTTATTGCAAAAAAAACCGGCTCGCACTTTAAGAAGACGGGGTAAAGAACTGACTAGTCCATTAGTGCTCCGTCTTCTTAAAATTCGGGTAAAAAATTATTTACTTAAAAACTAAAATTTTGGAAAGTTGTCGCATTTTTTTTTGAAAAATTCTCCCAATCCCGATTTATTTTCCTCCTTTGTTCAAAATAAATTCACAAAAATGTTTTGCAAAAAAATTACATCAGTTGAGTCAAATATTTCAGTCCGAATTTTAAATACTGCAAGAGCACAAAGAACGATTTTATTCGAGGAGCGTAACAGATTTTTCCCTGCAGCTCCGAGCCTGGTTTGGCTACGGACCTGCTATGCGTTGGCTTTAATTTCATTATGGAAACGTACTGGGTTTTGTGCGTTTTATCTAGAATTGACTTTCCCCAAATCGAATGAAAACCAGATTTCTGAGGTTTGCCGGAAATCCGAGTATTCGGATTATAATGATACCTGCTCGCTTATTGTGGTGTAATAGCGTGTGCGGGGGAAACGTGATTTCTTGGAAAATTATCGGCAGTATATTAACTAAATCAAGCTAGTTTCCCTGATTCATTATTATAGATCTTAATATAGATCTTTACTCTAGATTTTAATTTTAAAGAAATTTCAACAATGCATCAAATCTTCACAAAGCCAAAATATTAAGACGACAAATCAAATTCCACGAACCTATCATACCTTTTCTTGTTGCTAATATATAATAAAATTTCCGGGAAAAGCGCTTTTCCTAGCGCTCGAAGAGATACAGAATGACTGTAAATACGCTTCTTCATCGAGGCGGAACTGGCTATATCCCTGCACTTAAAGTTTTAAAATTTTTTTCGCACTCCCTTAAGGCTCGTATTTATTTTTAATAAAAAGGATTTGTTTTCTGGACTGATATTTACGGTTCAAAAGTCGCTGCTCTAGGGAACTTTTGAAAAGGGGTTTTTTTAAAAATAATTATTACCTTCTTAGAAAAATGTATCAAAGTTATCTCACGGAGAAGTCTCCCTCTTTAACTTATTTTAAGTTAAGGTTTTTGAAAGGAAACCGGTTTAAAGATTGAAAGTAGGTAAACGGTCAAGGAGAAATTTCGGGAATGATTGGGAACCTTTCTTCGAAATTGCCAAAGTTGAATTGTACGAAGTTCATTGAAAGGGGTCGAAAATCGAGGCCAGAGAATAGTTTGTATAGAGAAAATCAGGTAAATAACTCTTGAAGACAATGAATTTCGGAAATTGCAGATCGTAAGAGTGAAACACCTTTGCGCTGAATCATCCTTAAAATTTTCATGGTTTGTGAAAACGCGCAGCCTTCTCCTCTGCCTACTTATTTTATTTTTGGAACAAAAACATTTATAAATGCAAAACACTCATCATAGCCTATCAATCACTCGTTTCCCTTTCAAAAATCCTCACCGCTTATACTATTTTAATTTTCCATATCATTTTCCGAGGAAAAGCCTCATTAAGACTTTTGTTACGATTCTCTATTTTTCCTCGATCTTGCATGATGTTCCCTCTCGGGGAAAATCACAACACGCTATATAAACCTTAACGAGCAAAAAATTAACTTGATATAATAAAAGAGACTGTACAATCCCTTTTTATTTCTTTTTCATCGAGAGCCCTTGAAAATATTAAGGTGAATGCATTTTGAACCCGAATTCAATTTTAATTTCAATGACGGCTTATCAATTTCCACGTTGGAAAAAGATTCGGGATTTTTCTCTCTATAATTGGATTGGCCCAATTACGATCCGGATTTTTTTCCCTCTCTTTCGTTATAACTTCGTCATGCCCGTGTTTTTATTCCGTCATGAGGACATTTATCAATCATTTTACCTTTTTTTTTTTCGAATTACGCAGTGTAAATAAATCACGGGATGTTTAATTCTTCTGATTGAATGTATATATTATTTTCATGTTTAAATTGAAGTCTTCTGCAGTTTGTTTTATGAGACTTAAAAGAATGATGTTTAATATCGCAGGGACGGAGTTAGGAGTAAATAGAATTCGTTTTTAGGCCATGGTCCAGCCATGTGATTGATAATGATTGTTAATTACTTATACTAATTAATACCAGGCTTACATATTAACTAACATTCCCTTATGACTATTAACCACCATCATGCCTTATAACTACAAGCCAATAAACAAGAAAAAGAAAATAAGGAAAAGTAGAAGACATAATATTACTAAACAACAAAATGATTACTATCATATAGTAACTTCAAAAAAAAAAAAAAAAAAAAAAAAAAAGGAGGAATTATTGTAAAAAATTTTTTTTAGTTACAGCAAGTTACGTATTTTATTTTATAATTTCACTCCGATTTTCATTTTTATCTTGGCTAATAACTCATGCAAATATCGCGCACTCACTTGTTTAATGTTAAGAAATGATAAAATGAAAAACTTACTTAATTATTTTAAGCGATGTGAACACTTCGGAAGTTCAAGTTCGACTGTTGGTAGCGGGGAAATGACGCTGCTTATATAGGGGGCGACGGTGGCGCTGCTGGTGGTAACCGTGAGAACTAAGTCAACAAAAAGATAGTGTAGCGGGAAAAGGGTATATGTGAATAGAAAAACGTTCCTTTGTTGAATATCTTGAACTTTTTCATGTAAACTGTAAATCTAGTCTGAGATAAATTAGTTTTGTTCGCATTTTTGGCCCCACTTTAAGACTGGCACCCGGCACCCACGGAAGAACTCCACCGTTTCTGTCGTCGACCCTGAAAATTTCGAATAAACTTTTAATTTTACAAAAGCTAATTGGTTAAAAGTTGTAAAAACATTTCAACGACAAATTAAAAATTTTTCATCTCATTCAACAATTATCGTTTCAGCCGGAGGAATTACATTTTACGTATCTCAATGATTTACGCTACGATATGAATTATTCAATAGCTGTCAGCGGGATATACGAAAAAGGAAGGGCGAGGATAGAAGGAAATAAGCTTTGGCAAATTATTAAAACACCTGATTGCTTAAGGATGAATAACAATAACTTATCGTTATGCCGTGAGTTAAATTATTTAAACGTCCCTACGTTTTTTTTCCCGAACATTTTTAATAAAAATACATTTTTCCAGCCCCGGAAAAATTAAAAAATCTCCAAGTGGAAGAAGAAGTTAATACTGTCACGGAGAATGTGAGTTTGTATAACGTCAGGATTAGTTGGGATTTGCCGGAAGTCATACCCGAATCCGTAACGGTCTTGCTAGAAAAATTAGAGCCAGGGAGTCCGTCGTACAAAGATACTCATAAAAATAAAATGTTAGGGGTAAGTAGAGATGTGAAGGAGTAAGTGGGAAGTTGCAATTTTCTTAATTAACGAAAGAGGATGAGAAGTGAGTAAGGGACAACATGAAAGGTCAAAAATCTTTTTAATTAGCATTCAGATGTTGTGCAATGATATTACTTTGCCCGCCAGTGGAAATGAAAGGGACAAAAGATGAGGCACGACAGAAAGGAGGAAAACTCATCATTCTAGTTTGTGATACTGATGCACGTATTTCGACAGAGAAAAATCCTAATTATAAAATTCCGGTTTGATGGCTAATTCTTTTAGACAATTAAATTGTAAAAACTCAAGCGTGCAAATAATCAAAATCCTGGTGTTGTGTCCTGGTAAGGGAATATTCTGTTGCCGTGATTTGTCACCAACAGGAAAAAGACCCTTAAAAGCCGGAATCTTGCTGGCTATTAGACCAGTTAAGGATTTAAGTCTAGCCCCTAAATGTCGTCAGGCCCAAGCCAAGATGTAAAGAGCTAGTCTGATTTTTGCACGAGCACGAGCTTAACTAAGTGCTCTAAGGCCAGTGCATAAAAAATAATACTTTTATAATTCCAAAAAATTGATTCCAGAATATTACAGAATTTATTTTTGAAAAAATCGAAGTTGGGAATTATTACAGAGTCAGAGTTTGGGCTACATCGCCTGGTGGCTCAAGTGCAGTATCTGAACAATACAGGCAACTTAGACTTGAATCCCATAGATATTCCGGTGAGAAAAATTCAATAAAAGCACTTACTGATTTGCATAATGCTTTAATTATTTTTGATTTTATAGAAATTCAAAACGGTTTGCAATGGAGAATTTTCATTTTAAGCCCTATTCTTGGGGTTTTTGCTTTATGCTCATCAACCTTATTTGTCTATTATCGAATTAAAATAGGCTTGAAGAATAAAAAAGAACACGAGCAGTTTTTAGTAAGTATATCTTTCTGCTAAGACAGTTTTGGTCGCTGAATCAAAATCAAAATTTTTTTTAGAATATGCAAGTTAAAGATATTAAAATTTATACGGGAAAGCAGCACTGCGATTTATACAGGGAAGAGCTTGAAGATTTTGTTACTGATGAGTATGAAATCCCATTTGAAAATATATTAATGGAAGAAGTATTAGGCGAAGGAGCTTTTGGGGTCGTGCGGAAAGGGATTTTGAAGAAGAATGCGGAGATTCAACAAGTAGCCGTAAAAATGTTAAGAGGTAAAATGTCTAAATTAGAACTGCTAGTCGACTCTGGCCTTGGTTTACCGAAGGCTAATTATGATTTTTAAAAATTTCTATTTCTATTTTTAGAAAAACCTACTCGTAGTGACGTATTACAATTTCGCCAAGAAATTGATATGTTAAAAGCCATTGGAAAGCACCCGAATATAGTTTCATTGATTGGTTGCTGCACACGATCTCCTAATCGAATGCTTTTAGTTGTGGAGTATTGCTGTTATGGAGATTTGAGAAATTACCTTCAAAAGGTTTGTTTAAAAAATTAAAATTAATGAGGGCAAAGCTTACAAAATTTTTTTTTTAAATTGCAGATTCACAAAGAAATTATATCCTGTAGAAATACGCAAAGCTTTAATGAAAATCTACTGAATTCGTATGGTAAGTGTACGTTATTAAAAATTTGATGGATCTAATTTTGAAAAATTCCGCTAGATGGTGTTAGTATCATTTTAGTTTCTTATAGAGGGAGCCGCTTCAGAGGGAACGAGGCGAGGGAAATTCAAACAATATTAATTAGATTGCATTTTTTTTTTTTGCAGAAAATTGTCAACGAAATATCGCAGTCAATCGATTATATGATATGGAATATTGTAAGTTTTTCTTTAGCCAGTAGTATCGCTTAGTGAAAATAATTTTAGTACTTACAGTTATTTGAGGTCCATTCATTTTCTCAAAAGCTTCTGTCTTCTTTCTGTACTGTAACTTATTCACTTATTTACAATCTAGTCACTAGTTATTCACTTCATCACTGACTTTTTATTTTGCACGTGCAGCTTCACCCACTTTTTATTACGCTCCTGGCACATTGAAAAATAAATTTTAATTGGTTAATCTTCAAAAATACCTATTTTCATTACAAAATTTAAAAAGAAAAACTAATTATATTAATGGTTGGTTTCATAACAAGTTAGAAGACTGTTTATGGCTCACTTTGCAAATCAAAATTGTTTTCCCTTTTCTCCTCAGGTAAAGAAAAAACTAAAAGCGATACAACAGCAATTGATCTTTTATCTTTCTCACGGCAAATAGCGATAGGCATGGTAAATCATATCTAACGTTAACGAAGTTTCTCTCGCTTACTTTTAATGACGCCATAAACAAGATTTTCTTTTCCTTAGGAATTTTTAGCATCTAACAGGGTCGTGCACAGGGATGTAGCTGCGAGAAACGTATTAGTTTGCAAAAACAAAACCGTAAAAATATCCGATTTCGGATTAAGTAGAGATGTTTACGAGCGTAATTTTTATATAAAAGGAGGTGACGGAAAAGTTCCGGTTAAATGGATGGCTTTAGAATCTTTAATCTATCAAAAATACACGACTCAAAGTGATGTGTGGTCTTTTGGAGTATTATTATGGGAAATAGTGACTTTTGGTGCGGTACCGTATCCTGGTGTACCGTCCACGAGAATTGTTCAACTTCTTTCAAGTGGTTACAGGATGGCTAGGCCGGGTAATTGCAGTCAAGAACTGTAAGTGCGCCAATAAAACGAAACAAAAAGAAATTGAACAAAAAATGAAAAGGTGATATTTTTTCAGGTATGAAATAATGAGGTCTTGCTGGCGAACAAAACCAAACGAACGTCCTACATTTACAGAACTCAGGAAACAATTAGATGAGATCCTAGAAAATTCAACATCAATGCAATATATTAATTTAGAATCTTCAAGCTTTGATTACCTAATGCCAGTGACCCCTTCTCTTACCTAATGCCAGTGACCCCTTCTCCTACACAAATTTTATCAGTAAAAATTTAAACATTTCTGTGATTTTTTGTGAGATTTTTACAATTAATTAAAATAAATAAACTGAAATTATAATGATTCGCGTACACAACGGATTTCACACCGGATAAACAAGCCGCCATTACTAAAGAAATCTTCTTGTTTATGCCACGAAGAGCGCTACTATCGGGGAAAATGCGGTTTCGTCTAGCAAATAACGCCAAAGCCACCATTTGCTAATAGCAAATTTTGGATTAAAAACCATAATTTTTTTAAAATTTTCATGAAGTTGAATGATAATTAAGAAACAATATATTGGAAAAAAAATGAGGAAAAACGAGCCGAATCATTTCTTACAGGAGGACAAGTTTACCTAATGAAATGTCATGGATAATGAGAGACTGTTAATGTTGAAGTATTTGAATTTTAAAGAAACCTGGTCATCTTTGTGGAACAAATCATAATTTGGGTAGACTACTGACTCTACAGTAACAGACTAGTTGCTCTAATTGCTTGGGCTTACTGCAGAACCTTTTAAAAGTATGACTAAACCTACTAAAACCTTTAGCAGCTTTTGTTAAGTTAGCTAGTGTACACCAATTAAATTAAGCCTATAAAAGATCAACCAAAGCAATTGAAAGCTCGTATTAATACTGATAGAGACAAATTTGCAAGGCGTTTAGGTTTCTACAGTGATTAGATCCATGTGCTCAGCCCGTCAAAACTATTTAAGGCACTAGTTTCATTTCTTAAAGCTGATAAAACTGGAACTTATTTTTCTCAAACTGTTCAATCAGATTGAAATTAATGGAAAGTTTTAATTTCTCATCCTTTTGACCAAAGTTGTTTTAGCTTTATTTTGTGGATTGATGAATAATAAAAATATTTTGTAAATTGTACAAATTAAAATTCAATAAATGATTTATTTTTAAAATAAAATATTTTTTTTCAAAAAAGATCCATTCACATAAATACATGGTATAAACTGTAAAAATTATTAACTGGGTCATTCCAGTTAATTTCCATTACGTCAAAATAGATGTAAATTTTTTCACCGGGAAACCCCTCCTAAGTTTTTTAACCTATGCTAGCTGCAACCCATTTCTTGCGTTAAACTGCTAACTAATTCTGGAGGAAGTATAACCGGCATTGACGATAATACTGACGATCCATCCGATTGAGATTTTTCAGAAATCATAAACATACTAAATCTTTTTTCCTTTTGCTCATTTGGTGAATCTGAAGCCATTAAAACAAACGAACCAGCCGACAACCCAGCCAAATACATCTTCTCTGCTTCGGATTGAGGTGCTTTGCACACCACAATGGAAGGAGTATTAATAGGCGTTGGATTTTGTATAGTAGTCATAACTTTCTCATTTTTCTCTTCTTCTTCAACATTAACATCATCCTCAATTTCAACATTTTGAGCAATATCATCAGTGGGAACTGTTTCAACTTCTTGTTCTTCTACCAACATATACTGATACTCAGTTGTTAGCCCTTGATCATTTTCGTCTATCACTACCATAACATTTTCATTTTCAACTACATTATCTTCCTTAAGATTTTCTAGTTTATGAGTTTTAAGAGCATTGGGGTTTTCTACAATAACTGACGTTTCCTTTGAATTACATTCTTCTAATTTTTCACAATCATCAGGCGATGCAGGACTCTCCTCGCATATCGTAGTATTGCAATCAGCTAAAACCGTTACATTTTGATCTTCAATCTCCTTGGCAGTAATAGGCGGAACTTCATCAAATATAACTTCAATTTCTTTATCAGACGTATTACTAACTTGAACCTTTATTTTTGATTCTTTCATGCATTTAACATTCGCAGCTAATAACTGAAGAAAATCATCATCGGTAATCGTTTTCGTGACTACTAAATCTTTTTCAGTTTCTTCGCTTACTGGCTCAGGCTCTTCTTCTCTATCCGGGGAATAAATTAAAGGTTCTCGTTTCCTTCTCTTACTCCTTCTCCTTCCAATAGCCGGCTCAGGTTTCCTCTTTCCAGATTTCAAATTTTTCACTGGTTTATTGTTGTCTGTGATTTCTTTACGTATTGATAAATCTATTGCTGTTTCATTGTTAACCTGATTTTCGATAATATCAGTTGAATTATTTGTACTTTCAACATTATTAATAGTGGCACTTTCATCAATTTCAATATTCTTCGACTTTCTTCTGTGGCCTTTGTAATTTCTAGAGGCGGGATATGATTCGCTTATATTTACATTATTATTATTACATTTTGAAATATTTTCATTCGTATCAGTGATTTGTGATTTTTTTGATGTTTTAGGTTCATTGTCGTTCAAATTTCCTTTCGTTATAAATTTTTCATAAAGCATATCAATGTCTTTCATTTTTTTAGCCTTCTCTTTTTCCGAGTTCACGATTGGTTTCGGAGACTGGTTAACATCGTCTCCGTTGCTCATTTCATTATCACTTTCCACCATTTCTCTAGATAGAAAAGATGATTTGGTTCGTATCCTGGGTTCCATCGGTCTTGGTTTTGTTTTCTTTTGTTGTTTTAATTCGTTTTCTTCCTCTTCAATCCTTTGCTCATCGGCTATAAAAAATTTAAGAAATTTTACCATTTTTACTTCCCTGGACTCAAATTTTTTTCAACAAAATAAAAATATTAAAATTGCTTACCTAAATCTTTTTCCAATTCCGTCATATCGAATTCCGATGGATTCCTTAAAGCTTTATCAATAAGATTCCTATTCAACTTTTCTTCTCTTTTGAATTTATTTTTTAATTCCAATCTTGATCGATTGGGAAATATTTCTTTCATCAGCAAAAAATCCGTCCCGAGTGTATTTAACGCTTTGTAAAATCTTTTAGTTTCTAAAAAAAAAGTAACGGATTTAATTATCACTCTGCGCAAAAAAAGTCCAAAAATTTAAATTTATATTACCTGAATCTGACCAATCCTTTGATTTCTTACTTTTCCTACAGTAATAAGACATTTTAGAGCTTCGATCTTCAAAAACAGGAACTGAATTTTGTAAATCTTCTCTTCCTCTTTTTGCATCTGTTGTTTCAATCACTAAACTCTTCTCGTCAAGTATAATTTCCCCATTTAAACCAATTTTAACCTGAGGAACAGGCATTTTTCCAGGATCATCATCATCATCATAATCTTCCTTTTCTGAATTGTCTAAAGTATCCGGCTCATCCACTTTTCCTTCATTTAACAATTCATCTTCATCTGATGCTGATTCTTTTTTCTCTAATTTTGCTTTAGATCTAAAAATAAAATTTTATATCAAAATTCATCACATCAATTCAAACAAAATTAAATCCTCTAATACTTACACCATCGGATTTGTAGCAGGATTATAAAAAATCAAATCAATCATTCTTAACGAGCTGCGATCTGGCTTAATTTTTTCATATCTCCTATGAAATTCCCTCCTTGCATCTGCCATTTTTCTAGTTAAATCATTAGCCTTTGATCGTTTTCTTTTTAGGATTGATGCTAAATTTCTTCTACTATCCATAGCTGATGAATCAGTTTGAGAAGTGATATTTTGAACAACAACACTTCCACTGTTTGAACTCTCAGAAATATTCCTAATACGAGGGGAAAGAGCCACATTTTTATAATCGTCCGTCCTGCGGAAACTTAAATCTATATTTGGTCTAAGAAAAACAGGTCGCTGAGTTTTAGAAGGTGATTGTGCTACATTTGTTAAAATTTTATCTGATTTCTCAGGTAAAGCGATTTCTTTATTTACACTCGCAATTGCAGATTTGGATGCTTTGTCATTCTCCAGTTTTTGATTTAAGGGTAAAACATTTTGTTGATTTAAAGTTGATTGTGTTATTGGTTCAGGAACTTTTTTTATTTCTAAAACATTACTTGATTCTGTCTTGTTATTTACATCTACTTGATCAGCAGTAGGAGTTGTCACAACCTTGTTAATTTCCTCATTTACAACTTCCACTTTGTTAGTTGCAGCTTTTTCTGAATCAGAATTTTGTGCTCTTTCTTTCCTTACTGGTAAGCAGACAGTTGGTTTAACTCTTCTCCCAAACCTTGCAGGACCAGCTGAAATGTTCGGTTTTATCTCCTCTTTCTTTTCTTTTGTAACTTCTTTTTCTGTAGAATTAGCATTGTCTGATTCATTCGGTGTATTAACAAGCTTTTCTAATTCTGAATGAGTGTCAGTAAGCTTAATTGCTTCTGCCACATTGCCAGATCCAACTTCATTTTTAGAATTTTCTTTTTTGTTGGTTTTGTCTTCAACTTCATTAACCTTAACCTTATCTTGAGAGAAAGTGTGGTTATCTTCTGTGTTTTCATTTTCTCCTGATTCAACAGAATCTTGCGACGAAGGCTTTCTTCTCACCGGGAGGTTAGCTACGGCTTTAAGCCGAGCCCTTCTAGAAGCCATTTTTCACCTGAAATATTCACACCAGAATATTAAATTCCAAATAAAACTCTCAGTTACTAAAGCTAAGGTCGTTTATAAAGAATTAAATAATGTTTCGAATTGGGGTTTCATGTGCTTTGGCGAAAATATGGTCACTAAAATCTCAGAAATGGTAATTGTTACATCAGCCCGACACGTGTTGAGATTTTAATGATTCATAAACATTAAAAGTCTGTGAAGTAATTTATACAAACCTGAGCGCTGTGATCTTTAATTTGATTCTCTTGTTGGTTACCATTGCAACGTTTTCAATTTTTAAACCACATCGATGGATTTACATGTTGTTCTACAATAACAGTGACATATCGGCTGTTAACTGTAGCAAAAACGAACCGGAAACGCAAAATGTCGGCCATCTTGAACTACTTGCGATTTTTCTTTCAAGATGTCTGCGTCTAACTCCACGACTTTTATTCGCACTGGGAACGAACTATAGATGGCAGTTCGATCGCGCCATCATGGCTGCCATTATAAGGATAAACAACATTGTCATATATATTCATAATAGCGTTTTTAATTTTTTTTCCGTTTAATACTCATTAATTTTTTTATTTGGTTCACAGAAAAAACCTTTAAAACATTATACACATTCTATTGGGTCATCTATTTGATGTGACATCTGTTTTTTAGTAATTAAAACTGGTAAATCTAACACTGATGTGAAATCTTCGAGCTTCCTTCTGAGGATTGCAATCTTATATGCTGTGTTTGTGAATCTTATATGCTGTGTTTGGTTCATTTTTAAGGGGGGTTTTAATTCTGGATTTTGCTTCTTAGCTATTTAAGAAGTTGCCTTTAAGGGCAAAGGATTTTTATTAGAAAGAGAGGCCTCATCTATGCAAATCCTATAACAGTCTATGATGTGTTCCTGTGATCTAGAGGAAATCAAATCGCTTACTCCAGAGAAATGATTCTCTTACATTAAAAAAGTCTTAATCCTTTGAAATAAGGTAGCATGTGTCATTGTAAATTCAATTTGGAACAATTTTTGTGCTAAGGAGTTTTATTATCTGCTATTCACAGCATTTTGAAGCAATGAGATTTGGTCTGCTGCACTCCGGCTGTACAGCCATCTCTTGAAATTATTATGCTGTGTCCTTTGCTTGCAAATGAGTAATGAGATAACACAGAAAGAATGATACCAACAACAAGATTTTAAGTGTATAAAGTTGCTATTATGGAAAGAATGAACCATGAGCCTCTATCTATCGAAGGTTTCTTAGAATTTCCACTGAAGTCTCGGCATAATCTCAATTTTCAATTAGATTCAGAGCCGATTCTGTACTTTTGTACTTTTCAAATATTTTGAAATATTGCACAAATTCAATTTTGGAAGTTATTTGATAAGACATTTTGAAGCAGAAGCTAAAACCATAAAAATATTTAAATTTTTAGCACAAAATATCATTCCTACAGGTATTTCTTATGTTCAGGTATACAAATTACACACTCAAACATAGTGCAGTTTTTTTCTGCATTTTCTCAGTGACTGGTCTGCTTTTTTTAAAAATCATTTTACAGGGGCATTGGTGAGAAAGTAATACCCCCATCAGGTAATTTAAAAGCTGCAAAATTGACTAAAAACTCTTTTTTAGAGCGGCATTTTTTCATTTCAACCATTGTTTACAATAGTGTTTATCCTTATTCCGATAGTTCACATGTAAGCCGCTTGAGAGCGCGTCACACGTTTCCCAGTGCGAATTTGTAAACACAGAAGATCGTTTTCTCTTTCCGTATTTTTTTTCTATTTGAAGAGACATTGGTTTACGTAATTGTTTCATGGTAAAAATTTTATAAGAGTTTGTTGTTTGCTTCGGGGAAAAAATTTTTCTAGTTGTCATTTATTCCGCATTATGGAAATTATGCAATCACATGAAGATGAATCATTCAAAATGTCACTAATACAGGAATTAAATCTTCGCCTTGAAAAATATTTAATCGTGCTCCAAAGCGCTGAAAATGAGGGAAATGCAAGTAAAGTTAGACGTTATAGTAGAATAGTGAAACAATACAAGGATTCGATATTGCTTTGTGAAAAAGGAAAACAACCACCATTGGATGAATTACCTAATCCACCTGGTTTTGAGCCACTAGTGAAGAATACGCTTGATGTGCCTGAAGGAGGAGGACAGCAAAGGACACCTAATGCTTCTCCTAATGCATCTCCAAGGCCTTCACCCAGACCATCCCCTAGACCATCTCCACAACCCCCTCGGAAACAAGAACCTTCTGGGAATGTGAGTGTTCCACCTATTCCTCCTCGTAGAGTCAGTGAAAATGTTTCCAAACCTAGTGATGATACCAATGAGACAGTTGCTACAATTCCTATAATAGTTAACGAATCAGGAACAAATGAAAGTAATATTTTAGATGAATTAAATTCAAGGTTAGCAGTTTATAAAAATGTTTTAAAAACTGCAGAGGAGGAAAATAATTCTGGTAAAGTTAGACGATATAATAGGATAATTAAACAATATAACGATGCAATTTTACTTCATCAGTCTGGAAAGTTGGTCCCGCTTGATGAATTACCAAGTCCACCTGGTTTCGCGCCTTTAGTTCCTGTTAAATCAGAACCGCCTTCTCCAACTCCAGCTAGGGCTCAGAATTTTGTATCAAATGATGATACAATAGCTGAAAATACTGAAAGTAATGAAGTAGCTAATGTATCTCCATCACAACCAGAGAAAAGATTAACTAGAGCTGATAAGCAAACTTTAGTCTTGCGAGAACGGCAAAAAGAATACAGAGACGCTGCGCTAGCGGCTAAAAAATCAGGGCAAATAAATGAAGCGAAAGAATTTTTAAAACTTTGTAAAGGTTTTGATAAATTAATTCAGGCGTCCGAAAGCGGCCTTCCCGTAGATTTAACAAGCATTCCCGTTTCTTTAAAAACTCAGAAAGAAGTCGACGATGATTTTCATATGGTTACCGAACGAGATTTAATCGAAGGGAATAATTCTGAAATCTACGAAAATTTAGAAAAAGAATTAACCGAACAAATAAAACAATGCATGGTTACTAGAAATCATTTTAAAATGAATGGCGACATCGCTAATGCAAATCGTTTCGAACAATTCGCCTTACAATTTAAAAAAGATTTAAATAACATTAAAGTTTGCCATTCGAATAATTATCCCGTACCAAAATTTCACTATGAAAATAAAACGTTTTCAACAATTTTATGTAATAATGATTTGAGTGATACTGAATTAGAATTAACGATAATTCAAGGGATTAATTATAAAGTTTCAAATCCGAATGATGTTGACACGTACGTTACTTATGAATTTCCTTATCCGTCTGAAAATTCCCCGTCAGGCAGAACTTCGTTAGTTAAAAATACTAATAATCCATCTTATAATGCTAAATATGTATTCCCGATACATAGAGAAGTAAGAGCTTGTCAAAGGGTTTTTAAGAGACATGGAATTAAATTAGAAGTTTGGTCGAAGGGGGGATTTTTTCATAGTGATACTTTATTAGGCACGGTTGTTGTTAAATTAATGCCTTTGAATACTGAAATAAATATTCATGATGCTTTTGATTTAATGAATGGTAGGAGGCCTAGTGGTGGGAAGTTGGAAGTTATGATTAGGGTTAGGGAGCCTATAATTGTTAAAAAAGTAGAAACTGTTAATGAGAAATGGCTAATCGTGGATTATAAGTAATAATGAATCGATTAATATATATGAGTACTTTCTTCTGCTATTCCATAAATTTTTTTTTTTTAAAATAGAATATCATTTACATTTTTTTTCTTTCCTTTTCTTACAGTGCAATAATGAATAATCGAAGTTTTTATGTTGTTTAACTGCACAGCCATGGCTTTTTGTAACTGAATCTTAATCAAATAAAAAATGTTTTTATAAAAAAATTATTTTGAGATTTACTGATGACAAATCAGAATCTTGTGTATTTGTAACTTAACGTAATTGTTAATAATATTTGTTATGTGAATAATGTGTTAATTTTTTAATATAAGAAAATTTTGATGCATAAAGTTTTGATTTTCTTTAGTTGAATTTTTCTAAAATTTGTGTTTAGGCGAAAAAAATGGGTCCAAAATTTTTGCCTAAAAATCTTAAGTCATCCTGATTATCTAACCTAGCCATCTAACCGTTAAAAGTAATACCTTGACCTTGGCCACAGGCAAAGAAAATCCCTGAAAGCTATGGATGACGATTATTCAACTAAAAAATTTGCGTTTAATCTAGATTTACCTTTACATTTATTTTACAAATCGAAATATTTCATTACAACGTATATTAAATTTTATATACAAAAACATTTTATTAAACAATAAATAAAATATTCAGATAATGTGGGGAAAAAGTCGACTGAGTTAACTATTGTTTTGATTAAAGGAGAAGATGACTTCTTATTAGCATTGGCCATAAATACTGAGTTTAAATAATAGGCCTACTAGTGGCCAAAGCCCAAAGCAACACAAAAAAATACCGACTTCGATTTTCGAAAATTTATAAATTTTTTCACTGACCTTTATTCTATTTTGAGCATTTCAGGCTTTTACTTTTCAGGTGAATTCACTGTTTATTTAAAATTAAGTTCAATTTAACCTTGATTATTAAAAAAAAATTCTAAATAGAAATATTATGGTATTTTCATAACGTTAAACATTCTAAAAATTAATGTGACCTTTTTATCAGAAAAATAATTAAAGAAAATAGGAACTGGTTTTTGTAAAAACTACAGATTAATTGGCACTTCCATTAAATGAAATCCCAATATTTAATAATTATTATAAACGAAACTCATTTTCATTCAATTTTAATGGAATAAACATTTATCAAATAATAAAAAATATATAGGTTATAAATTCATCAAAAAAGGCACGACATTTATAGTCATGGTAAATTAAATATCAGCTTTCTCCATCCTTTTCAGAATTGAGAGAAGTGATATTGGTGATGTTTGCTGGAGCTGGATGTTTATCCAATAAAAACCAAAAAATATACAAAACAGGTCCACCCACCCCAACAACAATTGTCAGAAAAATTAAAATTGGCCATGAAATACCCCAATCTGCCCCGTTACATGTCATCACATCATTAGTACCTGGTTCTATTGTTGTTGCTAATAATGACACAGATTCTTCTTCTCCATCATCAGTCTTTACAGGTGAGAATACATACCTTGCTTGTTCTTCATCATGAGGGCTTGCAGTTATTCTAGAGTTATTTACAGTTTCTACAATGTCACTACCTTCAAAAAGCGGCTCAGCAATTATTTCGTTATTTAATTCAGTTGAAGTTCCTGGGAAGTATTCTTTTTCAAGGAGTAACGATAATGGATTTGATGGTACTTTAATCACCTTCCTAGCATGAATTTCATTTTCTTTATGAATATTGTTCACTCGCTTTAATTCTGCCACCTAAAAAATTAGATATTCAACAATTTCAACCTGTACCAGCATTACTTTTAGAATTTTCAAAAAAAAAACTTACAGAAACATTAAATTCTAAAGCTACTGACTGAAGAGTATCATCTGATTTGATTTCTTTTTCCAAAAACACCTGCTGCTTTTTATGAGTAGACAGTGCAATGTCTTCATTGCCTGGCCATTTATTTTGCCCATGAGCTCTGTTGTATACTGGCCTAAAACAACGCAAAAAATGAGCATTAGGAAAAAAATAATAATGAATCAAGAACACAATTAAGTATTGTCATTTAAAAATATTTTTTTGATAATAAATATAAAATATTTTCAAAGTTAAAATTTCTAAGGTTATTAATAATTCACTAAGTAAGTGTTACTTACATTTGTTCGATTTGATTTCTGATGAAAGGAGAACTTCTTTTCATGTTTTTGTATTTCACCTATTACGTATAAGATATAGGCCACTTGTCATTAAATGTAACACGGCTAGCAAATTTTTACGAGATTTTGTTAACAAGTCGTTCATTGTTGTTTAAATCACAGAACATTGACTGAATAATATTACAGAAATAAAATAAATAAATAAAAAATATAAATTATAAACCCATTGCCATATTTTAAATTCCTTCGAAATTAACCAATTACAATGCGATTTGGAAAAACAACATGACGTGGAATTAATATCTAAAGCCACGTTTAAAAATGCTTCGCAGCCGCTATTTTTTTAATTTTTTCCTACCACAAAATAATTTTAGCACTTTCCTGAGATTTGGTTACTGTTTACGGCTAAAAGGCTTCAAATGAGGCTCGGATACTTTCCTTATGAGTCAGAGATCAAATCAAAATGATCTGTGGTCTCTTTGAGAGCTTTCATGGCATTTTTTTTTTTAAGGTTAAACAAGCTCGTTTCAATCACACTTTACGAGCTTTTCTTACGAAAATTTTAGTTATCATCAAAGATGCTAAAATGTTATAAAAAGTAATTAATTGTCCCAAATACCTTTTTTAGAGAACTCAGACATAATAATGGAGAACTTGAAGTCAAAACAAACCAACTGAATGTTCGGAAATCTCCTCAGTTAAAACTATTTTTGACAAAGGTCATTTTCCTTTGCCAAAAACTGTTTTAATTTAACGGATTTCCTGCCGCTCAATTTATCGTTTTTGTCTTCGTCTTTATACATCTCGCAGACCTTAACACGTTGTTTTTCTTCTCTGAGACCCCCGGTAAAGGATTGGTTGAGGACATTGTAAGCCATCATTTTTAAAAAATCTTCGAGTTATTCCGATTTTCACAAATAGGATTCATAGCGAAAAACCAACAAACTAGACAGTTTAATTTTTGCAAATTCTTTATTATAATGCTAAGAGGTGTAAGAGGTACACAATTTACTTCTCAAGATTCTGCAAATTTTTTAACTGACAAATTCGTTTATATGAAATTTGCATCAAATTTTTGATTTGTCATAAAAATCTGCAGATCCTTTTTTACAATTGAGAACGATAAAAGATTATTTAAAAAAATCCTTCAAAATTTATCATTATTATTTCATCAAAATGGAATTTTTTCCTTATTAAAAAAAAGCCGCCAAAGCATTAAAAAATAATTATTATGCCACTTTCGGACGGTTCGTTATATTTTTAAAAAATATTTATTAAAGCGGCTGATAAATAGTTTGTCAAAGGAAATGCTTTGAAATCAATTTAAAATTTAAAATCTTTCTGAAATGGAAAAAAAGGAGAAATCTCAATAAATAAATATACAAACACCTCCATTACACAAGTTTTTTTTTTTCAAAAAAAAAATTATCATTTATTTTACTGTATTTATGACTTCAACCATATTTGGAAATCTAAAAAAACTCATCACGAATACGTGATGTATACCTAATAAGTAGGACTCCCGATATTACAAATACAAATTGTAAAAAGCGATGATTTTTAAATCAAAATTTTTTAAAAAAAGAAGTATTCGCCTTTGAATTTTTTTGGGAGAAAAATCTGCACTTCCTTTGATAGTCAGGAACGAAATTTTTAAAAGCAGACAAATAATACAAAAAAAAATCAGAGAGGTTCTATTGATACTTTTCCACTTTAAAAAAAAATTTACATTGATTCAGATACACATCAAGGGTGGGTTTTCTACTTTTTGGGGGGAGGAAGGGGGCCTACTGGGCTTTTCAGGGCTTCCACTGGGAAGGTTTTTGGGAAAATTCATTGAGGGCATCATTGGAATTTTCGGGACCTAAAAAAACGACACAAAAGGATTACACGAAGGAAGCCCTGATCTTGAAGACTATACAACTCGGAAGCGATAAAGTAAATACTATTACAAAAAACTAATGTATCCTAAACTGCTCTACAAAATAAAATTGAGTATAAAACATAAAAAGTGACGTTTTAAATAAAAAAAAAAATTGATTATTTTGAAAATTTAATCAAACTATGCCCTTTTATTTTGTACTTTAGTGAATATTTTTCTTTTTTTAAAAATACTTTGGAATTTTTTTTTTATAATAAAGCACTATGCACCTACTACAAAGCAAAAGTTCATCGTTTTCGAAGAACTTTAAAAAAAGAGCTAATTAATGGAGGGGTGAAAAAAAATTGGGTTTGGTTTTGTTTCAAAATAATCAACTTTGACATGATAGTAAGCATCACTAATTCGGTTACTGTAAATTATAAGAAAATTGTATACAAGTCGGACGTTATTAAAAAGACGATCCTTAAAAAAAAAAAATCATCGAGACTTAATTCACCTGTACCGAATTATAAATTATTTTAAAAAAAGGATTATCGTTTTTTTTAAAAAAATAAGAAAAAAAAACGAGTCCGGTAGTAAAAGACTGAAGAGATGCGAACGGTTTAATAATCGTTCGTGTTCTCGCGGACACTGCAACAGAAAAATGAATAAAGGTGATTAGTCAAAGGGCTGATTGGGGCTTTTGAATTACATCTGGGGATGATAGAGAAATCAGCGTTTTAATTAAGAAATATATAAAAATAATTAAACTTGATTTAAAAAAAAAAAATTAAGATAAATTAATTTGAGTGATAAAAAAAATTAGTACGAAATTTTGTCCAGTGGTAAAAACAAGTTTTAAAAAAATGGATTTTTTTGAATGTATGACGGTAAAGGCCCAATTCTTTTTTAAATCAGGACTAAAAGAAAATTTTTGGCCATTTTCTTAAATCTCAATGTTCAAGAATGACCGGAAACCGTTAAATAAGTTTTGTAATATGTTTCAAATTTTCTACCTGAAATTTTGTTGATTCAGAACTTTGATTTCAGAAAAATGAAAATATTTTTCTTGATCAGGAAGTTTGTTTCTTCCTTATCATTAATGCTGCTAACGGAAACTAATTAGTCTGCACCCTAAACAAAAAAAAAATAATAATCAAGGCCAATTTCCACAGCTTTCCTTTTACCGAGAAAAAAAATAGATTGCTACAATTTACACTGAGGCAATTTTTAATCTGAGCTTTACTTAATTAAAGAAAGTAATGAGTATAGCTCTAACTTCCACTTTGAATTTAAAAAATAGACGCTTATTGTAGAATTTATTTGATGGCCAATGATAATTTGAATGCTTTGAAATGATTTCTAAACTTAAGACTAGAATAAATCCCCACTTGGCCATACGACCAAAATCTTGCCGCTTTAACGACCTCACTGGTACCAATCTAAATAAAATCCCCCCCCCCCAAAAAAAAACGTTTTTCTTATTTTAGTAATCCACTTCGCATTTTTTTCTTGTTTTTACACACTAGAAAACTTATTTCTTTATTATTATGAAATAATTCTCCACACCATAAATCTCCTTCACCACATTAATTCTACGACCTGTCTTTAAACATTCATCAAGCTAATTTATCCTTTAATTTTTAAATAAAAATTGTCTTGAAAACGTAAAATGCTTGCAATTGTTTGACGGTGCTTTTAAAAAAATTAAATTATTATTCTACTGACTGAAGAAAACCGTCTACATAAAAACAAGCACTTCATCTCACGTCCTCATTTTGGAATTTTTTAATATAAAATTCCATAGCATCATTACGCGTTGCGCAAAATCGCAATCGCTTATTTCCATTTAGATATTATAAAAACCTTTTACAGGCGCGAAGACAGATCCCCGAGATGTATTTCACCTGATGAAAGCAGCCACCATCCTGGGATGATTAGTGATTCCTTGTTACTCAAATAAAGAACAACAAAATCACTAGTCTTCCACAAGATATTTAGCTATATTAGTAGATGAATCCCACGCTTTTCGGTTAATTGCCTTTTTTTAAATCAAACTGTACAATTTCCACTTCAGCAACATTCAAGCAAATGGCTTCACTTTTTTTAAATAAGCAGAATGTGAGCCGAAAATCTTGCTTTGCTTTTAAGACGTTGTTGAAATGAAAAAAGTAAAAAAAGGAAAAATTGCACGAAATGCAAAATGATTATTTTCTGTTTTTTAAAATTAATGAGCTAAAAGCAATCATTTAGTGCATCTTGTGCCGAATGAATTATGATTAGTAACTATTAGTAATTAGTTAAGCAAGGTTGCATGTTTCCGTAAGCGTCGCCAGAGTCAAAAGAGGGCAGAAGAGTTGCTAATTTTTATTCTACAGCTTATAAACAGCGGATCGAAAAATTTTGATTGAAATCTATTTTCAGATTCATCCATTCAGGCACATGATTTTTATATATCAATTCTTGCCTTGCTTGAAATAAAGCTAATAATTGCGTTTCGATAAAATTTCAGATTATTTGTTCCCGCAGGTCCCTTAATAGAGTTTACTTAATTTAATTCATTTCATTAATTATATCGTTGTATTAAAATCAGCTCAGAGTTTACTTGAAGCTATGCAACACTTTTAACATCTCCCCTGACTTTAGCGCATTTTACACATGCTATTACTGACTTCACGTCCAAACACGCATGAATTTTTCCTCTCGAAATAACTACCTTTGCTGCAGCAAATATTGCGCCATCTGTATTTGGTTCGGTGTTCCTGAGATTGTAATAATTCTGTCATTGGAACCAGGTAGAGGTTCATCGATCGTGATACCAGCTCCTGAATCCATTCTTATCTTCCTAATTCTTGAGCCTCCTTTACCAATAATTGCTCCAGCCAACTAAAAAAAAAATTATTCATAATCAATTTTTCCAAATTAATTAAAAAAAAAAAAAAAAAAAAAAAAAAAAGAACAGATTAAACTTACATCTTTTGGAATGGTTACTTGAGTTGAATTTTTATCGCCTCCTCCCATATTTGGTGGTCCGCCAAAATTACCAGGACCTTGTGGTCCAGGTCCTCCCATTCCCATTCCCATGGGTCCAGGTCCGGCGTTCATTCCCATGCCGTTACCCATTGGTCCGCCCATCGGTCCTCCCATTGGGCCACCCATTGGTCCTCGACCGCCGAAATTACCAGGTCCGCCGCCACCACCACGGGGACCTCCGAAACCACCACGCGGTCCTCCAAAGTTACCACCTATAAAAAAACATTATTAAAAACTTTCCTCGTTTTTATTTTTTTCTGAAAAGTAAAAAATGATATTTTACCAGGTCCACCGCCACCGCCGCCGCCGCCGCCTCCTCGTCCCGGAGGTCCTCTGTTTCCACCGGGTCCACCTCTATTTCCACCGCCACCGCGTCTATCATCTCCACCGCCTCCGTAGCCGCCATATTCTTGTGAATAATAATCATCGTAATTATGAGGATCGTACGGGTTGTTTACTCCTTTGATTGGCGACTGAAATTAAAATAAAATAATTTAATTTTGTGCAATCAGCGACAGAAAAAAACTAGCCAGTGAGCTAATTTAGGGCAAAAAATGAAAAATTTGCCGAATAATTTTCTTATTATTGATTGAGTTGCTCTATGAGTCTTACTAATTAAATGACAAAAATTTTTCAAAATTGTTCTTCCCAAACAAAATTATTTCAGAAGTCAAATTTATCTTGTTGAGCATATTTTTTTTGAGGTTTTCTTACTTAAAATTTTTGGGGAGAAAAATTTAAAAAATGTTCTTGAAAATGTCTAACCACTAAAAAACTTTGAATAAATTTTTATTGCCACGAAATTTTAACAAGAAAATTCAAGTTTCAATAAAAAATGGTTTGTAAAAATAAGGACTCTTACAGGAAATAAACACAAAGTTTAATACCTAAATTTTTTACACGTCTGAATAAAAAAAAAACCTAATCAATTCAAATTTCTAACGCAATATATCAACTTCAACAACTAGCAGATGGCACTAACCAGAAATAAGATCTCGATTTTTATAGCTAGTAAAATCAAATTTAAAAAATGAAAAAAAAAAAAAAAAAAAAAAAAAAAAAAAAATTAAAAATAAAAACGCATATTCTGCACGATTTTTAAAAAATCTGGAGAGATTAGCAAGAATCAAAACTAAAAATATTTCACTGCCCATTTGTTTCATTAGCCCAAGCCCTGTCAACATTAACTTTAGACATCACCATTAACACGAATAAACCGTTAACAAAACCCAATTTAAAATTTTTCATATTTAACAATATTTTGCGTGATTTTCAAGCTTGAGCTTAAAAAGCACGAACACGCTTTTATATTTTTTTCCCCGAGAAGAGAAAGAGAGAGGGAACGAAAGCGAAAAAAAATCAGATCAGCCTTACCGTTTTCAATAATTCCATACATTCTCTAATCCCATCAACGCAGAGATTTCCTTTTCCATTGATCTGAACAATACGATCCGTGCTTTGAGGGCAGCAATTCGAATAAATTTTGATCCTCGCGCCGGTTTTCTACAAGGAAAAAGAAAAACATGAGAAAAAAAAACTGAAAATCAAGTTTAACTAACTAAGCCACGGTAAAATAAAAGCAAAATAGGTCAAGCATCCCCCCTTACACAAACTTTTCAAAAATTAATTTTGGAAGAGAAAAAAAAATTCAAGACGGTGGAGCGTGATCTTACCTTTTATATTAACCGAGCTAAAAAGTTAGTTAGGGGCGATAGAGTAAAGCAAGGAATGAATAAAACTTTTTTTTTTCGGAACAGCTGTCTTACAACATCCGTTGACAAGCGATTCTGAACAAAAGGTAACTAACCAGCAGGCAAGCTACCTGGTCTTCCTTGCACCTGACGTTCTCTACACTCGACCCCAATATTCTCTCTAACTAACCCTCAAAATCAATATTATACTTTTTATTTCAGTTAGGAAAAAAAAAAAAATGGAGCCTACTGTTGATACAACGTCGACATGTTTACCGCTAAGAGAAAAAGGTGTATTTTAATTGACATCCAGGGCGTGGCCAAATTAAATTAACAGTAATACTTCTAATTATTCCCGAACCGTAATTACATCGCGTTTTTTTTTCTTCTTCTCAACGGGCTTACCTCTCTCAGTTCTTTGATTTTAAGTCCTTGTTTGCCGATAATGCAACCAGCTTGGCTTTGATGCACCAACATCCGAATATCGACTTCGTCTCCGTTGTCTTGATTATTTCTTCGGCCGCGATTGTTCTGAAACTATAAAAGTTAAATTTAAAATTCGAATGATTAAAAAAATAAAAATAATTGATTGACTTACATCTTCGAGGTTTGGTAGAATTTCAGTGATGACTCTTAGCATCGTTTCAAGATCCGCAGCAACTGTCAGGATACTGAAAATAAAATCAAAAATAAATTAAGAGCGAAGTATATTTTGAATAAAAGTTTAGGCGACAGAGTAAAAATAAATAAAAATAAAAATAAAAGAGTGAGGAAATGAAAATAATAAAAAATTAAAAGAGAAAGAGGAAAAGAAAATTAAACGAGATCTACAGTAAATCAAATTTAAATATCACCGTTTGCAACAAAAATTTTATTTTTTTCAGATACTCCGTGAATGAAAATTCATACACCACATAGCTTATTAAATTTTTTTTATCCCATATACCATGAAATAAAATTAATAAATGAAGATAAAAAAATGTTGCCCAAAAAGAAAAATTTTAAAAGTCCTACAAAAGTTTTCAGCAATGGCCAAAAAAATTTTTTGAATAATTTTTTATGGCCATTAGTATTCACTGAAGAATAGATTTTAGGTCTTGAAATCAAAATGAATGGTCTAAAAGTATTTTAAGAGAGCAAAATACAGTGATTTGAATAAAATTTAATACAGGCGGGAATATACAGATAAATATTTATAAATATACCATGTTTAACTTATGAAGTGAATATATATCCATCATTTAAAATTTTTTAAAATAAAGGTAGACACAAAACTTAATAGGTAGGGTCGCTAAACTGTACCATAACTGTTTCAAAAGATTTCCAGACAAACCAATTTTTCCAAAAAAATTCAACAAGCAAATTTTTTCAGAAAGTGTCTTGTCGAACAAATTTTTTTAAAATTGGCCTTATCAAGAAAATGTTTTTGGGATTTGTCCTGTAGAGCAGATGTTTTTGGGGTTTGTCTTGTGGAGCAAAACTTTTTTAGGGTTTGTCTAGTCGAGCAAATTTTTTAGAATTGGTCTTGTCAAGCGAATGCTTTTGGGATTTGTTTTGTCGAGCAAATGTTTTTGAGATTTGTTTTGTCGAGCAAATGTTTTTGAGATTTGTTTTGTCGAGCAAATTTTTTTGTAAAATTTGTCTTGTCGTGCAGGTGCAAATTTTACCACAATTTTTTCAAAAGATTTCTAGGCAAGAGTATTTTTCCAAAAATTTCTTCAGCTGAACATGATTTTATACAATTGTTTTTTGTCATTCATACTTTTCTATTATTAATTTTTTTGCCCAACAAAATAAATGTAAGTTTTATGTTTCAATAACTTTTTCTTCACTCCGTGAAGGAAAGACGGAATTCTTTTTAATGTAAATTTAAGGCTTCTTCGTGATTTCGGCCTCAATCCTTAGTCACCTTTTTATTTAACATTTAAATTTTGGAAAATTTTGTGAAAAAAAAATTAAGCCTATCCATAGCTAATCTAAATTCACTCCCTTAAACACATAAAAAAAAACCATCCAAATCCATATCAAAACCTTTATCGTACATCAGTGAAAATCACAATATCATAAATACTGCCAAAAATAAAAATTACGCAACCATTTATACGCCGAATACCTAAAAAAGCACGATTTTTATTGAGCGATTATCAAAATTAAAAAATTAAAATGCTTTTGGAAAAAGGCTCTATATACTCCCCCCTCCTAAAAAAAAAAAAAAAAAAATTCATTCCTCCCCATCACCATGAGTGAATAATAAATAAGTAAGCAATTTTTGTAAAAGTGGAAACATTTTTACCGCTTCTTCACGTCACGCAATGCCTTCATTAAAGATCCCGCGGAATTCTAATTTAAATGCGTTAATTTTAATAATTGTAAAGACAATCGGAATATTTTAAGAGACCTTTCTCCAAATTTTCTCCTTTTATACAAAAGCATTTTCGAAAAATGATATAAAAAATTAATAAAAGCATCTTCTGCAGTTGGAAAAAAATGATATACCTGAAACTTATAAACCAGTGTTTTTCCAAAAAAAAAATTAAAAGAAAAACCACCAAAAAAAAAAAAAAAAGGGTCCACTAACTGGCATTACAAAGGACCAATTTAAACAAAAAACCGAATTCCCTTTCATCACGGACTGCAAGCCAAATCGCAAAAGACAATAAGGACGGTGTCTAGAGCAAAAAAAAAAAAAACTAACAGAACAAAAAACTTGCAGTAGGATAAAGGGGAGTTTGGCCAAATTTTTTTTTCCAAGAAAAATAACAGTACACTACCAAGTAGCTTTCAAATAAAAAAAAAAAGGTTTTCTTACAAAAAGTGAATGAAAGGCATGCTATACTGATTACATTTTCTGATTAACATTATTTTGATTTAAAAGTGAACAAAAATTTCTTTTTAGGCCGATAAGGACCTGATTAATCAAAAAACATGAAATGGTTTTCGAATATGGAAATAATATTCATTTCTTGGCGTTAATGTAATTAAATCTGTATATGATGATGTAATGTAAACCTCAGTGCTCAAAAAAATGTGGAAAAAAATTAAATTTGATCACTGAGGCTACACCTCTGTAACTGACTCAACATTCAAAATAATGAAGACAGATCGACTTTAAAAGGAGATATATTTAATTCAACCACAAAAAAATTATCTACTTTTTTAAAAAAAAAAAAATGTGGCCACAACAAATTTAAGTCCATTGTCTTCATTTAAAAATTAATTCCAAAAAAGGAATTTCATTTTAAGGCCTATCCTAATTTTAAATTTTAATAATAAATAATGTAAGAGTATATATAGTAAATAATAAGGATTTACCGTTCCGGGCCGGGGCAATCAGGGACTGTGACGGACGCATTGTGCTGCGTTTAGGAAATTGCCAATTGGCCGGGCCAAAACCGACGATGCCAGTGTAGAATTGGAGGGCCAAGCCACGTTTCCGGGATCAATCAGTGGTGGGCAGCAATCAAGACCGAATCATTTTGGGCCAATCAGGGACCAAACGTCGAAGCAATCGGTCATTGGAGGGCAGGAACATTTTATATGGCGGAGAGAAAAAAAAACAAGTGTTAACAATATAAATCCAAATATCGAAGAAAAAAAAAATATATATATATATAAATCGTTTTGAGTGTGTTCTCTTCCGAGTCGACTCAAAAGGCTGTAAAAACTAAATAAAAAAAAACTTTTCTATCAATTAATTTCGAAATAAAAATTAAAAAAATAAAAATAAATAAATAAACCAGCTGTCAATGTTTCTCAAGAAAGAAAATCCCCCCAAATTAAATTTTTTTTTTAGTAAATCGGGAAAGCGGTTAAAACACCAAAACCATTAAAGCATTTTAAATCTCCCGTTTTAAAAAAAAAAGTGTATTTTAAAAAAAATTATGAGAAACGTTGATGGTGGTGAAATCTGTCGAATTTAGCCAATTTTTCTTTTTTTCTACTTATTCCATTTTAAAAATAATTTTCCTTTTCGCAACTTATTGCCAGATACTCACCTCCGATCTCAATTTCGAAATATTGTGGCCACCTTTTCCAATGATTGAACCAGCGACCTGCAAAAAAAAAAAAATAATTAAATTAAAAGAAAATCAAATGCGTAGGAGAAAAAAAAATTCGTTTCAGCTATTATTTTCCCTTCTGAATAAAAAAAAAAAAAAAACGATATCCCCGATTTAGGGCTTCTATATCACGCCATTATATGCAACACCCATGCTAGCACGTGGATAAAATAAAAAATTCTGGGATTATTATTACATGTCATTATTATAATTATACGAAAGGAAAAAAAAATATGTAAAAGGATCGTTGAAAAACGACCACATCTGCGACATGAAGAAAACATGCAATAACATATGTTCATGTATCTGCTTGTTGTGTTGTAAGGGCATTGGTCAGAAAAAAACATTATCAACGACCGCTCGTGAAATTTTCAGATTTCATGATTTTTATGCATGTAAAAATATTCAAAGGCAGGGCTGACGTCAGGAGTTTAAAAAATGAAGCTCATGAAGTCTACAGCCAGAAAATCATCGAATTTCTAAATAGTGCCATGATTTGAAGAAAGAGTCAAAGTAAACAGTGGTAGAAGAATCGTACTCGGTGTGCCTACCAGAAATTTTGAAGAAAAGTATGCAAAGCTCTCAATAATCATTTTACAAAAAAATTTGACTTTCTAAAAACACTGGCTGAGCCAGCTAGGCATACTATAGCCCGAGTTATTCCTTCAAGGAAATGGAAAGCATAGAGAGCTAAATGTGTCAGAACCTAAAGCTGTACTACCGAGTTGTTGAAACTTGTCAAAGGTCTATTTTAAGCAGTTTTAGTCCACATTCTGTGGGTTTGTCCAAATCCCAGAGCTCAAAACTACACCAACTAGTGTTTACAATGATTCGGTGATCACCACGGTGTTCCAATTTTGTGGTACCAACAATGGTACCAACCTCAACTGGTGGTATTTTTTCAAATTCTATTGGCTAAATCCCGTATCAGGCCTAATTAATCAAAGACACTTAGTTGGCAACTTTTAATTTAAGATTTAACCTAAAATTGAACATTCCTGATTTCGAATTGGGAATTCGCTTTCGAGTTTCACGTTGACACTCGTCACCCATAAGCTAAACATAGTGAGTCAATGTAAACCTGATAAACATTAAATTATTTTGGATCAGCGAATTGTTTGAAGATTATCGCCTTCACCGTCAATGAAAGACTCCACTTCCAGCTGCCTACGACATGTCAAGACACGCCGAATTCAAACATAAAGTTTGCCGAGTCCGAGTCCATAGCTTTAACACACTCCAATTAAATCTTAGCTTCAGAAAATCAGAGTATTTGCCAACTAAGAAAAAAGGCGGAGACGAACTAGTTTTTTTGAATCGGCTTGAGTCAGACGTCAAGCTTTATATCAAACTGTCACACTGCAGATTTCTGCCTAGCCTTAGTCCAAGTCCACAACAATGTGACTACTATTCACTGTACTGCAGCCATCCCAGAAGTGGAGTTTTGGGTCTTCTTGAATCATTCTGGCTTCTGGAGAAGCTTGAATATATTTTTAAGTGAGGAGGCCTTATTGCTAGATTTTAACAACACTATTTCAAAGTCAATTTTGCTGAAACACTGCTGCCATTTTGACGGTGGTGTGGTTTAAGTTTAGCAGTACAATCCGACTACCGCAGATTAAATGCGAAAATCAAAAATTTAACACCTTAGTTTTATTTCCATAATTAGTTGGATCAACTCAGAGACTCAGCTCGGGCAATGAGATGAAGGTGCTCTACGATTATCAAGCGATATTATACACAACGGGACGTACCGCCTCCAGTAGCTGGTGATGGAGGGAAAGATTCAGGGAAGGCGCAGACTAGGCCTGAAAAAAGACATGACTCAAGAGTTTAAGAGGCTGGCTAGGCCAAGATTCAGTATCCCTTTTTCGTTCGGCGGCCTTTAAAGTCAGAATCGCCATAATGATCACCAATCTCTGTCGAGAAGCTGGCATTTTAAAAAAAAGTGATTCAGCTAATCGCATTCACCAATACAAGAAGAATAAATTGTAAAAGAAACGAATCTTGTTTTGTCAAACAGTCGTTAGGAGAGCGCTAGTGTCATACTAACTTGAAAAATGATCGCCAGAGCACGCTAATCCCGAGTCAATTTATGAACAGGATTGGCAGAGCAACTAACTCAAAGCCAAAATATGAACTGAATTCAAATATGGTCAGCAAAGGATTAAACCTCTGTGCTGTTTAGTCCTTGAGGACTTATCTGAACTACTAGAGATTATTTTTTAAAAAAGTGGCTCAATATTGAAGAAAGTTTTAAATTTATAAGATCCTCTGTTGCTAGAGAACGGACAGGCGGGACCAGGTTAGGTTATGTTCTTGTTTCATTACTACATTTTCTGTCATCTAAACGCTAGACACGCCAGCCAATAAGAACTCTTGTTATCCAATCACTTTTTAGCAGTATAAAAAACGAATGGGACTTTTTAGCAAAACAAACATTAGGTCTAGCAACGCACAGAAAACTCTTAAGGGTCAGTCTGACCCTGAGTGCAAATGATCTTCAATGAATAGATTTTTCCTTTTATTAGGTTCTCAAACCTAACGTCCTGAATGAGGAAAATATCGACATGAGCATGGTTAATTCAACACGCTATAGGGAAATTTATTGTATATCTTAAATTTTCAAACTTTGCCGAGCTTATCGAGAAATATTATACTCAAGTTTAATAACAGTTTCAATTTGTTTTCGAAAAGTTCCAAATTTAATAATAGCTTAACCATGTAAGATTTAAAAAAAAAAATACTAAGGAACGTTCTAAAATTACGTTAAATGTTTCTAAATGAGAGAATTATGAAAAATTTTTAAAAAAAACGACGATCGAGAACTTTCTAAAAAAAAAAAGAAATCCGATAAAAAAAGAATTATTTAATGGCGACAAAAATCTAACCATTTAAAAATCCTCCCACGAAAACAGCTAATATATTTTAACTTCTCCCAATCAACTTTTCCAATTATCCCCGTTTAAATTACGATTTTTTTTCAGAGCTTAGTCAATATAATCTGAGCTTTTCTTACCTTGCTCGGAATAAGCAATCTTATTTCATTTCCATCACCTCCACGGTATCTTTTCTGTGGACCTCCTCCCTGAGGACCATCTCCTGCTTCACGTTTCATAGCTGCAAAGAAAAAAAAATCAAAAATCAAAAAAACCGAACATATCAACTTTTTTCAAAATCATAACACTTCCTAATACCTATTTTCTCAAAACTCTCATCCGCTACTAAAAAAACAAAAAAATTTCTCCCCTTTCACACTCAAGAAAAAAAACTATCACAGCAACTCAGTTTTCCACAACACCGAAATCCGATTATTTCTTCATCGCCCGTGCGAAAAAAAATCAAAACCCGTGCGGCAATTTTTTTTTTTTTAAAAAAATAAAAAATAAAAACCAGAAATAAACAACGAACAAACTTAAAAAGTGTAATGTAGTGAAATATCCGGTGTGATAAGGATCGATCAGAAAACTGGCTCTAAGGTCGATTCGGTGGTGAAATGAGTCGACGTCGGTGGCGAGAATCGACCTGCGCACATGCCACGTTATACTAAACCAATTTTACTCCCTCTGTCCCGACAATCGACATGTATTATATTTTCAATATTCATCCGCATCTATCCACAGGTGATTTGGGACCGATTAATTGACGATACGCCGCATCAAAATCACAGCATTTTATGTTTTCTCCCTTTTTAAAAAAAAAAAATAATCTTAAAATGAAAATTAAGCGAAAAGAGCTTTTTGATATGATTGCGTAAAAACGAGTCGAGGGGAATATACGTTGACTGCGGTTCGTTTGACCATTTAATCCTTTTTCTAATTTTTTTTTCTCTCCTTCGTTCCCGCCTGTGAGTTTTTTCCTCTTCCCTGTTTCTTTTGCCACGCTTTCATATTATCTGATTGATCGGTTTGGGAAAAAACTTTGAACTCTACAGCGCAGTGAAACTTTCTTCAATTTTCTTTTAAATTTTTAAAAATCTTAAAACTTTTTACTTTGGTTATGTATTATACAAGGTAATATTTAATTAAAAAGCCTAACGAACTCATCATTAATATTTTTTCCTGTTTTTTCACGTCGGCCTCTCTCCTCGAAATTTAGCTTTTCACAAAAATAAATTCTGTGATAGATTCAATAACTAGGATTAGAGAAAATTCAAAAACGATCGATGGGAAATGGATGTTAACCTTGATCGCTTCTTGCCAAAGTGGCACTAAAATTGCGAAAATACCGGCAGTGTTATGAATAAAGAGGTAAATCTTTGAGAGCATTCTGGGAAGCCAAAAAAATAATGTGGACGTTAAAGAAAGCTTTTGGGAAAGTAAGAATATTTTAACAAGCTCTAAAATTTGGCATTATTGTAGCCTATCTCTTGAATAAAATTTTTTTTTGGGGTTTTTTTTTACAGAAATGTTTTCTACATTTTTTTCTTCAAATACTGTGCCTCAATAGAGCATTTTGTAATTGTCAACTACAAATTATTAGAGCTCACAATTAAATTATTATCTGCTGGTGTAAATTTATTTTAGGCAGCATATTTGCATTTTACTAGCTTCTGAAAGTGTAATTAGCCAATAAAAGCCCTAAAAGAAATTTGGATAACTTGGAATACCGTTTAATTGTAGGATATAATTAATTGTAGTTGCCATTAATTGCTTTATGGACACACAGTAAAAGAAAACTTTTTTTCTACAATTTAAAAAATGTTTTCTACAATTTTTTTTTCAAAAAAAAAAGTTTTCTACCATTCTTTCTCCAAAAAAAAAAAAAAACGTTTTCTACCTTTCTTTCTTCGAAAAAATTTTTTTCTACCATTCTTTCTTGATAAAAATTTTTTTCTGGAGCTTCCTTGGCGAAAACAGTTTTCTACAATTTTTTTTCTTTTTTACTAAAACTCTGTAGAATTTTTTATTGGCAAACAAAAATCTCCCCCTATCATTTTGCTGAAAATTTACAAACAGAGAGTAGAAATATGAATTACCGTGCCTCTCCCCAAATTCAGAGAACGGGGTCTGTCTCCCCTTTTCTTAAAAATTGTTATCGATGACGTTTTTCTATGAGAAATACCAAACCGGGTTAATTTTAATTCTGTCAGCACTTTTTACTTTGCAACTTCTATTTTTGGCTCATTACTCACTTATTATTTTTCTTCAAAACACATTTTTCTTTTTTTTACCTTCACGAATTCCAAAATCCTAAAACAACCCTTGTCACTCGTTCGACTTATTCGAAAAAAAAAAAATGTTCTACCAGTCAACAAACAAAATAAAAGGAACACGATACGATATATAAAAACTGAAGCCATTAACTTTTCCCATTGACTGTATTAACAAAATTAAATCAAGCGACTAAGAGAAAATTTCCCCAAATCAAAACATCAATTTCCTCCTACAATTTTTCACAACAAATATCGACCCTTCTAATTCAACAAGTTTCCCCCCTCTCAGTCAATTCCAATAAAAAACAAGATTTTTTACCCGTCAGACAAAAAAAAGAGAAGAAAATCGCAAATTATAGCCTTAAACTACAAAAAAAAAAAAGGCAGCCAACTCGTTTTTGATCCACCAAGAAAATTTAATAAATCCAAAGGTTTCCTACTTTCTAATATCGGCAAAGAAGTGATTTCATTTTCATGGCAAGCTCCACTAACAGGGAAAGCGAGGGTTAAGTAAGTAAACCCGATGACGCCACGCTGGCGCCACATACACTACACTCTTTTATGAGCTTTACCCGTCAGGATTTTTGTTGTATTGATTATTCTGACGTAATAAAACTTACATCTAGCTTCTAATACTACCCCTCATTATAAAAAAAAAATCAGCAGTGCCAACTTTTTAAAAAAAAATACAAAAGCAATTTTTTTAAGAGATTAACAATGAAATCGTCTTACAACAAAAGGGGCGAAAAAAATCCGGGTATAAGAAAGATGTCGCAACATAAACTACAAAGCACATCAACCGCTAACGAGGCATATGTTCGACAAGAGTGTCGTCTCTGGAGGCATCCCGATTCCAATCTGATTCCAGTAATTGGGTAATAAGATCCCTTAGGAAAAGGGTGAAAATAGATCATTCCGGCTACGAAAACCCATCCTGATATAAATTTAGACTTTTTTTTCCTTTCGTTCAATATTGAAAGGGCGGGAGGGAAAAAAATAAGCAAAGCGGGTGCTTCAATTTCCCCTCGATTTACTTTCATCCCAACGTTCGCCAAGAATTCCTCTCTCGAGAAAAAAAAAATGAATAAAGAGAAAATGTATGGGATGAAATAAATAGTTTTAAATATTTCTAGTTTATAATTGAAGGTTAATTCGATGTGGGGGCAAATCCACGCATTTTTCATTCACACGTTACGCAAATAAATACATCATAACAAATAACGTGCCAAGGGAAGAGGAATAAAAAAAAATACAGCTTTTGCATTGTCCGCCTTCTCTCGTCAAAAAACTTAACACGACTGGCCAAGGTAATTTACTCACGGAGAAAAAAAATGAGGGAAATGGGTAAGGTACATGAGAAATGCAATGGGATTCGATGCAGCTATGATAGGAGTTTTATATGGATGAATAAGTTTACTTGCTCGGTATGAAATGGATTAGAAAATGCGATTAATAGTGCTCGACGTAATTTTATCATTCGAATATTATAAATTTTGAGTACGAAGGGGGAATTTTGAAAATTTAAGATGAAAATTCACTATACGATGGTAATTTAATAGGGAGGAGTTAAAATTAAATGGAGAAAATAATTTGGTGAAATTAATTTAGTTCTTGGGAAATCGAGGCCCTGATTTTTTTTCGAAAAGCGTTTTAACAGAAATCGATTTATATTGACAAGACATGCCCTATTATTTTACCAGAAGAAAAAATAAAATTTTGGCGGGAAAGCTTATGACCAATCATTTATAGGGTCTAGGATTGTACAGCAATCAAGGTGAGGCCCTTGAGCACCTGTTCCTCAGGTCGACTGCCTAAAAGATAAAAGGACTTATGGTAGTGTCATTTCCAGAAGCTGGGTGATCCCTGACTGAACGATTTCTCAAAACACAGAAGCTTGATTTTGAATCTTGGGATTCAAAGTGTTCGAATCAAATGGTGCGGGCTGTTTTACGGAATGGGCATGTAATATCAAGCTCTAGCTCCTCAAATGTGAAAAGTTCTTAATGCCAACTTAGAAGTAACTTTCACAACTTTAGCACTGCTTGTGTCTCGAATTCAAGGCGGCCTTGCCTTGCGAAAATTCAACTCAAAAACATATCTGCACATTTTAAGGCCTCGCAGGGCTTAAGACTTTCAAGAAAATTTGGCATTTAACTTTTCTGTTTTTCCCAAGTCGAAACCTAAAGTTTGATTGAAGAATTCCTTATTTTGAATCTTAAAATCTTGGAACCAATCACTATCAAGAAGTCGAGAATCTCAGATTTAGAAATTTTAAATGTCAGGTCGGAAAAAAAATCGTCCAATTTTTGGGAAATCTCTGAGAAATTTTTAACAACTTCAAAAAAAAAACTCTTAAAGAACTTCTGAAAAAAGTCTTCTGAAAAAATTAGAAAATATTTTTCCAGAATTTCTTGAACAAAATTTCTGGCACTTCGCGAACAGAACAGAATTACAATTTCAGAGGCCAAAATTTTTTCTCTCTTAAGTGTCTATATTGTATAGTTTATCGTCAGCTACCGCTATGAGGCTTCCTCTTCACTTTTAATATTTTTTCTAGCCAGCATCTTTTAACTACCTCGAGTCTCGAAATCGAAGAAAATGCCATAAAAATTCAACAAAACAACTCAGGCGGACCGTAATTAATATTTGGCTCGACATATGCTTCTCTCCTTCATGGAAACCATATGCTTTCTTCACAGAAGCCGCTTTGATTTAAAATAATTCAAATTAAATTGAAGCCATTCAACTAATTATGCCCCAAAACAATTTCAAATACAATAAACACAATATCCTAAATCATAAGCCCATTTCATTTTCATCCAAACCAAAAAACCAATAAATTAAAAAAACAAGCTCTACACACTACATTTTGTATATTTATCAAACCAGAGCACACGTATATAAGCAACCAAGGCTAACCGGGAGCAGATGTTACATATGCAGGTGTGCAAAGGCGCGCATTCAAGAAAAATTATCATGCTCAAAAAAAAAACTTCATTCTCCCCGATGCCTTTTCATATTTCCTTTTATCCTTACATAAAGTAATAACAAAAACCTAAAAAGATGGCAATAAATCAACATACGAAGCGCTAACTTATTTTACTTTAGGCGGGAAAACCCTTAACCAAAAATGATCCCTCAAGAATTTCCCCGAATCAGCTATTTTATTATTTTGACTCGCACGATAATTCCTTTTTTTATAAAAAAAAAAAAGAAAAGAAAACAAAGCGTTTGAAAGATAAACAGTATCATTTGAGTGAGAGCAAAAAAAAAGTATTTTCTCCTATTCTTATTTCTCTCCCGCTTTCTTCGGGAGGAAAAAAAAAAGAAAAACTAAAAATAAGGTTAATCCCCCGTTTTTATTTAAGAGAACAGAAATTCCTTTAATCTAATTTTTTCTTTCTCTCGAATACGAACGACCTTGTTTCAAAGAAATTTTAAGAGAGATTCCCATATCCAGGCTAAATTCTTCTTTTATTTGCATATCGATGATAATCTCACAAGTATTTGGATCAAAGTTTGTAGATAGCAAAAAAAAATATAATCATTTGTCAATGAATCTATCTAACTTTCGATAATTTTTTCCTAAAGACCTTGGAATAATTTCAGACTTTAAAAAAAAAAAAAGCTCATCGATCCCACGCTAATATTTTACTGCACCTTATTTTTTTTCTAATTATAAAACTTACCCGGTTTAAAAAGTTGGGAAATAAATTCAATCCACGAAACCCGAATACAATAACAATTTTAAAAAAGTAAAACCCGATATTAGCACGTTACGCCTGAGACAAATATCAAAAGAATATTCAAAGTTCATAACCCCGATAAAATTCAAAAATATAATTTTTTTAAAAAAGAAAAAAAAAATTTTTTTCGGTAAATGTTTTTCAGTCGAACGAAGAACTTCAACTAATGGTTATATTTCAACATGAACATGTTCCTTGCTAAAGAACCAATGTGTTGTGTAATCAAAGAGGGAGAATGCGCATGTCATGTCCAGTGGATATGCAAGGAAAAAAGAGAATCGGGAGTTTTCTATTGTAAAAATTTTAAAGGTTAATATTCTCCATCCCGTTTTATAAAACTTTAGTAACAATCTTCTTACAAATTTCTTCCCTTGAGGAATTCACAAACAATTTGTTGCCACGTGCCGCATAACAATCCAAAATAAAAGGCATTATTATTATAGTGACTTTAGGGTCGTTTAACTGAAAATAAAAACAGAGGTCAACTCGGCTGTTTAATTCGTTCCCTTTTTTGCTAAAAAAAAAAATTTCACGAATAGGAAAAAATGAAAATGATTTATGTTCTGCGATTGGCACATGTGAAGACGGTTCAACTTTCACGACATTTCCATATTAGGATTTGAATGAGAGAAGAGATGCAAGAATTATGTTAATTCGTTTTACTGAATTTTTAATGAATGACATGAAACCCCAATACTTGGATAATGTAAGTTCTCTGTATTAAATCAGCAATTCCGGCTACTATGAGAACTCAGGCCCATAGCCAGAGGGGGGCAAGGGGGCTGAGCCCCCCCCCCCCCCCCCCCCCCGGCTGAGCCTTGAACCCTCCTGGAAAACTTTTTGCCCCATATGTGTTTTCCCTATCCTCCAGATAGGCCAGCCAGCCCTGCCCGGTTTGGCTCGCAAGCCGACCCGAGGCCTTCTTGCACAAATATATACGCAAAAAAGAATTTTAAGAAAAATATATATAAGAAGGAAAATAATGTGCCAAATGTTTGTTCATGGTTTTCAATCTTTTTTTTTTTTCGAATTTCGTTTTGGCGGCGAAAGTAAAAAGTCTACTAAGTGAACTGGAAAAATTTACCCGGGCCAAAACGGGCCGCCGTTCAATCGGGTCGGGCCGTAGCCCGTTCAGAGCTCTACTAAACAGGCTTAGCTTGGACTTAAGGTCACTTGAATAATTTTTATTGGGTACAACGAGCTAGTTAGATTTTTTTAGCAACTACAATAGACTTATCTTCGCATTTCATGACTTTCATCGGCTAAATTTGAACCTGTAACCACTAAATCGGGCTTAGCTTGAATTATAAGACTCATTTGAGCTGACCAGGTTGAGACCAGCCTGACAAAACCGTTAAGTTTACTTTACTTTTTCACTCTTCCAAAATCCTAATTAACAGGATTAGATGCAATCTTGAGATTCGTTTTCAAGGCAAAGTTAAATCAAATCCAATCGATGCGAATGGTTTCAATATGTCAAATAAATGGAAAATACGGAATCAACGTTTATCAGCGAAAGCTTAGTAAACGATATGTGACATGAATTAACTTGAAATGTTTCATTCCTTTAAATTGGAAAAAGAAATTAAGAAATAATCCGGTTGTAGAGCGACTAACTCGAGCTATTGAAACGTTTTATCCAAAGGCGTTAATCGTTATTCTTTCTTAAAAAGGTTATTTAAAAAGTTAAGTTTTAAAATGTGCATGGCCATTAATATTTACTAGATTGTGTGGACAGCTACAAAAATTTTCAAGAGATAGCTCTGGTCCTTTAAAAAAATTGGCTCATCTCAGAAAAGTCTCCTATGAAGAATTTTTTAATTCAAAGACGGTGTAAATTAGTTGATGCTGAAGAAGTTAGAATTACACTAAAGAGGCTTAAAAAAAATGTTAAAAGACTTCCTCGCCATTTTTACTTTCGAGTTGTCTAGAGTGAGCAAGTACTGTGGTAGCCTCAAAAAGGAAATTTGCCAAATTCCATATCTTATAAGCACGCTGCCAATAACAATGAAAAAATGCGACCTGTAAAAATTCTTGAACTTTCCTTACATCAAGTAAAAACCAAAACTTTTAAAGACCCTTCATTTCTCAACAAAACTTTTCCCTAATAAAATTTCTGATATACATATTAAAAGTGTAAAAGAGGGCAAAACAATTTGTACATAACACTCAACAACGGAAATAGCGATGCCGCAAAGCAACCCGACACGACTTCCTCCAAGCAATGTATATATTTATGCATATAAATTACAATTCTTTTTTTCAAGAAAAAAAAAAGTATATAAATTACAATATACTTTTTGTTTCATATTTCCTCTTTAACCTTTGTTATCTCCCAAACGCCGCCAAGTTCCTCAAAACTTCCATACTCAACCTTATTACAGACCGTGGATGAAAGCCTCGCATAAAAAATAACAAACCAAAACTTAAAAAAATGACAACCTTTTAAATGATGACAAGAAACAGCCATTTACTAAATGGGGAAAAAGCACGTAATAACATGTTCCACTTAATAATTAGTAAAAAAAAAAAAAAAAAAGTAGCGGCTGAACTGGGGGTGTGCTTTTTTTTTTTTTTTTTTTTTACTTAAACTACATATTCCACACAAGACGACCTTTATAAAAAATTCATTGTATCACCGACTGGAAAAAGAAAGGGAGGTTTTGAAAAGTTAAGTGTATTCCGCGAAGTGCTTTGACAGGCAAACACACAGGTCGATGAAAAATACATTAGGAAATTGAAAGGCGTATTCAACCGACTTTTCCCAAAGCTATCGTGTAATTTTTTAGTCACTTTACAACTTACTTGCACGAAATGTAAAAGAATTAATAAGAAATGCACTTCATTTTTTTCCCCCCCTCGATTGTCCCCTCTAATTCTTCCCGACAACGAAAAAAAAAAACCACCCGAAAACTTTAAATCTAAACTAATGATTTAGGTTTCCAACCCAAAATGTATATATATCCCGAGGGAGGCTAATTGTGGTCTTAATTTCTGGATAAGATTTATGATGAAATCAAATCTGCAAAGTTTATATTATTCAACTTTGAGAAAACTATTTCTTCTCAAATTTACTGCTGACTCCGTCTTATTTCTCCTTCCGCCGCAATAAGCAACATTTAGGTTCAGCGCTTTTACATTTAAAAAGCTTTGAATCTTTTTTTACTTTGAAGAATGACTTCCAAAAAGTAAACAAAATTACTTTAAAAACTTTTCAAACAACCCGTGAAACGAAAATTACTAATATTACAAGATTAAAATTGGATACGCACATCCATAATACATAATTTGAAAGCATTTCAAATTTTCTTTTTAACCCGTCGATATTATTAATGTAAATTCATCAATTACTTTATTAGTGTAAACACTTCAAGCTTATCCTTCAAAATATCCTTTATCCATTTGAAATATGCAACAAGCCTGACTTAAGCCTTCGAGGCTTTTATATTATGCACACACATTATATAGATCAGAATTCAAATCAGTTTAATTTGACTTCATACCCACAAATCCATTTATCCCGTCATTCTCATCTCAAGTCAAATTGGCAAGATCGTCCTCGCTTCGTGTTATGAAACTCCTCTTAGAGTATGTTTAACGATGATTAGTTACCACACCTTAGATTGTCTACAATTGGCTTACCCCTTAATGTATTAGAAGGGTTTATGGTCGAGCTTGGGATATTTTTAGATGTCTTTTCCTAGAAGGATCACTTATCACTTTTAGAAAGTTGATTGGTTTCAAGGTTTATTTTTCGCAGAAAGTATAAGCTTAAAGACATTATTTTTAAAGTTTGAAAGATGGTTAAAGAGAGTCTTTACGAGTTATTCATAGTTATTTTTGCTATTATTGACTACATGTATTTTAAGAACAAAACTTTGAGGATATATTTAGTAGAAAAGCTTGTTGCCCAAAACCCTCAACATATTGTTCGCGCTTGACGACCTGTTTCCCAAATTGAACAGTCCGGTATTTACTTAAAGACTTGTTACCCAAAATTTACCAATTTCTGATTGCACTAAACGACTTGGTGCTCCAATTCAATGAACTCTGTTTCCACTTCACAACTTGTTACCAATTTTAATGAAAATGTTTGCTCAATACGACTTGTCAGCTAAAATTCACCAAATTTCTATTTCTACCTAACAACTTGTTACCCAAAATTCACCAAATTCTGTTTGCACTAAACAACTTGCCACCCAAAATTCAACAAATTTTTTTTGTACTGAACGACTTGCTTCCCAATAATTCACCAAATTCTGTTTGCAGTTGACAACTTGAAACACAAAATTGAACAAATTTCTCACTGCACTAAACGACTTGTTACCCAAAATTCAACAAATTTCTCACTGCACTAAACGACTTGTTACCCAATCATTCACCAAATTCTGTTTGCACTTGATTCCTTAACTTGATTGACTTGATTCCTCAAATTCACCAAATTCTTTTTGCACTTAACAATTAGAACTTATTACCCAAAAGTAACCAAATTCTGTTTTCACTGAACGACTTGTTACCCAAAATTCAACAAATTTCTCACTGCACTAAACGACTTGTTACTCAAATTTCAACAAATTTCTCACTGCACTAAACGACTAGTTACCCAAAATTCAACAAATTTCTCACTGCACTAAACGACTTGTTACCCAAAATTCAACAAATTTCTCACTGCACTAAACGACTTGTTACCCAAAATTCAACAAATTTCTCACTGCACTTAACGACTTGTTACCCAAAATTCAACAAATTTCTCACTGCACTAAACGACTTGTCACCCAAAATTCCCCAAATTCTGTTTGCACTAAATGACATGCCACTCAAAATTCGACATATTGTGTTTATACTTAATAACTTGTTGCCTCAAATTCGACAAACTCTGTTTGATCTTTGTAAGTAAATTGTTGCTCAGAACTAAACACATTTTTACTGCAATTAAAACTGGTTGCTTAAAATTCAACCAACGCTGCTTGCGCTGAAGAACTTGCTGCCCAAAATTTAACCTATTTTTTGTGCACTATCCTAATCGTCACCGAAATTATGTGAATTTTAAATTTTGCCTCTTGGTTATCAACTTCGGGTTAAATGGTCAGAACTAAACAGCTTCATGGCCAAAATCCAACCAAGTGTAAAATTCATGGATCTCAAATGAGAGCAAATTTGCGAATCAGCCCAAAATTTAATTAACCAGCTACTTCATAGTTCGTTAAATTCTCTAAAACTTGAAGTTTACATTTCCTGAAAATCATTCTTAAAAAACGATTTGTGCCATCACACAAATCATCAAAAGCCAAGAAATACAAAGCTCACAAAACAGCCTTAATTCATCAAATCCTATCCAATTATTCCTAAATATTCCTCAATAAAAAATCTAACCCCTTTAAATAAAAGACAAAGTTCGATTTCTTTCCTTTGATAAATTTTTTAAGAGGTTATACCGCAGCTAAATACATAAGCCCCTCCTTTTCTACAATATACAAAAAATTCATACAAAAAGAAAGAGGAAAAAAAGGCCGGATAGTAATTATTAGACTAGAATGTCCAGGTTGGGAGGAAAGGGAATGGCCCACCCTCCTGTCCGTCATTTTGACGTCAGTGTCGATTTGTTTGGAATCAGTTAGAGTATGGTTGCCATGGTGCCCACGGCTTTGTAGTTTGCTTAGCAATCAATGTCTTGTATGTTATGACAAGATCTAAAACTTGATAACTCAATATTTGTCACTGAATATAATGATGATAATAATACTTTGGTCAAGCTAGACAATAGTTAAAAAAATTTTTCCTCGTGTTAAGCTTTTCCTTTCGTGAAAATTATTCACACAAGGATAAAAATAATCAAAATTGATTAAATTTATTCAAATGCCAGAGATTATTTATTTTTCAGGGATAAAAAAACAAAAAAAATTTGTCTTCTGCAAGTTGAATGAAAACTAATCAGACTTTTAACTCAAAAACAAATGGTGTAACTAACCCATAAGGAAAACGGTTAGTGAACAATCTCTGGGATCATAGCTTCTGGACAAGATCCAAGACTATGCGGATTTATAAAGCAAAATCAATCAGCTTGGTTTCTGTCTTGACTTACGCTGAGAATATTTTGGCACAGACTCAGTAGCTACTAAGATTTCGATTGTTTATCAACCGATAGACCTAATTCCAGGCCCATCATATTTTTTTAAAAGAAAAATCCATAGGGAAAATAATTTATTTTTAAGGGGGAGAAAAAAAATGAGAGCAAAAAATTGATGGACCAAGAATTACTGTGGCGAAAACAAAACTACTACTCTGAGATTGCTTGACGACGAGCAAATATTTATAACGGCACATTTTTGACATAAAGTCATAAATATTTGCCGAGAATATTTAAAACGTGCAGTTGATTTATCAATCAACTACCGCGTGCTTATGTAGCTTGCGCAATGTAATATCATTTTGAAAACGGGGTTAGATCCGATGATGATGATGATGATGATGATGATAAATAAATCTAATCACTAAAAAACGCGTGCCATATTGGCCTGCCAAATAATTTTTTTTACTTTGTGATATTAAAAAAAAAAATCTTTGACAAGAACGATTGATGTCAAAAACTTAAGCCATGCGATATTTTAATTTTTAATTTATTAAAGTTTTAATTAGCCAATTAGCTTAATTAACAAGTTTTAGTTAAATATTCAAATAAGTTGCCTAAATAAAAAAACTTAAAGTATTTTGAAGTGGGACTATACGCCATATTCTCCGCAGTAAAGTTCTTTCTTTGCGAGTCATGTGAGATGTCATACGTCCTGCGGTAAATTGTGGCTGTCGTAGGATTTTGGCGAGAGATCCTGTGGCTGAGTGTTGAGTTTGCGCTCTAATGGGGAGGCTCACTGGACAGTCTTTGATCACAGATCAAAGGCTGGGAATCTAAGTCCAAATTGGATTAGTGGAGTCAAGCCTAAAAATTTCATGAACCGGAATTCCAATGTTTATCTTTTGCCATGGAAAGCCAGACGCCATAAAGAGTGTGCGGAGTTTTTTTAAATCTACCTAAGTTTGACCCTTGCAAAATTTTTTAGAAAAAGTCATGAGGGTTGATGCACTCAGGTAGATTTAAACTTTGGTTTTGCACATTCCTGAAATTTTTAGGCTTGACTGCACTAATCCGATTTGGACTTCAATGCCTGACTCAAGTACAGACCTCAACTTTGCTGGTGAGACATCTTATGTACGGATGAGGAAGGGACCATCTGCCAAGATATGGAGAGGTCAGCCAGCCAGTCAAAATCAAAAACAAAATGTTAAGAAGTCACAACTCAATAACATCTTTGTTTGTATTGGTGGAATTTTTCGCGCCAAAAAATTAGCCAGTAAAATTTAAGATTATTCCGAGCTATGACGTCATTATCCTAAACATGGAGTATAGTTGTTTTTGGCGGGCTTTATAGAATTTGAATTTTTTGCTGCCTAAAAACATTTTGCAACAAATTTTTTCTGGCTAAAAATTTTAGAATCTCTTAGCTTTGATTCTGCGAATTCTTGAATTCCTCCACTACATAAATCTTGTCTTTAAAAATTTTCAATTTTAAAAAAAAAATAGCTTCTGCTTTAAAAAAACTTTATCCAGCCTGACGTATATTATTTTCAAAACCCCGCCCACAATCCTTAAATAATTTATTTCCGGAAAGCGTATACTTTCCTAAATATTTTAATCTATTAAATTCACTCGCCTAAGAAAAAGGAGGCATGCCCCTAATCGGAAAAACGAATCCACTTTTTTCAATAATTAATTATTAATCATTTTAACTTGGAGCGACAATTACCAGATTAATTTTGATGGGATTATCTTTCGCTGGGAGGGTTTTTAGAAAATTTCCTCTTAACTCACTTTAAAGAAGCTAAAAGGGGGGGGGGGGGGGGGAAGGATTTCACCGAAGCCTCAGAGTCCTATTTTGAACCTATTCATTTAGATATTAGCTACCTACTTAATATTTGATAAGCAAAATGTCATAAAATATGAAAAATATCGGTTTGCCTTAATGTGGGTTTGGTATGTCGTGGCCTGGAGGTGGGGTTGGGGTTGTTTGAACTGGTTTCCATGGTAACTGGGGCATATAACGCACGCGAACAGGTCATCAAAACAAGACAGCTACCTTTGGGACTTTTCCTAACCCCAAGGACATATTTTTCTTTTTTTTTCCCTATCCTGCATGCTTCTCTTAACGGTTAACTTATTTTCTTTCTCTTTCTAACGCTTCCGACTGCTTTTTAAGCTAAGGATATCCACCTGTTAGCAAAGAGTGATAATTCGCTATGTCATTTTCTATTTCTTTTACACTCCCATATCCTGATGTGTGGCTTTTTAGAATTAGCTCAGGAGGATTAACGATATTGTTATTTTTACTCAAAGAGTGGGGGTTAAAATTTCCGTTTGGCATGTTTTGTTTTTGTCAGTAATAAAAGTTTTTTTTATCGAAATAAAGAAGATGTCCGATAGGGCATCGCTGACAGCATTATAATTTACTCAGAGTTCGTCAGTTTTTTTTAAAAAAAAAAGCAATAAATAAGCCTAACGTCTAATCCACCCTAATTACAGGAAAATGTACAGATTTTCGGTCGCCCCCACGATGAAAACTGTCAAACTAATAAAATTTTGTACGCAGGCATCGGATTTAAAATAGCACAATCGAAACTAAAGCGATTTAGACATTTTTAATTGAAGCTTTGTTCGATATATCCTAGAAATTAATAATAAGATCATGCATGGATAGGCTTAATCACTGTAAAGGGTTGCACGATATCATTATTGGGAATTGTGGACATGTGTGCTTGTTCCATGTTCATGTTAAAAAATATATGATTATAATGAGCCATTTGGGCTAAATTACTAAGTATCCATTTATCGTTACCATCTTCTAAAATAATTGCTCAAGTTTTGAATTTTTAAATCAGACTCAGTTTGATGTTTTAATATTGAGGAAATGTGATATTTTTAAGCGAATGAGATCCCTAATCTCATACAGGCACCCTCAGATTTTAAAACCCAGGAATGAACTGTTGGCATGTGTCTATTAAAAAACATAAAAAATGTTAGAAAAAATCTAGAAAATTGGAAAATTTATTTTAGCACAAAAGGAGAATTCTTTTCTCATATTTTTTTTTTCCTTTTTTCTGATTAAGAACTTTTGTTCTTAACAATTATCCTCACAAGAAAAATTCTAAAACAATTTCAGCAAACAAAATTTTTTTTTTAAAGACAAAAATTTTCCACTGGAAAGCGCTTGAATAAATCTTTGGCGAAAAATCTGAATTCCACTAAAAGTTATGAATTTTCAGAAACTCAGCTCCTTCACTTACACCCAAAATTTAGGTACTATTGTGTCGAGCATCAAAATTGCTCAAAAACTCAATTTGGAAATTATTTACTTAAAGCTCCCTTGTTTTATCAATTGTCACATTTTATTTTAAGATTTAAACCAAATTACCTTTGATCATTAACAAAACTACAGTGCAAATCCAGCAGCTACTTTCCTATCAAACCTACCCTGTAAATCTTTCCCTAAAATAATTTCCAACAACCACTTCCTCTCAAAAAATTTTCTCAACTGCAAACCACCTCAGTCTCGACTCTAATTAATTCATAACTTTTCCCGCTCTGAATGAGATCCATTTCCACCTACATGCGTTACACTCAGCATTTTCTTCAATGCCGATTACCATGGCCTCATTAGGTTTACGACATAAAATAATAGAAATTCTTGCTCCCATTTAAACCAAAGTACAGGTTTTCCCTCTTTTTCATTTCCCCGCAAAAACTTAATTAGCACCTCAAGCTTTTGGCAAGAAACAGAATCATTAGTTTCAACCCAAACATAAGTCATAATTCCAGTGCCAAATGAGAAATAGACAAAACACAAGAAAAAAAAAAAAGAGGCGGAAACGGAGTATAACGCCACGGGGGCCATAAATCATCATTCGCATGCTTCTTCCGCCTGGATAAAAATCTACCGGCTTCAAAACCGTAACACTAATCGGTTTTAATGGCTTATAATAATTTAATTATCGAGCAAATATAGAAAAAAAAAAGAACATCTACACAATTAACTTATGTACGCATTTCGTGAATTACTCGGGTAAAATTTAAGTCACATGTATATTCGAGCCTTGTAAATTGGAAAACGAGGGTATAAATAAATAACGAAGTGGTTGCTAAGAACATTCGGGTTGCCATCACAAAATGTTCATCCGGTTACACTTCCAATGGACGGATATCAGAAGGTCATTTATTTCAATTTGAAAGATGGGCGGTTCTTACCCTTGAATTTTTTATGAAGACTACTTGGAACTTCTACAATTCGACCATAGAATCTTGCAAATTATTAATATTTCAACATAACTAGAATTTTCCGGGCTTTTAATTTTCAAAATTATGCTTAAATGAGGTTAAAGAAAAATGACTTGAGAGCATCATTTTTAATGATTTCAAAAGGGACAAGCTAATTCAAACAAAGGCGTGAAAAAAAAAAGAAGTAAAAACGTTTATCGGGGAATAATGGTTTTATAAACTCGACTCCATTTAAAAAATTTTCGCCTTCCCCTTTTTCTTTCAAAGGATATGCCCTTTGAGCAGATTTTTATCTTTTTGTAAAAAAAATCCTCAAAAGAATTTTGATCTGAATCTTTCATCTTCCACATAATTTTTAATAGCTAATATTTAATTAAACTTCCCTTAAATCGCTCCCTTTTTTTTCTCTCTCCCCAACTTGAAAATTTAATTGCTGTTTTAAAAAGAAAAATACTTCGAGTTCAATTAAATTTTCCAGGAATGGTTTTAGTTAATGATGGCTTTGGACGAAATCAATAATAAAGGTGTGTAATTAAGCTATGAGACAGGAAACCGGCATTGTTTGAACAAGGTGAAAAATTATTTCCAACTTCTTTAAATAAAACCATATTCTGCCCGGCAGCAACTTTCCCAGTTCTGAATAGATTCGAAAATATAGGAAAACCGACGAACAATGGAAACCGACACGGCAACAGCATTCTCTTTATATTTTCCATTCATGTCATGTAGCCACAACGACGCCAATACATGAACAAAAACACACGCAATGACCACGCTATTTCTCATGTCTTTTTTTTCCTAGCCAAATCAAAATTTTAAAACCGACTCAACTTGCTAATCTTCTTTTTTTTCTCCCCTTTACAAAAACGCAATGTTATTTTGTTCTACCATAATTGAGTCTAGCCACGTTATGGGATATTCTACTGTAACATGCACTTCTACTTTGAATTTCCTATGATGAATTTTGAATCATAAAAATATATTTTTTGCTGCCGGAAATTATACGTTGTGGTCATTAAAATTTAATTTTTAACAAGTTCGGAAAATAGGGGCGAGAAAAGAGGTCATACCTTTAATAAAAAGCACCAAAACTGAATCAACAGCCACGTTACTACAACAATAGCGATCTAGCCATCTAATTGCATTTTTCCATTAGCAGCTGCTACAACTTGAAGCTGTTTTCCTTTATCTTGTTCACCATTTGCAAAAAATTTCAAAAATACTCTCAATTTCGATTCTCAGAAAAAAATTCCTCAACAACTAAATTTAAAAATCGATTTTTTCATGAATCTCACGCAATTTGCCATGATTCCAAAATTTTACTCAGAACAAGGTTAAAATTTCAATCAACAAACAAAAAAAATCACTGAAGATCATGATACTTTTTTTTTTGGTCGCCTAAGGCAATATAACCTCAATGATTTCTCGTTCTTCAAACAGAAGTGACAAAGCTGCTCAAAAATGCCACTGAATAGGTTCGCATCAGAAATAATAACAATAATACAAGATCCAAAACATCATAAGCATGTAGCCCTATCTTATAACATTGCAATGCATTCTGGTACTAACGTAACTAAACTAACCATTTTGAATGCAATCACAATGTTTGCATTATGTTTTGTCAAAACAGAAAAAAATCTTAATGGCTTCAATCGAAGTTGAAAAACAAATGGGATCAAAGCATTAAGTTCAAGGATACAGCAATTTTAAGTAAACACATATGACTGATTCATTTGATACCTTTTGTCATGCACTGACTCAATCCTATGATCACTCAACACCCCAATGACAGGTTAGACAGATCATGGCTTGTAACTGAGATGAACCAAGCACATGTATGATAATTAATACACAAATCCACTTGCACTTTAACAAAATTGTAAAGTACAATTCATCTTATCCTTCATAAGGTAAACTATACATCCCAAACTGATCATGAATCCATGAACCCATGGAAAAAAAAAGTCGAGCCGCTAATGACCTTGAATATGGACGCCTATAATTTTCTCCGCAATTCACAATATTTTGCATTTAAATTAACATACACAAAAGTTTATTCATTTCATTCCCAACGCGGTAATAATTAAGTATTGCAGAACCAATACATCTGGTGTAATTTCAATAAAAATATAAATTTCACCATTGATAGCTTTATGGCGTGGTTCGTCAACCGAATGATGCTATCCCGATAATCGTGTAAATTAATGCACAAGACCGAAGAAACCCGAATACAAACAATCACCGAATTATTTCAAGTTTAAATGTAAAGTTTTCCTTACCTGGGAGTTGTTAGATGTTTAAAAACACTTTATCCTGCCACAAATTTGTATACGGCGAACGGTTCTTATGTATGGTAGATGAACAAGATGGCGCCAAGAAAAAAAATCTTGTGGTTACAACATTCTCCAGTAGAGTAAAGTGGAGCGCTAGCTGTCAGTTTTGCTGCGAGTTAAAGCATCCATTTTGTAGCAGTTCGATAACCTTGTCAACGGTCAAAATTAAATTAAAAAATTTTTTTCCCAGAATTATTTCAAACTTTATTTTTAAAAATGGATGCGGAAAAAAATGAGCTGTCGCTACAAATTGAAAAGCTGAAAAGCGAACTCAAATCACAAGAGATTGTTAGTAAAAGATTGGAATTAGATCTTTCCATGAAACAGAATGAAGCTTTGGTATGTGTTAATGATTTTTTAGAAGATAAATTTATAAATAATGATGTTTACTAAAATAGGCATCAAGTACTCAATTTAGCAACCTAACATGGAAGATCACTCAAGCAGATTTTATCCTGAATCACGAGAAAAAACGCCATGAACAAAGTTTGGAGATGATGGAAAATTCGAAGTTAACACTAAAACGTTCTAGTACGGTTGGGAACTCTGGAAGTAGGGAATTGGAAATATATAATAACCTTGTAAAAGAACTAGAAGTTGAAAAGAATATCTTAGCGAATAAGGTAGACGAATTGCAAAACTTTAATAACGAAGCTAAAATTTCAGTTATGAATTCAAGACAAGTTATTACGATTTTAAAGGTGCGTTTGTTTTTATTTTTGTGGATTAAAAATCCCTGTGAAATATTTAAATTAATGTGAAATGTACTTTTTTAATCTAGAAAAAAAATGCAGCCATAATGCTTAAACTACAGAAACGTCTTCAAGAGGCGGAAAATGAAGAAAAATCTTTGAATTATCGATGGAATAAGCTTCAACAAAAATACATGGAAAAAATCAAGCTCATGTCCCTTTAAACTGCGAAATTTTAATTTGTAAAACAGTTTGCAAAAAAAATTTTGAAAATTCAGGACAATTATTACTTTTAAACTGCAGCAAAACAAGGCGGGAAAATAGAGAACTTTTAAGCCGGAGTTACAAAGATTTGGTTGGCTTTTGAATTGTAAAAATATCCTAAAAAACTAAAATATTTTACTGCGACTTGACAGAAATTCAATTATTGCTTTTAAAGTTATTCTAACAAATAAATTCATTTTTCAAAAATCAATGATCGATCCTTTTTGTCGTGTAAAGTTGGTAGGCTCAGCACTATTTGTTTACTAAAGGAATTGTGGGTCTTATATTTTTTTTTAAATTTTGGACTTCGGAAACTTAAAAAATTTTTAAGTACTATTTTAAAAACTAGTGATTGTTCCGATTGCCCAAATTGCTTTTAGAGATGACCATCTACAAAGTACTCATCCAACGACATTCTCCAAGAAGGGCGTACAAAAGGAAATTAATTATTCTAAGTTGAATTAATTTTTGGAGGCACCATGAAACTATGGAAAAAGATTTCAATTGCCTTAGCAATTTTCCTATTACTATTTATTGCCTTCAAGAATGGAAGCAATACTTCAAACAGTAAGGAAGAAATCGTTATTTACAACAACAAATTTTTACCTGCCAACAGATTTAACGACACACTATACAGAATCAAGAAAAGTGTAACTCTGTTAATTCGATACTCATCAGATTCTTCAGTTTTTTTAAACCAAACAATATTTTCCTTTTTGTCTTTGTTCCCCAATCTGCCAGTAATCATAGTTAGTGATTCTTTAATTGCTCAAGAACATACAATATCTATATCGAATTTAGTTAATGTTAAAACTATAAATTTGGAACTGGATCTTCTCCATCCGTCTGTAGAAAGAAATGTGTTAAACCAGGTAAACACAAAGTACCTGTTTATAGTGCCATTAGGAATTGTTTCAGTATCGTCAGATGTTATGTTAAGTTTGATTGAGAATTTAGAAAATTTCGGTGGCTCATTTTTGGCTGTGCCAAATAAAAATGTTAAATTAAAATGCTTGAAGATGAATTTGAATTTAATACAGTGGACTATTGAATATCATAAGGATAAGAATAACAACATTTGTGATGCAGTTGATGGTATTCATGGAATTTTAGCAAAAACAGAAACTCTTCGGAAACTTGGAGAACCTTTTATGTTACCGTTTCCAGAAGGCTTGTATCTTCAGGGAAAGTCTTTGGGGATGAAAACAAAGATTGTAGATAAAATAAAATTGAGTCCAATTAAAATTGTATTGCCTGATCAGAAATCAATGCAAATTAGACAGTTGCAGCGTCAGATAATGTATCATCGATTTAAAATTAAAAAAGTTTTAAGGGAAACTGGTACAGTGGAGTGGTATGGATGCACAAGGAAAACTCAAAGATGTTTTAAGACAATTATTAATTCAATACCTGATTACCTAAGGCAAGGGAGGTGGACGCCACCTTGCTGCTTAAGGGTTTTAAGGGAAACAACAAAACATGTTTTTGAAACTTTAAAAAAATGGAATGTTACGTTCTGGTTGGAAGGAGGCAGTTTGTTGGGGGCAATGAGAACAAAAGATATAATCCCTTGGGATTATGATGTTGATCTGGGTGCTTACGCAAATGATATTTTGAAGTGTCCTTTATTAAAAACAATTCATTTTAAAAAGTCAAAGGTAATTTTGAGAATGAGACAATAATAATTTGGAGATTGATGAAGTTTATGATAACAATGTTTTTTTCAGAAGGGTGAACTAGCATCAGTAATAGACGATAAAGGATATGTCTGGGAGAAATCAGCACCTGAAGAAGGAGATTTTTACAGAGTGCAAGCCAGCGTGACAAACAGACTTCACGTCGATATTTTTCCCTTTTATTCGAAAAATGGAATAATGACAAAAAATTCTTGGTTTTCGGATCATCCTCAGGATAAAGAGTTTCCAGAATATTACTTAAAGCCACTAACCACTATAGAATTTGCTGGGACAATAGCTCCAGCACCAAATAATATTAGGGAATTTTTAGAATTTAAATTTGGAAAAGGTTGTATTGAAAATCCGCAATACCCAGATCCTAATTTATTCCCATTTCCGAAAGATCAAAAATATTTTTTAGCGAATGAAAGCATAAATTATGACCTCACCTAGATATTTTTTTTTTAAAATGATCAATATATCATGGTTAATTTAAAGCTAGTCAAATGTTCCACTCCAATGTTAAAGAAAAGACTTGTTATATTATCTTCTAGTTAAGTTAGTGCCATTTTCAAGGACGTATATGAGTTTGATATATCAAAAACAAAAACATTTTATAGTAAAATTAATGCCTAGGCCTACTTTTGGCAAAATCCAAAGAAATAAGTAAAACTGTTTTTTACGGTTATTGAGCCTAAAAAATAAGGAGTTCGAAAAACATAATAGGGAGAAAACGGCCTATCGATTTAGTGCTCTACTCACCCATTTTTTTTCTTGTCAAGCCCATTAAAACGTATTAAAAAATTTTTAGGCCACTGTTCTATGTAATCCATGGCATTTGTAACGTAGTGGTTGTAGTAATTCCCCAAATAACAATTTCAAAAACTAATCCTTGATTTTTTTTGCCTTTCATAACAAAAAATTTGGGCACTTTACCGGGGAGCTGATTTCCGTTCATTTTGCCGAAATCGATTATTGAAAAAATCAATTAAAAGCACTTCAGAGAACTTGATTTGATTGAGCGTGCCTACACGAGGAATACTTTAGCCAGTCTAAGATATTAGACTTGGATTTTGTGAACTTTTAAAAGGAAATATTTCGCAAAAAAAATGGCCGAAAACTTGTAAAAATACTATTAGTGCCAAATAATCCAGTTTTTATTTTATAAAAACAAAAATTTAGAATTTGTGATCTCCATTTTGCTGTATCAGCTCTTACACACCATTAGACATATATTTATTGGATCAGTTAAATATTTGTTACTTGCATGTAAACTTTATAGTTTTATCAATACTAAATTATGTATAAAATTCCATAAGATAAAATCATGTATTTTTGAATCTTCACAAAAATATTTTTGTAACAAAAATCTCCACTGTAAAAAAGACCTAAAAAAATCTTATTAAAATCAAGTTTGTTTTATATTTAACTTTTGTCTTACTTATTCAAATAAAAAATAATAAAAAATACTAATACAAATCTGACTGTTAATTTATAAAATTTTTTGCAACTTGACCTTAACTGTCAACCTGTTCATTACTTACAAGATCAGCAATGGTGTTTATCTTTGATTTTAGCTTTTCATGAAGTTGATTTGCTTTTAATCGTTTCTGGACTAACCTAGTTTTTAGCAAATGAATTACTTCTGCTTCTTTTTGAATTTTATCTTCCAGTTCATTTTTTTCATCTAGCTTTGATACTGAATCAAATGGGATCATATGTTTGTAAGCATCTCCCGGAGGTCTCCTAAAAAAGCAAATATAGCATATGAATGACATGACAATGTTATTTCATTAAAATTTAAGTTATGTCTCACATTGGATGAGAAAATCATTTATGTTCTATTCATTGTTTCATCTGGCCCTTATATTTTCATTTTACTTACCATACAAATTTTGAATCTGACTGGCTTTTGATTAAATCTTCAAGCTCTTTAAGTTTATCATCCATTGTTGAAACAGTTTCGTCAATAACTTCAAATACATTATTCCTTACAATTGCATTAAATTGTCCTCTATATGCCTTAGCCTCATTAGACGATCCACTAAGTGATGCTTTCATAATATCCTCTTTTTTCTCAAAACTCTGGTAACATTTTTTGTAAGATATTACATAAAATTCATTTGCAACGTTCTCTAATACTTCATCTATTGTAGATTTTAATTGTAATTGTAGACCTTCTGTTTTCGGGCAAGTGATTTTTAAACAGACAGTTTCATCTAAAATAGAAAAAAACCTATGAAAATAAACTATTCTATTAACTTACCTTGTAAGAGAGAGTTTCAAGAATTCACACTATTGTTTAAATTATCTCAAATTTTGAATTACGTTAATTATTTTAATTACCTGCTTTATTATTGTCACTTTCAATAACCTCCATATTGGGACTAATGTTGACAAACAATAATAAAAAAATACCGCGAAAAATAGAAAAGAAAAAAGAAAAATGGCGAATGAAAGTGCAAATCTTTCAGGCAGCAAATGCTAGTGTGACTGCCAGCAAACTTGAATAAATTATATTTTTTCTTATGCTTAGCTTTTGACTTCCTATTTCTGAGAAATTTATGAATCTGTCAACTTGAATTAACCTAAATAGATGGTATGCACGAGGGGAAATTGAAAGGGTGGGGATGGCGAGATCTCGCAAAACCACGCGAGAATGTCAAAGTAGTAAACACGTTTTACCGCGGCGGCCATATTGCGTCCTTGTTTATATGGGAAATATATAGGATTGGTAAGATTTTTGATATTTTACTTGTTACATTTCGTGTCATGTAAAGAACTCATTGATTTTGATTGCTGAGGGATGTAACTTATTTTAATTATATGACAAAAGGTAAGTTCCTTTTGTACAGACCTGATAAAACTTTATTTAAAAAAATGTGTTCATATGACATGTAATGTTAAAATCTGATGATTTTTTTTTTTGAAAGAGGAAATAAATGAAGACAACTCCTTTTAATTTGTTTTTTAGATACAGGATATGAAAATTAAAATCTTTAACAAAAATTATAAAGAAAATCTGGTTGGTGTTGACAAAGACCGATACGAAAAAAAAATCCAAATTCTAGATGGTGTAGATCCATACGAGATCGATATATCAATATCAATATCAATGATGTCAATTTCCGTACGTAATTAGCCTTAAAATATGTTTTGATGTCTATTACCTGACACAAAATGAAGACTACAAACTGATGTGTATCTTTTAACAGACGTAAAGGTTAAGTCCTTTCGGTTTATTCTATTTATCCAGAGCCGCCTCCTTTCCTCGCTTAATTTTTTTGTATTTTCGCCCTGGTTGATTACTACTGAGGGCACTTTAAAAAATTGTACGCCGCTCTTCTTCCCTGATTTCTTGCTACACCCAAATATAGCACAATTTACCATTTTTTTAATTGAAAAAACCGATTGTTCCTATGTAATATATATATAAACGAAACCCAACAAGGACGCAACATGGCGGATTGTTTACGTTTGCAACGAGGCTACTGGAAAAAGGTAATAAGTGACCTTCCCCTCCGTGGCCTATGACGTTTCATGCATACCATCTATTGGATGCACGATGTTTACAGTGAGAGTTTGCAAATGAGGGTGTTTACATTAAGAAATAATTTTGCATTTTCGTCCAAGGACAATTTAGTATAATTATCAAGAATGGGGACTTATTGCATTTGGAAAATCGATGTGCCATAGATTAAAATTTTTTTGTACAGTTATTTATTCTTATATTAAAAGCAGTTAAAAAATGAAAGTTAATAGCGATATGGAACGTGTTATATTACTTTTTATATACGTGGGTCCAATAGCTGTTTTTTCTGCTGAGACCGCGTTAAATTCAACCGATGTACCTAAGGAAATAAAAGAATTATATGAAGCAGCTAAAGATAGTAATAAACAAATTGAAAGATCATTTCCTAAAGGTAATTTTTTAAAATCCTATTAATATACCTATAATTAGATAAATGATTTCTTGATTTAGGCTGTTGAAAGCTCTTGACCAAATTAATATCTGCTTACTTCCTTCTGTCCTTGTTGATTCGTCTGTTCCTATGGCTTATGACCTAAACTTATACTTCCTGATAGTGTCACGCTCCAGATCACCTAAAAACAGATTAGTATGTAATTTTTTTTCATTTAAATCAAAGTTATGAATAGAACATTAAAAACTTATTAATTTTCAGATCCAATCCTAAACATAAACAATCAATTTGCGGAAGGCAGCTCTCGGAACAAAGATAAATCAGAACCTGGAAAGCTAGAGACGCATGGGTATTTAGACAAGTTTAAAAATGATAGTCAAGCTAGTGATACAACTGTAAATAGCACTAAATTAAATAATAGTAGTCATGTGTCTCTTGATAATTCATTGACAAAATTAAATGAATCAAATAATTTAGATTTAATTCTTGGAATACCTCAGGTTGATCATATCAATGGTTCATCATCAATAAAACCACGTAAAGGAGTGCCTCCGATTGATGCACCAGATCATGATGATGCATCAGTTAAATCGAAAAAAGGTTCAGTTATTTCAAAAATAGTGCCTCGAAAAGGAGTTCCTGAATCTGATAATAGTCTTCCAGTAATTAATACTTGTTTTGTAATTAATAATAATACTTGTTTTAATGTAACTAAATTTCATCAATCAGATTGCTCCTGCTGTAACGATACTAATAAAAAAGAGGAAATAATTAGTCCGGAAAATTCAGTAAATTGCAGTTTATGCAAACCAATTAATAACGTACTTGTTGACGGTTCTATATCTTGTAATAAAATTTGTTGTAAAAATGTTTCAGTAGATAGCAATAAATTATTGAAAGTTGATTCAGGATTAAGTATTAAAGTAAATTTAAATATGTCCAATGTTAAGGTTAGTCAAAAAGAAAATATTTCGAAGGTCGATTTGCATGAGAAAAAAGCCAAGCCAACTATCACTAAAGTACCCTCTGATGTTGAAGTTGTGTCAGCTACACCGTTTCATTCTAAGAAAGCAGTTGTTATACCAATTATTGTTTCACTTCTTATATTGCCTTTGATTAGTGTTTTGGCTTTTTTCTTGTGGAGAAGGACTAGAGATTATTGGGATAAAAGACATTATAAGAGAATGGATTTTTTGATTGATGGGATGTATAATGATTGATGAAATTTTTTGGTATTTATTTTCTTTTGTTATTTTTTTTGTAACAAAAGTGCCAAAGGAACAAAAAAGAGCTTTCATTTAGTGAAAAAATTAGGATTTGATATTTATTAAAATTCGTGCCAAAAATGTATAGGATTTTTTTTAGGCAAAATTTAATTTTGTAAAAATTGGACTGTTAGAAGGTTAACCCTAATTTCGAGCTTTGTTCAAGGGTTTATTTAAGAAAACTTAGTTGAGGTAAAAATAAAACACCATTCTTAATTTGATTTTTAAGAAGTCTTTGAATTAGGTTTACATGAAACAGATGACATCGATCAAAGGTGAAATTGGGTAGAAACTTATGCTCTGATTTCACGTTAAAAATTATTAAGAAATTTACGCTTTCAATAGCTCTTTAGTCAAAGAAGAAAAAAGAACAAGTGATAGTAATTACTCGAACAAATTCCGCATAGCATGCACAATTATTTTAAATTGTACAGACTAATATCAGATTTAATCGAATTTCTTCCTTAAGCGAGACTAAATTTATTTATTTATTTTATTTATTCATACGAGACATTATTTATTCATAGAATTTATTTATTCATACGAGACTAAATTATTAATCGGGGGCATAAGCCGTATTAAACTTCCAGCGATATGAACCATCTTGAGTTATTTCAGCAAGGGAAGCTGAAGCAAAATTTTGCCACCAGAGTCCCTTCCTCGGTTTAGCTTCCCTTGAAACTCCAACGCATTATTCTAAAAACTAGCATTGCTTACTTGTGCTCAAATCCTATAAATTTAATTTAACCTTATGAAGTCTTCGGTGTTTCTACTACTTATGCTCCCTAACGGCAACAGTATAAACCAATGCAGACACTAGCGACACTGGCGGCTGAGTTTTGCGTTTGCTTCAATTTACATTTACTTTTTTTAAATGTTACTCACCTAAAAGAATTTTTAGTCTTCAATGTGATATATATTTAACGATGAACTTCCGATATTTTCAATTGCTCATTTACAAATTAATTAATGGATAAGCAATAACGGTTATAAAATAAAATTATCTTCCTATTAAATTAAAATAAAATACTCGCACTTTTTTAATAACAAATATTGATATTGTTTACATAAATCATCATTTTTTATTATAACATTTGTACTTTTCTATACAAAGAATAAAAATTATTTTTACCGTAAAGATTTTCGTAATTATTTTTTAAAATGATGAGAATATCCTTAATTAATAATCACAGTTATTTAAGAATTTTTTTTTGTATAAATATATATTTGTATGCAAATGGCTTGCTCATATAGCTTATATTATAATTGAAAAAGAAGTTTTACGTAAATATCTTTTTTTTTTTTTTAAAGTTTTTTGAAACTTAATTTATTTAACAACAAATATTGATATTGTTTACATAAATCATCATTTTTTATTATAACATTTGTACTTTTCTATACAAAGAATAAAAATTATTATTTGAATTGAACAACAATAAATAAATTTTTTATTATTAATTGATCGCATGGCTAATATTATTTCTTGAATTTACTTGGCTTTATATTTTACAACATCTGGGAATAACTCCCGTGAAGGGACGAGACTTAATAACATTAAATGCCTTGAGTATGCACGTGAATTTCGGAATTGCGTATCCGTTCCGTGTAGGCGGTCCAGAAGACCCAGGACACCGAAACATTGAGTGAATCTGGTTTGGAAGAAAATAAAATTAAAATTGTTGAAAGCGATGTTTAAAAATAATTTTGATGAGCTTACTTTAAATGATGAAAATCGTGCGCTTCTGGAGAAGGGAAAAATGGTAAATGGTAACCGGAATGTGCATTAAGAGTAGACAGGATAGCAAGAGAAAACCATAGCCAAGCTGTAGCCACGTGAGATCCCATTAAGAAAACGCCAAGGAATGGAGGGATTAAATTTGAGAATATATGTTCCACTGGGTGGCAATAAATTGCGGTTACTGCGATAGGTGCTGTCCATTCGTGGTGTCTTTTGTGAATGAATTTGTAAATTTGTTTACTGTGAAGTAATCTGAAAATAAAAATAAATAAACGGTTTTCAGAATTTAGATTTTTACTTAAAATAATAGCTCGGAAGTAAAAACTGGTGGCAGCAGCAAATTTTATTTTATTTTACCTGTGAGAGTAATAAAAACCAATTTCCTCCATAAGAATATGAAAAGCCATTTCTGCCAAGACCCAGTGGAATGTTGGTAATTCTCTAAACGGTGGCGTACCTCTCCACAGCATTAATTTTGACATAAAATAGGCCGTTGGGAATCCGACGATTATTTGATTGAATAACACGCAGATTATAACCTTTACAAAAAAAAGGAAGTCATTAAAAGGGAAAAAGGAAATAGGAAGCACTTTGTGTTGGTCACGCCTTAAAAGCTTACGGTTTTATTTCTTCTTTTTTTTCAGCTATTTACCTGAATCAACCGACCGCTATCTACTGGTTCATTAGTACCTGGCTGAATCTTATATCGCCGTAAAAATGATGGCTTATTAGTTACATCTAAAAATGTGTAGATTCCTCCGAATGTCCAGTACACGCTAAACATTAAAATAGTAGTACCTGCAATGTAATTAAATTGTTAAGTGGCTTTGAAGTTTTGGGGGAAGGAGTTGGGGTACTAACCGTATACCCATAAAACCGTGAAATCGTCACCGATGACATCTAAAAACCGATCCCATAAAGCTTGCCAGAAATCACCGGAAGCTCCCCAAAATCTTTGCAGGTGCCATGTTAAAGTATTACGAAATGCAGCGAAACCTATTAAAGCTGTACTTATTACCACTAATACGCTCCTTACTGATGATAATATTGTAGGCGTTAAATAAGTCGACGTTTTTGGTTTTGGGGATTTTTGATGTGTTGACTGGCTCTCATCCATTGTAGTGGAATAATCAGATAAGTCTGGAAAAAAATATTAAAAGTCAATGGAATCCAATAATAACATGGCATATGGTTTGCTAACTGTGAGAAATTCTAGCTAGAGAGCTTCAGTTAATCACCAGCTCAAAACCAAGCCGCCACTGTTCTATATTTGATATGGAAAAAAGGTCGCAAAAACTCGTTTTATCACACACGTAAGGGGTCAATAAACGAATTCTTTAATATTTCTTTTTTTCTAAAACGTTAATATTAAAAAACCTACCCCGCTTGGTAAGCCGTCTTTTTGATTTTCGTTTGGCAGTCATTATATTCTCATAATTATCGCAGTACCACTAATTGTAATGCTAAAAGCCTAGAGCCCCAAAAAAATTTAACATACTAGTAATAATTTTATCAAACTAAGCCCACGTTTCTGAGTAGCTTCTCACTTTCCACATAATTTTTTAACTTAAGGATTTTAAAACACAAAAATTTCGGCATTATTTCGTCGAAACATTTTGAGTTTATGATATTTCAAGGTTGCTCATATGTGACCGCGTATTGTTTCATTCACGCACTCGCTTTGAATGGGGGAATTATGTTTATAGCCGCTGTCCTGTGTGGAGACCAGTGGCGTAGCGACGAACTCATATTCATTAAAATTGTCACAGTTTAATCTTAATGTTTAAATTGTTTCAAGACCCATTTAATATAAATTTCTAAATAAAAAGTTTTCCAAATACTCCCAAAAAAAGATGTCCATTGAATTCCCAGTTTATAATTATATATCGGAAACTAGGCTAGGGCCAACTTAATCTTCAATATTGAATATCTGACTTTACAATATTTTGGCAATATTGAAGCAATACATATCACTGCTAGTCATAGATTTTTAAAATCATAATCGGCTTTCTCAAACACCACTTTAAACAATGTTGGCAGGTTCAGCCATTTATAAAAATTGAAATCTCATTAAATGTATCGTAAAACCTTACTGCCAAATATGTCACAATCATTTTCTCTTGGCTCACTAAAACACAAACAATACTTGCCTGATCCCCAACCCCATTAAATACATATTAACTAAAATTCTCAGGAACTATAAACTTTTAACCGTGAAACTCTTCAATGGTCATTTAGAAAAAGCATGACCTTTTATTGGCCTAACCTTTAAGTATAATGAAATTTAAAAAAACAAAATGTCAGTTGCAAACTTGAATGATTAATGTTCATCAGCAAATTGACAGCTTACTGACTGCATTAAAATCATGAATCCTAAAAGAAACTCAAATTGTGACTAAAAGTATAACCGTTTGGCGACGAACCCCAGCCAAAAACGATTAATGCCCATAATTAAATTTTCCGAATGCCTAAATACGACATTAGGTACGCAGTATTCTTTAAGGCAAAATGGTAAAAAGTGAGGCAGGAGCAAGCAAATGCATTTTAAACAACAACATGCCCAAAACTTACCTAATAATCTAAAAAAAAAATCTTCCACTGAAGACTTCAACTATGATCTTTCATTATTAAATTATACTCAGAGTTTTTTCTCGTTTCTGACATCTCTAACATTAGACATTTATTTGAATGCAAAATAATCACAAAAACAAATGCGCATACTCCCGATTTTTGGGGGGTTGAAAACGAAAACAAGCAAACTCGAAAATAGCGCCTTTTGCTAGCAGCAAATCGGCAACCTTTGAAGCTTTGACAAAGGAAATTTGCTTCGATTCAATAAAACATTCAATGGTGGATCTTGTTTGGTTTCTAGCCGGGATCGGCTTTTGCATGAACATTTTATAAAATCTGTATTGTAGTTTTATAGTAATATTAAGAAAATAATTCATCATGTCCGACGTTGAAGATGATTTTATGTGCGAGGAGGAAGAAGATTACGGTCTTGTAAGTATTCGTAGTTTATATATCCAGGGCCGGGGTTGAAACCAACCGAAAATAGTGTGAGATTGAATTTCTGCATTCTGTGCCAAATTTTTGATGTTACTACATCAAAACAATAAATTATTGATTGCTAAATGATATTTTCGGAAGAATCGCAATTGAATTGTTTTATTCTAAATGTTATTTTTGCGTAGGAGTGATGCTGAAATGAAAGCATGAGACAACCCTACCTTAAGCATGATTATGAGCATGAAATTGTTGGAAATGGGTTAACATGAATATTTTAATTTCAGGAATACTCAGAAGATAGCAATTCTGAACCAGATGTAGATTTAGAGAATCAATATTACAATTCAAAAGCATTAAAGGAAGATGATCCTAAAGGAGCATTGGCGTCTTTTCAAAAAGTACTAGACTTAGAAGGTGGAGAAAAAGGAGAGTGGGGATTTAAAGCGTTAAAGCAAATGATAAAAATTAATTTTAAATTGGTAAGAATGAATTAGTTTGATAAGTTGTGAGGAGTTCAATTTTTTTAAATTTTTTTCCTTACAGGGTAATTATGATGAAATGATGTCAAGGTATAAACAACTATTAACTTATATAAAAAGTGCAGTTACCAGGAATCACAGCGAAAAGTCCATCAACTCTATTCTTGATTACATTTCTACCTCAAAAAATGTAAGTCTTAAGAGTTGCAATTTTTTTTTGATTTTAGTCCACTTGTATTAATTTTTATATTTGATTTTTGCCTTTCAGATGGAATTATTACAGAATTTTTATGAAACAACATTAGATGCATTGAAGGATGCTAAAAATGATAGGCTATGGTTTAAAACAAATACAAAATTAGGAAAGCTTTATTTTGATCGGTCAGATTTTCAGAAATTGGCAAAAATTTTGAAGCAGTTACATCAGTCTTGCCAGGTAAGAATTACAAGCATTTTTTTTATAAAATTTGAATAAATTTGGTTTAATAATGTCTTATTGTTTTAGACGGATGATGGTGAGGACGATTTAAAAAAAGGCACGCAACTATTAGAAATCTACGCTTTAGAAATTCAAATGTACACTGCTCAGAAAAATAATAAAAAACTCAAAACACTTTACGAACAATCTCTTCATATAAAAGCAGCCATTCCTCATCCGCTTATCATGGGGGTAATTAGAGAATGCGGCGGGAAAATGCATCTACGTGAGGGAGAGTTTGAAAAAGCTCACACGGATTTTTTCGAAGCTTTTAAAAATTATGATGAGTCAGGAAGTCCGCGTAGAACAACCTGTTTGAAGTATCTCGTCCTAGCTAACATGTAAGTCTTCTATTTGTTTTTAATTCGAGAAAAAAAGATTTTAAAATAACTTGTTTCTTTTTCAGGCTTATGAAATCTGGCATCAATCCTTTCGATTCGCAAGAAGCCAAACCGTATAAAAATGATCCAGAAATTCTGGCCATGACTAACTTAGTTTCAGCTTATCAAAATAACGATATTAACGAATTTGAAACAATCTTGAAACAAAATAGGCAAAACATCATGGATGATCCGTTCATTCGTGAACATATAGAAGATTTATTGAGAAACATTAGAACGCAAGTTTTGATAAAACTTATAAAGCCTTACACTAGAATTCATATACCTTTTATTTCCAAAGAGCTAAATATTGACGCTGCGGAAGTTGAAAGTTTATTGGTGTCATGCATTTTAGATAGGTGGGTTATCTGATCATAAAATTTGGAATTTGAAAAACACGACGATAATTTGAACTTTCTTTTTTTTTAATAGTACGATTCAAGGAAGAATAGACCAGGTTAATCAAGTGCTAACATTAGATAAAGAATCTCGTTGTGCTGCCCGGTATAACGCACTAGACAAGTGGACTAATCAGCTTTCATCGTTGCATCAAGCAATTATTAATAAAATGTCATAATACGGTAAGTTTGACATGAATTTTTTTTTCAAAAGAAAAAACTTCCAATGGAGCTCAAATGAAGCTTGATCGAGACCTGACATTGCAAGATATTTTTAAACTGTCTTCAGACGGGCCAACGAGATCAGTTGGTCTTGTAATTTTCAACCCATCCAAGACTTTTTTTTAATTGGCTGATCTTCAACTCGACCGAGAAAAGTCTAGAGACAGATTGTATTAAATTTGATTTTTTTGTTTCAGATATTGTTCAGTACGTGAGAAGAATGTATGTAAAATGGTTAAGCAGGTATGGTTTTTCAGTTTATTTTCTCTTTATTCATCCTACTGCAGCAGAATTTGTAACATTCATAAATTGGATGCTATGATTAAAATTAAGAAAGTAATAACATTAAAAATAATGTAAAAATTGAAATTAAAAAGAAAAAATGTTCAGCAAATTTATGTTTCAATTAATTTTTTTCACTTTAATTTTTTTTTAAAAACTTAACAATTTTTTTCTTTTTTTTAAATGATTTGTTACGCGTTCTGCTTGTCAATTTTTGGAAAAGGTAGCTTTGGGTTATAAAACAAAGTAGTGAAAGCCGAATATGAAATTTGTGCTGAACACCGTGCTTTATACTTCCTGTGGTCGTTAAAGCAAAAATTTGCTAATTTCATAATGATTTTTATTACCCAGTCATCGGAATTACACTTTTGATACAATAATTTTTCCTATACATTAAAGGTGGATTTTTTAAAATCCTGCCTTGGTTTAAATATCATTTTTAAATTATCTTTTGGTCTTAAAATTAGTTCACACATAAGCTGTATATCCTCCCTCTTATCCAAGGAAGTTATTTCGAATTTCCTTAAAATTTGAGCTAAAACTATCTTCTCTTCCATCATTGCAAATCTCTGACCTGTAGAGAGAAAAAATTATTATTCAAGTTTACTTTTTATAAATTGTGGGACGTAAACCCAAGTTACCGAAATAAGGATTCCTTCACAGTCCATGAAAATGATGCAATTAAAACTTACCAATACAATTTCTAGGCCCAGCACTAAAAGGTATATAAGAAAATGGATGCCTTCCTTGTATTGCTTCTGGTAAAAACCTGTCTGGATCAAATTTTTCCGGGTCTGGAAAATTTTTAGGGTCCCTATGTATATAGTAAATTAGTATAGGGCAATTAGTGCCAGCTGGTATCTCATAACCTCCTGCAATTTGTATATTAGTTATTATTCTGATTGGTTTTTAAAAATGGGAAAAGGAGTGTTAGGTACTTACTTATTTTAACATCTACATCTAACTTCCTTGCTATGAATGGCACACTAGGGTATAGCCTTAGTGTTTCTTTTATAACCCGCTCCAAATATTTCATTTCTGCTAGATCAGCTTGAGTCGGCATTCGATCGGAATCTTGAAATATTTCTTTTAGTTCTTGATATACTTTTTGTTGAATTTCTGGGTGGGATCCTAATTCGAATAACGCCCAGCATATGGCTGCTGAAGTGGTGTCGTGGCCCTCAAACATGAATGTATCGACCTCTTCTCGAATTTCCGTTTCGGTCATTTTACTTTGGGTTTCGGATATTTCAATGAGTAAATCGAGGAATGACATTTTCTTTTTTTCTAAAATTAAAAAAAATTAGGGACTTTGTATTGGTGTTTGCTATGAAAATTGTTACATACCTCCGATTTCCAGATTGTCGATTGATGTTGTTTCTTTCCCTGATTTTTTCTGTAAATATGCTTCTTTCTTTTCCTTGATAACCTGGAAAAATTGGCTTTTAAAAAATTTTTACAAGGTGCAAGCTTATGATGCTTTTAGGAAAATTACCCTTTCGGTGAATCCATGAAGAATTTTCAAAACTTTTTTCTGCTCAATTCCTGTTGGGAAAAATTTAAAGACCCAATCCTTAAACATCCAAGGTGAAAGCATCCTTTTTTGATGCAGTTGGCTCATCCTTAATGTTGCTTTGACGTATTCTTTCTCCCCATTAGTTTGAGCACCCACTGTAGTCCCCATAGCAGTCTCTAAAAAATTATTTTCTCATAGAAATTAGATGTTTTATAAATCTTTATTAAAAGCAATAGTCAAAACCAGTTTTTGTAAGTTAGCGCACAGGAAGTAAAATAATTTCCTTAGCTACAATAAAATTAGGGCGGCAGCAGGATCCAAGGAGTTCGCGCTGCAGTGCGGCTCCTGCGTTCTACTTCTAAGTGGGGCCTCTCTAGGCCTGTGCCTTTTGAGAGGCCAAGGCCGAAAATTCTAATAATTTCACCTACCGCAAATAATATCCAAAGTACACAGCGTAATCAAAGGATTAATATACACAAACTCATTTTTCACATGTGCCATAATCTGTTCCACCAAAACATTCGCATTTTGATTAATATTATCAATGTATTGATCCAGTATTTTAAAATGAAACGCTGGAGTTAGCCATTTGCGATGATCGAACCATTTCTTCTTCGTGCTCGTAAGCAATCCAGTACCCAACCACGGTAACAAAAGCTCATATTCATCTGATTTTGAAATATGTTGTTGGCTATTCAGAATAATCTGCAAAAAAAAAACGTGAGAAAAAATCGTTTAGCTCCTTTGCGGGTATCTGGTTTAAAAAGTCAAGTTCACCTTGGGTATTTCGTAATCAAGGAAGCCATAACCAGTTTTTTTTTATAAACAATCCAATCGGTCCCTACCTTAATATCATCTAATTCAGTGCATGTAACTGCCATAATTCCTAAAAAATCGATCCTGTATATCGGCCTGTATTTGTTGGCCAATTCCACCAATTTTGGTAAAAATTCTGAAAATATTTAACAAAATGTTTTAATGTTAATTCGAAAATTATATTTATTTTTCATGACAAGGATGACTACTTACGTTCGCTAGGTATGGAAAACTCGAGTAAATTTCCGAAATAAGGGATTCGTCTTGGACCAGGGATTTTCCAAATTTTTAATTCGAAAGCTAGGGAATTATACCGTTTGGGAAAGACGATATTTAATATGATGATTAAAAATATTAAAATGATTGCTAGCCAAATCCACATTTTGATTTATGTGAATGGAAAACGAGTTTGAGAAAATTTTTGATAAGGTCACTTAATCACATGTTTACACTCCGGTTTCGCGAGATAAACTGCCAGTTTGTCTATAAACTAATAGTAATAGTAATCCCTGCCCAGACAAAAGATGTAAATAGGTAATAAGTGGTGTGATGTTTTTTTACCTCCAGTCTGTTAATAAAAACAGGCATGGGATGGTCCTATTGCTGGACCAGTTTTGTGAGAAATTAGGGAATTCCCATTTAAGTTTGCATTTTAAAATCGATTAGTTCGCCATGTCAACATAATAAAAAAATATGCTGATCATTTTTCGTTTTATGTTACACGTAATCGTATTTTACGGATGTTGAAGTCACTAACGCTCTCTGTAAGCAGTAATTGATATAATTGGTCATGGTTCTTGTGATGCATTAAAACGACTTCCTATTTTCTCCTGGATCCTGAAGATTTTTTGCAGATTCTCAACCCCTTGGAAAAAATGTGGTGAATGGTCAACTATAGTTGCTTGTCAGGCCCCTGACTACTTGTCATCTTATCAGGTGCAGTGGTAATGCCGGAGAAAGTGCGCTCGTTCTTGAAGAGTCCTATGTGCGAGACGACAGGAACTTGCCCGCAAATGTCACCAAATCGTTTGCACCCATCGGTTTGCATTTTTTTAAAATTGCTAGTGGCTTACCCGTCGGGGGGGGAGGTGGGGTCAAATTTTTTCCCCCTATTTGGAAACAACGGTAATATTGCTGTAATGTAACACAGTTCGACTCTGGCCCCGCATGAAAATTTGTGGCCCATCCTTGGTCCCATCCAGAATTTTTTTCTGGCGCCGTCACTATTATCCGTACTACGTGTGCCAATGTTCTTTCAACTATTTTCGCTTATGGGAAGTCAAAACTGTTTAAAAATAGGTGGCACTAATTCACTCCCATCCGGCTCAGAGTTAGATCATTCAACATTTAGCGACCCTAGTGGCTGAAATTCGCAGGAAAGATAAAGTTCCATTGACCGTGGAACTAGTGGCGTAACTAAAATTTTTGGGCCTCCCCGCGAACCTCTTTGGTAGGTCCTCCTTTGATGTCCGGGGGTGGAGGGGAAGAATTTTTTTTCCTTGCAACTACATTTACTAATTTTCGCCCTAGAGTGGGCCCCCCCGCACCGCGGGGGCTGCGGGGGCGTTAATTACGACACAGCGTGGAACGAGGACCCAGGGCAAACTCTCTCGCTAGTAAAAAAAACCATTTTTTTGAAATGGAGGAACGTTTACATTAAGAATGTGCAAAAGTTTAATTGCACAGTATTCTCAAGGTAAGCGGCGTTACTTACAAATCTACTCTTTCTACTTCTATTCTCCAATTTTTTTTAAACTTTAATAGTGATTGGTAGTTCGATAGTGCTCTGCTAGATATCAGCACGTGTTTGTATTTCAACCATACTTAAACAGCGTGCGCAGTGAAATTGGTTTTTGGGAGTAGATAAGCAACTAAACAAATAAATCACGTCATGTTTTTGAATTTATTTTATATTGAGGTAATTTTAGCAAGGAGGATAACTTTGAGCGTTCTTATAAACCCGTTGCATTGTTTTTTTTCGGAAAACAAAACCGTTTTCTAGGGTACACAAATTTACCCCTTTTGCTCGGCATGATTTAATTTAAAATTAAAAAACTCAGTCCTGTCTTGGCTTGAACAAAATCCTTAAGTTATCTTTCGGCCTTAGAATCAATTCCGTCATTAATTTAAGATCTTCTTTCTTATCCAAAGCAGTTACATGAAATTTTCGTAAAATTTGAGCTAATATCACTTTCTCTTCCATCATTGCGAATCGTTGCCCTGAAATTCAGTAAAATTTTTAACTTTTGTGCATTAGGTTTTCTTCGCTAGAAAAATAAGTCTTACCAATGCAATTTCTCGGACCCGCACTGAATGGAATATAAGAATATGGATGGCGACCTTGAATCGCTTCCGGTAAAAACCTGTCTGGATCGAATTTTTCGGGATCAGGGTAGAATCTTGGGTCCCTGTGGATGTAGTAAATAAATATGGGGACGCAAGAACCAGCTGGTATCACATAATCATCTGCAATAGAACATTTGTCAATTTCGCTTTTAAAAAGAATTATAAGAGAGAGGGGGCTAGGTGCACAGATCACAGGATAAAAATCGAAGCGAAGTTTTGTGAAATAATGAGGAACTGCTGAAAACAATTCCAAATATGTGACTTTGTCATTAGGAACGCCTTCTGGCCTGAAAATGCTGACCACTTACTTATTTTTATGTCTTCTTCCATTTTTCTAGATATCAAAGGAACACTCGGATATAATCTTAATGTTTCTTTTATAACTCTTTCAAGGTATTTCATTTCTGCAAGATCAGCTGTAGTAGGTGCCCTATCCGAATGCCCAAAAATCTCTTTCAATTCTCGATAAGCTCTTTCTTGTATATCTGGATGAGATCCCAATAAAAACAATGCCCAGCATAAAGCAGCTGATGTTGTGTCGTGGCCCTGAAAAGGTTCTAGTTGATCAATTTTAATTACAAAAATTTTACAGTGTCCAATAAATTAATGTTAAAATTACTATGCAAATTTTTGAAAGATCCGTTTCACACTGCATACATTTTCTTAAAATTTATGATCCTACCTCAAACATAAACGTATCGACTTCCTCTCTTATTTCTTCTTCAGTCATCTTGTTCTCGGTTTCAGATATTTCGATGAGGAGATCCAAAAATGAAATTTTTTTCTTTCCTAAGTAAAATATATTTTGCTTATTGTCATTTGAAGTAAAATTTTTAATATGAGTAAATTACCTCCGTAGTCGGCTTCGTCAGTTCTTTTTGAAAGTCGATCTTGTCTAAATGCTTCTTTCCTTTCCCTTATCACCTTTAAGCAAAAATTAGCAATTTTTTGAGATTTTAGTCGGTTTAAATCTTAGCTAAGACATATGGAGATTCTTTTACCTTTTGTGTAAATCCATGTAAAGTTTTTAAAACTCTAGCTTGCTCTCTTCCAGTTGGAAAAAGATTAAACAACCAATCCCTATACAAATATGGATTCAGTTGCCTTATTTGCCAAAGCTGGCTCATTCTTAATGTTGCTTTTACGTATTCCTTTTCTCCTCCCATTTGTGAATTTACTTGTGTTCCCATAGCCGTTTCTGCAATTAATTTCATTAATTCATGTTACTAGTTCAGACGAAACTCCTTAAAATCTGCTATAATTTACCGCAAATTACATCCAAAGTACATAGCGTTATCAATGGATTGATTTCCACGCAGTCATCCTTGCCATAGCTTGACAGTTTTTCTGTCAAAACGTTTGCATTGCTGTTGATTATGTCAATGTATTGTTCAAGTATCCCAAAATGAAAAGCTGGTGTCAGCCATTTCCTGTGGTCGAACCATTTCTTTCCGGTACTAGTAAGCAATCCAGTACCAAGCCAAGGAAGTATGATATTATAATCATCTGACTTTGTGATGTGTTTCCGACTGTTGAGTACACTTTCAAGCAGGGTTACGTCTGTACATATAACACTAACAAATCCTATAAAGTCGACTTTGAATATCGGTTGGTACTTTTCCGCAAATTTTATGAGTATTGGTAAGAACTCTGAAAAATGACAACGAAATTTAGAGGTACTTGAATTCAATATTCGGTATGATGTAGCAAAAATAATGTAAAGCAAATCGGGTTCTTAATAGTTGAAAAAGGTCAAATGTTCCTGTAAGTAAAACAAAAAAGAGTTATTGTTTGGTTTTTCCACTATCTTAGGGAGTATACGCTCCGGCAGACGACACTCATTAATGACTCCTGGTGGATGAATTTCCCATCAGCAGGTCAGGAAACTCGTCCTCCAAAAGAGTCCTCACTAAATTGCCAACTTTTATTTTTTCATTCGGTCGGTGAGGGCGCTGCTATCTTTGAGAGAGACGAAGGTTTCTTATGCAGTTGCCCCTTTGCCCATAAACAACTGATTCCATCGACTTTCAATTGTTTCCACTAATGCCACTGTCTAGAAAAAAGAACCAATGAAAAAGAGTCTCCCCTGAGTCTCCCAAACCCACTAGCGCCATCACGGTCAATTCGAAAACTAAAAAAGTTGCGTATTTAGTGAGGACACAGTAACCATGGTAATCAACAAGAGATTCCTGACCTGTTTACAAGACCGTGCCATCAGCTTCCTCATAGTCCAAAACTTTAAAGCAGACTATGCTACAGTCAGCCGCAAGAAAATATTGCCGAAAGTGGCGGGCACTTGTCTGGTGGCGACACTTACCTGATTATAAGCCATTGTATCAACTAGGTGCTATCACTTTATACTAAACGCTCTTACACCACTTTCAAACAGCGATTTAAAAGTCTAATGACACAGGTTTTGACACTCTCACTTTAACTAAAAGAAATATTTTTAAAAAAATTTGTACACTTACCTTCATTAGGCACCATAAACTGATAAGCATTCCCAAAATAAGGCAAGCGAGTTGGCCCTGGTATTTTATTTAATTTCCATTCAAAACTAATTGAATTATATTTTTTTGGAAAGAATATATGAAGAGCTATTATAAGAACGGCTAAAAATCCTAATAAAATCCACATTGTAACCGATATCTAAGAGAAGTTACTTTATCAATGATGAGGACAATAATCACCGCGTGCTTGCTATTATTGAAGATTAACAGCCGAGTTTTCATGATATCTTACAGTGGCGGTCAAATTAATATATAGTTGAATGACTGATTGCTCGTATATCTACATTTTGTGCTTACTTACACCCTTATTGATTTTTTTTTGTATAAATCGCCACTGAGTTTCCTCTTTTCGTTTTTTTAAAAAGATGACCATGGATTTTCTTTTTGATATGCCTATAAATAAGTTTTTTCGCAAAAATTTCCATAGTCTATAGTGAACTTTAGCTTAGTTTAATGATTGATAAGACGAAAAGATAAAATATTTTTACAAAAATTGTTGACAGGGATTTTGTTTAGCCTTGACTTTCATAAATCAGTAAAAAAAAGTTAGCACCTGAAAAACTTTAAGTGGAGGGGAAGGTGCTGATCTAGACGTGGTGCTCTCTTGTGTCCAGGGTTGAAAAGGGACAGGCCGCTAGACCTCTGAGTGTGAATTTGGCACCTTGTTCCTCTTATCCACTAGGCTGGCTGAACATTTTTAAAGGGATCAAAATCTAATTATGGCTGTCAAAATGAGACTTGGCCTTAGGACACGCACAAACGGGAACACTTCAGACTTTTGGCATTATGGGTGAACAGGAAGAAAGTGATGTTTAATAAAAGGCTTGGCCAGAGAGGATGGTTGGGTGTCAGGTCGTCCACAATTAAGAGAGTAAAAATCACACATCACCATTTATTGAGTATAAAAAAATAACAAAACAATCAATGCTGTCTTGGTTTAAACAAAATCCTTAAATCATCTTTCGGTCTCAAAATTATTTCCGCCATTAATTTAATATTTTCTTTTTTATCTAACGCAATCACTTGAAACTTTCTTAAAATCTGTGCCAATATCACTTTTTCTTCCATCATTGCAAATCGTTGCCCTGAAATAAAATATGTGAGGTTTTTTAGGCAATCCTTCATACCTATGAAATTTTAGCCTTGAATACTTTGTCATTGATGCGTAAAGTTGTATTGATGGTCACGCATATGTGACATCCTCTTCAAGAAAGAAAAATCTTACCAATGCAATTTCTAGGACCTGCACTAAACGGAATGTACGAATACGGATGACGACCTTGAATCATTTCCGGTAAAAATCTATCTGGGTCGAATTTTTCAGGATCGGGGTAAAATTTTGGGTCCCTGTGGATGTGATAAATGAATATGGGGATGTTGCATCCAGCTGGTATCACATAATTATCTGTAAAAGGTAAAGAAATGTCAGTTTTGATTTCAGTATCACTAAAAATGATTAATAGTAGTAAAGAGAGAAAATTTGTTCAAGGGAAAGGAAAGAAGAGAGGTAGATGCTCTCATGTTTTAAAAAAAATCAAAGATCTCGGAATAAGGGCGAAAGATCTTTAAGATCGCCTTTTTATCTGAGGCTGCAGAGCACTTACTTAGTCTGATTTCTTCTGTCAAGGTCCTTGATATTATTGGTGCGCTTGGATATAACCTTAATGTTTCTTTCATAACTCTTTCGAGATATTTCATCTTTGCTAGATCAGCAATATTTGGTGCTCTATCTGAACCTCCGAAAATCTCCTCCAATTCTTGATAAGCTTTTTCTTGTACATCCTGGTGAGACCCTAACGTGAACAATGCCCAAGAAAGAGCAGCTGATGTTGTGTCCTGACCCTAAATAAACATTTTAAACATAAACATTTTTCTTAAGTCCAAACTTGTGCTGACTCTAGAAATATTCGTTGCAGAATCTATATATGTTTTTTAGTGTTATAATTTTACCGCAAACATAAAAGTGTCAACCTCCTCTCTTATTTCTTCTTCAGTCATTTTATTCTCGGTTTCTGACAGTTCAATCAAAAGATCCAAAAATGATATTTTTTTCTTTTCTAAAATAACAACAGTCCTTTATTATTTCTGCTCCAATTTTTAGCAGAAAAATTTTAAATTAAAATTACTTACCTCCGATGTTACCCTCTTCATTTTCTTCCAAAATTCGCTGCTTAAAATTTTCTTTTCTTTCTTTTATCACCTTTAACAAAAAAATACAAGGTCATCGACAGTTTTGTTTGTTTTTCTTAAGCTGGCCAAATATTCCAGTCAAAAGGGTTGCTCGTTCTCTTGTTGGGGAAAGCTGTTATTTTACGTGTCAGGGTCCTAAAATATTGTTACCTTTTGTGTAAATCCGTGCAATATTTTCAAAACCTTGGTTTGCTCTTTTCCAATTGGGAAAAACTGAAACAACCAATCCTTATACAAATATGGCGTCAGTTGCCGTATTTGCCAAAGTTCGCTCATTCTTATTATCGCTTTCACATACTCCTTTTCCCCTCCTGTTTGTGCATTAACTTGAATCCCCATAGCCGTTTCTAAAAAATATTTTTTGCAATTTTTCACACATAAATTTCTCATTCTTTCCCTACATTCAGAAAACAGTCATTGAAAACTTTTAAAGTCGCATTTACACTTGCACCTTACAAGTTTTCAAAAGGAAAAGACAATCTGCCAGGATCGCTGCAATCGAATGACAATCCAATTAAGCCAACAGCGATCTTAGCTGTTCATATTTGCTTCTGCTTTCCTTCCTCTATCCGCATTAAATTTGACTGAAAGTCCAGAAAATCTATTATGGTTTACCACAAATTATATCCAGAGTGCAAAGCGCAACCAACGAATTGATTTTCACACAATCGTCCTTGGGATAATTCGTCAACTTTTCCATCAAAACATTCGCATTCCTGTTAATTATATCGATATATTGCTCGAGTATTCCAAAATGAAAAGCCGGGGTCAGCCATTTTCTGTGGTCAAACCATTTCTTTCCAGTACTTGTAATCAATCCAGTACCAAGCCATGGAATCATAAAATCATAGACGTTCGATTTCGTAGTATGCTTGCGACTGTTAAGAATATTTTCAAGTAACGTTATATCCGTACAGAAAACGCTGACAGATCCTAAAAATTCGATCTTGAATATTGGTTTATACTTGTTTACTAATTCTTTCAATAATGGTAAGAACTCTGAAAATAATAAAGGCTGATAATGAAGCAGCTTGTCAATGATAGATGATATCAAGGTGTGATAAGTACACCTGTACCGTTTTCTGTCAGCGATGCAACCTTATCTTGAGGTGATAATAGGCTCTGGTAGACATTTTCTACTTACGTTCATTAGGCACCATAAACTGATGGGTGTTTCCAAAGTAAGGCAAACGCCTTGGTCCTGGTATTTTACTTATCTTCCATTCAGAACTTATTGAATTATATTTTCTTGGGAAAAATATACTAAGAACAGGTATAAAAATTGCTAAAAGCCCTAACAAAATCCACATTTTAACTGAGAATGTCAGTTAAAATATGGAAAATAATAGACATAGACATTACTTTATCAGTTAAGTTGAGTAATGTTTAAAAACAAAGACCGTCATCGCATGGTTGCTACTTATAAATTCGATAACCAGCCGAGCTTTTTTCATATTTTGCAATGATTGTTGAATTGTTCCAGACGAATGGTTGATTGCTCGTACCGGTTTTTTTTAAAAACCCGTATTTTGTCTTCGAAGGTTAATGAAGATATGTCCTCCGATCCTCGGTTTTCAAAAATCAGACAGTCTTTAAGGACATCTTCCCAATTTAGGTCGTTGCTGGAGAAGGTCAAAAAAAGTGTTGGTGGACCTATGCATTTTACAAGACTGGTCAGATCGCGATATTGATTATTCCAGTAAGCGTACGAGCCTCTAAATTTTTTCATCATCAAATGGATTTTAAAAATTATATGAGGAGTATTCGCAGGGTCAGCACCCGAAAGAATTTAAGAGAGGAGGAAGGGCTGAACAATTTTAAATAGGTCAGGGAGCGAGGTGGTAACTCTGTCGCATATTCCGAGTGACAGGCCAATCAGTCCGCTGAAAGGCATATTTGAATACTCTCTCATATGAAAAAATACCGATTTCGTGTGGCTGGGTAGGATAAAATCTATTTTTTCAGCATCAAAATATATTTCCATCAAGTAAATTTTACACCATTTTGAAATCAGATATATTTTTATTTGACTTAGATACGAAATTGTTACATAGGTGCTTATTTATTAATTATATTAAGTTGAATAATCATGGACAAGCCATTATTAACAAACAATGAAAATCTATCTCTCATTAAACTTCTCTCTTGGCTTAAACCGTATCCTCAAATTTTCTTTCGGCCTTAATATCAATTCCGCCATCATTTTAATGTCTTCTTTTTTATCTAATGCAGTCAACTGGAAATTTCTCAAAATTTGCGACAATATTACCTTTTCTTCCATCATTGCGAATCGTTGCCCTGGCAAATAACAAATAAGTCAAGTTAGTGATCAGCTATGCAAATTTTGAAATTAGTTCCGACTTACCAATGCAATTTCTAGGCCCCGCACTAAAAGGAATATATGAATAGGGATGTCGTCCTTGAATCACTTCTGGTAAAAACCTATCAGGATCAAATTTTTCGGGATCCGGGTAAAATCTTGGATCCCTATGAATGTAATAGATAAATATGGGAACACTACATCCTGCCGGTATCACATAATCCTCTGTAAATAAGACACACATTAATTTGGCGAGCTGCGTGGAAAAATGACTAGACCGCATGCACTTACTCAATTTAATTTCTTCTTGCAATTCTCTGGAAATAATTGGCACGCTTGGATACAACCTCAACGTTTCTTTTATAACTCTTTCGAGATATTTCATTTCTGCGAGATCGGAAGTTGTTGGATCTCGATTAGAATCCTGAAATATATCCCTTAGTTCTTGATACGCTTTTTCTTGTACGTCTGGATGGGACCCCAATTCGAATAATGCCCAGCAAAGAGCGGTTGAGGTTGTGTCATGACCCTGAAAAGGCGGTGCATATAGTCCTTGATTTCTTTATAATACACATATTGAAGAATTAATTATAGGGGGTATTCAGAATAAGATGTTTGGAATTAAAGTGTAAATCGCTTGGGAAAATATTATAATTTTTTAATTTTAATTTCCTTTTTAACAATAATTACATATGAAACTTACCTCAAACATAAACGTATCTACCTCTTCTCGAATTTCTTCTTCTGTCAATTTGTTTTGGGTTTCGGATATTTCGATTAGTAAATCCAGGAATGATGTTTTCTTCTTTCCTAAACGAAGATTAAATTAAATCGTTTAAATGGGGAATTTATTTCAAAGCCTTACGGAATAAATTCAATTTACCTCCTACGTCTGAATATTCTGAAGTTGTAGCATTTTCCAACATTTTATCCCGTTTAAATTTTTCCTTCCTTTCTTTAATTACCTTTAATGAATGGAAACAATTAGTAATACCTAATGATTTAATGGATTTTGTCAAAACAGGGCAGATTATACTACTCGCTTTGAAGGATTTCTTGTATTTAAACCCGTTCTTACTTTGTCACCAAAAAACTTTGCCATACCACCCGAGTCCCAAAAAAAAGAAGATTCGGCACTTTCTTTTGAATGATTGTCCTTCACTGAATTATTATTTAACCTTGACTTACTTTATTGGAAAATCCATGCAGAATCTTTAACACTTTCGTGTGCTCCTTCCCCGCTGGAAATAATTTAAATATCCACTCGTGATGAAAATGAGGTGTCAGTTGTCTTATTTGCGCAAGTTGGCTAATCCTAAGTGTTGCTTTTACATATTCTTCTTCCCCTCCTATCTGTGCGTTTACCTTGGTCCCCATAGCAGTCTCTAAGAAAATTCAAATTTGTACATCCTTTTATTTTTATTTCGCAATTTTTCACTGCTTACCGCAAATTATATCCAAAGTGCAAAGCGTTATTAGTGGATTGATTTCCACAAAATCATTTTTCGAATAAAAATTTATTTTTTCCACCAAAATGTTAGCGTTTTTATTAAAAACATCGATGTATTGTTCTAATATTCTAAAATGAAACGCTGGCGTTAGCCATTTTCTGTGGTCAAACCATTTTTTCCCTGTACTTGTTAGTAATCCTGTCCCAAGCCAAGGAATAACAATGCTGTAGTCGTACGATTTCGTAATGTGTTTCCGGCTGTTGAGTATGGTTTCTAGGTAAGTCACATCTGTGCAAAACACACTAAGCAACCCTAAGAAATCGATCCTATACACTGGGCTATACTTCTTTGCCAAATCGGTTAAGATAGGGAGAAATTCTGAAAAAATGAAAATGTTAAGCTGTAGCCTGTCTACGACTAAAAAAATTTCGAACTTACCTTGATTAGGCACTCTGAACATATGAGCATTTCCAAAATAAGGTATACGAGGTGGGCCAGGAAGTTTGTACACGTTCCATTCTGCCCTTAGTGAATTATATTTTTTGGGGAGAGTGATATGAAATAATAAAATTAAAAGAATAAAAATTACTAACACGATCCACCACATTTTTCCTCAAAAATTAAATTCGCGAAATAATGCATATGCGCGGCTATTACTCGAACATGTTTCGTTAGACATTGAACTTGAGAATAAAATTAGATAATGCTGAAGACAACAATAACCACGTGGTTGCTACTCCCGAACCTGATTAAATTTAGTGCGAAGCTTTTTTGTTGTCAGTGGTCGTTGTTGGGTCATTCAAGGATGGTAACTTTTTCGCAATAGTGCAGTTAGGCTAATTTTGAAGAAAATGAAGAGGATACGATCCAGTTAAAAGAAGCAGATATTAACTAACTTTAAAATTATCATGGTTTTAAACAGCCTTAATACTAGCTGACCGCTTGACTTATGGCTATTTAAAAGCAGCTAAGTCAGCTAAGTTACAGTCGCTTCTCTGATTATTTCCAAAACTAGTGATGACAGGAAAGCACTTAAACAAAGTGTCCGGTAAAATTCTAAGAATAAATCTGATACTTCCTAATTTTATAATTGATAAAAAAGTATAATTAAATAGGTTAACATTACAAACAATTCTGTTGCTTAATTAACTCTTGCCTAGGCTGGAATACAACTCTCAAATTATCCTTAGGCCGTAGAATTAATTCCGCCATCAGTTTAATATCTTCCCTTTTATCCAAAGATGTTAAATGAAAATTCCTTAAAATTTGCGATAAAATTACTTTCTCTTCCATCATTGCGAATCGTTGCCCTGTAATTAGAACAACATATAACCATAAATTAAATGATTCTTTTTCCATTTCACGAATCGCCTTGACCTTGGATTTACCTATGCAATTTCTTGGGCCTGCGCTGAACGGAATATACGAATAGGGGTGTCTGCCTTGAATTGCTTCTGGTAAAAACCTATCAGGATCAAATTTTTCAGGCTCGGGGTACAAGCTAGGATCTCTATGAATGTGAAATATCATTATAGGGACACAGCATCCAGCTGGTATAACGTAATCATCTAGAACCAAATTAAGGTATTGTAATTTGATGTTAATCAAAAAAAGCAGATGTGAAACTCCATCAGGAGCCATACTGCTGTAAGATTTCAGCAGTCTAATTGTTCCGGAAGAACATTTGCCTTTTTTTTGGTTTCTTACTTACTTATCGTAACGTCTTCTTCTAATTCTCTAGATATGAATGGCACACTAGGATACAACCTTAATGTCTCTTTAATAACTCTTTCGAGGTATTTCATTTCTGCAAGATCAGCATTAGTAGGTAACCTATCCGAATCTTGAAATATTTCTTTTAGTTCTTGATAGGCTTTTTCTTGGATATCTGGATGTGAGCCTAGTTCGAATAATGCCCAGCTTAAAGCTGTAGCAGTCGTGTCATGCCCCTAAAAACATATTACATTAGTAGATTCCCTATTGATCTTTCGAAGAATTTACAAGAGTGAGAAAATATTTTTTCTGATGAAATCAAGCCTTCCGCCCCTTGCTTTATATACCAGCCTTGTCGTTTTTCCCAAGAAATCAGTTCGGACATATTCGATTTTTTGGAAGAATTTGTCGTCGAATCTACTTACATTATTTATGACTCTTCCTTTTCCTGACGGACAAGTACTTATAACCTTACCTCAAACATAAACGTATCCACTTCTTCTCTAATTTCTTCTTCCGTTAACTTGTTGTCACTTTCCGAAATTTCGATCAGCAAATCTAAGAATGATATTTTTTTCTTACTTCCAACAACTGAATTATCGGGCTCAACATTACTTTTAAACAATCGTTCTCGTGCAAAAGCTTCTTTCCTCTCTTTTATCACCTTTAAAAAATTATTAAATTATCAAGAAGAACTTCACCTTCGTATTTTTTGAATCTCTTACTTTTTTAGTAAATCTATGAAGAATTTTAATCACTCTTAAATATTCTCTTCCTGTGGGGTGAAAATGAAGCATCCAGTCCCACTGCAAACACGGGGTTAGTGTTCTTATTTGTGCAAGTTGACTCATTCGAAGCGTTGCTTTTACATATTCTTTTTCTCCTCCTTTTTGTGCATTAACCTGAGTCCCCATAGCCGTCTCTAAAATAATTTATTTTGATTTTACATTCCATTGTTCCTCCTCAATCTTAACATACCACATACCACATATAACATCCAGAGTGCACAATGATATGATCGGATTAATTTCCACGTAGTCATCTTTGACATAACTCATTAACTGGTCTACTAAAACATTTGCATTTTTATTGATTACATCAATGTATTGTTCAAGTATTCCAAAATGAAAAGCTGGCGTTAGCCATTTCCTGTGGTTGAACCATTTTTGCCCGCTGCTGGTAAGCAAGCCGGTGCCAAGCCATGGAACCAAAGGAACGTAATGAAAGGATTTTGTAATATGCTTTCGGTTATTAAGTATGATCTGAAATTACAAGATAATTAAAATTCGACCTATTCCAAGTCTAGGGGCGTCTTGGTAGGCCAAAAGAACAAACTATGTTTAGCTTTAACGAACCAAAACTTTTTAAAATTGTACCCCTTATAATTCACCAAAAATTAATTAAGCACTTACATCTAGCTGCGTTACATCTGTGCACATTGCATGTAAAGTCCCTAAGAAATCAATTTGGTAAATCGGTTTATATTTATTATATAATTTTGTCATTTGAGGCAAATATTCTATAAGGAAAAACGTTTTTATAAAAAATGGATGTTGTACAAATTGAAAACACACAGAGAAAATATTAATTTTACCTTCATTAGGTACGATAAATAAATGAGCGTTTCCAATGTAGGGCAGCCTAAGGGGCCCTGGAAGTTTACTTATCTTCCATTCCGCTCGTAACGAATTATATTTCCTAGGAAAAAATATATGAACTAATAAAAGTATTACTAATAAAACAACCAACACTATCCACAACATTTTTGGTATTAATCGTATATTTCTGACCAGGGAAATGAATTTTTAACCGAAATATGTCATAGGCGATTGATAATAACTTCGTAGGCCTATGTCAGAATTTTTTATTTTCAGTGAAGGATCTGCCCTATTTAAACAGGCTAATGCACAATTAACAGACATCGTGCCCATTCAACGGTTGCATTCGAACTTTGGAAAATTTCCATATGAGACACTGATTGAAATGTGTTCAGCTATTCCGACTTTGACCTGCGTTATCTTTATAAATAAAATAAATTTTTAAAAATAGGAAAAAAAATTAGACAAGGCATTGATCTGGGGTTACATTTTTTTTTAAAAAGAATTCGAGGATGTAAAAAAATTTATCGCTTATATGGGTGAATAAACTGGTAGAAACCGAACTAATTCCCTGGTTTCAGTGACCGTACTTATTTCTCCTATTATGCGGTTTGCTATTGCGTAATAAACTTTCATGTTAAAATCTGAAGGTTTCGTATTCAATTATATGAATATTCGGGTTTTACTCGACGAGTGGAAACCTGGAACCGGTCAGACCTACAAGAAAAAATTGCGGGCCCGCAGCTAGAAAAATAAAACTAGTTTTTCAGGAGAGAGGCAGAAGTTGCTACTGGCCGTACCAGGTTTCTACCAGTATTTGACCAAAGACCACGCCATCTTTCATATCTTCTTTTTCTTTATGGGTGCCATCATCATCGCTATTCGGACCTTGGATGCCCATGTCCGACACATGGATGTGAAATCTAATCCATACCACGGTCTTATACAGAGGTCCAGAAACTTTTGTTTATTTCCATGGTAACCATGGCTCCGTGGTAACATGGAGTTCTGTAGCCGAATTTAGTTCCATGTTTTGGCGCTGCATGCACAATTTATAACCAATAGGAATCAAATGTTGAAGGCGGCCATGTTTTGCCAAGAAGACTGCCACTGCCATTGGCTCTGAATTGAAACACTAGCGACTCAGGTGTTAAAAAATGAACTATTTTCGGCGACATGATCAAGGATCAATATCTCTCTCAATCAGAAAAATGATTTTCTGAATTTTTTCAATGATTATATAAAATTTGATGGAGTGTATAGGAAGAAATTATCGCTTCATTATGTTCTTTCAAAAATAAACTGTAATGCAGTAGTCTTACCGAAGACTAATGGATTATCGACTTCGACTGAGGGAATGGTTCAGCCTCCGGCATACTCTTCAGTAAGTTCAACCAGATCTCATTAAGAAAATACCGATTTTTTTAAAGTTTTTAAATCTCTTTTAGCCAAAAAAGATGAATGATGTTGATAAGTTCAAAAAGAGTCATGGGCTTCATGATTAAGTTAATATGATACAGTTCATCGGAATAGAATATTTAAGTGAAATTACAAACTTGGGTAAGAAAAAATATCAATATAGTATTTAAGCTTAAAACAATTCATTATAAAAAACTATAGCTAAAAAATATACTAAATATTGCAAAATATTTAAACCAGGCTTTACAGTAAAAATTCAGCAGTACGGCTAAAATTGTTTTAAATGTCTACGTGAAAGTGGACATTAGTTTAGTGAGGCAAAATGGTAAAGAAAAACAATGATTCTAAACATCACCATTTAAAAAATTTACACCGTACAATTCTCCTATAATAACACCACAGCCCAAAATCACGCACAAAAAATAAATATCACAATGGTGTAATGGTGACACATTGTGCAAGAAAACATTTCAATTGAAAATGTTTAACTTATGGGCTGCAAGCCCTTCTTGCACAAAGGATTCAACCTTCTGAACAATTAACTTTGCTACTTAAATAAAATACTTAATTAAAAATATTTCGTAAGCTTACTTAACTTCTATTTTTCCTCCACTAGATTTTCAAGCAGAAAAGTCTATCAATAAATAAAATCAAACATTTTCGCATTTAAACTTATGAACTGATGTTAAATGTTTTCTCAGCTGAAACTTCTGCCCAAAGGTTTTATCACATTGGCTGCATTTATGAGGTCTTGTATGCGTATATGAATGAACCTTTAAACCAGCCATTGTTGTGAATTTTTTACTACACATACTACAGCTAAAAATTTTTTCCTTAGCATGACGTTGTAAATGAGTATTCAAATGAGACTTATAACCGAATGACTTGCTGCATTTATCACATTTAAAAGGTTTAATTCCTAAATGAGAATGTAAATGTGTACCTAAACTTACTTTACAGCGAAAACGTCTACCACAAGTATCACATATGAAAGGCTTCTCACCTGTATGTATCAAAGAATGCTTCTTTAAATTATGTGGCCGAGTAAACACTTTCCCACAAACATCACATTTAATATTCCTGGAATAGTTCATTTCTTGCTTAATTTCAAATTTCAAATCTTTCTTTCCAATTTCTTTTTCTTTCCTTTTACGATTATTACTGCTACAAATTTTCTTGTGAGTCGACAATTCATTTTTATAAGCAAAACCTTTGTTACATTTTTGGCATTTATATAAGTCAGTTTTATTTGATTTTCTTAATCGATGCTTTATATTTTCTGAAAAAAGTACATCAGGCTTATTATTTTGTTCTTCCTCTTGTGGCTGAATTTTTTCAGTTTCTGCATTATTTTGATTTAAGCTAAAAGATTGGTTGTTAAAAATTATCTCCCTGAATTCCTCACTATCATTAGATTCATTCGACATCAAATTGATATCACTAGGAATCTGTTGGCAATACGAGAATATATCTTCCCACTGTACCTTAAATCCTACTTTTTCAACTAAATTTTCTTTGGTTAATTTATTTATTGGATTTAGTTTGAATAAATTATTTATTTTGTAATTTTCTACTTCATGAATTGCATCATTTTGTTGCTCTATATCATCCAGTTCTTGTTCTGACCCAGGATTGCCGCTGTTTTCTTCTTTATCCGAATTATTTGGAACACATTGTAAGTTGTTGATGGGTGTTGAATCATGCTTTCCTAAATTATAAGATAAAAATTACTTTTAACTTTTAAAAAATCATACTTGTAGTAACAAATAAATGCACTATACCTTTTTCTCCAGAGTCCTCAAATAGAATTTCATTGCTTCGAGTGAGATCTTTGACGTTGATTGTATAATAACAGTTGTTATTACTTTCACCGCCATCCAATTCCTTAAACTTCATTATTTTATATGAAAAAAGATAAATTTCCTCCTCATCCAACAATTCAGAAGCATTATTCCTTGCCTCAAATTCTCTGCAATATCTGATGATATTATTCAAAGTTGCATCTTGCATCACAATTAATTTTTCTCGCAATTCAAAATTCTGAACACCAGTCACAATTCTGTCTCGTAACATTCTTTCTTCACTTTCAAAATCACAAAATTTTGCTAACTCAGTAATAGATTTCAAGTAATTATTAAAATTTTCCCCTGGGAGTTGTTTTCGTTCATGAAATTTACCGGAATTATAAATAACGTTATTTTCTCGTGATTCACAAAATTTTTTAAACCGATCCATAACCATGTCCAGCGTCATTAAGGAAGGGTTATTATCTTTATTTTGATACCGAAATTTAAATGTTTTAAATACTTCGAATGCATCTTTACCAATTAAATTAAAAAAAATAGCTAATTTTGTTTCCTCGCGTTTTGAGTACAATTCCGTGGCTTTCATAAATCTGTCAAACTCTCTACTGAAATTCTCCCAGTTTTTGGAAATATCGCCGGTTAAATTTAAAGGTTCAGGCACTAAAAACTTACTTATCATCTTGGTATACCAATCGATTTCATGCAACAATTTTAAAGATCGAAATTATCTTGAAATATTTAATAAACAACACTTCACATTAAGATTAATTAAACTAAACATATTGGATTGGGATTGGCTGAAGGCGCAGGGAGCCAACATGATTTGTTATTTTTCCCTGCATTTTCCTGCTAGTAAGGGAGAAGCTTGTGATGGCAGCACTAGCAAAGTATTTCTTAGTTTTTTTCGTGAGCTTGGTTTTGTCAGAGACAATTTTTTACCCGGTTTTATGTATAAAAAGTTTGATAATACAAGTTTATTTTCGAGTTTTATAGTTCGACAGTGTTTTAAATATGCGGTGAAGTTAAAAGCGTGCATTAATTCGATCAATTGAAGTGAATCGGAACTCGTGTTCATGTATCCTCTCCTCTCGGATGGTGGAATAAATCCGGCCATAATGGCTGCTACCGCATTTTTAGAGGGAAAAAATGGGTAATGCTCAAGCGACAATATGAAGGTATGTTTGAACTTTTTACTTTATTAATTTTAGTGTTACAAATAACTATTTTCAATTAACCTAATTGTCTATGCTATTGGGTCCTGATTTAATGGAGAGGGTGAAAAAAAACTATCTTAGAGTAGGGAATTGCATAGCTGAAGCTCTATCTTGATCTTGATCCTGAGTCTGACATGTATTGTTGAGCGTAATGCCGAAAACAGTTGGTGCCATTTTGCTGGACCCTCTTTTCCTTTCAACTGAATTAAATTTTGTGTGATAGGAAGATCAATTGTGAATTAATTTAATACTACGTTATATTCGTTCTTAAAAAATAAAATTTATATTTATAAAACATTGCTTTGATAGATTACCCAAAATAATTAATATCTCCTAAAAATTTGGCTTGACACTCATAATACAAAAAATTATTTCAATACTCAAAAAGGAACAAAAACCTGAAGTCATTTAAATTCAAATAAGTGATTTAGGTCTGCGACATTTTTGTTTGTGTTTTTTTAATAGTCCTGGATATAAAAACCCTTTAGCACAAATGTCACAGTAATGAGGCCTTTCATTTGTATGTAAGTACGAATGCCTTTTTAGCGATGATCTTGATGAAAATAATTTGTTACACTGTGGACACAAGAAAGAGATTTTCTTAGTATGAATCTTCATATGATTGATTAAATGTGCTTTACATAAGAACGATTTCAAGCATTCATTGCATTGGACTGGTCTTTCTCCAGAATGCTTTGTTAAATGAACATCTAAATTGGATTTTTGCCTGAAAGATTTGGTACACTCATTGCACTTATATGGTTTATCTCCAGAATGCCTGTTTAAATGAACATCTAAATTTGATTTCTGCCTAAAAGATTTTGTGCACATATCACATTTATAGGGCTTTTCTCCTGAATGAATCAGCATATGAACTTTTAGAGTTTGCGCTAAACTAAATGTTTGGAAGCACTCCTCACATTCAAATGGTTTCATGCCTGAATGATGTTTTGACAAATGTCTGTGGAGCCTGCTTCTATTATGAAGGATCTTGTTGCAATAACAACAAGAAAAACCTTCTTTCAAGCTCTCATTATATTTTTTATCGTGATTTCTTTCGCTATAAATAATTTTGTTTGAATAAATAATACTGTCAGAACTATTATTTTCTTCTCTATCGGTTTCATTAAGTTTACTATAATCAGATTCTGCTTCTTCAGTGCGTTCAGTTAAATGAGAATCTAAATCTGTTTGTTCGCTGAAAGATTCAGTGTATTTAAAGATTTCATCATCACCATGAAAAACTGACTTATGAGTATTTAAATTACATAGGCGAAAAAACGTTTTGAGGCACTTATTACACTCATACCGCTTGCTGCTTTCATGGATTAAAACATGAGTTTCCAATATATGTTCTGAAGAAAAGTTCATGTTGCACTCGGCACAATGGTAAGATTTTTCCAAGCTGTCATTTGAGCTCCCACTAAACTCTTCTGAATTCTCATTTTGTGAAACACTACCAGACGTTTCTTCTTTTTCCACTTTCACTTGAGTTTGATCTTGAAACTGTTTATCATAATTGTTATCATCTTGATTGCTATTAGAGCTCAGAATATTATAAAGAATGCTTTCTGTAGGTTCTTGTTTTACAATTACACTCTCTCTGGGTTCTTTGACTTTTTCTGTCCTTGAGTTTCTATTGAAATCTTCTTCGTCTGAATCATCTATTTCAATTACATCTACTATTTTATTGTTTTTTCTTTTAGGACGAGCTGTGTTAATGGCACTGTCAGTCTTTAAATTTCCATCTCCTACTTCACTATTACTATAATTTTTTTTAACTTGAACATCACTTAAAATTTCAATAATGTCATTATCAGAATTGCCACCATCTTTCTCGTTAGTTGATCCTTCTGGAACACGCTGGTTGCTTGTTCTACTTTCATCAGAATGGTTGTCTCCATCACCTGAAAAAATGGTATCAAAATTAAGTTTCGAAAGAACGAAAAAAATCAATTTATGGCAGGGCAATCAAACTGAGGAATCTAAACCGAAATTTCAAGTTTCAAATTTTTTTAGTTTGAGTTGAAAAAGCAAACTGTAAAAAGATTTTTAAACCAACCTGATGATGCTGATGACAGGTCTGGATTTCGTGAGTCTGTGGTAATTCCTTCATTCTCATTACTAACATTGTCAAAAGCTTCCTTTTTGATTATGTAGCTATGAAGTGTTCCTGAAGTTGAATTAATATAGTTGATTGTTTCTGGGGGATCTGGTGGATCTGGTGAATCTGGTGAATCTTTTGGAAGAAAAAAAAATTGAATACCAAACTGACAACTCATAAGAACCATTTTTAATTTTATTTCTGAAGTCTTAAATACCTTTTAAGATATCCTCTGGTTTGTCATCAAAATCATTAAATTCTGCTTCAGAGCTGAGAGTCGGCTCTTCATAATCTTCATTCTTATCTTGAAGGGCTACATCGAAATCCATTGGTTCATTTTTTACATAACCTGAAACTAAAATTTATTTAAGTTAAAATTCTCATATAACAAAACTAGTCGCAAATTTTCTTACCTTCATTAGATTCACAAGAACCTAACTCAACATTTTCTGTTTCTTCATTCGATTTCCCTTTGTCACCTTGTTCAAATCTTACAAACGATTCGTTATTGTGGTAACTGTCTGATTGTATTTCAACTGATTTTAAATATTCCAATAAATCGTCCAAAGTTGGATTCCCTAATTTAAACAGCTCACTTCTCAGGCTGGAGTCCTTCATGCCAACTATGATTTGATCTCTTATCATCCTATTTCTAGCCTCAAAGTCACAATACTTTGCTAGTTCAATCACTGCATTTAAAAAATCTATAAATGTTTCTTCATGATATTGTACTCTTGTATGGAAAACATAAGAATTATACAAAATAGTGTTTGTTTCATAATCAGAATAGTTGTTCAGGCAATTTTCCATTTTTGAAATTCAGCAGAATGTGCACTTTTGAGATGTTCACTTTGACTTTTTTATTCAGGCATTTCAATAGTAAATAAAACTGGAAGCCCGCATCTTAAACACGTTTCTAGTGTTGTATAGCAGAAAATTTTACATTAAAAAAAAAATCGTTCATTGTTTATGTTTAGACTTAGACGTGTTTACAACATTATGGAGTTCTTGAATTTTAGCAAACTTTACTTTCTGGCTTTCCTCGTTATGGCGTTTTGCTAGCATTTAAAACCTTAGCTAGAATTTTGAAATTTTTTCCTGCCAAAATATTTCTGTTTCTGTTATAACTTTTTAAGATTTTTTTCTGGTAAAAAACTTCCACGATTTCAATGCAGAACTTTATCTAGATTTTATCTGCGGCACAAAAAGTTTTTCTAAAATTTTTGTTTCTTACCAAAAGATTTTTTCAAAAACTTTTTTTATGCCTTTTTGTTTAAAAAAAAATTTTGAAACTTCAGTTTTCTCTTAGGGAAACATTTTTTTTTTTTGAATTTTCGGGTGCTCACCCGTAGCCAGTGAATTTTACTTTCCATTTAATGAAGTTATACTTTGTTTCAATCGTTTTTTATAGGATTTGTTCAAAGTGGTGAAAGGAAACTTATTTATTCCGTAGATCGTTTTTCTGTAAGAACTAAAAACGTTTAAAAAAATTATCAAATTCGTGTAATTGTCAAAAAAATGTATACAAAAATCATCTCTTGCAGACTTAGTTGCTTTTGTCAATGAATTGGCAATACAATTTTAATCATAATTTCTTCATAAGAATAAAAAAAAACCCTGTTTCCTTAAAAAAAAGTTTCAATAAATGATTGCACTTAAAATAGTGAAATTAATATAAAAAAGCTAGCACCTTTTTTTTTAAAAATTACTCTATCTTAGCTTTTAATTTTTAATGGGTAGCTAAATGATCCCTTAAACGACATGGGTAAATGAATTTTTTATCACATTTGGTACAATTGTGAGTACCTGTTTCTTCGTGTAAACGCATATGAGCCTTCAAATAAACCTTTGATAAAAAAGTTTTACTACACACTTGGCATTTGTATAAATCCTTTTTAACCCTATGAATTTTTGAATGCTTTTGTAATTGGGTCCTAAGTTTGAAAGATTGGCCACATTGATTACATTTGTGCAGATTTTTCTTATTTGAAATAATCCGTTTCTTAGATGGTTGTAAATAAAAGTTTTTGCGATGAATCCGCATATGGTTTTGCAAGGATCTAGATGATTTAAAAAATCTCTTGCATTTTTTACATTTCACACTTTGTTCTTGGTTTGTTCTAAGGGATTCTAGATTTGAATCTAAGTCTTGCACATTATTGCTTGATTTGTCTAAATTCATAATTTTAGTTCTTTGTGATATATTGTCGTCAACTTCAATCTCAGTGTTGTCATCACTTGAACAGTCTTCGATATTAATCTCTTCTTCATCTTCTTCAGCTTTAATGGTGATTATTATTTCATGTCCTTGATGGCTTTCATTTGTATTTCCTTGCAAGGTTGTTCTGGTGTTCTCATTTCCTCGGGATAAGTCTATATTCCCTAAAAAAAAAATTCAGACAAATTATCCCAGTTGCAAGTGACATTCTGCAACACAAATATATTTCTCATGGCTCAAAATGCCCAAATTTTAACATGAGACAAACTCAATTAGGTTCCCTAATAAACTGACTGAATTTATCATCATGCTATGTTTACCTCTCGGGGCATTATTTGAATTTTCCTCAAGTTTTATAACATCAGCATAGTTAACTGGCCCTGCTTCATTAGAGCTAGCAACGTGAGTTTCAATTATGGGATCTAAAACCAAAAATGTCACTTGTTTATTTATTACGCATTATTAATTTAATTTCTGTTAAAAAATTAGCAATTACTTACCTTTTTCTACAATGACTTCTGAATTTACTGATTTATTGAGGTTTAAGTTATTGGCATTTCTCTTGTTAACATCCTCTATCAATTCTTTGTAATGTAATACTTCTGATAAATTTTTTATGTTACTAATCCCAAGGTTTTTGTTCAAAAATTCCAGCAGATCTCTTAACGTTGGATCTCTGAGTGTGAATAGTGCTCCTCGTAAATTATTATCATTGACACCAATTATAATTTGATCTCTAATCCTTTTTTCAGGATTATTGAAATCACAACACAATGATAACTGTATTAAGTCACTGAAAAAGTCATCAAACGGTTCTCTTGGTTTTTGTATTCTCGTATGAAACAAATATGTGTTGTATAAAATGTTTTTGAAATTATTTAAAGACATTTTAGAATTATTTTTATAGAAATATCAGGTTTAAACAGAAAATCGGTAAAAGTCCACCTGTTACAGTTGCATTATGTAAATCTTTACTCTTGTCTTGTTTACTTTTCATTCGTTAAAGTGTTTTGCTGTTGTCATGGACCGGCTTTTGCTATTATTCACGAAAATGGTTCCAAAATATTTGAAAAATTAAATTTTTTAGCTATTATTCTTAAAATATGGTTTAACTTAGCCATTTTTTAGGTTAGCTGTCTGATAAAATTAATGCTCAAGCCAACTTGGCTTTTCAATCAAATTATGACAGTGCCAGGTTCTGTAAGCTTGGCTAATAGCATTTTTCTGCCCTCAGATTGAATTTTTGTCCATTCATGCTGTACCTGCCAGCATTTGCTCTAACAAAATAATTATTTAACTTTTGAGGAAATTTTCACGAATTAAAGGAAAAAATAAATTGAAAATCATTTAATTGATGGACATCAATATATTTAATTTTTACTCATGAACATACGTGCGATAACTTTTCCTAGTTAACCAATTCGGATTTTTGTCTTTCACACAAAACTGATAACCTTTTCATTTGAAATGGGATTCATTTATTTGCTGGCATAAAATTTTTATTCATACAGAACAATTAAGTACATTTATTGTGATTTATTTTATAAGATTTTGAAAGATTTCTACTAGGAAATAATTATTTTCTACTTTTAATAACACATGATAGCAATTGACATGATTAACTACAATTCCTAAAGAAGGTAATCTAAAAAAATTTTCTGCCAGCATTTGGTTATCAGTAACATAACATCGATCTTAAATACTCTTGTCAATATATAACAAACAATAAATTATTTCCATATTTAACAAAGTTATATATGATGTTTAATATATTGATTTTTACTATTTTTTTTTTTGTTTTTTTGGAAAATGAAAAATGTCAAAGCTCCAGCATAGGAATTTTTACAGCTGCTAGAAAAAGAAAATTAAAAAAGAAACAGCTACAAAAGTAAAGAAATAAGAAATTGGTCGGATCAAAAAATTCTAACGAACCCTGATTTTTTCCGACGATTTATGATATGATTTTTAAGCGCAAATAAATTTCAGTCATTAAAACAAAATCCTGCTAAAATTAAAAAGTAGGAAAAAAATTAAAAAAATGCATTTTTATCACAGAGATTGGAACGTTAAGTTCCTTTCAACATGCCTTTTCTATCACTAACAAAATGCTGCCATTTAAAATTAAAGTGCAATTTTACTAATTAAATTATTATGGCAGTTAAGATTTAGCTTTTTGTTAACACTCTTCCAAAATAAAGATTTAAAAAATATGGCGGTTACAAATAGGATTAGGAATGCTGGTTCCCGATAATTTTCCCCAAAAATGCAAAGTAATCCTACTTTCGGGAAAATGAAAATATGCATTTTGATTTTCAGGAATCTGAAATTCGGAAAAATATTTTTTTTTTTTGGGGGGGGGGAATTATGGGAATCTTTTTTTAAGTTTAGAAAATATGCGATGGAAGTTATAATGGAAAGGGCTTAGTAAATGCAATGAAATTTTTTTTGTGAATGTTTTAAATATTTAGATAGGAAACGAAAAAGGTAACTGTTTTTAGAAACTTTCGATGTGCACTAGAAATACATAAGTTTTGCACAAAAATTAAATTACAAGATATGTACAAGAACTCCGAAAAAAAATTGGAATGTTTAAAAGCAAAAATGAATGTCTTTTTTTTTTGTATAAATGACTTCGCCATTGTTAAGACCTTAGCCGAAGATTACTTACAAAAAATAATCTCGCCTAAACTTCTACAATAAATTGGTTCTTTTTTTTTTAATAATTCCCTCTTAACCTAGTTGGCTTTGATTTTAAATTACGGAAGAACAGTATAAAAATAATAAGAGAAAAAATAAAATAATTAATTTAGCTGACTAGGTTTAGTGAGAAAAATTTTATGGAATGAATACTGATGTAAACGAAAAGAGACCAAAAAATTATTAGAAAATTGAAATAAAATTAAAAGGGTTTCATAATTGACAGCCGCAAAAAAAATTTTTTTTTGGTCTCTCTTTGATTTTAAGCCACAAGATACCTCTATCCTAATCTTTTTTTTTCAAGTCTTGTTAGTTACTTTTTTTGATTTATTTACTTCCCTAATTGCGATGCTTCTTTATCTGGAATGTGATTGAGATCCTCAGAATATCCCCAGTAATAATAAGGTGGACCAGCCGTGAAGCAATATTTCATATCAAGTGGGTCTCCATTTTTAACATAATACATTAAGTAAAAATTGCACATTTCATCGTTATTCGTCGCTCTGTAATTAAAATAAAATTTTTATAAGTAATTTAACAATAATAGGCTTATATAAGTTTTAAGAAAAATTTACCCTATGTAAGTTGTGGTGTCTTTATTACTTTCCATTGTACATCTTGCAGCTAAGATATCGCCTTGACGAATCGGATCTGTATTTTCTACAGGATAAAACATTTGTGGAGTAAGTGGATTTCTCTTGCCTAGTCGTGTCCAAGTATCTTGGCCTTGATCGTCTTGCGTTACTTTATATCCTGCTACTACTTTACCTGAGATGTGAGAGATGTATTAGAGAAATGTAATGACTCACGTAATCAAGAATATCAATTGCTTTACTTACCTAAGGTGTGTGTGTGTGTTCTGTATGCAAATGGATAGATAGTCTTCTTTTCTTTAATTACACATGATGTTTCCATATGTTCTACACGATGAGGTGGTATACGCCCTCCAGTTCCAAGAAGTAAAACTCCTGCTAATTTATCTAATGGCCTTTCAGTAAATTCTAAAAATACCCCAGAGTTGTCTGTGCTCCCATCTGAAAAATTAAGAATAATTTTGATTTCTACTGTTAAATCTTTAATTTTTAAGATGAAGAAAATCTTACCTTTAAATTTTTCAATACTCGCATAATGAACTTGTAACACTAAATATTTAATTTGCGAATCTACCCCAACCTTAAACCCTACTCCTTCCGGAAGTTGTAATTTTGGGGCATCCCTAGCCCACGCATAGATAATTTGAGATCCTTCCCCGCAAGGACTTGCTGTTTCCCGAACATTGTCTTCATAATTCATCTCTCCACAGTCCCTAAAAATGAAAATCCATTAGAATCAAGAAGCCTCTCTAATAAATAAAAACAAAAAAAAATTTTTACCAGACTGGAGCATTGCTTCCAGGCGTTTGGCATCCATACAGGAGCATATGATGTGCTGTTTCCATCGTAGCATTTGGCTCAAAGCCAGTTATGAAATAACTTTTAGAAGTATCTATCTTGATTGGAGTGCATAAATAAAGTTCAGGCTGGAAAAAATAAAATTTTTCTTAATATTCTGAATCCAACCCTGCTCGATAATAAATCTTAATCTTATAAAAAAAGAAAAATTAGGATTATATGATCAGTAATTAAAAAATGAAAGTTCAGATTTAACATTAAATTTCATCAGCCATAAATATCATTATATTCAAAGGTGATAATTTTTTAAGCGGAAAAATTAAAGTTCCTTAATGTAAACAGAACCCCATTCAATGACGTCATTCTAACGACGACGCAAGGGCTGTTCGCGTGGGCACTGACGGATCAATGATTTCAACAAGTGCCTTTCCTACATGACATATCGTACTCTAAAATTAATAAATCCCGCACTTTTCTGACATTATTTCAACGCTATAAAATTCAGATTGATTAAATCAAATCGCATACTCAAAATGGCGATTGTCCATGCACTTCCCGTTTGTTTGCACGATTCATTTACTGGAACCGTCTGACCATATCGTACATTACGATTTATCTTAAAATGTTCAAAGTATCCTTCAGATTTTTGAAAAATATGTTAAAAAATGATTAATGGAACGAAAATACATGCTTTATGATAAATGACATTGAAAATATAAATTATAACAAGTGATTTTGTCAAGTATTTGAAATCGATATTTTTATGAAAAAAAAGGTTAATGGTTTTAACTTACCCTGTTGGGACGAACATTTGGAATTAATAATGGATATTTGTCGATTTTATAACTGTTAATTAATGGAAAGAATAATGCAAAAATTGGAAACAAATGTTTCCACATTTTTGTATATGAACCCACACTTAACTGGTGGTTGTTGTACTGCGACTACGTTTGCAGACGACACAACATTGCGATCACGAATGAATCGGAGCAGGAACGTAATAAGGTGGATTATCGTAAAAAATAAATCTTTCCTCTCATTCAAGAGGAAACATGGGATAGTGGGAAAGTGTTTAATTTTATTCTGTTTTTTTTTTAAATTAAGGTAATTGAAAATGGATACGGATTTTTTTAAAATGAATGTATAAATAGATGCGTACGCAGGAATCATTTTTCTGGATCATTATTAATAAAGACAATTTTTTTTTGTTTTCAGGATTGTGGTGTAATAAGGGGAAATATCGGCATCAATTTGAGAAGTGGTAAGTTTTTTTTTAAAATTTTCCTTTGAATCTTGGTTTTGTGTCAACTTACTGGATGATTGTTAACCGTGGCTTGCGGGGCAAAACATAAGCTAGCTTTGAGCTTTATTACTATTAAGCACTAATAAAGTTTGAATGAACTACTACTAAGCATAGTAGGCTCGGGCTTAGAAGCAGCACAGTAAGGCCAAGTGCTCGTGACGTCCACGAATCTAAATTCTTTATTAGCTTGTATGATTGAGACCCAAAGTTGATTTTGCATAACCTGCGCCTAATTCATTTTCAAGCTAAAATTATGTGTTAAGGCTTTAATATGGATGATGCTTCAGAGCTAAGATTGAGGCAGAGTGAAGAAAATTTTTTCATGATAGATTTCCACGAAGGAATCTACCGTGTGTTTAAAATCCAAAAAATCTCACCGCCTACTTGAAAGTTTAAAAATTTATTAAATATTATTGTTTACTTTATCTTATACCTTAACAAAAACTTTAAAATCATTAATTTTAGTTAGTGCCGCCTGTAGCTTTAAAAAAATTCTTATGAGAATGAAAAAAAGGAAAATTTAATTCACAATGTCTCTTGAAAAAAGTAGATCTTACCATTCAGGCGAATATCAATCAGGAAAATCTTTAGGATCAGCACATACCATCAATTTCCCATCCCGTGTTGCTCTTAAATCTCGTTACACACCTTCAGAATTTGCCGGCGAAGACCTATTGTCATTTTTTGGTGAATCCGTGGTAAAAAAAACTTTAAATTGGTGATTTCATTATTTTGCAAGAAACATTCAAAAAAGCTTAGCCCCAATTATGTTTTAGGCACAACCAGAATTTAGAACAAAACCTCCAATTACACATTGGAGAAGAGCAGACCAGCAAGATGTAGCAGCTGTCATTGAATTAATTGAAAAATCTGGTCATCTAATGGATGATCTTTTTAACGAACCCGATGTGCCAAGTCTAATGTAAATATTAAAATCGGTATCGGTTTAATTTCGGATTTTTTAAAAATTAATTATTTTTTTTTAGTGAAATGTCTAGTTTTTCGCTGTTGCAATTTAATAGTAAAAATGAATTAGTTTCTTTCACGTCAATTTTCCCGTACCCCGATATCCCGTCTGTGCCTTCTTTTGATTGGTATTTGTGGTTTGATTATATGTATAAGTAAGTATATTTGTTAATTTAATTTTTTAGGTGAAAATTAGAATATTATAAATTTTTTGGGATATGTTTTAGGATAAAAGATGCAACTCCAAGGAATACGTTTTTCATTCATTACATGATATGGGATGGTAATTATTATAATGATTTTTTAAAACTAACGTTGGAGACTATGTTTGTGGAGTATTCTTTCTTGAAAAATGTCGTTATTACGAGGCCACCTTTAGTTAAAATTCGTAAGTATTTAAAGCATAAAACAAAGTAATGAAGTGGCCACCAGAACTTTTGGCACCTCAGCCTATTTCAAGTCGGCAACCTTACCCTACAATATTCCCGGGCATCGCACGTTCTCTTCTGGAACCGCATTCTTCCCCTTAACCGCCATCATACTCTCGCCAAAAGTTCTTCAGTCTTCTTGGGCCTTTCCATCATTTAATTAGGGAGCTATTATTGTTATAAAAAGAGTATTAACTAATGTTATTTTTTCCAGCTGATATATTTGCTGAATATTTTATTCAAGTTCTACCTCATGATGCCAAAGATTATGATTGCGAGCCCAGATCACTTCAGCTGGCATTGTTATGTCTGCGGCACAGTATAATGGAAAGACTGAAAATACGTTTGGCAATGTATGTACAGTGTTGCAAATATTTATAATCTAATTTTATTTTAAAAAATAATATCACTTTTAGAGTTGAAGATCATGACGACTTAATGCCAATTATTGAACGCCAAACATCACGATTGCGGGAAATATATGGGGATTATTGCATGGCCGAATTAATTGAATATCCAGGGACAGAAGATCGTAAAACTTTAGTTTGCGAGGTAAAAACTTTTCAAGTATTTGTTTCGCGCCAAGTAAAAGATTTTGGTAAGCTGTAGCCCCTCCCAAAAAATCTTCAGATATGATAGTGTATACGAGGAATACCATGGAAAAGTTTTGGAGATTGGCGCTAGTTTAGCTAAGATCGGGATTCCGCGAATGGCTGGTAGATGTCTCATAAAGCCAGTGTCTGATTGGTGGAATAATAGTTTAGATAATGACCAGAGGATGGCGCTCTTGTCATGAGCTTTGGCCATTTGGAAAAGCTTTAACCTAACCTAACCTAACCTAACCCAATTCAAGTTCTGTTTCCAGAATGTCGTCAACTGGCCCACTTCCTGTTTAAATGATAGACTGCACGCTACATATGCGACTTCTATCGGCCATTTTAGGGACTTTTGCTTGGTGCCCCTATCTATGAGTATGAACTAATGTGCATAGTTCCCGTGGACTCGCGACAAAGGCTTTCCTAGTTACATCTAACTTCCAGGCCGCCAAAACCGAAAATTATTTTCGTCGTTTCAGTCAATGGGTTATGCTGTAGGACTAATGAGCTTAAACAAAGCCATAGACCTCGAACTCTTGAACACCCAGTTCGACCTGGGAGTTTTTCACGGTTTGAGGAAACCCGACGAAAGAGACAAACGTGCTGAAATTTTAGAAGAAGAAGCTCGGAAAGAGATTTACGTTCCAGATAAATTCGACCCCTCTTTGGACGTGTTAGTAAAATTTTAATTAATAAACTTTACCTTAATGAGTTAATTCATACGGAAAATTGAAACGTTTTACATAGGTCGACGTTCTCGACCTTGTTTATATTTCCAACGATATTTATCATTTAACAGGATTAATAGCGACACCCTAATACAGTTGCTTAACTGGAAACCATCTTTATGCGTATCGAAAGAAGATTTCTTAAGCCAAGAATCTCTTCTTTCTGAAGAAGAATCAGAAGAGGATAATGATATGCTTTCAAAATCAATGATCAGTTTAATCAGGCAGTCACTTCATATAAAAATAATGCCGAAGTTTAGTGCTTACGTCTTAACTGAATCGATGACTGATATGTCTGAAGATTTAAGTGGGAGCGGGTTTTTCGTAAAGTCAGGTGTATTGTCTGTATTCAGCTAGTTAAATGTATTCTCAAAATTTTTCATGTCTGAAATTTTTCCTTTAGTTCAATCGCTGAGAGGTGAATCATCTGTAAAATCTGAACTATCCCAGTTATCTCTTACATACTATAATCTGCCAGAATATCACGGTCCATCCAATGCGTTTTGCATAGAACTTTTCGCCATGCATGAAGATTTCGATGAGAGGTCGTGCACCGATTTTCTGGTGGCAGCGTTTGAAGTTTTCCCGGATTTGGATTATTGTGTTATTACGGCTCCTAGTCAGTGTCCCGGTTTCCCGCTTTTGGATCATTTTGTGGTGAGTATGAAATGTGATTTGGTTTTCCGGCATGAGTGTACTTGTCCTCAAAAGACAGTTCTCTTTGACCCGCTCGGCAAGCGTGGCATCGCAATGCTAATACCCCTCCTTGTACAAGTATCTCGAAGGGAGGCCTGTGCCCAGTAATGGGACAGCATAGGCTGATAAAAACATGAAATGCAATCGATTGTCCACGTGCAAAAAGGGCACATTACCAATAATCTAAACATGGAAGGAGTACTGTATGTTGGTGCGGCCAGACAACTATAGGCGCCATCTTGGGGGTTTCCTGATTGTTGGCTCAGCACATTTGGGCCTTATTCAGATCTTCAATCACCTTAGCTTAGCTCCAAAGCCCTTTGGCCACGCTTCTAGCGTCGTCGAAGCTAAGTATCAATCACTCGTTAATTTGCATTAACAGTAATTGGTTCATTGAAAACTTTTTTTAGAGAGTTACTCCTAGACCGTTGAAAAGATTCAAACAAGAACTTTACGTCTGCCATAGAAGCTCAATCATGCCCGGATTTATGCGAGTCAGGCAAATCGAAAAATACGATTTAGATGAAGTCTACAGTTTATTGAACGGCATTTCAAAACAAGAATTAATATACGCTGATATTACCAACAGCTGTATTTACGATGATAGTGCTTATCTTGGTTACGCTTTAATCTGCGATAAATCAATCGTTGGAGTCGCTGTTATTTGGTAATTAAAAGGCCATTTTTTCCTTGTTAAAGGCCCTTGTGAAGTTTTATTTCCATTCTTTTGTAGCAACGAAAATGAGATGGAGTATTTAGCTCAGCACTTTCATGTGTCTGATTTTATTGATTTTCAACTTCATAGAATTGAAAATCATGCCATGTTAAAGCACTTAGTTCTTAGCCCAATTTACCAAACTCATGCGAGATTTTTTTTGAGGGATGTTATGCGTATGGCTGATGTTACTTCGTTATATCGAGCTCGTTATGAAGAGCAACAGGTAATGGATTTAGTGTTTGGAAACAAGGGTGAAAAGGTTAATAAGATTTTAATTGATGTAGATTGATTGGGCGTCAGCGTCTGTTATAACAACGATCGGGCAGTTCGTCCCTGTAAAACCGCGACGTATGGTATGTAACTACTCGGATGGAATCGAGCCTTGTTCAGGGAATTTCTTGGCTAAATAAGTTACTTAGTTCCTCCCACCACTTTTTAGGTGAAATATCACGAACTGTCTCTTGGGGAAAATGTCCCACCTAGCCATTTCTTAAAAGTTGACCAACCATTTGCTCTGTATCACATAAATTCAAGAATATGTGGGATTAAGAAATTTACATCGAATATACATTTAGTAATTGTTGGGGCTTCGCGCACCGCGTTTGCTTTTTTGGAACATTTGCTTTTTGCGTAAGTCTCGAAAAATGTTTTGTTCGCCCACAAAAAATTTATCAGATTATTCTCTTTCTACTAGGCCTTCTTCGGCATATGTCACGTACATGAACATAACATGGGTATCGCCACACGGTATTGGAACTGAAATGATACCACATGAAGCCAGAGACCTGATGTTTCCATTCAGGGGAAAATATAGTAGAAGATATCAGGTTCAGTTGAATCTGCAAACTTATGTGAATGTTGTTTATGGCGTCATGACAGAGATAAATAGGTGAGATTTAAGTAAATGAAGGAATAACACCAGTAGCCGTCGGCGGAAGGTGGTCAGATCATAAATCTTGCTTACTTTCGCCTCGCCCAAAAACCTCGCTAATCAATTTTGGACTGAACCCCAAAATTTTTAATAAGTATTTTTATTCCAGAACTGACAAACATATCGTAATCAATAACGACGCTATTCTTCGATATGATTATTTGCTACTTCTTTGCGCCAAACAGTTTTTAATGCCAAAACCACAAAATCAAACGTCAAATTTAGGCAAATGTCAAAGGCAGTTTCGACCTAGATGGTGAGTGCAGCTTTAAAATGATAAGAGGGATGTTAATTCGGGAGCATTGTGTAAAAGTTTTAAAATCGAAGAAGGGTGGTCGACATAGGCTGGGGCGCGAAGCACCCATTATCCCCCCCACAGGGACGCTAATGCCATTTAACGGTCACTCTTTCATCTATTAACTGTATAAGCAAAACAAGCTCAATGCGATACCTAGCGCCTTTTTCTGTTGCTAGCTCCACCCAGCTGCAACCATGCAACACTTACGATAACTAGTTGCCGCTGCCATTCTCGGAACTTTTGTTCAGTGTCTTCAGATCCGATATTCCTCTCACTAACAATTTTTTCTTTTAGCTCCTTATTCAGATTTTTAGTAAATCAAAAACCACAAGAACCGGAAGGAAAGAAACAAGAAGAAAAAGAAATCAAACAAACAATATATCCTCCTAATGTATTTTTAATTAATACTCACGTGGATGCAAACAACGCGATAGTAACACTCCAATATTTAATGATGAAGCGAAAGGACGGTAAGTTTTATTATATTCACCGGACGCAATAGATTTTAACAAGTTCGGGAAATGTCGGTAACGACGAAGATACCCGAATGGTTGCATTTTAACGTTGCCATCAAGTTTTGTTTGTTTTAGTTGAATCCGATGAAAAAATTATAGTGTACGGTCATAACTTGAATGTTTATCTGTGCATTCAAGCACTTTTAAAATTTGGCGTACCAGCAAAGATGATAGTTCTTGTAGAACCTTTCCCGTATGGAGTGGATTCTGTAACTTATTTCAGAGATCCTAATGTGGATAAAGCTGTGATTGATACGCTGAAGGAGTTAAATATAGAGCATTATCGAGGATACATTTTATACGAATGGAATCTTTGTAAAAATAATCAAATTGAAAGCGCTACTTTTCATTCGAAGCATAGAAAGGTGACCATTTCATGTTTGGCCATGTTCCCATATGAAAAGAGATTAGTGTCAGATGTAACTTTTAAAGGTAAGTGATCTAAACAGTTATGGCCGGCGATGGCCGTGGCATCCCAGTGAGATTTTGTTCTAATTTTATTTTTGCTGTATTCGTTGATTGCAGCTGTGAATGAAGCTGCATTGATGTACGATGGTAAATTAGTCATTGACCACAACTTCCGGACTAACGATCCTTATATCTACGGAGCAGGATCGTTTACAAAATATCAAAAGAAATATTTTGCCAAAGATAAAAGTCATCAGTATTATAGCTCTGACGAAGTAGGTGAACTGGTAAGTGTTTATTTAATGTGGCGTGGCATTAGATTGGTCAATAACGTTAACCTGGGACTTTCGTAAGCTCAATTTATTTTATAAATCAATTGCGCCCACTTGCGCTAGCGCTCGCCACCGCAAATACAGAAGTTACAGAGCTTTCAATAAAACTCATCCTGGAAAGTTCGAATTTCAATATTCTGACAATGGTTCAAGCTTGCGCTTACTTGCGCCAGCCATTCTGACGTTTGTTCTGCACGAGATAACGTAGCTACAGAGTTTTGAAAAATAGGTCATCCTGGGAAGTTGGAATTTCGGTATTTTGACTTTACCATTTGACGGTGCAAGCTTGCGCCAGTTCTAAACCACCACCAGATAATTTTCACTGGTTTTCGTTTTGCTGACTCGTTATTTTATAAATGTTTTTAGTTAGCTGGAATTATACGAAACAAAATAGACCCAACAGTAGAACCCGAACCGGAGAAACCAAGCGACACCGTCCCGGAAATGACAAGACCTTTTATTATTTCCTGTCAGCTGCCAGGCGATTGGAATTATTTTCACTTAAGAAATCCCGGGAAAATTATTTCATTAGAGACAGCCTACAATATTAAAGAATACGTAAGATGTTCTATAACAAACTGTCGGCACCTTTCGTGACGTTATTTCTCGATGAACACCATTTTTCGTTTTACAGGGAGATACTCTGACGACAGGAGATTGCCAAATGTCCCGAGGTTTTGGATATTTTAGATTACATCTTGATGAATTTGGTTTTGTTCAGACTATTACTTGTTATACTACAGATGTAAGTCAGCCAAATCAGCGACCTTTTTTTTTAAACTAAAAAAACTATTCTTGAGCAAGGTGAATTCACTTTCTAGGAAATCGATATAGACAATCTTACTTCGCTTTATGGCTTACACGAAAAATACTTAAACGATTTACTTCTTCGTTTTGACCTGGGCATGGTCGTAGATTTTTATTCTTACTTCCGCGAGCCTTGGGTCTATCCTATTTTCCACGACCGATTTAAATTACTTATGGAAGAAAATCAAGAATTACTTGCAGAAGAAAAACCAGCCGAAAATGAGGAAAGAATAGTAGATTGCGTTGTAAATGCCTTGGTGGCCAATAACTGGAAACGTGTAAGTATAATCCCTCAAAAAACACTTCCTTGTAAAAAAAACAGCCAAGTTAATCTCCTACTCTCGACAAAAACCAAAATCGTTTCTGCCAATCTTCTTGCAAAAAACCTGCAAGAGTCTGCCCTTTAAAGTTCTGATATCAAAAAGGGCAGCCAAGTATCCTAAAAATAACAGAATGTTTCTGCCTTCAAAAGCCATGATATCAAAAAGGGCAGCCAAGTATCTAAAAATAGTTAAATGTTTCTGCCCTTAAAAGCCATGATATCAAGAAGGGCAGCCAAGCTTTTTTAATGACAGCTTTTGTTTAAAATGCCATTTCTTTACAAAATAACTTGGCCGCTTTTTCTTAACGAGATAAACTACTAACTAAATGAGAAGGCCTGCTGTGCGGTTCCTAAGGTTTTTACATGTGGCTTGCAATTTTGCGCTGGCTAAAATTGAAATTTAATCTATATTTGAGAAATTAAAATAGAGCTTACGATATATTGTAATGTTGAAACTCGCTCAAATGGACGACGGAAATTAATTTTTAAGCGAAGTCAGCGAAGACCATACCGATCTAGCCGGAACCTGAAAGTAATGGCAACTGGAAGCCTGAATATTTGAAAAAATGAAAGTCAGGCTTTGATTGGTGTGGGTACTGGATTTTCAATTACCTTGGGATCCCATCTTCCATTTTTCGTAAGTTTTCAACCTTGTTAAAGTGATGCTTGTTATTAAAACTAATTTTTCCAAGGGAAATAAGATTAGGGAAAAAGCGGCCAAGTTATTTTGTAAAGAAATGGCATTTTAAACAAAAGCTGTCATTAAAAAAGCTTGGCTGCCCTTCTTGATATCATGGCTTTTAAGGGCAGAAACATTTAACTATTTTTAGATACTTGGCTGCCCTTTTTGATATCATGGCTTTTGAAGGCAGAAACATTCTGTTATTTTTAGGATACTTGGCTGCCCTTTTTGATATCAGAACTTTAAAGGGCAGACTCTTGCAGGTTTTTTGCAAGAAGATTGGCAGAAACGATTTTGGTTTTTGTCGAGAGTAGGAGATTAACTTGGCTGTTTTTTTTACAAGGAAGTGTTTTTTGAGGGATATCATTTGTTTTTGTAGAGGCGTTAGTGCATTCACTTATATCATTTAAATTAAGAAATCTTTGTTGCGTTGTTTGTCAGAAAGGAAGGAACTAATTTGCTTTTATCCTTTCTTTACAAGGATTCATAAACCCCAAAAACATCTGGTCATAGACCGCATAAACCAATTATTTTTTACTTTTCGCCTTTTCGCATTCTTTCTTCGCAAGTCTTCTTCCACCTTTTTCTTCATTCGTTTTCTACTTTACCTCACCCGTATCAATATCAATACCTAAATGTTGGCCTTAAGAAACTAGAATAGAAAAATTTTTTACATTCTTGAGAAACAAATGTTTGCATTAACCACTATGGCTTTTAATAAAATCAGTCAAAACTCCGTTTCATAAAAAAAGGGTAAAAGAATCGAATAAAGTTTTAAAAAAATTAAACTACAGTCCGTCCACTATCATCGTGCGTAATAGGCAATAAAACTCAGTGAAGCATATGCTAATTTCTTCCAAAAGGATATAACCGCTGAAGGTACCAATCAGGCATGAATAAGGCTAGCGTCCTGAAAACTAGAGGCTAGTGGACTTGCCAAAAAACCCTGTGTTGGTAAAAGCACCAGTGGCTGACCGAGCACCAAAGCCTGACCAATCGTTAAAAAAGCTTGCAAAATAAGGCAACATAGCAAAGTATGAAATTCGCAATAATCACTATAGAGGCACTAAGATGTCCCTTTTATAATACAAATATTAGTTTGGCACTCCTGCTAAAGTGTAAAGAGTAAAAAAATGAGAAATTGAAAATTTTGAATTCCCGATCTCAGATCCAAAATCCTCGACCTCAAAAACCCGAAGACAGAATTTTCGCCATTAATTTCGGCCCAAAAACAATTTTTCATTCATATGATTTCAAGGATCAGCTTTAGTTGCAACAGCAACCAAACTTAGGAACAGAGACATTTTTCACGATCAGGATTAGGTGCAAATTCCTCTTTTTTTGTGCCCTCCAAAAAAATTCTGAATTTTATCCTGATGGTAAAATTTGATATGGGGGGTCATCAAACATTAGTTATTATTACTTTATAATCACTTTACAAAAAAATCGGCCAATTTTTTAAAAAAGTAATGAACATTTTTTTAAAATTGTTTCCTAAAAAGGTCCGGTCATTGGTGCTTCTACTTTACCTGAAAATTAGTAGAGGGTGTTATACTATCTTTGCCTTACGGAATTGGAAATCATTTTTTTAATACCTTAGAAAGGGGTTGCAAAAATTCAAGCGGAGCGTTGTCTTGAATGTAGTAAAAAATTCAGTTTTTTTCCATTTGTCTTCAGGTAAGTCGTACTTATATTACTTACTTTTAATATTTGCTGATACCTAAATTTTGTGATTTTTTTAGTTGATCGACCACATATATTCAGTATACTTAAATCTGCGGTAATCTAAACAAACTCGAAATTTCAAGTCCAATTTGTCTAAATTTCTTTTTACTGAATTTCTGAAGCCAATTTTTGCTCAAGAATGGGGAAAAATAATTTAGCATCAACTGCAGCTAGTCTCCAACGAAAAAAATCATAAAATTTAAATGTCACCAAATGTTAAAAGCTAAGTAATAAGTAAGACTTACCTGAAGAGAGATGGAAAAAACTGGATTTTTTACTACATTCAAGACAAGCTTCAATTTTTGCAATCCCTTTGTAAGGTATAAAAAAAATGATTTCCAATTCCGTAAGGCAAACATAGCGTAACACCCTCTACTAATTTTCAGATACACAGGATTTTTGGCAAGTACACTAGCCTCTAGTTTTCAGGACGCTAGTAGCCTTGTTTATGCCTCATTAGTGATTGGTACTGTACCTTCAGCGGGTATATAAATTTGGAAGAAATTAGCATATGCTTCACTAAGTTTTATTGCCTATTACGCACGATGATAGTGAACGGACTATATAAAAAAAATTCAACTCGGAATTGAATTAATTGAAAATAAAAAACAAATGAATAATTGATGTTCAGATTGAGATATTGTTTGGAAATTATTTATTTTGTCATTACTCTTTTAACCTTTCTGAGACGGTGGGCAATACGTATTGCCCAAATGAAGAATAACATCAAAGTTCTACAAAAAATTTTTAAAAACTATCTTGGCCCGTTTTTCAGGTCAAAAGCTTAAGAAAAACTACGAAAAAAAATTCCGTCTGGTGGGAAAATTTTCGGCGACTTTGTTCCGTTTCCTTAAGGTTACTATTTAAAAAACAAAAAAAAAAAAAAAAAAGAGTTCTGAATCATTTGAAAAACGAACAAAGAAGACAATAAAATAAACCTACGAAAACAACAAAAGGAAGCATTTGTTGCCTTTTTGCACTTGTTCCACTACACAATGCATTAACACCTTTTTACCCGGTAGTATAGTCAGGATTCTGCAGGGGAACAGGAAAAATCAGCTTTTTTCTGCCCCCCATAAAAGTTTTTTAGCATTTTGCAATTTTTCCTTTCATTACTTATTAGAAACTATAACCAGGCTTAATTTCAACCTCCTAAGTCACTCTGAAGAGGCCAAACATTATGATCATCGCTATTCTTCTTCTTCTTCTATATCTGACGCTGAAAATCGCTAAGTTTAGGCCCTTAAATCTCGAAAACCGTTAAAGATAAAAAGCTGTAACTTAAAACACTTTCTCAGAAGGGAAGCGGTAATATGACAGTGAAAAAAAAAATAAAGTGGCTCTATTATTTTAGGAGCTAGAGAGGTCTGAAACCGGCCATGTAGTGACAGGAGTAAATAGGGGCGAGTGGAGTGCCCTTTGTTTGCATTGGATGGATAGGCTAGTCGGGGTATTTGCAGTCGGTTTTTGCTTTGCAGTCGCTTTTTAACTTAACTTGGCTGGGGGCACTCCGTGCCCCTAGAAAAGAAAATAAAAATTTTCTCCAGCCAAACATATTCCTTAAAAAAAAATATGTTGCAGCTACCGAGTGAAAAATTAGACGAGATAAAAGAAAAATTCATGGAATCGGAGCTAAAAGCGAAAATCCAAGAAAATATAATGGATTTTCTTTCATACTTCGATGAACAATTTCCAATGTACGCGACCCAGAGGATATTAAGAGTTTTACTGCACGAAGCTACTGTTTCTTTATTACACAAAGCACCTGAACAAGAACAAGTACCATATTATAAACCAGCTATTAAAATTTCAGAATCTGTCGCAAGGATTAAATAAAAGAAATATTTGGAAAGTAGAAAATTTTGTTCTTTGCATTCTAAAGCAGAAAAATTAAATTTATAAAAATATCTGAGCAGATGAAAAGTGAAAAGTAGTGTATTAAGATGTGGCTTATGTTAATGTTTGAACTACAGTATATTATTGACGTGGCATATGGCAATAAAACTGATGTAGTAGTAGATTTGAATAAGTGTAAATTAACTCATCTAGGCACAGAATATACAGGGAAGTTAGCGAGGAGTGAAGTGAATGCGACTTGTCAATACTGGAGCACAAGTACCAGAAAGGTGAGAAGATACACTATGTAAAGGTAAAAGGCAGGCGCAAAACTTTGCCTTTGACTGAGTAAAGGACATGTTGTTGGCCCAATCTATGTGATGACCTTAGAGTTTTTCATTTGCCTTCTTCATTGCCATTGTAACTAGTCTGTGATTGATTTCAAGTGGTTTGAATCAACAGGAAGCGGAAGAACTTTTGGATGTGACATTCCCGGATGGTTCGAAGACACTAGCAAAAAATTATTGTAGGAATCCTAACAGTTCTCCTGATGGCCCATGGTGTTTTACCGTTTTACCTAATTTGATTTTTGATTTTTGCGATGTGCGATTATGTCGTTTTGGAGGTTAGTTTTAAAAGATAATAATCTGTTAATGGGTCTTTCATAAATGTGTACTGGTATTCCAGATTGCAGAATAACCGGACCAGGTATGGAATACAATGGTTCAGTAATGAAAACGTCAACGGGGAGAGAATGTACAAAATGGACTAGTTCGCACTATTTAAAAATGACAGAGAAAGAAGCAACGTTTAAAAGCAAATTTTTCCCGGATGGTAAGTTGCAGACGAAAACATTGGAACATCGAAGTTTTTAATGTTTTAAAAGAGAATTAGTCACTTGGTACTTCTGCTGGTGTTGGCTATGCAGGTCTGGATGATTTAAACCGCTGCCACCAGATTTTTTTCTTTGCCCGAATTAACAGTTCATCTGCTTGGAGCCTCATAAAATTTTATTGTATGCCCTGCGGGATGTAATTATTGATCCTACTTCCGATTAGAAGTGTCCATAAAGGCCCCTGGCGTAAGAATTGTTACTAGGATTCGATTTTCCTGTAGCTACGAGTTGGTCCTTCTCGAAGAAAGTGTATTTCAGACTGACTTCAATTGAAAGGGGAATTTCCGTATGCGGTCTTTTGCACAGACATAAAGATGGCCAGCAGACGTATCTCATTGCCAATAATCTAGCCAACAACTTCCATTAATTCTTCCTGAGAAATAATCATTTGATTCCTCATTGCAGACTCAGTTAAAGCAGCTAAAAAAAAATGCCGAAATCCAGATGGTAATTTAGGAGGTCCTTGGTGCTATGTCGAAACTGATCAAGACGATCTGCACATTAAAGAATTTTGTGACATACCTTTTTGCGATGATATAGGTCAGAAATTTAAATAATTTCTTTCCTGACCAGCGAAATTTCTATTTATTTAGTTTATTTTCCTTAGATCCCATGATGTACTCCCAAGGAGATAACACGGGCCATTATTCCTTCTTCACAAACTTCACCGCCAACGACTCCTTAAAATTCAGTATTCGTTTATGGAACCCTGGCGACTGGCTTCGTGCCCGCGTCTACTTACTCCTAAGCGCGATCGATGTATATAGCAATAGAAATGAAATCGAAAATTGGGGCTCCGGGATTGAAATCGTTTTAGGTCATTCAGAATCTGGAATACTAATTAGCGAGGTAAACATCAATTTAACGTAATAATAAAATCATCCCCCAGGTTTAATTCCCTTAAGGGGAATGAAATAAACCCGAGCTGAATTTATTCTCATTCGGATTTTAGCTTCTCTATTTATTTATTTATTTTTAAACAGGAAAATGTTTTGAAGGAAACACCGAATATTTTATCGGGAGCAAAATGGACGGATTTAGAGATAAGTTGGATAAGGACTGAAAACTATTCGATACTTGTGCATGTTTTTCAAGGGGGGAAGTCGATGCCCATCGCGGTTACGGAAATTTCAACTAAGGGAAAGATATTGGAGGATAGTGATTTTAAATTTTTTAGCGTGGCTGGAAGTCCAGCTTTTTGGAACTATACTTCGAATGAAGAAGGTAATTTTGATCCCGCTGATTTAGGAAAAGGACTGGAGTCTTTTTTTTAGTGTCTCATTTAACGGAATTTTTTCAGATTGTTTAGTCCACACAGCTTCTCGATTAAATTTTACAAGATTCTGGCAGATGAGAAAAACTATAATGGGTGTAGAGTTAGAATTTTTCTTAAGAGGTGTGCAAGGAGCCATCGTGATGTTTTGCATTGCACCAACTGTAGAATTTCCACAAATTCGAATTGCCATCGGGGAAAACGACAGGATAAAAGTTATACATCGTAATAAAAATAATGGGCAGAGAGTGTTAAAAGAAGAATTGTGGCCTAATTTGATTAATCTCTGGAGATGGGAACATTTTAGGGTAACGTAAGTTGCTCATGTCGGAAATGCAGCCATGTTTTAGAGTGTTTAATAATCCCGAATAGTAGTTTCGGACAAAAGCTGTCAGATGTAGCTAATGTCGCATCAGCAACATTAGCACCATGCGACTCAACTTCCAGTGGCCAAGTCCATAACTTATCCAGTGCCCATTTCTTATTTTGCAATATTTATTTTGACACCAACAATGGTAACCCTGCTGTGCACACTATGGCGACATTAGTACTGTCAACTGCTTCCTTTCACTAGGACTCCCAAAGCGATTTAATTTCTTGTTCACTCTTCCTTTTTCTAATTGAAATATTTTATTGCAGAATGCTTGATAACCGGTTACAAATCTTCTGGATTCGAAAAACCGGCGCTGAAATTATTATGGATATTACAGATTCAAAAATTAACCAAATGATGTGGGTTAGTTTCGGTTCGAAGACAGTTACTTATTGGACTGTTTACTGTGACCCAAGAGGTAAACACAATTTTGAGTGATAGGCACAAATTTTTGAAAAAGTCCTGCAGGTGGCTAAAGCCATAGTTTGATTAGGCTTTAATCCAATCTAACTTACTAATTAGGTTCTTCTGATCCACCCGGACCTGTTCCTCCTGAATGCGTGTCAAAGGAAGGTGATGAGCATTTCAATGGTACACAAAGTATTACTTCACTCGGGCATCAATGCATCCCATGGATATACAGTGCTGGAATTTCAGAAGCTTATCAAAAAGTTCGGCAAAATATACATAGCTTGGAGTTTTATTTTCAGGCATTGTGGCTTATTTTATATTTCTTTCCGACTAGGACGAATTATTCGAACGGTTTGGGGGCAAAACCACATCAAAAAACTATTGCAGGAATTTGAATGGAGATGCTAAAGGACCCTTCTGCTTTGTAAGAGATACTCAATCTCAGCAAGGTTTTACACTTGAATACTGCTATCCACGATTGTGCAGCCTTGGAGGTGACGCTTTTCATGAACACAATTCGTTAGAGTTGAAACAAGAAAATAATGCGACGATAATTGTCTTTTGGCACAGATTGCAAATTAGCGGGAACAGCAAATGATTACACTGGCAAACTCAACCAGACGAGATCTAGAAGAGAATGCAAACCCTGGATTGAATATGCGGATAATACAACGATCCATGTTAATAATTTCCCGGACCCTAGTTTAGAAGAAGCTTCAAATTTTTGCAGAAATCCAACGAAGAATGTTGGTGGTTCTTGGTGCTTCACTACTGATCCTGATGTGCCTAAGGATTTTTGTTTCGTTAAAGACTGCCAAAAACCACGTAAGTTTGTCTGAGGAGGAAAAAATTGGGGCATGAGGAGAGAAAGAGCATACATCTTCATTACTAAACTGTTCCTGATTCGTTTTTTTTTCTCCAACAGTCGAATGTACTATTTTGATATCCGGCTACAAATCTAATCGATACTATTACATTCTTCCAAAATGGAGGAAATACGGTTTAAATTTCTGGCTAAAAACCTGGAACCCTGATATTTACGAAGGGCTAATCATAAAAATGGTCTCAGACGATTACTCTCAAAATTATCAACTCGCAATCGGAGATGAAAATAATGAAAAGCTGAAATTCTATTATAACGGTAAGTAAGAGCATGCGGGGAGATAAATAATAACGTTTGTAAATGTCATTTAAGTCACCTCCCTATCTATGTAATTTTCAGCAATCTAAAAATTGTTTTTGACAAGCAAATTCAAATAGATTTATTGAAGCTGTAAATATATCTATTTGTAGCTTTTTGAATTATTATTTCAGATAAACCTTTATTGCATAAAACCTTGCCTCATTTGATACCGTCTGGGAAATGGGGTGGATTTTGGTTGCGTCCCGGAAAAGGGAAAGTCGAGATTGGGTATCATGGCGTTTCTAATTCATTTTTCGAATGGATTGACACAGAAAATGAAATGACTTTTGAACCTATGTTTTTGGAGCTAGGCACGATACTTGGGCATTGGATTGGTGTTAACTTTGAATGTTCCGGTAAGAGTATGTTAGTGACGTCACGGTGCCTCCCTCCCCTGTAAAAATAGCTTCTACTTATATTTTGAATTCTTTTCGGGTTTAAGCTATCCTAGTGGAGTTTAAGCTTAGACACTTGAAGGCTTATTCAGGGTTCCAACCCTTTCGGCAATTGTAACAAGTTAACCTCGAGACAGTTAGCCTGATAGGGGCATCATTTTGCTGAAATTTTACGAGAGGCAAACTTTAGAGAAAGGCTAGACCAAAAGATCGTGCAATATGCTTTGCTTATGGAAGCTAAAATTTGGAGGGAAGAGGGAAGGCTAAGACTCTTACCTAAAATGGTCACATTTTTTTTTGATAACAGAATGTCTAACGGAGAAAACCTTTGTAATCGGGGATGATCGCCTTTATCCAATAAACCTCTGGAATGAAGAATCAACACAAGCTTCAAATTTTAATTTGAACTTAAGGGGATCAGGAGTCGCTCTGATAACGCTTATACGAACTCCAGGTAAAGTCCAACGGAAGCCAAATAAGATGGAAAAAATAGCGCCATCCATCAACTACACAACGAACACTCTAAAGAAGTAATACTAACCCCAAAGTGACTTAAGCTGAACTCTAATATATCCACATTTGCAAAATACAACAGCTAAAGATTTTTATTTTCAGGTACAAAAGATTATCTAATAATCAAAATTAATGAAACAGAACGTCGAATAACTCTCCAACAGGACTACACTAATAATGATAAATTAATCCTTGCGAGCTACGATATGTTATGGGCTCTGTTAAGCGACACTGAATGGTCTAAGTATGAAATTAGGTGAGAATTTAAATCAACTTACAAACATCAACCTCACTGCCAGCACCAACCTGCTTGGAAGCGGTGGGAACCTGCGCGTAGTTTAAATGGGAAGGTATTGGTTGACGTGATCTATTGATAGTGTCCCTAGTGTTCACATTGTGAGGTGCCTGACGAATTAGATTTATGCTCAACAATAAGGCCGCTTTGTGCTTTAGAGACACAAGCAGTAGATATTTGCGTTAGGCATCTCTAATAGTTTTTATTAGGAAATAAATAAAGTTTTAAGGCTTGAAAATAAATTTGCAGTTTTACGGAAGAAGAACTAAGAATCGTTAAAGATGATACAGAAATATTAGCTTGGAAAAGTCAACATTTAATATTTTACTGGTTCAGTGTATCGGCAAATCAGAGTGACGTCATTTGGTCTGCTAATTGCCCCCCGGAAGGTATAATTTGGCTTTTGTTTCATCCTCTTGTAATTGCTATCAAGATATGAAAGTTGGACTCGACTTAAGTTGATTATTTTTCTAGATATCGATGGGCCACCAAGGGACGGAATCTGGGGACCTTGGGGCCCTTGGACATGTAGTGTTAGTTGTGGCAAAGGTGAAGGCCGGACTGAACGATTATGTAATAATCCACCTCCAAACGTTTATGGGAAAGAATGTAAAGGGTTGAATGTTTACGAAGGACCTTGTAATGATTTTCCTTGCGGGGAAATATCTCCAGGTAAACATTTTTCTCAGACTTTAGGTTTTTTCTTTTTTTGAAAAAGCATTTTCCTTTTCAGAAACGAATGACATTATCCGCACTCGGCTTTCTTCGAATTTTACTTCAATCTTTGTTGAAAAAGACAGTAAAGTAACTTTGTCTTGCAATCCTGACACAATCAGATTAGTGACATCTGAAGTACCGGAAATAAATTTAACGTGGACTCATAATGGTTTTCCTGTTAATCGCACGAGGTTGTATTTGGGAGATGACTTTGAATTAAGTAAGAATTCATTTTTAAAAAGGTTTCTTCGAACTTTTTATGAATGTTAAAATTTTTTTAGCAATTATGAAAGCTCAAGAAAAAGATACAGGAGTGTACTTGTGCATGGCTAATCAAGATTCTGATAGTGTGCAACCGAAAATCATATTGGATGTAATGTCTCTGGTTGTAACGACCACAAAACCTTCGAAGCATGCGCGAAAAACAAGATCACTATCACTTACTTGCAATGGCGTGCCATTGTCTTATGTCTATGCAGATTTATCCCAAAAATGGGAAGTGAATGGAGACGTTTGGAAGGATTACGGCGTAACAACGTTGCAAGCGGTAGGGTTACATGTTATATCTTGTTGGTGGAAGGCTCAAAAGAGTGCGAGGTAATTTCCGCAATAGGCTCTGTCGTGCTCTTCCAATCTGGTTATGCAAAATCAACTTTGAGACCGCTAAATATAGGTTTTCGATTCGTGACGTCGCGAAAAATGAAAAATTTGATATCACTCCGATTTTGTGCTTTGCCATTTAATGATTTATCTTCTAAATTCATCGACTGCGCAGCTAATGCAAATTCCGTACTGTTTCAGTATGTCATACCCATCATGGTGCCACACAAAGTTGGCTCTCCGTCTTGAATATATGCTCCGAAAAAACCGATTAAAACTTACTATAAATTATTTTAAAGTTTTTACCAATCGAAATTATTTTTGTTTCAGACTACTACAGACAATGTTGACAACATTACTGAATCACATGCCGGCGTATGGACCTGCGTCATCACCCAAGAAGATTTCGGCTTCAAATGGACTACAAACTGGTTTTACCTAGAGGGTAAGTTTCTTTCAAAATTTCTAAAAACAATCCCTGGATATGATTTTTCAATAATCGTTGTAGTAAAACCGGCCCCTAGTTTCTGGTCCCACCTAATGGAAGACACAGCCACCGCCCCGTTATTTGGAAAACTCCCAAACGAAAAGTACGTAATAGCTATTTTCTCAGTATTTGTAATCATAATCCTTGGTGCTGCCGTAACCGTTACCGTCTTAATGGTTAAATGGCTAAAATAAATCTTGTTCATAAATAAAATTTATTATGTACATCTACACATTTTTCACGTAACGAGTACATTTACAACAATTTTGACAAGGTGTCATAATTTCCCATACCTAAATCGATGTTTATCTTGCGAGCTACTCGCACAATATTCATTATAAATAAGTTTAAACAAAAACAAATGAAATATTAATATTAAAGTAGAAACGGATACCCAGAAAAAAGTAGGAAGCCCACCTAAATGGTGACCATGCTTATGCAGAGCAATTACATGATGCTCGTGGGCAGGAGCTTCTACAATCTCCTTAACGTGTATCGTGTGCCTTAAATCTTCCATATGTTGCTTATCGTAAGTTATGTACAAAATCGCAGTCAAGGGTTGGGTTAATTTAACTGGAATTATTTTCTTTTCCTGGCCTAACTGAACAATATTTTGACATCCACCATCACAGGCATAATAATTTTTATCACTTCTATCCAAGGCAACGTGCAAAACAGCCTTGTTATCTTCTTGTAGCACTACACTAATGTTAACATGAGTCATGTTACCGTAACTGATTCTTCTGAATAATAAGTCTCGATGTAAGTATTTTGGGTCGATTTTGAATTCTAGATGTTGATTACTGAAGCGAAGTCCTCCGAAACTCAATACCATCGCTTGAACTACTCCTAACGCTCCAGCTTTTAACATTTTATGACAGCCGTGCTTTTCTAATGTTAAAAGCCAGTATGATGTCTTTTGGTTAATATCATCTACGGTTGTTAAATGGCCCCATAGGTTTTTAGCTTCTAATGTGTGATGATTACTATAACAACCTTCAGCATATGAAACATGGTTGGCTAGTTCTGCTAAGTCTTTGCTTGAAACTTCACTTTTAACTGGCACCTTAAATTAAACAAAAATTTTTATTTAGTTTCAAGAGAATTCAGAGATGCTGAATTACTTTTTTTTCTATTAACTAGTTAAAACTCACCTGCGATAAAACATAATACATGGTAGCATTAATTTTATCCCCATTTAAAGCATCCTTTGCCTTTGACGTCCCAATTGTCAAACCAGTACTCCAATGTTCTTGCCACACATTCGCATGACTTTCCTTCAAATGATTAGGATCTTCCATCACTGCTTTCTTCAATGACTCGATCACACCTTTTTCAATCTCTGGCTTCTTAATAGCTAAAAATGACTTCTTAGTTGGTTGAGAATAATTCAACGATGTTAGCAAATGTAAATTTCTTGAATTCCTAGCTTCAACTTCAATTTTAATAGGAAAACTCCTTGTTGCCACTGACACAGCTACAATCTCATTATCACTTGATGTATTTACAGATCCACTGTACACTCTATATGGCACAGGGGTGTCACCATGCTGTACACTTATTGTATAAGGAAGAGAATTCCCCCAACGAACTATTTTATTTGACTGTAGAGTTATTTCAAAATTTAAATCAGTTGGATTTGAAATTTTAATATCTTGAACTAGAATTGACTGATGCGTCCTATGTGCATAATATTGAAATGAAGCATACACTCCACCTTTATAACATTGAAATGCATGAACTATCCCCGTCAGATAATTTGTTACAAAAGCTTCTTTGTAGGACGTCATATAATAATTTTGTAAGTATACAATTGGAAAGATAAAAGTTGGTAGAGATAAACTTCTTCCCTGTCGGAAATATACTTGACTGTCTTTATTTATTTCCACTCCAAATACTCCATTGCCCACATAAGCAACATATGGTTTTTCATCATTCTCGACAGGTACATGTTTTATATTTACATTATATTCAAAGCTTTCTGAGTAAAATGACGTCAGTCTATCACGCAGACAAGTATCTATTTCGTCTTCTGTATTAACTGGAGATCGATGTATTCCAACCCATTTGACTAAATAAGGAATGATGTACATAAATACAACAAGTACTGATATTATAAATAAGCATAATCTTCTATAAGTGAAATAACTATCGAAATTCCGTTTAAGTCTTCTTCCTAAATCTAAAGATTCCATCATAAATTTTTAACACTTGCCAAGTCATTTATCTTACAATACAACAGCAGTACCGATCAACTTCATCCATTTTAGAAAATGTAAACAAATCATTTTGCTAATGATTGAAATAATTTTTGAGATTGGTAATGAAGTCGTTTTGTTGCTTTTGCTGGCAATAAGGAACTATTCCATAGAGTTGCCTCGTGAAATAAGCGTCTAATTTAAAGGTTTTTTTTAGTTTTTTCTGAAAGAATTGTAAATAATATGGCTTTCGGTTCATTTAACTTTCTTATTTGCTCCATGAATTTTAATTTTAATTGTCCAAGACTACGATTTTAAGGTAAAAAAATGATTCGTATACGAAAAATAAATATCCGTATATTTATCCTCTTCTTGTGATTTCATTTTGCGATGGTGGCAGCATTACAAAGTAATGTCGATAATGTCATTTGTGGAATTAAACTGTTCGGTTCGGTTCAAGTCAGTGATAAAGCGAAATAATACCTCTGTATATTTATTATCGTTATTTTAGGTAAGTCATTTTAAAACGTTTTTAAATAGTCATACTTTAATTGACGGTCATATCGTCTTGTACGATGCCAAACCGATCTTGTAATGCAGTTTTATCGGATCGATGTCTCAATGGATTTTATGAAGGAACAGGTGGCGCTTTAGAAAATGTTTCCGGAAACTTCCCTGTAATCAAATTACTGTCGGGGATGTTAAAAATGTTAAATAAATTCGATGCCCCGTTCCGGTCGTATTAATCAAAACGCAAAGGTTAGATTTATTTTTGGAAAAAAAAGTAAAGGTTTCAGTTTCCCTTTTGCACTTCCATTTTAACTTGTCTGGAATCATCCCTTGACACTGCAGGTTTTTGTTACAGCAGTAAGAATAAAAAATGAAAGATGCAGATTTTTTGTTGTGAATGACTAGTTGAGGGTTGTTTGAGCGTTACTAGTAAATTAGCTGCTAATAATGTAAACAAAACATTACATGATTCATATGGAGTGTTTTGTGTGATAAACATATGTTGTGTGATTGGATTTTGATACGTTTATTTAAGGTGTAATAGTGTTGAGATAGCAAGTTGTTTAGTTTAACAAGAAACATTTGGTTACTTTTTGCGTGCAATTGTAGTTCATGAAATTGTGGTTTAAGGTTTCAAAATGATGATTTTTTACGTTAACCTAAAAGATGCTTGTTTGGGCTGATAACAATTTTTTTCTCTGTTATTAGGTAAAATAAAACCCATCAGGAGTTTTGAAGAATATGTTTTTAAGGAAGATGAAATAAGTTGCAAATTTTACATGAAAGTGTTGGCCTTGCAAACTTGTTAAGTGTTTTACAGTCAATTAAAAATTATTGTCTGAGAAGGTAATTCAGTGTTTATCGTTAAATGTGTGAATCTTCCAACAAGATTTTTTTTGTGAATGATAAGACATTTAAGCTGCTGGTTGGGATTTTATTAATCTTCAAGGAATCTAATTTTATGAGAGTAGTCATATTCTACTAATTGGCTGAAGCATGCTAAAATTTTAAGCTCATATATAAAACAGGGGAGGAAATTTATTGTGCTGTGGTTAGCTAAGTGAGATTTCCCGTAAGAGAATTTGATTATTATTCAAATTCTCAACGAGATTGTGTGGTTTCTTTACTTGTGATATGATTATAATCCTGAATAGAATTACACTGTACATAAAGTCTAACAGCTTTGTTGACGAAAGTTGAGCATAACCATTATAAAATCATTCTAATAAAAATTTATACGGAAAAGTTCTAAGCTTACCAACAGCCTATTTTATTTTTTAAGAATTTTTTTTTGACAAAGAGTAAATATTTGCAAAGCTTACGTTTAAAATTCATTATCTTTATCTCTTGCAAGAATGTCTCCAAGGTATAATAGGTCAAATGCTTATATAGGAAAAAAACGAAGTCAAGGAAACGATTTAACATCCCAGCTCGAATTAATTGGCAATATTACATAAGCGTTTGCTCCCTCTAATGAGAAATATTTCTCCCGATAAATCCTCTAAAAATAAATTCATCGTTACCATGGGTTCTCTTACTTCAGAATTGCAGTTATTTTCCCTCAACCTTCTTTCCACTAGAACCATAAATGTTTTTTAATTAGTTTCCTCTCGCTTGTGCCTGCGCCAATTTGAAACATGGGAGAATTATCAATAACCGAAATTTAATATCCCAATTATGAAAACGGAGATGATCGAGTTCTGGAGAAGTTTTCCAAAACGAGGAATTAAGGTCACGCTAATCGATTTCGAGACAGTGTTAAATTATACTTAATTACGAAAAGATTAAAAGGATATTCATTCGTCAAAGTAATGTATAGAGACAGTGGGCTTTTACAATAGCTGTCAGTTGTACATCACATCCAGGCTTGACAGATTAGATTTAGAATCTGTTCCACGTTTACACAGCGCCAATAAACTGTCACTGTCAGTCTATTTAACGTCAAAGACAAATTTGTTCTTGTTAGAAACAAGAGAAAAGCAATATACCGAACGAGAGATAAATATGAAACCAATATCATAGAAAAACGGTTCCTTCTTCTCGTTAAAAAAAGATTTTTCCCTCCCCCCTCCCAGCCTTATCGGTTTTATATGAAACCCAGCGATGCTCATTCGCGTTAGACCGTTTCCATGGGAAAAACAACTTGGAATTAGTTCGACTTTTATATAAGAGAGAAACCCCAGACGAATAATTCGAAAAATTTCCCCGCTGTCGAACAAAACAACTACCTAACACTGTAAAAGCATTTTCGTGAATTCATGAGGGCTGCTGACAGAAATGATTAATGCCGGCCACAACCATTCCCTTTTCAGTTTGAATGAAATTTTACGAATTTTTGTTGCCGTCTCTTCGATTTGCCAGAAAATAATATTCAAGTGATTTTTATATGGGATGTTGGTTTTCAATGTGATTATCGATTTTTGATCGTATATGGAAAAATTTTTGCTCGAGTTGGTTTTTTGTATGTCATTTTTTTTATTTCTCTTTTTGCGAATGCAATATGTTTTCATGAGATTGTTGTGTATAATGCATCGGTTGCGCTAGAGGGGAGATTGGGGAAGGGAAAGGAGGCGTAAAGAGGGATCGTCGCCCCTCGAGAGAGTTTTGCCCAGTTAATAGTATGGAAAAAAGAAAACGGGTCCTTCCATACAGTGCAGTTTAACAGGTCCCAACATGAAATTGGCAGATAGTACAAAATTATTTCGGACCAGTGAAATTTAACCTCTAATCCCGCTGCTCTCGATCGTTAGAAATTTTCGATTGTGTCGTGGTTCCTCCAAAGTGAAAAGTCTGGCGCCGCTTATGATCTTATGATACAGTAACGGCGTGACTAAACTTACGCTGTAATTAAATTCAAGGCATATACCACCTAACATTGACTGTCATTCATGGCCTTGTAGCCTTCAAATACTGGATTGGAATTTATGACATAAGTCGTTGTTTATCAGTTTCTTTGTGTCTTCTGATATTAAATGGTTAAATATTCGATTTTAGGTGTCTGGTCTTATCTTTTACTGGATTTTGATAGCTTCTGCATGATAAGAATTTTTACAGTTTGTGAACCATCAATAAAATTTTTTTTAGCTTTAATAATCTTTTTGAAAAAAGATATTTTTTTTAATTTATTACAAACTTTTTTATCAGGCGAAAAAGGAAAAAAAAATTAAAATTAGCTTAGCAGCTTAGCTGTGGAATTAGTCTTGAAAAATTTCTGGTTTTTACTCCTGAACCTCGGAAAAAATGTCGGTGATATGACTAAGTTTAATGCTATTTGCAAAAACTTGAGGAATCAGATTTAGTTTTAATAATTCGAGTATCTAAAATTATTTTGTTCTATCTCCACTGCTGAGACTGACCGTCCATATGTTTAGCTTAAGGCGAATAGGGAACCTAATAGGGATTGGACACTTTGAAGAGTCGTCTGCCACATTCTCGAACTAAAAAGCGATTATTGCGATTGGCAGATTTTTCAAATCTAAAATTCGAGATCATGGCAGCTTTCAGTTTTTAACATGTCTAACAATTGTTAATCCAAAGTATTTTATTAAGTCTACTAGTAGAAAATTTATAAACCTGCTTTTTAAAATCTCTCAATTTTCGCCTTTTGCTTCAAAAATAAATAAAAAATCACATCGTTTGGAGTAAAAAAAAAAAAAAGAAATCCTCGCTAAACTAACAAATGACCTGTACTGTATCGTGACACTCCAGGTATTTTGAGGATATCTCTCATTCGCTTTTGACATTAACCTTTCGTACGCGGCTAGATCCCGCATCACACGATAAGGATTTAAAGTTAAACCTCGTTCCATGTATTTTAAATTTGTCGGTGATGTAAAGACTCACTCTCCATGATATATGTGACACTCCCGCGAAAAACCGGTAGTATAACTGATGCATTCGATTTATCGCTCTCAGCCCGGGCACTTATATATTACCTAGGTCTGCATATCTTCTATACCCTTTGGCCTTTCAAGATCCTTTTTGCTTTTCGAGAAAATAAAAGGGGGAAGGTTTTCTTGTAAACGGAAACGTCTACTCCCACCGGAATTAAATCTCGCTTGGTAGCACAGGGGCTTGTTCCGTCTTATAAATGCAACGTTTCTCATATATAAAGTGGATTTGCCGGGGTATTGTTGTTAATCTGGCGAAATCCGAGTAGAGTTGTTTTTACTTTGATATTTTCCTTAATCCTTTCTGTTTTTACCCCGACTAAAACATAAAAGCGGTCGCCTTGTTCCCTATCACTCGCAGGATTTTTTTCCACGATAATTAGGTTATAATTTTTTTTTTCTTCCCCGCTTTTACTTTTTCTTTTTTTTTTCTTTTTTATTTCCCAGCGTGCAAGTTTTTTTAAACCGAAAATCTCTTTTTATGGTTTCGTAAAAATTATATACGGGTTCGGATTTGCTGGCTAATGAAATTTAGAGAGGGTCAGGTCGAAATATTTTTTAAAACTTTCGGCGAAAAATTATTAACAGCGATCGTTTGAGTTTTGAGTGGAAAGCATGATCTGAAAAGGAAATGATCCTGAGGGTAGGCTCTTTTATGATTGCGAAAAGGCGTAGGAGGCGCTGCTGGGATTAATGGAGTCCTCTTTAGATAACAAGCTTGACGATTATTTAGGAATGATTAAATCAAACGAAAATTTTTTATTCAGACGATTGGAATTGAATTAACTTTTCTTGACATCTATTTTTAAACTTGAAATATTAGGTAGCATTGCGCTGCGACTAATTAACCTTTTTAAACAAAATCTTGGTTCCAATCAGGTTTGAGCGTCCTAGGTAAAATTCTTTTTCGAAAATATCAAATTGTAAAGAGCAGGAGTAATTTTTTTAGACTCTGATTTTGCTTATAAATCTATTTGAGACACTTTTAATTATTAACTGGACTTACGTTTTGTTCAAAAAATTTTTTTTTCTGGGACGCCCGGAGGAACTAAGCGGAGCCTACCACAAAAATTTTTAAAAGTGACCTTATATCTAATCCCTGAATTTCTTTTTCAAAATAATAAACTAATTATATTTTGATTTGTGCTTTCTCCTTGTAAAACTTGCTTCTCACTAGGTCTTCTTCTCTTCGCTGGCGTTTCAGGGCCAGAAGCTCTACCGCCGTCTCCACCAAATTCCTCCACTGGCCGCGATCCAAGGCCGTATCCTGCTAATTCCTGCCGCCAAATTATTCATTATTTCCTATTATTTTGATAGTCAGAGCAAAAAAATAGTGTAAGTTATAAAAATTTTAAAAAAAGTAACCGTGAAAATGGCGCTTTTTGAAAATTTTTCGTGACCCTTCTTCGGTTTGGCCTAAAGGCCTCACCCCTACTCTGAGGTAAAAACTCGTGTTGGACGTTCTGTCTCGAGATATGTGAGCTTTTTTTAGAGATCCGAATTTTGAAACGGAATCTCCTCTGAAATCTCCTCTGAAATCTCCTCTGAAATCTCCTCTGAAATCTCCTCTGAAATCTCCTCTGAAATCTCCTCTGAAATCTCCTCTGAAATCTCCTCTGAAATCTCCTCTGAAATCTCCTCTGAAATCTCCTCTGAAATCTCCTCTGAAAAGTCGGCTCGGCCTAAAGGCCTCGCCGACTTAATCTATTACCTTTGCTGGGTAAATTTTTTCTTTGGTTTTTCAAAAAAATACTAACGAGAAAGATGAGATAGTTAAAAATTTTAAAACCTTAAATTTTTTAGAATTTTACGGAATTTTACTGTCATCTTAATTTTTTTCTTAATTTTTCCTAAATTTTGAGAACTTTTTCACTTCTGAAAACTTGTTTTCGTCGATATTTCGTCAATTTTGAGAGGAAAAACTCATTATTTACTCATTATTTTTTTTAAAAAAGTCGTTTTTTTTTTCATTATTTAGAGAGCATAATTTCGGTATACACCCTGAACTTGCTATAAAGAAACAACGACATCTTTTTGCCACCACTATCACCACAATTCTCTTTGAAAAATAATCGTTTCAGGAAATTGAAACATTTAAATTCGAATTACAACCTGGCAACTATTTTCTTTGACGCATCTCTCAAGATCCAGTTAAACAAAACAAATAAGATATCCAAACCCTCGCCGCTTTTGTATAAAGTAGCTTCTTACCGAGGGGACGGATGTGCTGAATCCTAGCAACCTCAAATAGGCTTTACCTAATTTAACTGGCCTAAGATCGAATAATCCACCCAATATAAACCCTCTGCAACAGTTTTCCCTTTTACCTTCAATTTCCTCATAACCCAAAGATGCTGAAAGTCTGGAAACAAAATCTCAGTTAATGAAGAAAGAAAACTGGTTTCTCTAGGGAATAAGATATACACGTTTCCCCTCCAACCGTTTGCATTGGTCAGGATCACTGGAGAAATCGAAAAACTAAATTAAACAAGGAATAATACCGTATAACGGAATAACGTCCACGTTTATCAACCTCTCTCTTTTTTTTCCAGGGTTGCCACAAAAGACAAAAAAAAAAAGAGGAAAAAAAATGACAGGATGTTGAAGGAAGGGGTTTTAATTAGATACCTTGATGGCTTCTGGCCCCGATGATTAATCGTACTTTTTTTTTTATTTTCCTTTTTCTTTTACAAGTCATTTTTTCTAAATCTACCCTTATGAAGAGATAAGGGGGGGAGGGCTATCGGGTAAAATGCAGTCATAAATTTTAAAAGAGATAATAAATTCGAGGTTTCTAGGAAAACATGACGTCAGTTTTAAGGAGTCTGCGAAAATGAAATAATACATCACAATCTGAAATTCCGATGTAAATGTAAATGCTGACGGACGTAAGGCACACCTGCGAACACGTAACATTAATTATAAATATGACTTGGGAAGATTTTCAGGGCATGGAAAAGCAATATTTCTCAAGACGAGAGAAAATTTCTTCCTTTTTTTACAGTCACTTTTAGCCACGTTTGAAAAATTACGATTAATAATTAAGAAATTTATTTTTTAAATGGAAATGACGCATGAATGGGGAAAGAGAAAATTCATGAAAAAAAAAAAACGATTTAAAATTATTTCGTACGCAAAACTTGGGGATAAAAAAATCTTTTTTCGAAATTTTTTTTTTTTGAAAAGAAAATCAGTTAAAAAGTTATATGGAGTGACAAAAAGCTTGATTTTTTTTCTCCCCCTCGTCGCCCTGTTTCACCTCGATTACCTTTCATAGGAAAAAAAACGCTTTTTTTCTCTCTCGCTTTCTCTTCTATGCGACCCTTTGGATAATATCTAAATAATTCACCATTAAACGAGGGGAATTAAATGAATTGAGAAATGAATAAACAAGTTTTAAATTTAAAAAAAAAAAAGAAAGAAAACCACTTTTCATTTAGATAAAGCGCTGAAGCAAAGAATGAGAAAAAAAATGAATAAAGGGTTTAGTAATCTAAAAGTAAGTTTGAAGTCATGAACCTGAATCGAACAGGCAGCGCCTTCCCTATTAGCACATTTTTAGTCTAATCGAATACACGAGATCCGGTTAATTGGGCCCTACCCAAATTCGCACATAAACACCTTAGGAAAACAATTTACCATTCAGAAATCGTTTACTTTAAAATAATCTTCCTTGATTTGGTTACCGGTTTTATCGCTTGAATAAAATTTCATGTAAATCAAGTTTTGTTTAGTTAAAGGTTCCAGTTTTCTTTTTTAGTTTCCCATTGTGAAATGGCTTCTACGCTGTTTCGCTGACTGGCGCCTTTTGTCGCTCTTGAGCTTTAAGAGCTTCCTTTGCGTTTAGCGCTTGAGCTTCCTGAGATTCAACCAGGCTCAAAAGTGACAATTTTTTTTTAAAGAAAATCCCTGAATTCTTGAATTTTATTAGCCTCGGTCGCAGTGGCGTAACAACAGGGCCCGCTAGTTCCCTCTTGCGAGGGGGCCCCAGGCATAATTCATTCTTCATTGGGGGCCCCCAAGAAATTTTCTAAATCTTTAACGGGGGCCCCACTTTTTGAATCTGCGGGGGGGCTCCGAAAATATTGTTACGCCACTGCTCGGTAGTCACCGATTGGCCCACAGGGCTACAGGGAAAAATCCCGGTGCGCCCCTCAAACAAAAGCGCTCTTTTGCTCTTGTAACTCAGAGGTTATTTTTTTTGCCCAAAATATTTTGGATTAAAAATTTTAAACAAAACGAAATTCGTGTATTTTTCATAAAAAAAATACTACAACTTCTTAAAATTTTAGTTACTATAGAAAAAAAATTTGTGCGCGCATTCTAAGGAGACAAGGCAATTACAAACTAGTCAATAGTTCACTCTGTCTTCTTAGAGTGTAGGCCAAATTTTTTTTTAGACAGCTCCAATGGAGTTCTGTAGTCACCTTAAAGCGCCGCTTCTGGTATTTTTACCCTTGTCCTTTGGAAAAGCCAGTCCGTACCTGAACCTGTGATCATCGATCTGAAATTTTCATCGCATAATCAAATTTAAAGACATAAATTCGCAAATCGTTTAAACATGTAACAGAATAACATAAAAAAAGTTATTTTTTGTTTTTTAATAATTTTACAATCACAATAAAAATAAAATCTTCGTATATAAAGAATAATGAGAAAAAAAATTGGATGAGGTTTCTTCCGAATACTTCTTTTTTTTAAAATGTAAACCTAATTTTGGCAATATATTAATCATTCAGATAACATCCGGTCACGCAAGCTTTCAAGACTGCTCTTTAAACTATTTCCCTTTGTTTCTTTAGCTTTCGAAGCTTCTTACATCCCCTTTCATTTCCCCCCTCGTTTTGAATCTTTTTTTTTTTTTTAAAGGCGAGAATAGATCACCTTTACAAATTAACCTAAAATTTCGAAAATTTCTCAAACTAAAACTCGTTTTTCAAACGACACCACCGCAGAGCTCGGCGCTTTATTCTCACGTAAATTAAGCTTTTAATTTCGTCTTAATTGTTTTTGCTCGTCACTCTTTCCTAATCTTATTTATTAATGAGAAGAATCAATTTATTAACCTTTCGGCAATTACCTTTTCATCCGATTGTTTTCAACGTTTTATTATATGACTAAAAGGAAACGATTTAGCAAGTGCGAGGAAGTGTTCATTACCGTTGATGAATTGTTAGCATCTCTCAAACAATATTTCCTGCGATAATGCATGAAATGTTAATTTTATAAAATGATTTCTTTATTTCTTAGGCGGGCTTTTGTGTAAGGAGTTTTAATTTATTCATACAGTTGGAATTAGTGAAAAACTTAACGTACATGAGGGAAATAGTCGCTTTTAAAGTTGTCATTCTCGGAGAGACTGCGGGACCGAAAACTCTTTCGAGAAAAGTTTAGAGAGGAGTATAGAAATAAACTTAAATAGGATTGTTAACGGTCTTGGGAGAGGATATTAAATCAACAAAGTGAAATTAATTTCCGTCGTTGAGGTTCGATTCAAGAGATAGTTTGAATTTAACTCGCCCTGGTTTCCATCAGGTTTCTTTTTTCATATTTCGAGAATAAATTCTCTTAAAAAGATTTTTTTTTTTGAAAAAGATTTTGCTTGATGTAATAATTGTTTGTTTAAAATCAGTGGGATGGAATAAAAGGAATCGAAGGAAAATTTACGAATTGTATTATGTCCTAGAAAGTGGAGGAGTTTGAGGCTCATCAAAAGTCATATCACTCCCGTGTGAATGTTAAGAGGCAAAAACGAATTTAGTTGATTATTCAATTGTAATTAACGACTCGTTTTATCCCGTGAAGGAAAGGCAAACTAGTAGGAAACCTTAACTGGTTGCTCTGTGCATGCGCCGCCTTCTGATTCTGGGACGAAATAAAAACGACGGAAAAAATTCGCTTACAGTTTGCCAGTTTCTTTAAATTTAGGGTTTCTAATTATGGTCAGTTAGCGATACTTCTCGATGGAGGTGCTCTTCGAGATCAAGAGGCGAAGGCTTGAATATTTCGGCCATATTATTCGTAACGGAAAGTATCGCCTTCTGCAGCTGGTGATGGAGGGGAAGATTGAGGGCAGGCGTAGACCGGGTCGGAGGAAAACATCATGGCTCAAGAATCTAAGAGACTGGTACGGCCAAAATTCGGTATCCCTTTTTCGTTCGGCAGCCTCCAAAGTTAGGATCGCCATGATGATCGCCAATCTCCGACGAGGAGCGGGCATTTAAAGAAGAAAGAAGAAGAAGAGATACTTCTGACTGAGCTCATGTCTACACACACCATATTTCCATCCTGGCTGGAACTTGACCTCCTTAGTTGCAGTCTTTTGGATTGAACATCCGGCTTTACTTACCTGCATCCAAACAAACTTGGAGGACCCAATCGCCCAAACTTTGCGCATAATCCCCCACTCAAAATACATATTTCACCAGGTTTGCTGGTTTCACCAACATGATGATCCTTGCAAAAATAAACTTTAACCCAACCGTCTCGAAAACAAACTGCTCTTATCGAAAAGTTGAACTAAGAAAAATATTTCACCTTTCAAAATCTTACGTGCTATACATTTTCCTCCCAAAACAACAAGAATTTTCTATTTCATCTTCCCGAACGAATTTACCTCACTTCATATTATTATTGATAAAACTGTCAAATAAAGATGTTCATCCTATACTTCCCATATATTTTTTTTTATTTATTTTAAAAGTATAAAGAAAGGAAAAAAAAGAATATTTTGAATTATATTTTCTGCAGCATGTTGGAGAATGGTTTTTGCGGTTACTTGAAGTATTTCCTTAAGTCGAAAATTTTCCCTGCGTACAACGAAACGTAAGGCGCTTTTGTATTTGTGTAGGAAAGTGAAAACACTGATTTCTTGTTTGTAATGTTAGTTGTTTCCATCCGGTATCTTTCTCTATTTCTCTAGATATTAGTTTAACTCCCCCCTTTATCATTTTCGTTTTCAGTTAATCTAATTGTTTGCACACCCTATTTCCTAGTCTCTTCTTTGCGTGTTCTCACATTATTACAAAGGCAGGTTTGAGTTGTATGACTCACGATTTCCTATTTTCTTAACTTTTTGCTTTTTTTTCCCTCTCCCCCTCTCCCTTTTCTTTTTTTTTAAGCCCCGCCGGTGAATCCTCTTGTGTATAGTTTAAATGTCAAGCAGTTTTTCTTTCTTAAAGCTTATAATTTCATTGCAATTTACCCCGTTCAGGATTCGATTTTAATCTTCCGAAACGAAATTATCCATTCAATTAAATCCCTATTTTCGCTATTATCTCGTGTTTGGAATAGCATATATATACATTAGTTGTAGTCTTTTATAACCCAATGGGTAACCTAATTTTGTTTCGTCATGGAATCGTTATCGATTAATTATGCGAATTACGTGTCTGGCAAAAGGGGTGAATTTCTTTTGAATAAATCATGAAAAAAATTTTATTAAAGAGGGGAGTAAGAGTCCGTAAAGAGTCTAACGAGGAATCAGTGGTGAAGTGCCAAGTTCTTAATTATAAAAGTAGGAAAAACTCGAAGTAAATAAATGACAGATTGAGGATAGGATTTTTGATCTGTTGATTTAACGTAATTAGTGGGGGAACTAGCCAGACTCGTGGCTAAGTTGTTAGCGTGTTACACTCGCACTCAAAAGTCTAGAGATCGATTCTACTCTTTGGCTTGGATTTTTTTCATTTGTATTTTATCTCTGACCGACTTAGTCTGTGTCAAACGTAAGAGCGGTTTGTGTGTGTTTAGTACCCTTACAAGTGACGTCATCAAATGGTCGCTTGCTGGCTCCAAATCAAGTGTTCCTCGGTAAATCACCGACTGACTTAATACAAGCTACAAATTATTGGACGATAACGACACCAGATCTTGTTTCATGTCGTGTTGACGCCATTGATGAAATCATGTGTTCAGGTTGGTGCTCAGGACGGACGCTAAACTTCTTCTTCTTTCAACCTATATCCGTCCACTCCTGAACGAAGGTCTCCCTCAACCTTTGCCAGGGTTCCTTGTCTTGTTCTCCTTGCAATTATTTAAGTCCCGCCATCTTTTTAATGTCATCATACTACCTTTTTTGTGGTCTACCGATGCTTCTTTTTGACTCTCGAGGTCTACACCTTACTATTTGTGGTGTCCAACTACCTAGGTCCTCCGTGGCGACATGACCTGTCCATTACCACTTAGCTGTTGGAAGGCTTTGTGCAACATCATCGACCCGGACACTAAATACTGGGGCTAAATAATGGACGTTTAAGCTAAACAATGGACGCTTGAGCTAAAGAATAGGCGCTCAAGCAAAATATAATCGCTCAAGTAAAAATGGACGCTCAAGTGTATAATAGACGCTTAAGATAAATAAAAACACAACGCTCAGAGCAAAAAATAAACATTCAAGCCAAGTCTATGAGCGCTTGAGCTAATATTTGACGCTCAAGCTAATTAATGGATGTTTAAGCTAAATAATGGATGATAAAGGAAAATGGTGCACCCTCAAGCAAAACATGAACACACAAGTTAAAATGTTCGTCCAAGCTAAAATAGACGCCTTCGTTTATTAATTTACAATCAAGGTAAAAATGGACGCTCAAGCTAAATAGTGAACGGTCAAGCCAAATATTGGACGCTCAAGCTAAATTAGGGAAGCTCAAGCTAAATGATGGACGCTCAAGCAAAATAATGGAAGCTCAAGCAAAATGATGGATGCTCAAGCAAAATGATGGACGCTCAAGCTATATGATGGAAGCTCAAACAAAATGATGGACGCTCAAGCAAAATGATGGACGCTCAAGCTAAATGATGGAAGCTCAAACAAAATGATGGAAGCTCAAGCAAAATGATGGATGCTCAAGCAAAATGATGGATGCTCAAGCAAAATGATGAACGCTCCAGCTAAATGATGGAAGCTCAAACAAAATGATGGACGCTCAAGCAAAATAATGGACGCTCAAGCTAAATGATGGAAGCTCAAGCTAAAAATTCGATAAACAGGCTTCTGCCAAAATAAAATTTCAGAAAATTTAAAACGCAACCAATGCAAGTAGAGTCGTCCAAAGTTATTTTTCACAAAAATTCTGCCTATGTTTAATATGTTCTTTTAGGGCACATTATTAGCCACTGTTAAACTGTATATATTCTAAATTTAAAGCTCAAAAGATTAATTTATACGCCCAGGTGCTTTTTTTTTAATTCCCTTGCTTTTCACTTCAAAACCTTGCACACTCACCTAAACTCAACAGCTTTTGCTTTGAAACAATTCAATGCCACCCACATTTAGATTTAAAGGTAAAATAATTCGCTTAGTTTTGAAATTTTACTAATCCGTAACATTTTCATCGCGAAACAATGCAACGAAACCCCAACAGCAACACCTACACCCCCTTCAGCTATTCCAAATATCACGGAATAAAAAAGTGTGGGAGGATTTTTTCGGCTAACCTTTATTTACTCGTGCTGCTCATGACGATATTAGTCGATAAAAAATTTATACGGTATGGGAAATGATTCCACCCGTTAGGAATGTTTCCCCCCGTCAGCTTGTGCTTTTCTATCCTTGAAGTATTTGGCTATCGAATCGAATTTAGTTTTTGAAAATTGTAGCCACACCGCTACAGGATCCAACAAAAGCCATAAATAAAACGAAAAAATAATTATATGCTAATATTAGGGTAATATGAGTAAGAGGAAACGTGAATTGTAAGAAGGTTGAAGAAGATAAAGGTAACAGTTGCGTCGCATTATGAATTAAGCTCACAACCTTTCGCCACTCTAAATTGGTTTTCCGGTGAATAAATATTCCTTCGCCAGGCGTGGACGCCATTTTTGTCAAGATAAAAAAAGCTTAAAATTGTATCTCGTAAGCGGCTATATTTTTTCTTTTCCCCTTAGTCCATGACTCTTTTTCCTAGAGGGAAAAAAAATCACGAAACAGGATTTTTAACAATAACGAAGGAAAGGTTTATTACTTACTGCCCTCGCAAAAATGAACATCATTATAAATGTAGAATGTTGGTGTACAAAAGCTAGTATTAGACATCCTTCAAACTTTTCTCAAAAAGGACGATTCCAAGGATCCCTAAGACTTTCAAAGAGTCATGATATAATTCGCTTTTCAACAGCGCGGGGAATAACAAATTGAAAATGCAAGATCCCTTAGAGACTACATCAACTCAAAATGACGCTTGGAAACTTTGCGCAGTTTAACGCCCTTATTTCCCTCAATTTTCTTTTATTTTCTTCAACTCATAGTTTTTACTTAGTTTTTCGTTAGAGCTTACATTTTAGCAGGGATGTTTTACAGGCCTTGCAGAAAAAAAGTGAAGCCAGGGTGAGGATTTTGAGCCTAGCTAAGTTTATTAAAATTCTAGGCTCGGTTTAAGTTTTCAACAGTTTTATAGCAAAGTTTGGGCCTAGAAAATACATACTAATTAAGTTGATTCTGCATTATAGAGCTAGCGTCGTCACCAAAAGTTGGAAATTTTGCTGGCGGCTGTTGGGATGGGGTGTATGTTATATGAGACTGTTGGGGCAGCGGTGGTCTAGTGGATAGAAGTCTTGATTTGAACGCGGAAGATTCGCAATCTAGCCCAAGGTCATACTTGGGTTTTTTCACTGAACAATCACATCTGATGCTGGTGGGATACAGCCCACCGAGCCTGCTATTCCGCAACGAACAGCCGAAAAAGGCAAGTGTCCAGGCGCATATTGTCGACATTTAAACCCTCCTATAGCAGAAGATTGGTGCTACAAAATAATTTTTCGAATATCCTGGACCCAACATATGACCAACGAGGAGATCTTGCGTCGGTTGCACAAGGACCGACCATAAAGCGTATAAAGTTGAGTACCTTGGGCATATGTTGCGGAGACCCAAGTACAGGCTGTCATGCAGGGCAAGGTCGGGGGGCAAAGAAGATCTGGGCGTAAGAATTTCTCCTGGTTGCGGAATATCCGGAATTGGACCGGGTTAACCGTAGAGGAGTTATTCCGCATGGCCGCCGATCGTGAAAGATTCAAGGAGCTAGTCGGATCGATCGCCTAAGCTCGTGTGCGAGCAATGTACTCAAAGAAGATAGCAGAACATAAACTCTGAGGAGAAGTGGCCAGAATTCAGCATCAGCGTGTTGGTATGCAGAGAGCAGATATCTAAGGAAAGTAGAGCCCGCCGTATTTGAGCTTTCTTGTTCTCGAAAGGGTTGACCTCAAACACACCAAGTTTAACCTGAAGAACGTGATGCAGTTACTCTGCGGCGGCACGAAGAGCCACTTGGTGAATGAAAATCCAGGACTGGATTCCGCATAACCGTGCAGCATTGTTTTGGATTCGTAGAGACAATTTGTCGATGTAAAAAAAAAAACGGAACCCATTTTTATTTGCTGCGAAAATTGTCGATGTAATGCAACCCCGGTGAATGACTTTGTTGTCGCTAAGACACTTGTCGCGAGAATTCAGGTGACCCCACCAAGTATCACCAACAATTTCCAGGCGCAGGGAAATCCGCCCCGGTCACCCCAGGCCCGGTTTTCTTTCAGACAGGCCCATCACATGCAATCCCAACAGTCATAGTGACCTATAAGCCTGAGCTCCACACTCAAATCAGAAATTCTTTCCTGTGAACCAATTAGGCGGCAAGAGCTAACGATTTTCTGTCTTAAAATACATGTCACTTCGTATTTTAGCTCCATCCAATAAAATGAATTTCCAGGCGCAGGGAAATCCGCCCCGGTCACCCCAGGCCCGATTTTCTTTCAGACAGGCCCCACTGCAATCCCAACAGTCATAGTGGCCTAAGCCTGAGCTCCATACTCAAATCAGAAATTCTTTCCTGTGAACCAATTAGGCGGCAAGGGCTAACGATTTTCTGTCTTAAAATACATGTCACTTCGTATTTTAGCTCCATCCAATAAAATGAATCCGAATTCGATACAGCTTGTTTTAAAAATATTTGTAAATATATTCGTTGCCTCTCTTGAACGTAATTCCTCATCATTTTTCAACTGAGTAATTACATCCTTTAACGATTACTCGCTTGGATTAATGTCCGATAAATACTTTACTTTTTGCCTGACAGACATTTATTCATTCCCTGTAAATATCCTACGGGATTGCGAAAAGGGTTTTTTTAATGATTATTACTCAAAAAAAAAAAAAAAGCTCAGTCACTAATAAAAATTTTGTTATACATGTGAGTTACCGACCCCGTTGGAGAAAACGTGCATACGTAGTAAACGTACTAATAAATGTAAATTTTCTTGCTGTAAAAAGCACGAAACGTCGTAATCGATCGTATTTCCCCCCCGAAATCATTATGCCAAAAGAGAAGGGAGGAAAGTTTTCGAGTTTCATTTGCATTCTGTCTACCTGAGTAAATCACGGGGATAGAAGAAAACCAGGAAGAGCCCGGCTCGCCTGTTCAGTGATCTACAACCAAGAAACAGAATTAGTTCCGAACAAATAATTTTCACCCGGTTTGAGGGTTTTGTAATGAAAACGCCTGGAAACGTCGATAAATGATTTCTTGTATTCGGCTGAGGCCCGTAAAGAATCGTGGTTTCACTTGACATAAGGATCACTTCATCTGTCTATACAGATAGAGAGATTTCATAGTATACATTCATTGGCTAAGAATGTGTGAAGAAAGGAAAGGGAAAAAACATTTTTTCCTCGAGTATTTGACGTCACGAAAATGTCTGTCGCGCAGGTCCCCACCTCACCTCCCATCATTGAATTTTCCGATGCGAACACCCTGTCCAAGACTTCACATGGTTAGTTAGTGCTCTGTGTTAGTGATCGCGTTATTTCGTTTTTAATGCTTTTTATATTTTTTAATATTTTTTTACGGTGAAAATTTTTCTTTCTGTGTGTGATGTCTAAAATTGGGAAACGGAGGATTATCCCGAAAACGGCGTGGTTAATAACGGAAAGGAAAACCACTTGATGCGTTTTTAAAGGGGGCGACATTTTGTAAGTTCAATATCCACATGTTTTATCTTTCGGTCTTGAAACTTGGTTATGTTTGAAGAAGTGAAAAGTTTTGTGGAAAATATCAAATGGTGTTTTAAGTATTCGCGATTTTCGTATGATGAATCTATCGGGAAGTTTGATGAGTCGACTCGTTGTTATGACAAGAAAGAAGCGATATTTCTTGGGAAAATTGAATACCTTTTTTAATTTTTATATCAATAGGCTTTAACGCTGTTTTTCATCGTGGGAGCTTCAAATTTTTAATTCGAATTTATTGAAGAGGATAGCGAAAGAAATTGGTTTTTAATCGTTGGGATGTTGATCGTTGCGTAGTTACCTCCCTGTGCAGGAAAAAAAGAAAGTTTTTTTTTTTTGTTCTCTTCGGTTCTTAAAGGATTTCAAGATGATGCTTGTTATTTTGACTTTTTGAGTTGGGAATTTTCCTTATACTTTGCACGGGGGTTTTTCGAAACTTTGTCAGCTTAGTTTTGAAGGGAAGAAGAGAGAAGACATTACTAAGTTTAACGATTAAATATTAATGTTAGAATTTTTAATTTTTTTATGTCATTAATTATTTTTAAAGGGGATTTGCGTACGTAGCATATTCGACTAGATGCATTGCGTGTGAGCTTATTATTTAATTTTACGTTTTAATAGATAGAGTCATTTTCGAACCTTTTCATCTGGTAATCTTTTCGTGCTGTGAAAATAATTGGTTTCATCATGCTGTAATGGTAGATTGATGTTTTTCTGGTTCTAGTTTCGCATATAAAGGGAGATGAGACGTCGTGTTTTCTTTTTCTTTTTTTGGCCAAAAGAAGTGGAGTTTGCATTTTTCGTTTGTCAGTTCAGACTATATCAAGATATTTAGAGTGGGGGCAATTGTGAATGGAGCAGACTTATCGTACGGTTGTTTTTAAAGGCAGTTCAATTGTCGGGATTTGGGATCCGGGAACAATAGGTGGCGGCCGTTGAAACATGTGAAAATATTAAGCTTGCTTAAAATTTGTGCCTTAAGGGCATAGAGGTAATCCTGTTAAGTGAAGAACTAAGAGCAAGAAGCCGCATGCTTTTGTATTAAAAGTATGAACTGATAACAACACTATGAAATTTCACAGTAGAAATAATATAGAAATATGAAAATGAGATCCTGAAGACTTTTCCAGCCTTTTCGGCATATTTTGGCCTAAAAATTTGGTCCTGACATCATTATTAAAAGGCCGGCAAACAGTAAAGTAAAGATTATAGGGGATAAGAGATGTTTTCGTTATCAAAAAAGTGAGTAATTAATTAGTTTTTGATTATGAGTTAAAAAAATGCGATTGCGGGTTGCCTACCTAGAAAAAAAAATTTCCTTTAGTTTTCCCTGTGATAACTTCGAAAATATGAAAGTTAGAGAAACGTTCTAAAACCCAGTTTGTAGAGAATTTAATGCTCTACAAATTAGGTCCTTTCGGATTTTTGATATCTTCAACGGTTTAAAAGTTACAACAACTTTTATGCAAAATTTTGGAAAAGCTCAAAACTTTAAGCTCAAGTCTGCACGCTTTCCCGTCTAGTAAAAAATCTGAAAAAAAATTAGGGTTCATCAGGGTCCCATAGAGCACCGATCTGGGGGGTGAGAGTTTTCAAATTCGAACTTTCGTAAAATAAGGGACACCCTAACGTGCTCACTTCGAGACAGTGGGTGGTATATGGCTTTAATTTAAAATTACGAATGTACCTTCTTTTGTATTTTCGTCTCAATCTACCTTGCATTGCTTTCTTATACCGCATACACTATACATCTTATGCAGATGATCTTGCTTCACTTCACAATTCCCAACAACTTCATTCAAAAACTTTCATCTCTAAGATATTTAAATTATCGCTAATTATTCCGTTGCATTTCCATACATATCTAATTTGCACATGATAACGTTCGCTATTAATAATCTTCGCATCCGCTATCATTTTTACCATTTCCAACGTTGCGTTTTCCGAGGGAGAAAAAAAAACAAGCCACATCCATTGTAATAATAACATCATCATCCATTACAATTAAAGCCCATACAAATGATTTAAATTTAATGATGAATAAATGTAATGTACATTGAGTAATGAAATGTTGGGTAATAATGTCCGGTTAAATGCGCTTTTTTTTTTGTTGTTGTTGCATTTCGAAAAATTTTCCAGTTCTACATTTTTTTTTTGCCAATAGACCGGCATTCAATTTCATTTTTTTTTATTTTTTCTCCGTTTATCGGAAATACATTATTTCAGCAAGCCTATTGGAAAAAGATTCCAATTTTTCATCTCTAATGGAAGCTTGCGCTATGCGAAAAAAATTTTTGCATTGACGTGAAATTTGAATGTATCATTCTGACATTTTTGATATTGTAATATTCATAGCGATTAGAAAATGCTTTGATGGGTTTATAAGAGAGATCATAATAAAGCTACATATTTCTATTGTTTGCTTTCCGCAACCGACCCCTGTTATCTTTCTTGACATGGCGAAGGGGAAACAAAGAAAAGCTATTGCTTTCTATCGCTTTTCTTTTTCGATTTCAATTAATGATCACATTGAAAAGACGTCAATTAAAAAACATTTTCTTCGAACTTCGATATTTCTGCGGGTCGCTTTCAACAACATACGAAGAAAACTAATGAAATTTTTTTTCTTCTTCATTTTTCCCCCTCGTCATTTTTTTTTTTTTTTTCATTCCTTTCAGAAAAGGGTGAATGGAATCAGAAGGATGATTTTAAATCTTACCTTAACTCCGTCGTAAATTTAAAGCTGTATTGGACTCATGACAAGTTTACGGGACAATTCCATTTAACTAAAGTCACATACTTTCCGGCCAAGTTGGTTGTAAGGAAATAAGGACAGTCGTATTCTGACAATTTGAAATCCGGTTCATGAAGGGAATGGAAAATTTACTTGTTCAGGGATGGTGAACTTTAACGGATGAATAATCACTCCCGTATATTTTAAGTCAGATCTCAGGTTTTTTGTATTTTTTTTTTTTTTTTTTTTTTTTTTTTTCGGAGTCATTCATTTGGATTCGATTGTTGAATGAAAGTTACGTTCAATGCTTTTCAAGTTTTAGGAAACGAAATATTGGGCTAATAAAGTTATTTCCCCTCCCGTTCAGATGGCGGAGTTTGTTGAGCAACTTTTAATAGGATAGGAAATACCTTCCGGGTTCATGCATGCTTTAATCCCGGTAGGAAGTGATCACAGTTAAGTAGATATTGGATCATTCGAAGTTTAACGTTTTGGTCGTGTATTTTGGAACATATGATAAGGTTAGTTTCTTTCCCACGTATATATATTGTCGTTGGTTTGAAATTGAGATTTGGGTGTGTAAAGTCATCTCAGGCAAAGTTTCTTGGTCTTGGGAATATTGAGAGTGTCATGTGCGGCAAATTCTAGTTCCCCGGAAAGAACTTTTCCAAAATGTATTACTACTTCTACTCGGCAAAAATTTCAACCCAAACAATATCTGGATAAATAATGTTATTAGACCAAATAAATCATATTTCTGTCATGAAAAAGCAAACTAATCTTTATTACTTACAACCCTAAGAATTTCTTTCTTTTCGTACAATTATCATTTTAATTGCCTGGGAATTTATAATTTTTAATCTCTTTGAGGGAGAGATCTCTCCGAGCCACTACAAAATTAAGAGGACCAAGAAAACCCTCTTGAATACTTTATCAAGTTATGCAAAAGACTTTAAATTACATTCTTGTTTCTCTAAAACTTAAAAAATCTTACAATACAAACACGGAATCTCTTTCGTGATGACAATACAAATTTCCAAACACGGTAGGGAGGAGGAGATGACAAAAAAATTGTTGTTTTTTTTTTCTAATTTGAAAATAAAATTATCAGTCTGCCTTTTTTCGATATTAATCAAATTCAAACATCCCGTATGCATGCAGTGGTTGCGTTAACCAGAATTTCCCTCTTGCTGCCACCACCCTCTGATTCGAATGCAAAATTAATCACCTTAATCCTTTTTTTGTAAATCACAGATTTTCGAAAAATCAAAATCAAACTTTTGAAAATGAAGATAAAACAGTCGCTAATGGTTTTTACATGTAACATTGCTTAAGAATGGGATTAAATATTACACAAAAAGAAAAAGGAAACCTTTGGGACACAAAGAGATCGATCTTTTGAATTATTTGATACTCTGAGGCGGGTGCTTATGCGATAGCCCTAGTAAAATCTCTTGATAAAAAAAATAAATCAAAGAGGGGGAGGCTTAAAAAAAATGATAACCAACTTATTGATTACTTTTTCATTATAATTAATCACTGCTTTTTACGAAGTGACATTTATAGATTATTGGATCTTAGGATTATATAGATTCTTGTTAACTGCAACTGCGAACGAGAATTAAAATCGTGAAAGCCAGGGGAAAAATTAAGCGGGACTAACGAGAGTTATTTTTTTTTTTATTTAAAGCCAAAGTCTTAATTTTTTTAAATATATGAATTTAAAAATAAAAAATTCATAGATCAATCAACAACCAATTAAGAATCTTTGTTAGCACAGGTTTTGTATTAGCGGATTAATGTGAATTTAGAATTGAAAGCTCAATTCTAAAGTTTCAGCTGTTTTTGAAATAGCTAATGTAAATTTGGTATCAAAGTTTTGCCAAAGCAACAATAGTTTTTCTTTAGAATTATTCGAAATGTAACCTGTCTTTTCTTGACTCATTAAAATGCCAAAACTGAAAAGTAAGTTTGTTTTATTTTATACTCATTTGTCTTTCTAAGTTTATGGAAAGAACATTTGCAGATTTTTTTAATGTTTTAAAAAAAAAGTCTTTTGTAAAGGTTAGAAACTTTATTTTCGAATTTGGCGTGAAAATGAAACTGATTTCCACCGACTGACCTACATGTTGATGAAGTGAAAGGTTGTGTGTACGTTTACTCTGGTTTTAAGCTGTCGTGGGCAGCTTATACGCCTACATAAGATTTATTTTGCGTCTGTTTGTTTTGTACAACACTTTTAAAAAGCTGATTAGTTTTTTTTTCTCTCCCTATTTGTTTCTGGGCCATCGATTTTTTCATGATTTGAAGCGTGCGGTTGTAATGGAAACCATTAGTTTTATATTTCCTAATCAAACCTAACCTCCAAAATCGTCAGACTAAACGTATTGCTTGTCATCTTTCGAAAGTAAAGTCATTGTCACACACGTTAAAAAACGTGTGTGTCTGCTAAATGTCTGCTGCTTCTGCAGGCTGCAGAGACCTGTAAAGCGGTGGCCTCACATCAGAGACCTTATTGCATACTCAAAAGTATTTTTTTCCCTGCGTAAAAAGCGATAAAAGAAAGGAAGGAAAAAACTTTAATCAAGCAATTTAAGAGGTAATCCTCGTACTAATTTAAAAGGCCGATCAAATTGCTCCTGTTTCTGTTTTCATGGAGCACTTTAGGAGAATCACGCCGGGAAATCTTCAAAATAGGAAAACTCATTTGTTTCCCCCCTGCAAGGTCGGAAATAAATCACGGCCGAGACGGAAGCTGAGATCAGCTTGCACGCCACATATTTTCGTTAGCGTTAAATAAATCAGTAAAGTCCATAAATCAGTTATGACGGGGCGTCTTAACTTAGAAGTAGGTTTTCCTTTTACATGAATGCTTACAAATTTCCTTAAACTATTAATTAAAATCAATCGCGGAATCAATTTGATAAATAAAATGTTTTTTTTTTTTTGGGACCTTTGCTCGGAGACTAATTGCGAGGATAATGAAGCTGTTGCGAAACGTGCTGAAATCGATGAACCATAAGATCTCATTGCTCGGTAAATACCACCTGTGGTTTGCACTTCCCTTTGAGATGGATCTCTTAGTGGAATTAATTAATTCTCTTATGTTTAATGTTATGAATTGTGCGGTTAGAGGTCATCTTGCGTGAATATTAAATTGTTTTAGGATCTTTTATTCTGTTAAATCTCATTATTTTGGTGGAATTAACTTCCGTTAATTTCGGTGAGCTTTTCTGGCTTTTTCAGTATTTCGTATAGTGGAGGTCATTGTAGTGTGTCTACTCGGGAGTCGGGACATACTATCAAGTTAGGCAAAGAAAATCAGGATAGAAATTTGGGGAGCCTTGCTTGGGGAGCCTTTGCGAACTTGAAACATGTATCGAGAGAGCTGAGAATCCCCCTGAATCTGAAGAGCAAGGTCTTCGATGCGTGTCTCCTGCCAGTTCTAACATATGGTCTAGAGACGATGACTCACATATCAGAAGTAAAGACCTGCACGGGCCGAAAAATAATGCCCCAACCCGACCCGAATTAAAATTTCAAAACCCGAACCCGACCCGAACCCGACTTCAAATTTTTTCCTCAACCCGAACCCGACCCGAACCCGAAACCCGAACCCGAGCCCGGCCCGTGCAGACCTTTAATCAGAAGTGCTAATCAACCCCGAGGGGCGCAGCGCTCGATGGAGAGGTCCTTTTTTTGGGCATAAGTCTGCGAGATCGGATTAGAAATGATCCTATGGCTAGGATTCTATGGCAGCATAGAAAGGAGTAAACATCCATTCGTATGACGTGAAACTGTGCCACATTTCTCATGATGTCCTGATCCCACAAACTCGAAATCTGCTGCGATGTTTACCGCTGCGTGAGAATATCCACCCTGCTTAATGTCTCGAGAAAGGGTTTTAAGAGGCTCCCGCTAGTTCGATTAGTGGGAAGGTAATAAAAAACCTCTCGGAGGGAAAAATGTAGAAATTAGTTAGCAGGGCACATCTTGGTTATTTTTACGATGTTCTCACCTTTTCGCATGATTCGTTGAAATTCAGGTGGAAAAGTTTTCACTCGTCTGTTTAGTGATGTGAGAGAGCAATTTGAAAACGTAAAACTCAGACGTGATATCAATTATTCAAACTTTTTCAATGTCGATTTCTTTTCCACCCAAAAAATTTTCTCCTTTCGTTATTAATTTATTAATTATTCGAAAGTTTCATTCAGGGGATATAAAAATAATGTTCCGCAATAACGGAGGAAAAGATAACATTGGCATATTTATAGGGAAGCGTGGAGCGGAACTTCATACCCGTTTTTACGAACTATCGTAAATTCCAATAAACCGTCCAAGAAGGGAGGGAAGAGATGCAATGTAATAGATTAAACTAAGTATGACGTTTAGTTTTGTTTTCTCAACATTGATGTCTGCATTATGAGAATTTAAATGGAGAACTTGAAGGTTATTCGAGAATTAGTAATAAACGATATGATGTTATATGTCTATAAGTCTCGGGAAAAGGGTTTGAAGATGGTCGATGCAATGTAATTGCGGGGAATTTTCAAGTTCCGTAAGTTTTAAATGCTTTGGGGGCAAATTAAATATTTTAAGGGAAGCGTTGAATGATGTTTTCCATCGGGCGACCCCTTAATTAATGCGGTCTTTGTTCTGATCGCCTATGAGATTACTGGAATTTGAACCTTGATTTTGCAAGGGATTAAATGTAAAACATTGGGAGTCATGTGTAGGAAGCTCACGTTTTATTGGAATCAAATTTTAAATATACCTTCGGCTTAATCCAATTATAAAAGCTTCAAAGATTCAATCTGGGTAAAAAAAGAAAGGAAAGATGCAGCTCTTTTAACGATTCGAATAAATCAAATCAAATTAAATTCAATCGGTATGGGTGCCCTCTGGAGTCATTTCCTTTCCTTTTCTTTTCCCCGTTAAGTTAAAAGTAATAAAAAACGTGTTTTGCAGACATGACTGGGAAAGAGTAGCTTTATATAGCTTTTTAGATGTTTTGTGATTCAATAAATAAAACACAATATACTAGCGAAAGGATAAAATAAAAAAAAAAGCTCGAATTTAACATCTAAAAGAGAAAACCCAACGGGGGAATATAGTCAAAGCTGAGTTGATCACGATGTAGCAACCCTAATTCGCATTGTTCGTGAGGGAACTGACTATGAGGTAAATGCAATTTGATTAGCCTAATTAATTAATCTTGATAACTCTAACCTTTCCTTTTTTTTTTCTCCCCAGATAAAGAACAGCATTATTGCTTTCTACTATTAATCTTTCCAGTTCTGGAAAGTTGGGGAAAAAGAGAAGAAAAAAATTTCCATAAGAAAAAAAAAAAGTAATAAAAAAAATTTCAAGTTGCCTGGCTGAGTTAATCGAACAATAGCGCATGGTTATGAATAAATTACCGTCTGTAATTGAATGTATTCCGCCAGGCTAAAATTAATTTTTTCTTCCCTTTATTTTTTCTTAATCAAAATTTATGTCCTAAAAGCAAAGAAAGTTGTTCAGTACTTATGGGAATAAACTCTTTAGATGATATTGATAAAAGGAGAACTCTCGAGCTTAACGGGTTATCTCTTTAATTCGGATTTCCTTCGTGGAAAAAAAATTGCAGGACGATTGTCGCAGAAAGGGTGGCTAGGGGAGCAAAACTGGGATTTGAGTGAGGCTTGGCCAATTTCAGAGAAGTCGGATAGGGCTAAAAGTCTTAGTGAGCTATGGGTAAGCTTTGATCTTTTAGCCCCTCGCTAGCCTGAATCGCACGTTCAGCCGGGCAGCCGAAAACAATGATGGGTAGAGTAGAAAATCCAAGTCGAAATAATCGAAAAACGCTTCGCCGAAGAGAACCGGGTTTATAGGGCTATAGTCCTTTTGCGCCCTCTTGGCGTCGCTGGACTGGGTATAAAAGAAACTACAGTGTTTGTAAAGTTGTTAAGCAATATTGCACACGGAGACAGATTAGGTATATTGATTTCTCGTGTGAATAATAATAGCACGCATGCATGAGTCATTAACAAAAACAAACTCGGGTTACATTGAAATGATAGTTTTTCAAATACATTTATTCCATAAGTTTCCTTTTTCTTTACCTAATACATTTTTCTAAAATATTCATCGTGTTATTTTCATTTGAAGGAAAAATACTGTTGACTTTGAAATAGAATCAAGGAAAACCAAAAACAAAGCTTTTAGACTTACAACGAACCGTTTTCAACTGGAGAAACCGCATAGTGATTAATTATGGTCGTGATAAAATGACATTAAATCGAAGCATTGACACTATCGAAACTTGTAAATTTATTGAATTAAGATTGGTGACTTGGAAGTGAATTTTTATGAGGTGGTAACCGAGATATGGTCTGAAGCATTTATTCGGGGTTGGGTCGTGGAGTTGTGGTCCAAGGGAACAACTTGCGTATAATTTCGTTTTTGAAATTTGATCGGATGCTTCATCTTCAATTATTTTAGTTCAGAGCTTCTGGTTATAACTTCCATGGGAGTTGTGTGAGACCGAAAAGTCCGAAAGTATTAATGATTACTCACGGAAGCAAACGGACAATGAAGAAAAGCTTAAGGATGGCTGGAGCCAGTGTTGCCATTAGTCCCCCTGATGTCTCATGCAGTTATTTCTTTAGTAAGTCACCTCAGGATTTCTATACCTTGTTGCGATTAGCGTGAAACTAACATGTAGTTGCTATACTCGAAGCCATTTTGGTGTCTTTCTCATCTGGAGCTACTGAAGTTAAGATTTTCTATTTGCGGTGGCGCGTCGACTGGGGCCGCCGACATTCAGATCGAGATCAAGTCCTAGAATTTTCCTAAGCACTTTATTTAATTAAGTCAAGCCGAGCCCAAAAGATTTTGGAATTTTGAGCCTGATTTGGTCAATAATTGAATTCACAAACTTCCTCTTTTCTATAACATTTTCCTGCGAGCAGATTTTCTCAAAGCCCCTGTCGCTTGAAAAATTGAATCTGCGAACCCATATCATCTATTTAAATGAAAATCTTAGTTTAATATGAGGAAAGGAATGAAAAAGATTTGTGGAAAGACGTTGAAAACGCGGCATTTATATCAATACGGCAAATGCTTAATGGTCCATGCCATCAACCAACAAGCTAACTCAACCCAAATAATAACATTTTACAATATATTACTTTTTTTTTTTTCCTACCCGAGATAAATGTTTTAACGAATGTTGCACATTGAGAGTCTGATTCGAAAATGATGACGGTAGGAAAAAACATGTTACAAATTTAAAATGAGATTGGGGGGTGGAGAAGTAACAGGAAAAATCATTAATATTCAACTTTCATTTTTTAAAAAGATACAAATATTCTACAGAGGGAATACTATCAGGGAATGTTGTTTGAAACACGGGGGGAAAGTTCGTGGCCTAATGAGGGGGTGAAAAAAATTTTAAATTTTAGATTTTTATTTTTTTTTCGGTGAAAAGTGGATATTTGTAAAGAGTGCTTCAAAACCAAAAAGAGAATTTGTTTCATGGATTTTTTAATTCTAGCGGTTGAACACAGTTTGTGAGCCTGGCTCAAAAACTTTCAAGCCAAAGGCAAACCGCGGTTTTGACTTTTGCCGTCGGATTTGACGGTTTTTGACTTTGGCTATTCAATCCCTTGAGTCTTTAGATAAAGAGACTTCAGAGTAAAGAACTGAAGCTTTCTGCCCTCCGCTTCTAATTCAAGCAAAAGCTCTGCCTATTTTTTTTTCTTCCCAAATCAGCTAGAACCTTTAACGGAATCTTCCAGCTTCGTTCAACTAAAAAATATTCGAGAAGAAAAAAACTTAAACCAGATGATCTTGCAATTTACCAACAAAAACAAGTACATAAAATTCTTATCTAATCACCTCGCACAACACGGCATACATTCTCATTATCCCCCATTAAACCGAATCAGACGACCCATTTCAAAGGTGTAAACGAGAATAGGGGAGGATTGGGGGAAAAAAAGGATCCTCGCAGTTAACACAGGATCGGGATTGGGAAAAAAAAAACAGTAAATGTTCCTCCGTTTACAATAAAATGAAATGAGTCATTAGCGAGAAACATTCCAAGGGGAGAAAGGCTTCCTAGGTCGACGTTTAACTGATTCCGAAAAACACTCAACCGTACTTATTTTCAATTTAATCTTGTTTGAAAACATTGGATCGGTTCGATATTAAAGCAAACCGGTATTCGATTTACGGGTCTTCAAAGGAATAAGCTTTTTCTTCTTTTTTTTTTTTCATTCTCCCTTTTCCTTCAGTCAACACATGGTTTTTAATTACTTTCAATTTAACTAATATCCGGATTCGGGTCAAATTCACGTTCACGAGGAAAGCTTGCTCATTAGAGGGAGATGAAGAGGAGGACGGATAGGAAAAAAAAGAAAGAAAAAGAATTAATCACGGGATTTTTCCGAGTTGAAAAACAAGGAAAATCTATCAATCAAATGATTTTTTTTTTAAAGTTCTATTATTCAGTAGATTTAACCTATCGATTTTGAGTCTCGACATTATAAAACGAGGAATCATCTTTTAAACGTTGAAATGATTTCCGGCTTAAATGTGACGTGAAAACAAAGATAGGTTCAATTACATGTAAGCTTACAATCTCATTTAAATTGATTTCAACGTCTTTGACTCATTTAAAGAAAATTTATTCCCAAACGCTAAGAAATACTGTTTCCGTTATTATCTAACACTCCCGGTATCGAGCTCGCGAAAATAAATGCGTTTAGTTTAAAATTGGTTATTCAAAACTTTTGGTATAGAAAACTACAAAGTTTGCTGTACTGAATTAAACAACTTTGTTAACCTGATTTCGTAGCTGGTATGATAATTCTTTAGAAAAAAAAATTTATAAATATACTCAAGAGAAACTGTATCACTCGGAAAATTATTACTCGAGATTCTAGAATGTCTTCATTGTTGCTTATTTTAAGCTATTGTTCCCTTTAATAACAGGGACTTCAATGCTCGAGTAAATCAAAAGCTAAAGCGCCGTTCCGATCCCCGGATAAAGCTTTGGGACGACGATTTACGCCCCCCCGGGCAAACTATCTTAACTCTATAGTATAACGAACCCGAAGTAAAGCTGTTGCAAATGGTCGTCTGAAGATTGAATTCGTAGGTTTTATTTAAAAGCATTAGTAATGCAAGATGGCGGGGATTAGGAAATTAGTGAGATGAAAATACTTGTTAGGTGAATGTCTGAGTGAATAGGGCCGTAGAGACGAAGGGGGAGACATGTCTCCTGGGCTGGAAGAAGCAACAAGACCCGGAGGAGGCTAGAGAGCTTTCATATTGTTCTAGGAAAGTCCGGAGTTAAACCCGAGAAAAATTTTGTATTTAGCTCAAGCCAAGGCTCTTTTTTGAAAAATCGAGCACGTCCTGAAGCCTGAGGCCGCGTTCTGGGGCCTCCTAAGATCGGTTCGTCTTTTGTCGATTTGTCGTCTCCCAAGCTCGACTGCATCTCATATTCTGCCAATTTCAGCCTGCTGCATTTTATTTTCAATATTAATTTTTACACTATGAGTTCCCAGCAGAGCACAGTGGAATTATTATTATTATTAGATTTGCTTGACAAGAAAAAATTATCAAAAGATTTGTTAAACAAGAAAAAATTATCAAAAGATTTGTTCGACAAGAAAAATATCAAAAGATTTGTTCAACAAGAAAAATATCAAAAGATTTGTTCAACAAGAAAAAATTATCAAAAGATTTGTTCAACAAGAAAAAATTATCAAAAGATTTGTTTAACAAGAAAAAATTATCAAAAGATTTGTTCGACAAGAAAAAGTTAACAAAAGAATTGTTCGACAAGAAAAAATTAACAAAAGATTTGTTCGACAAGAAAAAATTAACAAAAGATTTGTTCGACAAGAAAAAACTAACAAAAGAATTGTTCGACAAGAAAAAATTATCAAAAGTTTTGTTCAACTACAAGAATTATCAAAAGATTTGTTCGACAAGAAAAAATTAACAAAAGATTTGTTCGACAAGAAAAAACTAACAAAAGAATTGTTCGACAAGAAAAAATTAACAAAAGATTTGTTCGACAAGAAAAAACTAACAAAAGAATTGTTCGACAAGAAAAAATTATCAAAAGTTTTGTTCAACTACAAGAATTATCAAAAGATTTGTTCGACAAGAAAAAATTAACAAAAGATTTGTTCGACAAGAAAAAACTAACAAAAGAATTGTTCGACAAGAAAAAATTATCAAAAGTTTTGTTCAACTATAAAAATTATCAATTAAGATTTGTTCAACTACAAAAATTCTAAGAAAAATTTACTCAACATTTTTTGGCCAAATATTTTTTTTGACGTTTTGGTTTTGGTTTGAATATTTGGCCAAAAAATATTAAGTTTTAATTAGTTCATATTTATATCTCAGAAAACCCTAAAGTCTCTTTGAAGAAGAATCATTTTTGATCTCTGGCTTTTGCAATTTTAGCAGCTAGCTTTAGTATATTAGCATAAATCTTATTTGATCAAACTAACCATTTTCTCTTTTTCTCTTTTCAGGTTTTCCATCATCAACAAATTTCGATATGATCTATCCAGTGATGTGAGTCGCTTCGTGATGTAAGTTTCCTTTTTTTTTCGCCTATTTAATTAATTGACTAATTACTGATAAAAGCATTTTCTTAAATGCTAATTGGTTTCCCATGAAAGACAGTTGAAAAATAGGAAGTTGGGAAAAGTCCCATTTGTCGACAGGAAAAAGTTCAAAAGCTTTTCGAGCCATTCATGATCAATTGAGTCATTTATTTTACTTGTTAAAACTATTTCTTCGAAACTTGAGAAATAAGTTTTCTTCCAAGCTTTAAAGGTTAGAAACTTTTTGGTAACAATATTCATTTCGAAAAGCGTTGGAGCGTCTTTCGTTCGGTATAAATTTCGGTGGAGTTAAGAAACTACGTTACATTAGCTGCAATTATAGAATTTACGGGAATAAAAATATATTTTGAGGGATTTTTTTTTTTTTGGAAAAAAAATTGGCAAGAATTCTAAGAATTTCGACAGCTCGAGGGCACGCAAACGCTTCATTGGCTCATTAACAGCGAAAACGTGAAAAGAAGGAAAAAAAATCGAGGAAAGTTTGCCGAAGTTTTTTTTTTTTTTGAAAATAAACAAATATTTCTAGAAACGTAGAGATACCTTATGTTTAAGTTTTCCAGCGGTTTTATCTTCTAAGCTTCAATTTTTTATTTTCGTGAAAAAAAATTTATCTTGATTTAGCACCTTTTATTAAGAGGGAAAAAAGGGAATCGTCCTTGACCTAGAAAAAGATATTTCTGATATGTTTTTTTAGTTATTGAAATCTTATCTTCAGTTGGTGTTGAATTTTAATAAAAAAATTGAGAAGGAAAGCGCTGTGGAATATAGAATGACTCGAGACTAATCAATTCGAAGGGAAATCTTGAAAAAATAAAAAGTTGTACACCGCATTAAGGTTTTTTTTTAGAAGCGAGGAAGAAGGAGAAAAAAGGAAAATGCGAAAGTACTGCTCAATTTCAAGAAAAAGATAACAAAGTTGAAATAATTCATCATATTCGCCTGTAGGCGACGGAAAACGTTCACTCAAAAATTCACAAGTCATTTTATCTTCTATAGCCAGAATATTGAGTCAATTTTTCATTTTTCTTAAACTTCATTTCCTTGTCTTACGTAACTGATACCGCAATAAAACTTCGATATATTTTTTTTGGTGTTTGTGTTTGCACTTAAGGTTACTCGAGATTCGTCGGGTTATTATTGTTCTTCAATTTGTCTTCAGTCGATTTTATTCTTTGATCAGCGTTTGTCTTATTACTTCTTCAACTTATTATTGCTCTTCAGAGTTTGAGTCTTCTGTGAACTTGAGGGGTGGATGCTTACCAAAGGGGCTGAAGGGGACGAAGTTGGAGGTAAAAATCCTGAAGGAGGGAGTTGCTAACTTCATCTACCGCAAAGCTGGTTTCTGATTGTCTGTGACCAAATTCGTCTTTAATCATCTTCAGTGATCGGTTGAAAATTATGCATCTTCTGCTAACGACTTAACTCAAAAATGGGTAAAGTCGCAGTTTAGTTGGTAACTCTCAAGCTCTCTTGTTGGAGACTTTCGAGATATGCTGTTACCGCTAAAAGTTTGTGTGGTAAGCTAGACATATGATGAAGTCACTCGTAAAGTTGATGTTCAGCGTGTTCACCATGTTCAGCGCCATGTGCTGAACACCATTTGTCCGTGTTCAGCGCTGGAAAGCTGAACACTACCTATCCGTGTTTTGCGCTGGACAACTGAACAGTGAACACTGCCTATCCATGTTCAACACATGGCGCTGAACATCATCTACCTATCATGTCCACCATTCAGCGCTGAACATCTGAACACCTATCGTGTCCAGCACTCAGGGTTGAACATCATCTACCTATCATTTCCAGCACTCAGTGCTGAACATCATCTATTGACCATGTTCAGCAAATAAATGGCGTTAAGCCGTTAAACATCATCTACCTATCATGTACTGCACGTGGCACTAAGGCGCTGAACATTATCTATCTTTTGGTTCATTTTTTGACTCAGATAAAATAACTTTTACACACCACCTGTTTTCCATTTCTCACTCTGACGATTTTTCTGACATCTTTACTAGAAACCCAACCTCCTGCAGGATTATTAGCTTTAGTTAACGATCTCAATTTTCAAAATTGCCGCAAATGAGTCGAAATCGTTCGCTATTGTGCATCGTACGCTTTATTAACATTTCATTAATTCGGATTTTACTTAATGTTTCCGTTCACGCCATCGCTGCGTCCCCGCGTAAATAAACAAAACCGTAAAGGGTTAAAGGTAAATCGGTTCGGCTTTTCCTAAGAGGGAAATATTTCCCCATCTCATTAAAAACCGTCCACCTTTTCTGAAAATTTTAAGATAAATAAAAGAGTAAGCAATTATTGTTCCCCTGCACCCGAATACCTTCCCTCCCCGGGTAACGAAAACAGATAGAGATTTTCTATAAATATTGCTGACTAAATATTTTCCACGGAAAATGGTGATCTATAGCTCGATCAGCAACTTCCGAAAACAAAATATACTCTTCAGCAGTTTTGATATTACATAGTAGCTCATCCTGACGAACATATTGAGGTTATGTTTGTGCAAGAAGTTTAAGGTAAACGCTCATAGATTTTAAACGCTTAATGGGATTTTCTTTAAATCCTGATGACGACGGATATAAACGGGCGCGCTTATCTTAAAGCTTTTCAGAAAAGGGGTGAATTTAAAAAAAAAACAAAGGGAAAAACCCACTACCCACATTTCGACTTTGAAAATGACAAAGGCATACTTGATTTATAACATCAACTTGTTTTATATAGGACTTTATAGATTTCTATTACATTGCGCCCTTGGGTCTGTGTAAATTGTTTCCATTTTTCTGTCTCGCTAATTCAGTTTGCAGTCGAACCCTCGGAGCGATCAATCTAAAACTTAAACTTCCTTTTCGAATTATTTAGAATGCTCCTGCGTCGGGTTTATTTATACAAATGTTCGGTGCAGTCGGGAGATTTTTTTTTTTGAGAAAGAGATTTTAATAATTGAAATGATTTAAAAAGCAGATAGGATAAAAAGAGCAATAGGGTTTTCGGCGGGAGAGTTGCGGCACAAGGAAATAGGAAGTGGAAGCTTTTAAAGTTAAATAATTTGGAAAGATTAAAATCTTTGTTGATATTTATTATCAGAAAAAGTAGTCGGGAGTATTTTTTTAAGTATTCCGCGAAACTTTAATATTCTATTTCTTTTTTTGTAATTACGATCCTCTTTATTTTTTGCTTATGCAGAAATTTCATGAGTGAAATTAAAAATGTGGGGGTTTGTTTGGAATTGAAAGAAATAGATCGGAAAGTGTTTGTAGTTAAAGCCCTGCACCGGACCGGACCGATGCCCGAAGTCCGGCCCGGCCCGGCCCGACTTTCGGGCCGGTCTCGGGCTGGAAAATTTTGGGTGGCAGTCGGACAGGGCCGGACTCGGGCCTGAATTGTGTACTAAGATCATCGGGCCGGGCCGGACTCGGGCCTGACTACTTTTTTTACATTACTCTCTGGACTAATCTCAGCCCAGAAACAGTCGATTCATTTCTGTTTTTACATGGGCGATGAACTTCATTCGATGAAGTTGGGTTGATTTGTATGAATACTTTAATATTAATATACAATGAAAAAATATAAAAATTTAAAGTCGGACTCGGGCCGGAGTCGAGCTGAGAATTTGGAAACCACAGTCGGACTCAGGCCACATTGTTGTCGGGCCGGGCTGGGCCTAGAATCTTAGAGTCGGGCCGGACTCGGACCTGAAAATGTCGGCCCGTGCAGGGCTCTGTTTGTAGTTCCATCTGAATGTCAATGGTCAGGTCATGTTGCAGGAGAGAGTCAGGGAGATGGACGTTGTTGGCAGCTGAATAGAGTTTTCGCACATTAAGCTGTTTTGGTAGTTTCGCCCAGAAGCGTTGACTCGGCGGATATAGTAGGATGCAGATGGTTCAAGAGAAGTGACAACGGTGGAATGAGACTTATGTTTAGTAGTTAACGGCGGTATGTCAAAAGAAGTCGATTAACTGACTGTCTTCGGTCTTGCACAGCAAACCCTCGGACATGATGGCTATACTAGGGAGGTTAATGCGGTGGCTTTCGGACACCTCCCGCATCGTAGCACAGGAGCCATACTGTCAGTCCTCGGCTCTGCCTCCTGCTTTCTGGACTTACTCCTAGCCAACTTTTACCGTCTTCAGCCTTAAGACAGTGGTAGAACTGCTGCACCCTACCAGACCCTCACCATATTGCTACCTCCCGGTTCAGAAGGAATCTAAAGCTCGTCAAGGGCAGGTGCACCAAACCTGAAGCAGGACTGTCAATGTTCCCATCGATTACCCTAAGTCTACGACGAGGCTACCAATGCGATGATATTTTTGCTATCCTCGCGCTGAGCTCTCTCACTTATACTACCGATGAGTAAGGATGGTGATTAATATGTGCTGTTTTTATTAAACCTGTGAGAGTAAAGTTATGGGTATCAAACAAGTAATGGACATAACAAAACGTCCACTAAATATGTGCCTAGGGGAGGGAGCCTCGAGAATCATCCAGCGGATATAACAAACTCTAGCCTGGCCTTGCTTCCCTTAACACCCAACAGTAGCAAGCCCTTCGTCGACCTTGTGCCATCGACTACCTCAAGCTGCTTTCACCTGGCAACATGGAGGCGACCTCGTAGTCTTGCGCTGCTGAGTGGCTACCTGTATTTTAGATACAGAACATTAGCTGGGTCAGTTGGAGGTCTGGACCCTCCCCTAGACCGACTGAGGCTGGTCTATGATAAAAACGAAAGACCTGGCAACCAGTCTTTTGAAGAGACCAAAGACAAATTTGGTAACTGCCAATCACAATCCAGCTTTGCGTTGTAAGTAGTAGATAACTTTCTCCCTCTCAACTCTGTGCCGGTCTCGCAGGTAAATCAAAGAGGACTCTGAACTCTGGCCCTGGCTGCAGGTGAAAATAAGTGATTCTTTTTATTTATTACCTAAAAACACGCATTTAAAAAAATCCCTCACGTCTCGAGGATCTTTTTCGGAAACTTTTCTGTAAAATGCTAGCGGTCAACAAAATGCAATAAATATGATAATTTTTTGAAGAGTTACGGGTCGCATTTAAAACACCATTTGTTTGAAATAGTTCAAGTGGAATGTACATCGCATTATAAAAGCTACATTAATTCAATAAGTTTCAGTTTCAAAAATAGGCCCAACCATTTTTTTTTAAAAAAAATCCAAAAAGGGAAAACCCCCAACATATTTCCAGGTGATATTTTTTCCCCTATGAGGCACAATATATTCCGAATGGCAGTAATACACACGGAGCTTTACCAATCGGATCAAAATGTTAGTTTCGTTCAACCGCTAAGCTTGTTTTTTTTTTTATTCCTACAAAAACCTTGCGAGTGAAAAATGAATTTCTGTCCATTATAATTTTATCCGTGACATTGAGATATCCCCTTTATTTTTCAGCAGTGTCATTTTCTCACTTTCCCCGACTTGGATTACCAAAGAAAACATTTTTTTTATTGTTTATTTTATTTTTTTTTCTGAACGGACTTCGAGGGTTCGGAAAATTGATTCTTATATTCAAAGCTTTATAAAATTTTTTAAACTAGATTAATGTCATAATGTAAAAGCCTGTTCGAAATTTTAGCGGAAAAGCTTTTAAAGATTTGTCATCACAGTCAACTAATAATTAATGTCAAGACGGTTATTACTTATCACTCGCATTGATGTTTAACGAAACAAGAAAAGGTAATGCCTCTCTTGTTTAATTCATTTTTAACATGGGTTGACTGCTTTAAAATTTTTGACGTCCGAAGGAAACTCGATTTATTAAATCATAATGAGAGTGTTGCAGGGAAAAAAAATCGAATAAGAAGGAAATAAAAAAAATAGGAAAAATTCTCATGGAATCTTTTGAAAGAGAAAAAAAATAGAGAAAATTGGAATTATAAAAGAGTTGTAAAAAAGGCTGTTTATGTACACAAATTATACTGATCTTTCTCGTGCTCTCGTTTTTTCTTCTTTTTTGTGGGTTTTTTTGAAAGAAAATCTTTTGGATTTTACCATGATTTAGTTTTTTTTCCTTTTTTTTTTAAAAGCCCTGTTTATTTGTAATGAATTTCGGTTACGATGAAAGCTATATTGCCACGGTTGGATCGTTCTGAATTTGATTTTATTGGATCATTTCGAGGGATTAATAAGGGTGTTGACTTGTATCGAGCGGTGGAAAATTTTAGGAATAGGAGGAGCAGGAGTTAAGAGAAAACGGTGTTGTTTATCTGTTTATGGCTTTACAGGGCTTGAAGCGCTATCGCCGCATCGCAGGTACCTACCAGATATGTGAGTCACACGTGGGGCACATATGTTGTGTGCCTGTATTAAAAGGTCTAAAAATTAAAATTAGATGAATACATGAAAACATCAATTAAGTCACTGAAAAAACTATACCTGTTTATTCTCTCTTAAAAAAAAGTGGCCGAGTTTATTCTCTTTTTCCATAAAAATTAATCGGATTAACACCGGCTGAGTTTACAACCTGAAATTCGGACCCCGGATTTCCACGGTTTACCCACGCCCTATATGAGGACGATGCAATTCTGGCTGGAAGCCCTTCGGTCGGGATTTTCTAGAAACGTTGTCTTCCCAACGCCGCTGTGGAGTAGTGCAGCCCTTACAAAATCGCCAGCTGTACCTCAGCCGTTCTGAGCATTTAAAATTTGTTCTTATTCAGATTTAGCTGATTTAATTTTTTCAAAGAGCCCAAGACAAGGAAGTGTGGCAAAGGTTGAGGTAGAGCTTCGTTCAGGAGTGAACGGATATAAGTTGAAAGAAGAAGAAGGATTTTTTTGTCCACTCCTAAAAGGAGAGCGTCGCCAGCTCTGTTTATCACAATCCCGGCTTCTCATTGGCTTTGAACAAAATCGTTTTCAATTGACTTCCGTTGATTCGGTTGTGACTTCATACGACTTTGCTGCTCGTTACTTAGCTTAAAATGGTCACGCAGCGAATCAAAAAGCAGCAATTTTGTTGGCGACTCTCCTTTCAGGCTCTACATCACCTGCCCACTGAAGCGGGAGCCGACCTGAAGCCGTTTACTGAATGAAATATTGGATGTCAAAAATCCTATTTAGAAAGAAGTGCTAAGGAATCAGTTGATGGTAGATGTCTGTGCCAAGAGCTCATTTTACTGCAGGGTCGATTCCGAAGCTTAAGGCTTGGAGAAGAATAAAGGTCTGTACCAAGGTTCAGTTGTGGGCAAGTTTGTGCTGAGGGCTCAAGTGAGGATAAAAGCCGAGGTTCAGTCGAAGGTAATACTCTGAACCAAGGGCTTGAACTCTGATATTGGGAATAACAGAAAAATGACAAATATGAAGTGGCTGCACACAAAAGTCCCTGAAGCACGAACCTCGAATTCCAATTTTGTTTCCTTGGCAATTCTCAAAAATTTTTCCATTGGTCCTTCAACCCATCTCGCACTGGACTAATTACCCCACCCTCTATTTCCTGCTCTCAGTAGAACAGACATCAAAAGAGAAGACAAGCCAAAAACAGTGTTCTTCCATTAACAAAATTTTACTTCTTAAAGAGAAAAAGAAATCATTGACAAGGGAAACCGTTCATTACTCCTAGATAACCGTTAAAAACAAAACCCGGTTGAATTCCCCCCCCATTTAATCCAAGAGGGAAAATACCGAAAGAGAGGAAACGGTTAAGTTCACGTTACAAAAAATAAAACTTGATACGGATTTTTATTCACTTAACAACGTAACCACCAAAGCGGAAGTTTCGCAACGCCCTCACCTGGACGTATCACACGCATTTTTCCGCCGCATACAAAGGATTACAACTAAATCCTCGACGAATTAAAAGTATCCATGGATTAAAGATTTTTTTATTTCTGCGAAAACGTTCTTCGATGGAGTCGCTGCTGTTAAATAAAAAAAAAAGTATGTGATAATTTTTTTTTACACAAAACGCAGCGTTTAAATAGAGTATCAACTTACAATAGACTGAATGAAAAGGATGGTATTTCTCCATTAAACAGCAGACGCATGACTGGATCTGAGAAGATAACAAATGGAGTGAACACTCTGTTGGGTCGCTAATAGAATTATCCATGGAATATGCTATATGAATTAAGGCTGAGGAGCTTTATATTATTGTGTCTCTATTTTCGGTTATTTTAATTCTATTTGAAATTTAAATGTGACACTTAATTAATTTGTGTTCCTCATCGAGGCTTTATCGTTTTGTCATTTGCATCGAATAATTTGATTATTTTCAATCTGTTAGGAAATTTAATGTTTGAAAAGTTGAAATTTTCGACGGGAAATATTGAAGCTAAAAAAGAAAATTTTTTTCTTTAAATCTTTTTAGTATCGATCGGATAAGAAGGTAAAAAATCGAATTAGGTTAATCGACTTTTTCACCAAGGCGAATCTTATTACTTTTTCGCATCTGCTAAGAAAGTTAAATCCGAAGATGAATGCAAAAAAATTGTAGGAGAAATCCTTTTTTTTTTTTTTTTTTCTATCTTTGCCATTTTCTTCTAACCCAAGAATCAGAAAATATGAAAAGTAGAAGAAAAAAAGTTTGACAGGTTTGATGAATCTTGTTTTCGTTGAAGTTCTTCGCTTTCTTTGAAATGAGATCTTTTTGTATCTGATGGAAGGTTAGATGAGATTGAATTAGAAAGTAAGGAAAAGGGGAGGAAAAGGTAAAAAATCAAAGTAACCTTACAAGTCACCTGTATGGTTGGCTCGAGTTTAATTAATAAGTTTTATCGTGAAAGAGCTGGATTCTTTTTTTAATTTTGTTCAGGCGGAAAATGCGGATAATTCATGAGGATATTCAATTTATTGGCGCTATTTTTTTGTTAATTTGAAAGTTATATTAACTGAAATTTTATGCAACTTCCGTATTGATGACATAATGTTTCTTTTGTTTTCACTTCAAGCTTCCTTTTCGTAGAGTTGCAATTGCCTAAGCACCGCCACGCAACGCCTTGCAACAGCTAAATGGCAATGGGCAGGTCATGTCGCCAGGGAAGATCCGGATAGGTGGACGGCACGTGCGGTAAGATGGAGACCTCGAGCGTCGAAAAGAAGCGTCGGTAGGCCACAGAAGAGATGGTACGACTACATTAAGAGGGTGGCGGGACTGAAATGGTTGCAAAAAGCCCAAGACAAGAAGGTGTGGCAAGATTTGAGAGAGACCTTCGTCCAGGAGTGGACGGGTATAGGTTGACAGAAGAAGCACCAGTTTTTTCCAGTGCCAGAGTTCTACCTATTGAGTTAGACTGAAAATAGCTCATGTTCAACCTACATACGGATCTCTGCCTAAAATATATCATTTCATGTGGCAGCCTCAAAAATGCGAATTTCTAGAATGTTCGTTAATCTCCGGTCCGGCGCCGGCAATCAAAGAAGACCCAAATGTTGATGTGCTATCGTATTGAATTCCTTTAATCAGCAAAATTTTGAATCTAAACATTAAATGTATCTCTAAAAGGGGCACGAATTTCGTAAAAGCCAATTTTAAAAAAATCTCAACGACTTTATTACCCGTTCCTACAAAAAAAAAAAAAAAAAAAATCCCCTGCCGCATGCCTTTGACACACCTTCATTAATCTTTCTGAAGTATAATATTATGAATATTGACGCTTTTTTAGTAAAGGATGCAATATTCAAAATCCGTATCAAGAATTACTTTCCGGCAACCCCCCCGATTTTATATTCCCCATATGGAAACCGTGTTGTCGAGAACCCTTTCATAAAACCTTCGAAATGAATTTGGCGTTATTCCCCTACTTTTCTGAAAAGTTTTCGTATATAAGATATCAAATCGGGTGTTCCGGATTAAACTTGTCCCAGATTCATATCGAACGGTTTCATCTCTGATATTTATATTATTATTACTGTTTATATGCGTTTTACGTATATCCTCGTTTTTGAGATGGGGGAGATTTCCCTTCGGCCTCGAAAAATATTTTTCGGGGCTTTAAAATAAAGTCAAGTTTTCAACGTCATCCTTTTCTCTTTTAGCTTTGATGTCGACTTGAATTCCCGCATATTTGCACAACCTAGGAAACATGGTCAGAAAACCGCAACTCGGTCCTTTTTGTCCCAAGCAACTAGACTTTCGAGCACAATTCATTTACAAAAAATATTTTTAATAAATATTTTGCCCAATACAGTATTTTTTATTTTTATTTTAGAAAGTTTTTCACGTCTGATTTTCCTGGCCGATTAAGTTCATTCGTTAAATTCACCAAGTGATGATATCCCTAATTGCCTCGCCCACTATCAGAATTGAAATGCATCAAAGTGCATAAAGTTGCATAAATTACACGCTTGGATGACGTTTTCAGGGAAAATCACCATTGCAATAAAACAAGAGAACATATTGGTGTTAATTTGGAATTAAATTCGCCTCCCAAGCTGTCGCTAATATGACCAGAGTTTCAGTACATAATTTAAATGAAAGCATTCATTTCAATCCGGAGTTGAAATTTACATTTCAACGACAAATGCCAAAATTTTTCAATTGCTAATTGATTGACGATTTTTTGAATGAACGTCATCATGCAGTTTTTTTTTTTTAAATGCAGCAGAAAACTTTCCATGGGATAGGAAATGATTTAAAACATTGTGCAAGTTGTCATAGGATAGTAGAGCCGTCTTGAAAACCATGAAACATCCCCCACCTCTCACCCTTTCTTGTTTTCAAATTTCACTTGTCAAAGTTTTGGACAAAGTTTTAGGGAAGGGAAAACTTGAAAGGTATTTTTGCTCGACATTAAGGTCGGACTCCTCCAACCTCTTTTTCAAACTCTCGACTTAACAATTCTAATTTTCGTTTTCTTTACAACTTTTTAACACATAATTCTTCATTATCATTTTCCCTTATGTATCGTTTCGGAAGTTTCTTATTTCGTGCACCTTAGGGTTTGCCGGATTTATAGTTTTGTATTTTTTATATTTGAACAATATAAAAGTGAGGGAGGGCTAGGTGGGGTTAGGTAAAGTTTTACGCCGCAGATGGAGGATCTGGAAGAGTGGATTAGTGATAATGTTTTTGGGTCGCGGGCAACTGGAGACAAGTTTCTATGGCGCAGACTGTTTTATGGGATGACTAGCCCGATAGTCAGAATTTGAGTCTGAACGAGTCTCTGACTTGCGGAGGACCGTCTGATGAGAAATCTTTGATGCGGCCTATGGAGTCACTGATTTTTTTTCCTGATCATGGAAACCAAAGTTGCAAATCTTACCTCCACCCTCCACACCAGATTGCTGGGCAACTTTGTTCATTTCTATTCTTCGTCCATTTTAGCAAAAATATAAAATTAGGTCCTTTTAAAATTCAAAAAAATAAAAACATTGCGAATAATTAAAAATTTAATCAGCTGTAATTATTAACAAAAAAAACTCCCAAAATCTCAAAAAGGGGAATCAAATTCAAAGTTGTATTCAGAGTTCTTATATACTTGTAGCTTTTTGATTTTTATTTTTTCAAAAAGTCTAAAAAGTTAGTTATTTGAAGATAAAAAATAATTAAAAGTAATAATTCTTAAAATAAAAATAAAAGAAATGTTAATAAGAGACGAGAGAAAAAAAAGGAGAAAATATAAAGGGAAGAAGGAGAAAATGACTTGAGAAAGGAAGAAGAAAAAGCAAAATGAGCGAGAGAGAGAGAAAGTAACGCGGAAAAATCTTGTAACCCCAGTAAAGAGGCTGCCGCACAACGGCATGATATTTCCAGAAAGAGAGAGAGGAAAGGGACTAAGAAGAGGCTGCCCTATATATTTTCTTGAAAAAAGGAAATAACTCAAGTTCCGTAAAATATAACTTGAACATCACAATTTTGTGAAATAATAATATTTAAATGACTTATTTGAGAAAAGAGTAATTTTCGCTTTATTGAATTAGGAGTTTATGTTCTTTTTATTGGAATTTTTACAGATTTCCTTGATTTTTGATAAACTGTTTTTAATAGTAGTAAATTTGCAACAGAGTAGGAAATATGAGATCATTGTGAAAGCTAGAAGGCCTTGTAGAGCTCGCCAAGGTCTTTTACAAGACTGAACTTGTCTTCTGCTGGTCAGGGTAGAAGTAATGATTTCGGGAATTAACAGGACTGGACCAGATTCTAACTTGCGCTTTGGTCTCAGGTTGAGTTTGGACTGAGCACGATTTTTTTTTAAAATTCATACATGAAGTTGCGTTGAATTCTGACTCTTTTTCCAGACTAAACTGGACATAGGCCTACAATTTTATGAGAAATTCTTGTTTAGGTCGCGGCTTTTGATTAGAACAAAGTAGCACTTCGCTAACGTTGCTGAATATTTTACCTAAAATAACTCATAAATTACAACTTTAATATTTAAACTAAAAAAAATGTTCATTCTCTTTTTCTTAAGTAGAGAATCATTAATGATAATCTGACCGTAATAAGCTTTCTTCATAAAACTTTTCCCGAGACTTAATAATAATTACAGTAACTGCTGAAAATTGCAACAGAGTTGAACTCTTTACTCCTCCAAGAATAAACCTCTATTATTTTTTTTTATTTTCTCTGAAAGTCACCATTACCTCAGTTATCGTGTCACACCAAATCGATATTCAAAGGTCTTTTCCCCTTTATAGCAAACCCTAATCAGCTTGCTGTTAAAAAAAGGTTTCTCAGTAAAAAAAAAAATCTCCAAAAAGAAAGCAATATCGAAAAAGGAGAATGAAGCACAAAAGGCAAAGCTTGTTCTCCATATAAAAAAAAACTTAGTATGCCGTGAATTTCCTATTAACTGTTATAAAATTAGATTTTGAGTTCAATATATATTTTATTATGTAATAATTTACATGTAAATGGGTCGTCGCTAGGGATAGTCCCTCAGATAAAAGAAATTTCGAAATCATTGCTTTAAAGAAGCGGCGGTGGTAGAGTCCCTCTCGAGAATTAGGGATATTAGCGTTCGACAAACCAATGGCTTATTTCCTATTTCATTATGATTAATTGAATCGCTGCAGTTTCCATTAGATAAAATCGCGCCCCACGGTCCCCGGTATTAATTTTCTATTCCCTCCATTATAATGTTTGAAATTCCGAAGTTGAACGCATCCCCAGTCCAGTCCATTCCTTTTATACGGTTGTCGCTGAAAGCTTTTAAATGGATCGCGATAAAAACGATCATCGATTTATATATAAAAATGCTTTAAAATAGAGTTTACTGTTATATATAGGAAGGAAAGAGAGAAAAAAAACGGGAAAGATTTTTTTTTTTTTTCGGGGAGAAAAAAATAATCCCGAATGCTGGCGGCTAAATGCTTCGTATCTTTACGTTTGTTTAATGGTTAGGTCAGTAAGGCCATGGTCGACCATTATCGTGAAACTTAGCTAGAAGGAATAACTGCCGTTTCACACGAACTTTTCTTTTAATCTTCTCCTGCGGTAAAGCCTCTGCGAGGTAATGTTGATAATTCAATTGCAATTTTTTTTTTTATATATCATTGTCTTTATTTTGCAACAGCATCAATCACGTTGATTAGTTTTTGCCCTTAGCGTGATATATTTAAGTAATAGGGAAGTGAGCGGAGTGATTGGATAAGGTTTTTGATATGGTTGGAGTAATGAAATAATGGAAATGATGGCTAAGGTGAAGTCGAGGTATGTGTATTGAGTCAGGAAAATAAAGAAGCTTTGAGTTTAGTGTGGTCGGAAATCTTGGACTCGAGGAGAGTCTCAATTAATTCTCAATACTATAAACCGAGATGACTTTGTGCCACATGTTTTTGAAGGTTTCTTATTAGTCATTAGCTGTAGAGAATGTGGCTTCATTCAACCTATATTTGTCCGCTCCTGAACGAAGGTCTCTCTCAAACTTTTCCACACTTGTCTTGGGCTCTTTGCAACCATTTCAGTCCCGCCACCCTCTTAATGTCGTCGTACCATCTCTTTTGTGGCCTACCGACGCTTCTTTTCGACGCTCGAGGTCTCCATCTTACCATCCGTGTTGTCCACCTATCCGGATCCTCCCTGGCGACATGACCTGTCCATTGCCACTTAGTTCTTGCCATGCGTTTGGTTGCGCAACGGCCACATCATCGACCCTAGGTCCTTGATCCTAGGTATTAGAGCCGCGTTGTAGTGTTTTAAAATAAAGTGTTCTGCTGTGTGTCCTAGGTTCACGACGCCGTAAATGGCAAGGAGCAGCCAATGATTGCGAGTGTCGTCAGATCCCGGAGGCTACAGTGGTCATGTTACGCGGTTCTTACTGAAGTAAGCGGGTCTGATCACACTGGTGATTAAAGTGACCCCAATGACCCTTTTAACCGGTGAGGCATGTTTTGTCTTGCTCAAGGAATGGCGTCCTTGCCCTGTGCTGAGCTCCCTTCTCAGGGTTGTGAGTTAGTGGAGGGAGCAGCTTCGGTAATACTGACCTAGGGCTGAAGATGGTAGTAATCGGCAAGGCCTAGGCTGAGATACCGGGAGGCAGAGTTGGATCAATGGTATGGCTCCCGTACTGCGATGTGGAAGATTATGGAAAGTCACCACATTATTTCATATTCCTAGTAAAATCATCAATGTTGGCCATGATGATCGCCAATCTCCGACGAGGAACGGGCATTTAAAGAAGAAGAATGACCCTTCGGACTCTTCATTTTAACGCATCCTCATTCTTTCAGATCTTTCTTTGCTCCCTTCTTTTTGCTGAAACTTAACGCAAGATCCTATTTCCAAAGATCGACAACCTCTTTTGCGCCTAGACTGCACTATCCCATGTTTCACAGCCGGAAGTAACCTTTAAACGTCTGACTGCATTATATGTGATGAATTCAGTTTGAATCCGACTCGACGACCTTAAATGACCACAGCTTTTTTTTTTCTACCGTCAAATTTTATTTCCTCAATTTTCTTCTCGACTTTCCCTTCGGCCTTTATCTTGATTAACAAACTATCAAACTAGGACAAAATCAATCTCGAAAACCAGCGTGAAACGATAAACAAAACATCACAAATTCAATAACCTTCCATAAAATCAATGTTTCCGTCGTGGTGTGTTTGTCACGGATTTCAAATTTCCCCCCAAAAAAATAAATTTCAGCGGTTACAGATTCATCAGTAAATAGCTTAGCTAGGAAAAAAAGGCCCTTGCGGAAAATTGAACAACAAAACATTGCAAATAGGTCTCTTTGTAAAATGTTCTCATTTTTCTTTTCACCCCAATTATATATTAACCACGGTTTCAGTTCTTGCTATTGTCTTAGCATGACCTCTTTTCCACCCTACGTATCCTTCTATCTCACCCTTTTCATCCGGGTTCTTCCCTTTTTCGAACGACATCCGTTAATTTCAGTGTCATTTCTCAACATGTACACCAGAGCAAAAGGGTTTGAAAGAGTTTTCCGGGAAAAAGCATCTGGTTTTTAATGACATCATTAAAAATATGTTAGGAAAACTCTTATTAGCAAGTTTTACTCTCTTTTAAAACGGAACCGATTTTAAAAGATTTCCTTTTTCCCTCTCTCTCCTCCTTATCTCTTAATCGCTTGAGAGTTTAAAAAATAAGTTTTCGTTGCTAAATGTTTCAGAAATCCTCGGGTAATTTATCAGTGGCCATTTCCGAAATATCTCGAAACCTTGTCATTTTCCCGTGGTTGAGGTTTTAAAATCACCAGATTTGATTAATTGACATTAGACGTGTCAACCCGGATTTGGAGAAAGTTTACTACAAACCCGGATAAGGATTCTTGTTCAAATGTCACGTTATATTCCAAAACGTCATCGCATCTCTTCAAAGAAAATCTTTTTTCTTTTTTAGAAAATTGCATTTCGTTACTATATTGATCGTTAGACATTCTCATTTCTCGCTTGTAAACACAATTCAAATTAGTACAATGAATTCTTTAGTTACGTTAAAGGAAATGTTAATTATCAGCTGCTCTTGTCGCCAAACGGAATGTTTCCATTAAAGGAAAGCTCATCAAGTCAGGGAGATACGGGCTTATACGTTTTGACGTGATTATTATTTCATTCGGAATCAAGTGTTGAAGGTTTAATTAAATTTTGTTGCTGAAAAAAAAAAAAGGGTTTTAGTTAATGAAATCAAAAGAGACTTACTAAACGGAAAGGCTTTAAATTAATTGTTGGGTGTTCTTACGTCTTGAGATGTGACCAGCAATTTGTTGACTTCAGAGTTTGTTCCTTGTAATTTTTCTTCCTCTGAGTGTGACGTTGTGGGAGGGTAGCGTTAGATTTATTGTGGATTTTCTGATTGGTCGTGGCGTAGCCAAGAAACAATGTGACAAAGGACAAATCACCTGCAAACAAAATGGACAGATGCAATCCAGTTGTTGTCAGACAAATTGGGGTTTAGTGCTTGTGTCAAAGTTACTACTCAAGAAAAACTCGGTGCTTAAAAAGATTTAGCCTGAGTAAAAATTTTGTTGGATGATCTGTTTAAATAGCAACAGCCTCTTCGATTTGATCACGTTTGTGGTAAAAATGGCCAAGGAGGGCCAGGAGCGGTAAGCAGTAACATTAACTAAAGACCTGCACGGGTCGAAAAATAACGGCCCGAACCCGACCCGAATTAAAATTTCAAAACCCGAACCCGACTCCAAATTTTTTCCTCAACCCGAACCCGACCCGAACCCGACCAAGCCGAACCCGATCCGAACCCACGGTTCGGGTCGGAATCCTGGTTGCAACCCGAACTCAAACCCGAAACTTTCTCTAGTTTAAAAAGTTGAAACTTACTGAATGATTAGTTATTAGAATGATTATTTATCGTTCCCTATCTTCCGCTCAAAACTCTGGCCAGGAGGACTTTTTTTTAAAAATTGCGGCAGAAATTGAGTAGAAAAATCTAAAATAAAAAATTGAGAGAAAAATCTCCGACCCGAACCCGACTCCAAATTTTTTCCTCAACCCGAACCCGAACCGAACCCGACTTTAAATTTTTTCCTCAACCCGAACTCGACCCGAGCCCGAAACCCGAACCCGAGCCCGGCCCGTGCAGACCTTTAACATTAACCCAATGGAGAACCGTGCGACATGGAAGAATTTGGGAGAAGAAGAAGAAGAAACTTCCTGATCTCCTCATTTGTTCTGACTCGTACTTTGCTAGTTGTTCGGCCGGAACCTTTTATTTTTGAATGGAGGCAGAATGGAAATCGACTAGGGAGTCTGAAAGAGGGAGTGGACACTCAGTATTCAAGTTCAAAAAATCACGTGACCGGCAGCCATGAACTATCAAATCCGTGTTCAAGTATTCAGTTTCAGACGAAAAAAAAGACCATCTACATTACCCATCAAATTACTAATCACGGGCTTGCTCATTGATGGCGGATATACCGAGTGAATGATGCTGAGTGTCCACTCCCTCTCTCAGAATCTCTAGAATCGACTGCTAGACTCCAAAATGCGAATCCACCCAAGTTTTTATTGACGAACAGCTCCTTGCAATAACCGTACCAATCAATTTACTCCTCCAGTTCTAACGGTCAACTAAATCCAGGAAAACTTTAGCACCGCCTGTAAAAAACGTGAAAACAGGTATAATTTAACCCCCTTGACACGTTATCACATATTCACATTAACTTACGACCACTTTAAATTTCTAGAATCAATGCTCTTCATTCTTTAAATTTTCCGGCTGGCTTCACCGACCTCTTAGATTTTCCCCTCATTTTTTTTCCTCGAACCCATAACTTCAACTCACAATACATTCATTCCGAATCTTTTCCAATTGAATTTACTTAGCCCGAAACGACTTTGATTCACTTGAAAACGTTCATTTAACGGTAAAACCATATACCCGGGCATCCTTTCCCATTTAAGAAAGCTGAATTTTTCTGTAATTCTGATCAGTTTCCACGGCGGAGTTACACTTTTATTATTTCTATAGATTTTTATTGCCTTTCTTTTAAAAACAAAATTCCCTTAGGTAACATAAAAGTTGCCGGGTTGTATTCAACACGAACTCTTATCGCCGGAATAATTTTTTTTTTCACCGCTCCTCTCTACCCCAAACATATAATTCGATCGATAGATTTTGGTTTGATTTCTATCTCGCCTTTCTTTTTCTTTTTTTCTTCTCCCTCCTTTTCTTTCAGTCAGATTGGAACATGATTAGGTCGTTGTACGCTTCGTTGATTATTACACATGTTCGTCTTGCGGTTTTGCATGTACGACGCGAATAGAACACATTTTCAGTTTGCATTTCGCTTACGTACACGATCGGGATTCTTATTTTAAACACGATCGACGACTAATCATCCGGTTATAACCTTCTCGCCGATTTATTAGAAACGAACGTCGATAAACAATGTAGTCTGAAGTCGATGATCTCGAAAATCGTATATATCTGATTTGCGGTTTTCGGAATTGATTCTACCCCGGGGGAATATATTATATACATCCGGGCTAATCGAAACATCGAAATTCGGTTGATGATGAATAATGCTTTTAATTATAGACACCCACACGAATTTGAGTTAGCTCCGATTTCGAAAAACGGGGTTAAGTGGGGTGTTATATCATTTTTATTATTAAATTTCTCGGTAAAAATGAGGACGTCTCGTGAAAAGGTCTAATTAAAATTTTGTCAGACTTTTGCTGCTAACGAGGGGGGGATGCTTTTGTAAAAGAAAATAATTTACAATAGTTTAACAGGGAAATCATCATTAGCTGTTATTTTGTAAAAAGAGGTTTATTTTATTAAATAAAGTTTATTTTTGAAAATGGAGTTTATGAAAATCTTTAAAAGTAAATTTTTAATGAAAAGGAGTAAGTATTGTATAATGGTTGATAATCGTAAATGAATGTTTTGATGGGAAAATTGGGAAAGGTCGTGGAATTGGTGAGGTCAGCGATTGGACTTAATCCTTATTTCCCCTAAAAGTCCCTAAAAATTTGATTGGATACTTGGAAAGGAAATTTTATTTAGAATTTTTTAGATCTCAAGAAATTTTGTAGGAATATTTTACTTTGAAAAAATTGATTCGACAAGAAAAAATAATCGCAACATTTGTTCAACGAAAAAAAATAATCAAAAGATTTTTTTGACAAAAAAAATTATCAAGAAATTTGTTTGACAAGAAAAAATAATCAAAACATTTGTTCGACAAGAAAAATCATCAAAACATTTGTTCAACAGGAAAAAAATTTCAAAGTTTGTTCGACAAAAATTTATTGAGGGATTTGTCCGACAAGAAAAAATTCTAAAAAATTCTCCTTCAACTAAAAAGTCAAAAACAAAAGAAACGAAATTTGGCCAAAAAAAATTCGTTTTAATTAATATTTTATTTTTCATATCGGAAAACCTGGAATCCTCAAAAATTTATGAGGGATCGAGTTTGATTTCTAGAGTTTTAAACTTACCAAGAAAATTGGCCTAACATCAGATGACAATAACTCATTCACCTGACAGAAAAAAGATGCTTATTTCGGAAACACAAACGATAACCAACTTGAGTCCTTTAACCAGAAATCGAACTGTGCTGAAGGGAAATTATTCTCCTAAGTTTTTCGCCAGGAGATCCTAGTGTTAAGGAATAAAATAAAAATTTAAAAGATTGCCGAGAAACCGATTCCACGGCTCGGCATAGGCGAGCAACAGGGGAGTCTCCAGCTCAAAAGGGCTGGATCCCGCGGGACTCCCTGAGAGCGCACGCGCATGCGCCGTTGCTGACTTATGCTGAGCCTGGGGAGTCGAGGCGCTGATCGCTCAGTTAGTTAGTGTTTTGCTTTTATAGTGTAATCGGTTCCAGAAAATAAAGAAAACCAATTCTAAGTTCGGCGATCATTTCTTTTAAAGTTTAACTAAATTTCCTCACCCAAAACACTAGTAGCTAGTTTGCCTTTGAAATTCTGCTAAAAGACTGATTTAGATAAATAAAATTTGAAGCATTTCGCAAATGATTTTTCAATGCTCAAAACTAACATTTCATAACAACCTTAATCATTTAAATCGTAATTACATCTTTGCGAGAAAAAGGTCCTTTTACAAAACACTAAACGTCATTTTGAATAAAGCCGCACCTCCTTCTTGCATGTTAAAACCACGTCGAGATAAAAAATGATGGCCAAACGTGTAATAAAAACGAAAAAAATTTTCGTTAAAGGTCATTTAAAAGATTTTTTTTGCGATTTACTATAAGGGAGGTTTCAAGGTGTAATTCATATATCCCCGAAACGAAGGTTAGCGTCTCATTTACCCATGATTCCCCCTATTTCTCTCGAGAATCCCTTTTTTTCCCCGTGAGAGATCCCTTCGAAAATGTCTGAATAAATGAAAATCGCTACGAGACGGAAGGCTATATCCATTCCAATGCATATAACGATAAAAAAAAGTCTCATGAAAAGAAAATCCAAGCCCATCGTTACGTCATCATGTCATTTTACTGTCAAACATAATGTCACGCGTTTTGTCACATACTTCATACCCGAGAATGTTTCTTTTTAAAAAAAAAAAAAACGGTCGGTGTTGCCCGTTAAACCGATTTTAATGGAAGCAAAAGGTTAAAGTAATTTATTATGGCGTACAGAGATTTTTCCCCAAAGGAGGAAAGTGTTGCGTGACGCAATTGATCCAAGACCTAAAAGGTTCAGCTGAGACATATCCACTCATCAACCGTAAAAAAGCAATAAATTTTAGGGCTGTAGGGATTTTTTTTTAAACGGCGTCAAGCGGTTGAAAGGATTTTAGTATAAGAAAAAATTTTAGGTTTTTAAATTTTGGTTCAATAAGATGTGAAAGTCTGAATTCCTATTGGAAAGCGCAGAATTTAACTTTAAGCAAACATAGTTGTAAATTTCATCCTAATTCAAACTCTCGTCCTATTTAAAGCAGCAACCGTTAGGGACATGATCCCGGAAGTTAAATCATAAGTAAGTTCTCGAGAGAAAACCTACATGTACGAGCCAGAGTTAGACTGGGTAGATTTATAGTAGTTTAAAAGGAAGAAAATTATTACTTTTGAAAATTGTTGACCCTCCTGACAAAGATTTCTGCGCCTAATATCTCGGCAAGGCTTTGTGCTATTTAAACAAAGACATACTCTGGCTCTGTTAAAACTCTTCCACTATCTCCGTCAGATGAATCAGTGGCCACATCTAGGAAAAAACCCGAATTATAGATTTCCACTACAAAAATTGTTTTCTTCTTTTCTGGGAGTTGCAAAGAAGCTCTAAAGCCTTTTCAAGTCCATCAACTGATAATTCCTGATTCCACCACTGAAACAAACTGCAGAGCCGACCTTCCTGGCAAATTGAAAGTAGGAAAAAACAGACATTATCGCCTGCGATCTGTTGAAAATAATTACTTCGAGAAAACTAAATTTCTCTAAAGAGATTAGATAGTAGCCGTTATTAAATAATCGCAGAAAATATCCAGACAAGAGAAAAGTATACAATAATTAAATGAAGGGAGAATTGTATAAACAAATACATCCGAAAGGGAAAAGGAAACGGTCCAGAGCTTTCGCTGAAGCAACAGCTGAAACAGTGAGATAGTATATAGGGAGGATGAAGATGCCAGCATCTGCAAGCACGAAATATGTCAACTGATGATAAATCCTCTTTAACCCGGCTTCTCGATGAATGAAATGTCTACCTATTTTCCTTTTTCTTTTTAATTCCTTTTGTAAGCAACAAAGAGAGATACCGTACGATGAGAACCGGGATTTTTATATATGAGAGAGACGTAATTGACGAATCTGATTAAAATCGCATTATGCTCCTGGAAAAAATTGTAACCAGAAAGAAATTAAATTATTTTTTTTTTTTGTTTGGGATGAGCGGGGGAATTGGGTTTTCACGATGCGAAACACAGAATCCCAACTTTGCCAATTTATGGATTGCGTGTCAACAGACGATACAATTACAGGGAAATTTAAAATGGTTTAGTAGTCGATTTGAAATCAACGAGTATGTAATTTTATTTAGGTTTTTGATGAGGAAAACCAGGCTGATGTACAAAACGAGATCACACGGAAAGTTTAACTAAAAAACACGATGGGGAATGATAAAGGATTTAGCTTGCGGCTGTTCTCTTTCATTCAAATTAAAACAAATACACATCAAACAAAAATAGTTCTTGCTTCCTAGTTTCGATGTTATTTTTTTTTTCGAATTAAAAAATGTGAAAAGTTTCCAGACGCATGCGATCGGTTTGTTGGGACTTGGGAAATAAAGAAATCTTGGGTTTTTTTTTGAGATGTGAGAAGTGAAAAAGGTGATTTCCAGTACCTTAGTGTGCAACATAGGAATGAATGATAGAATGGGACACTTGAGCAAAGTGTTCATCAACGTCACCTTGTGATGGATTTTGAGACTTGAAGACCTCAAAAAAAGGAATCCTTGAATTTTGGATCTCAAAATGGAGACACAGAAAATTCGAATATTTGAAAGCCTCGAGTCTTGAAATTTTGCCTTGAGTTTTGAAGCTTTGTTTGAATGCGCATTTCCTGAATCGTTGAGAACTCAAATAAGAGCCATCGTTTTGAATTTTTCCTACGCTGCACGGAGAAAAATATTTCGTACTGGTTACTAAATCGTTTAGAAGTCCCAGAGCTCATCCAAAAGTTTAGTAATTACAACTAAACTTTAGTAACAATTACTAATCTCTAGTAAGCGCAACTAAGCTGCTTACCTAAGCTATAAGCTTAGTTGTAGCTTATAGAGATTAGTAATTGTTACTAAAGTTTAGTTGTAATTACTAAACTTTTGGATGAGCTCTGGGACTTCTAAACGATTTAGTAACCAGTACGAAATATTTTTCTCCGTGTGAAAATGTGGTAAGACTGAAATCTTTGCAAACAAGACTAGAAGTCGTATTAATATCGAAGAGGCTGAGAATGTGCAAACATTGACGGTAACGACGACGATTACGGCGACAATGATCAACAAAAATTTCGGAGACAACTGCAATCATCGACGACGACAACAATAAAACAGTAACAGTGACAATACACATGCAACTATTTCGCCGACGACCATCACCAGGAACATTTTCAACGGAAACCTCCATCAAAAATCTCGATGACGAAAGCGGCTAAAGTCAACAAAGATCATAGTTGACATCTTTAAAAAAAAAAAAAGTTGACGTTGGCTGCGGCGGATGCTAAGACGACAATACATCAAACAAAGATTTCGACTACTGCAACAATATCAGTGCAACAATCATCATTTTCATCGAAGACAGTGAAAACACACATACAGATGTTTCAACAACGACTATCAGGAGTGATTTCAGCGACAACCGCCTGCAATGATTTCGATGGTGGCAGTGATTACTGTCGACAAAGACTACAATGGAATACAATCAACTGCAGTGGACACATCCTTAAACAGACAAAAAGCTTGGTGGTATGGAAAATGCTAAGAAGATGCGAGTTTCGACGACCACAGCGACGTTAATGACAAAACAACGACTCACCACAGTCAAAAAAACCTCGATGACGACTATCATCGACAATTTTGACAACGGCAACTGCATCTTTATCATTATAACGATAATCTCTAGCAAGAATGTCGACGACCCCCATGAACCTTTCAACGATAATCATCGGCAACCATTTTGACGACGACACTGATTACCCACAATCGACCAAAAACCCCCGGTGGAAGATTGAGGCTAACACACTTTATTGGTGCAAATCGTGTGAGAATTTCAAACTAGGGAGCCAGTGCCAGAATAGAGCTTTCTGGCATGGCAGTCGTGATGCAGGTATAAAACCTAATATGCAGAGCCCAAAGAAAGAAAGTGCCATCTACCATTATGTCCTCCGCCATAGTAACTTCATTGACCTTGTACCCCTCATCGACCCTACTGAAATCCATTCTTTTTCCAACAAACAAATGCAAATTGTAATATAATACTAACCGTCATGAAATTTTCCAACTTTTAATCGTTAATTCCCATTTTCCCCTCTCTTTTGATCAGGAAAAAAATCGCGAATTCATTACAGTATCGAGAACAACACCACAGAGATGTCAGGAAAAAAATTCTCTCTCTAACCTTCCGGGGAGAATAAATGAATTATCCGAGCTTAGAATCGTAAAGCTTTCATAATGAAGAGGAAATGCAGATTTCCCTTTTCTCTCTCTTGACAATATCGAAAACCGTTAAAAAATACATATTTAACATCTACGGTTTTTGAATTTATCTCCTACTGATTTCTGAATTAATTAGGCAAACGATGCTTCCTTTTTATATTTATTTCAATGCCACTTCTTTTTTTTTTTTTTCCTTCTTCAAAATAATAATTATCGTGAATTTCTTTTTAAAAGATTTAAGTTGTATAAGGTTTCGAAAACCGACTAAGACGTTTAAAAGCGCGATAACGAACTAAGGCTTTACGAAAAAAGAAATTTTATTAAAGCAGTAAAATGGAAAACGATGATGATAAAATCGTGGGTCGGGTAATAATTTCAAATTTACAGAGGCTGACGTCTTGCAGGGCTTGAAATCACTGCTTTTATTTTAATTTGCCGTTGTATTTGACAGTTTTTTTTTGCAGGCTTCTTAGTATTTTTTTCCTTTTTTTTTGAGAAAGCGTCCCAAATTTAATCTAAAAAGGTTTCTTATAAAAAAAACTGCAACAGGAAAATTGGCTTTCCCGTTTCCTTTTGCCCTTGGAAAATATTCTGCGAACCGTTTTATTATAAAGTCTCTTGAAATATTGGGAATAATAATCGTGGATTTGTTAATCGATCGTGAGTTGATCCCTTGCGGGGTTCATCTACATCGTTATTATCAGAATAATGCGGTCGCTTCCGTTTTATGGGTCAATAAATGCAACCAAATGATGTGTGATTTTCGAGGAATTATTTTTACTCCCTGAGATAATGTTTTTCCAGCCTGAAGCTGAGATTTGGAGAGAATTCTCTTGTTAGGCGGATCTTGAAACTTAAATGATATTTCTACCAAAGTTTTGCAACAAACGGAATCCATGGAGATGTTGTTTAAGTGTTTCCCAAAGAGATTGATTTCTGAGCACATAAAAAATTAGATGACATTCCCAAAACTTTTATTCTTTCAGCAGCTGCAGCTTTTAATCTCCTTGAAATTTCTTGGATTTGATCACACTGTTGATGTAGTTCGACGTCAAGTCTGACGTGGACCTAAGCTAGATTCTTAAATATGAAGAGTTTTTCCATGTTGCTCAGATAAAACTTTAAATCTCTTGCTTGCATAGTACTGTGTTCCACAAGCGAAAAAAACTGATGCACTGACATTCCTCGGCAGCTCTTTGGATGATATCGAACGGTCGAAACTAGAGACCTTATATAGAAAAAGACTGGCGAACTCGCAGCTATTAAGCAATTGAACGCCATTTTAATTTGTCTGCTGTTCTCATTTTTGAAGAATTACCTTCTGGTGTCTGAAGAACACAGAACTTCTGTGGACCTTTTTAGAAGGGAAACGGAATATTTGTATGTTGGCACAAATGATTTTCTCCAATTTTTCCACGGTCTTCCAGGTCTTGCAACTTGGGGTTTATGCTGTGACTCCGATTTTGAATACGAAAGTAGTTCTTGGCCTACCGATAGATGGTGCGAGTATCGTGGCCGCTGACGCACTAGTGAAATCTACTTGAACTAAAAGGTTATTCAATTTCTGAGTCGGCGTTGCCATGGTAATCAGCAAAAGTTTCAAGACCTGGAAGACCGTTCTTTCCATTTCCAATATGGAGACTTGTCATGGCGTTCATAATCGGTCGAACAATCAGATTCTCAGTAGCCATTCGCCTGTCTCTTTCCACAAAGGGTCTCCAGACGAAACGACAAACAATCTCGTTTCATCTTGGCAGAAGAAAAATTGCCGTTGCTCGATTCTGCATTATTCTTTCTGCGTCCTTGTTGAAGAATGAGCCATCAAACCGTTTTAATGAATTATATAGCCTTAAGGCGACTTGAAGAATTTTTTTTAATAACGAGAAAGCGGATACATATCAAAATGATTTTCTTCTTAATAACCCTTAGGGATTTTACGCCCCGAGTTTTTGCATGGAAGATTTTAATCTTTTTTTTTTTATATCGAATAAATCTTCCGAAACGGATCATTAATCCGCGATTTTCTCTTTTCTTTCCAGATAATTTTGAAAGAATGTAACCAAACATCAGCGATGACTAGTGTAGTAAGCCTGCAACTAGATAGTAACGATCTTAACGAGCAGATAACAAAACTTTTCCCAAAGTGCCGACCTCGTGACCTGAATCTCAACCCTGTACACGATGATCATCTCGATAACAATATTTTCATGATGGATTTGGATAAAGAAGTCAACAGGTAAGGGATGAGGAAAGACGGATGCTTTTGTGCATTGTCATCCATTGCAACAGGTTGCATAAAATGATAACACAAAAGGTCTGAAGCTTGAAAATATTTTTTTTTTTTTGTAAACCTGTTGAAAAGGGTTTTTAATAAGAGTCGTTTTAAAATATGTTGATTTGAATTTCAAGTTGCGGAAACCCGTTAATTTCCAGATGCGAAAACGAAAGGGACGAGGGAGGTCAAGAAGAGGACGAGGACGATAACGGAAGTCCGGACAATGATTCCTCTTCCTCAGAAGAGGATGATTTCAACAATGAGGAAGACTTAGTTATTGATCATACTTGCTCCGGTCCGGAGGGGCAAGTTATTGTGTTGCAGAGCAGTAAAGGTGCCACGTACAAACTTAGAGATTCAAGGTATGTATTAGTTATTGATTTTTTGAGCTTTTATTAGGTCGAAAATCTCGTAAGAAGATTTATGCCACTTTTTAGATTAAAAAGATAAGTAAAGGCCTTCGTATATGAGGAGTGGATAAATCTGTTTCTGATTTGTTTGTAATTGAAATTGAAATTGAAATTGAAATTGAAATTGAAACTGAAACTGAAACTGAAACTGAAACTGAAACTGAAACTGAAACTGAAACTCAGACTGTAATTGAAACTTAAACTAAAGCTCAGACTGTAATTGAAACTGAAATTGTAATTGAAATGGAAACTGCCATTGAAATTCAAATTGAAACTGTAATTGTAATTATAATTGAAATTGAACCTGAAAATGAAATTGAAATTGAAAATGAAAAGGTAATCGAAATTGAAATAGAAACTGAAAATGTAATCGAAATTGAAATAGAAACTAAAAATATAATAGAAATTAAAATTGAAATCGCTATTGAAATTGAAACTGAAACTGGGGTTACAATTTCAATTGAAACTAAAACTGAAACTCGAACTGTAATTGAAATTGAAACTGAAACTGTCATTGAAATTCAAATTGAAAGTGAAATTCAAATTGATGAAACTAATTTTTTCAATATTATAAGCAGATCTCGTTCCGATTCTTCGTAAATTTGTTCAAGGATTTCATTTTATTTCCACAACCCGAAACCCTTAAACAAAACTTATTTTTTCAAGTTGATCTTTGGATTTGCTTGCCTTTAATCTCTTCTTGGCAACATTGACTTCTATTAGAACACTTAAAGATGAAAAAAAAATAGTCTCAAATTTTTCAAAAACACCGCAGTGAAGATTAATTAATACACGAAACCTTAAAAAGTTAAGGAGAAACTAGTAAAAGCATCAGAATCGGCATTAAATTATTTCGAGAATAAATTTTTCTTTTTTATCATTAAAAAAATACGTTTTTTTGCCATGTGAGGACATCAAAGAAAAGATGTATCAATTTCTAATGAGTTTTTGTTGACATAGAAACCAAAGATTCCTCCTATTTTTTTCCGAATAAAAAAAGGAAAGGAAAACGGAAGTAAAATCCTAAGATAAACATTATCTTATGCCGAAAGATCTCATAAATGAAAGAAGAGATAAGTCCCGTGTTTTTATTTCTCGACGGGGGAAAAAAAGTACAACATCTTTGAGTTTAAAGAAAAGGGAAGGGAAAAAAAGAGAAGAGGGTAACAAAAAACTGTGGTCGAGCTTACATGAAAAAAAAATCCAAAAGATAAGAAGCTGATTCCGAAAAGAGAAAAAAATCAAGCAGAATAAAATTTTGAATACGTAGTGACTTTCTCAGCGGGTAAAAAAAAATGTTAAAAAGCTGAGGGAAAAATCATGTCGGTAAAACACAGCTCGATAAAAAAAACGAGGGGGACGGAGGGGGGAAAAAGAAAAGAAAAACGTTGCCGCTTCGATTGGAACAAAAATTTCCAATGGGAGATCCCGTCGGTAGATTTTAGATATATGTTCCCTGGTTCAGAGACCCTCGAATAAGTTTTTCTCTTTTTTTTAAAAAGAAGGTCATACGTGCAACGATTTCGGATATTTTTAAACACTTTGTAATGCCATACAATGATTCTTATCACTCCCTCAAAAGTTTCACACAATAGAGCTGAGTTTCAAGAAGGTAAAGTTTTTTTTTTTTTTTTAAATAGAAAACTCTCAAATTCTTTGTGCAAACTCTTGGGGAAAAGAACACGGTTCACATAATAATCACAAGGACCGTTATTTTTAAATATTGCCATTAAAAGAGCAAGAAAGGAAAAGAAAAAAGCTTATTATTATGATTTTCATTTACTCCTTGGTCTGAATCTTATTATTATTATTAATAATAATAATGAAATCCAGGAATAGTTGACCTTTGCCATTTAATGAGATACTTAGAAAAAGATTTTTTTTTTTATCCAAGCAATTGAGTTTACAAGGGAGGGAAAATCGTCAATCTGTCTGGCTTTGCACACTATAAAATTTCTCATCGTAAGATTTCATCGAAAGAAATTCGTGTGGAAATGCGAAACGCTGAAATAAAATCAAATAACCAGAAGCAAGTGGGCTCATTTAATGGAAAGGAAAATGGTCAGGGAAAAATTGAATTATTGCAAAACTAATGAGGTATATGGCGTAAATTTTTGAACAAATGGGGGAAGTGAAAAATAATAAAATATTGCAAATCGTTTGATTTGTATCCCACAGCACAGCTTCAATTTAAAATGATGAAAACTAAATATTATTTCTACGTACTTGAAAAAATTCGCAATAAACATATTTCAATTACTTTTTAATTAACTATTAATTTCCAAGAATAAGCAGTTATTTTCATAACGCGAATTTTAATGTCTTGAAAACTAAATTTATGTTTGGCAATTAAACATTTCCCCGAGTTTAGATAGAAACTAACAAAAAAAAAACTGACAATGATGAATATTATTATTTTAATTTTTACCGGGAAATCGTTTATTTTTTTTTTTTTAATTTAAAGAAAGAACGCATAAACCGTGTAAAGAAGGTTTTTTTATTTTAAAAAAATAAAAGGAATCGTTTGATTTTACAAACAAGAAAACTCTCTAGGATTTTATTATTAGATTTTCTCAAAATTTACAGTCTAGATCAACGAATAAATTTAAAAAACAAGGTTGTTTAATCTTTTTCGGGTAATAGTAAACTACAGAAGAAGAAAAGTAAGAAAAAAAGGGAAATTGAATATAAGCTAATAAATTTTAACTTCAAAAGTTGCAAGTATAATTCGTAAACAAAAGAAAGGCTGAAAGGCACTGGTCCAAAAACATTTTTTTACCGTCGAGTTATTTGCTCCTTGTTCTACTAGATAAAAGAGCAAAGAAAGAAAGCGAAAAAAGGAAAGGAAAATAATAAATTTTAGCATTTTTTGCATGATTTTGGCAGTGTTTGATCGGTGGGTTTAAAAGAAAATTGATGTTGCGGTCGTTGTAAATACTATTTTTCAGAAATCTTATAAAGGTAGTCTCAAAAAATTAGACTTTTGGAAGCCAAAAATCACAAATGTTAACGCAGATAGAGGCTGAAGACTTGAACTGTAAATCAAGCATCCGCTGCCACCAGAAAAAATCTAGTTCCATCCGCTGCCACCAGAAAAAATCTGGTTTCATCCGCTGCCACCAGAAAAAAACTGGTTGCGTTAACTGTCACTAAATAGGGGCTGAAGACTTGAATTATAAGTCAAGCTCCTTATCGGCTGCCACCAGACAAACGCAAAATTGTTGCCCAATTTTTTTTACATGCTTGAAATCTAAGCCCAAAGCGTTCTACTTAAGAATTTGTTACTCTTTAGGCATCAAATTTTTGAGTCTCGAGATATGATACGAGAAAGCAACCCCAAGAAAATCATGTTTTCTTCCTGTCTTCGTCGCGAATTAAGTTCATCAAGTCTTGCGTAAAATTCTTTATAACGACGGCAGCCTTCCTTAAATTCATGACATTCCTCGTGTTTGTTAGAGAGTTAAAACAGATGCAAAACAGGAATCAGTCGTAATCCGTTTGAAATAGTCTAAATTGTTGCTGTTTTATGTAGAAGGAATAATTATTCTCTTTACAAAAGGACTGGTATATAAAATATTATCCCCTTTTGCTCTATACACCCCGATTATAATACGATTTTAAAATTTCCCTTTTGTTTTCCAGGATAATCGAAATTGCTGGCGGAAGGGAATTATTCTCCCAGAGTCGAAGCAAAGCTGTGAGAAATAAACTAAGTAGATGTAACAATGATCATGTGACGGACATGACTGAAAAAATTTCAGTGAAAAATAAATCCCCCGTTAATAAAAACATTTGGGAATCAACTCCTAATAAAAGTGAAAATCGCGAAATCACCGAAACGGTTTTTTCAACTGAAATTCATTCTGTGAAACATCAAAGGTCTTCCAATCCTCCCGTAACGTTGTCATATGAAGCGGCAGTCACGAACAATTTAAGTAACATTAGGGGAGGAAGTGAAGTGGTCGTGTTTGATGATATCGGGGACGGTAGCACGTGGAGAAGACGGCTGGAAACCGAGAGGAAAGGACTGGACAGAGGAAAGGATAGCAACCAATCTAGTCCAAGCCCGCCAAGTTATCATCAAACCCCCTCGGATTTTTTTAAGGTACGAAAGCAAAAAAAAAAGAGAGATTAAAGCTTTTGACAACTGTGAATTAAAGTTGAAGGAATTAACTAGGCGTGTGATTTGTCCTCTTAACTTTTTAATGGCTCTTTTTAATTTGTTTTATGATCTCCCACGTATAAAAGTTTTTATTGCGAAACAATTTTTTTTTTTTAAATTGAATTGTTTTGTCTTTGTCTAGGTGGCTTCTTCCATGCACGATATGGATGGAAAATTACCTCAAGAAATAGAAACGAGTAAAGGTCCTAAGGTCATAGGAGGCCTGCCGATCGCGGAGTATGAAGGATCGCCGAGGAGATATGGACCTAGACATTCCGAAACATCACAAAATACTAATCATCCTTTGTTACCAAGTGCGCATAGTTTGTTGGCTTCTCCAAGTGTGTATCCTCCTAGACCGGGTTTTCCTCAGGTATGTACATTAAACATGTTTAAATCGATGGTAGGGAAAAAGTTGAGGTAATAGCTAAAGTTTTCAGAACGGGGTGGGGACATCTTTTCATTAAATAAAGCGACAGTAGCGCTCCCAATTACTGTTTCATAATTTAAAAAGACGGCAACACTCCAGCCAACGATCATTTCATGAACTAAAACGACAATAGCGCTCTCAATCATTGTTTCATAAACTAAAAAGACATCAGCGCTCTTGTCAGCGATTATTTTATGAACTAAAACGACACTAGCGCTTTCGGCAACGATCACTTGATGAACTAAAACGACTCTAGCGCTTTTTTCAACGATGATTCCGTGAACTAAAACGACACTAGCGCTCTAATCATTGTTTCATAAACTAAAAAGACATCAGCGCTCTTGTCAACGATCATTTTATGAACTAAAACGACACTAGCGCTTTCGTCAACGATCATTCTAAAGCTACACTAGCTCTCTCTTACACCATTAGCGCTTTTCAACGACCGCTCCATGAATTAGAGCTACACTAGCGCTTTCTAGTGGCTACTTCATGGCCCAAACATTTATTTTTCAACGGGGACAGTCTTGCTAAAGCTTTCGAAGCGATATTAGCCCAACAATGTTCAAATTAACCAACTTTTAATTAACTATTAGCTCAAAATTCACGTTTCACGAAATGATCTCGCTTTTAAGTGTTCAAAAACTAAACTCCGAAATCATAGAAATAATTGCTTAATGTAATAAAATTAAAAGCAATGAATCGACAATACGAAACTTTTATTTTATTTTATTTTATTATTTTATTTCTCCCCCTTTCCTCTTTTTTTTTTTTATCGCGAATTACAAGATGCAAATAATTTTAATTTGATTAAAGACTTTTCCTCATAGATGCGACGACTTTACCATTTATTCCCAGTTTGTCGATACAATTTTCTTTCTTTGAATTCTGCCTTATTCTTTCGCTTTTATTTCTCTTAAACTTCCTCTTCAATAATTTTCTTTTATATTAATTTAATGATTTCTTCAGTGAAGTGTATAGCTGATAATAATTCTCGCGGATGTTTTGCAAGTTTAGATAGAAGGAAACACCTTTTGTTTTGTTTTTTTTCGAAATATCATTTTTTTTTCCGTTTCCATTTCATTTATTTATACTTTTTTCAAAAATACTGAAAATATGGTAATTAATTTTAAATTAAAACAGAACTCTTATGGGAATGATGACTTTAAAAAAAATAAAAATAAAACTCAACTTACCTTACTGCCTTTAATCGAGTTTCCAGCTGTCAGTCCCTTTTAAAAACGTTTAATCAAATTTTCTCTCTCTCTTTTGACAATTTGTGCTTATCATTAATTAAATTTTTTTTCTCCTAACTACACATCAATCCATGCAGTTCTCCTTTTGTAACTTTTTCAATTTTTCTTTAAACAGAGGGTAGTGCCACAGCCAAGCAGCACAGACCAAACCCCAGGCAGCAAACAACCAAGCGCATCTACTAGTCCAAATCAAACTACATCAAATTCAACGTTCGATTACTTATATGAATTCTCAGAGACGAGGAAAGTTTTAGAAGAATTTTTCAAACAAACCGATAATGTTAGTACTACGCATGATTTTCAGGTACGTTTTGCACGAGATTAATTTTTTTTTTTTTAAATTAATTTTTTCGGTTAATGGTGACTGATTTGTTTTGTTAGGATTTCGATGAATTGGGATATGAATTGCGGAGGCAAGCTGGTAGAGGGAGTGCTTATGTTGGATTGAGATTGGCGAAAGGTGTAGCACAAGAGCAAACTACTCAAGATTCTCCTCAAAAAATTAGTAATTCAGCTACAGAAAATCAGAATCAGTGTTCTAGGGTATGTCTTAATGTTTTATGAAACTTAAGATGTCATGGCAATGATGTTGATGTGGTTGTGTTTTGTTTTTTTTTTGATGGATGTTTGGTATTTTTTTTTCTTAAGTTACTCAGTCATTAATTTTGGAATTTGTTGTTATGTCATCTATTTCATGGTGAAAAGTCCCGATTTTTCTCCCTTTCAAATCATCCATTTTTCACTTGTGCTTGGCCCAGTCTCAGTTTTCCTTTGTGCTACATTTTTTGGCCATTTAGATTTTTGTTTTTTTTGTTTTTTATTATTTCGCTTGGGGAAGTATCTTTTCGCCTGGATTTCCGAGTAGCTACATGATCTTAGATGAAATATTGGCTGATTTTTTACTTTAGTCATAAGCCTGAAGCCTAGTTTCAATTTTTCTGACGTGAGATAATTGATGAAATTTGGATTCGTATTTAAATTTTAGTTGAAAGATTTATTCTTAATTTCAAGCGACTGACTTATTGGTGTGAGAGAGTATTATTATTGTTGTCAAAAAATTGTAATTGTGTCGTTTGGCTTTTTTCATCCCGTTTGTCGACGCTTTGGGGCGCTAGGAAAAATTAAAAAGAAATAAGGAAACTATTTACGCTATAAAAGGATCAATCAGATGCTCATCTAATTGATCTTTCAGAACGTTGTGTGGATACTTTGGACACTAAATGTATAATGTACAATCCCAGTAGTATCCGCAACCTGCAAGTTTTTAACCATTCAGCATATTATATTTTGTGCACTCATTTTTGCATCGCTTTAATAAATCCAATTTTCCTTTTTTTCTTGTACCACAATAATTTTTTATTTATTTTTTTTATTAGGATCAAGACGTTGGAGAACACGAAAGCAATTTCCTAGACCTCTCAGCCGATTCAGCATCAACAGAGGACCTCGGAGATACGGAAGTAGGTTTACAAGTTGGCCATAGCAGAAATTTTACGCTTTCGCCTGAAACTACCGACTGTGATTCCAATTGCGGTGATCTTGATAGCGAAGTTTCGTTGCTATTGATGGAAACTGATTTAGCGGAGGGGCAGTCAGTCCAGGGTATGTTTTAAATTTTTCTTTTTTAATATTTTAATCTGTTCTTAATAATTTATTTTCATTTCTTTTTAGGTAATAATGATCAGAATGAAGGCAGCGGACTTCAAATACCAGATTCACTACGCATTTACTCATCAATGCCGATCTTAGAAGACGGTTTATCTTCAGGGCACGCTAGCGACACGGACAACAATAATCCAACTGTTATATTGATGAAACGTCAAATAACAGAAATTGAAAGGGAAATAATTCAGAGGCAAAGCAGGAAGTCTAATCAAAGCCATACGATGAACGGGGCTCCTAAAATGTTATCTGAAGTTATTTCCCCGGTTCATAAACCTACTGAAAAAGTTTTAGCAGATGAACAATTTATGAATAATTTAAAAAGTAATAATGCACAATCCGTTGGCAGGGATAGTTATGAAAATGATCCGGAAATCGAAGCTTTAGATCCATTAAGTGCGTAAAAGTGTTAAGTCCTATTTGAATTTGAGTTGAGAATTTTTTTTTTAATGTGGGGTTTGTTTTGCAGATTCATCTCAAGTTACTCCACCACCGCCAGCTCCAGCACCTCATAGAAGTTTAAGTATAGATACGCATCAGCAAGAATCAGTTGAAGCCGCAATAAAAGATATAAGACTCACGTTACAAAGAACGAAAACGTTACCTCTTAAATCGCCGACTGCGGAAGAACCCAGTGAAATAACTGCTAGTCCCATTTGGATTCCGAGGAGGCGAACTAGGGAATCTCAAGAATATGATTCAAGGTTTGTTGATCTTCGAAGTTGTTTGAACTTACTTAGACTAGAGAACTATTCCCTGTTAATTTTTCTAGGACAAAAAGTTCCCCAATAAAAATTCTTTCACAGATAAAAAAATCTTGGAGTAGTTAGAACAAATAGTGAGAGAAAAATTAACTCTGACTCGAGGGGGATCGAACCCACGTCTTCACGATTGCCGCAATCGTGAAAACTTGGATTCGCCCAACGAAATTTTTCTATTTCTGCTACTTTTGCTGTCTGATTTAAGGACTGGTCATTGCTTAATACGTGGCATTACAAAAGCAAATCACTTTATGCCATTTTAAAAATTATAAAAGTTGCCCAAATAAAATTTTTTTAAAAATAAAAATTCGTAAAAATTCCTTATTTGCATTATTTCAGAAAATCTCGGAATGGTGGGGAAGAAGGACCTGAGGAAGAAGAAGCAGATACCGACTTAGAAACTGATAGACTTTTAGGACAACAAAGAACCGACGATCACGGGTTCTACGATGAAAAATTAGTAAGTACATCATTCATTAAATTACTTTTCCTTTAATGAAAATAAAAGGCCGTGAACTTACATTGTAGCAAGAATTTTAAAAAGCCACGTGGATTTACCATACAACTTAATAATATTTCTTCGCGTCACGTTGAACTTACATACGCTCCTGACGCGAAATATAATCTTTATTTACTCGACGGAGTAAAGTAATTATTTGAACAAGCCTTACCTGCAGCAATGATTATCCTATCTGAGGATATATTTTTTTAGCGAGTCTGTTAATAAACATTCTTGAACTTCCTCAAAATTTTCTTTTTAATTAAAAATGGGAGTTATAAATTTCGATGGGGTAGGTTATTATTTTTAATTTAAAAATTTCTTTGGCCAAAATATTAATTCTTTGTTATTTATATGTTTTTTGAAAAAATGTTAGATTTATCTGTTTCACCTTTTTTTTATTTATTATTATTTTCGTGGTTCTTGTCTGTTTCTGTCGTTAGGTGTTGGTTTATTTACTGTCTTTTTATATTAATATTTCTCTTAGGGATAATGGGAAGAAGCTTTAAGAAAAGAAACTCCCTTTGGATTTATTTCTTAACTAACATTTTAATAAATTCCTTTTGTCCGAAACGCAGGGGTGGAGGAAGCCAAAATCCCGAACCGTCATGCCACCGTCATTAACCAATTCTAATAAAATTTCAACTCCTTTAAAACCTCCGACCACGACCGTTATTCCGGTTTCTACGACCCCTTCCCATGACTCCATTACGAAAATACCAATACCGAGTGATGTTCCTGGACAGCCGCCCCCTACTAATGCCGGAGTAGTGGAAACATCTTCGGATAAATCATCTTCTCCGACTAAAGATAACGGAGTGGTTGCGGTAACTTCGAAAGGGAAAAAGGTTTGTAGCGATATTGAAAATGGAGAGTTTTTTCAGAATTGCATGATTTGCCCTGGGATTTGATAATTCTTTTAATAATGATTTTCAGCTTCAGAACTGGTTAATTTTTTAATATCTCTGCTTAAACTAATCGAATTCTCCTCAAGCATTTTACTAATCAAACGATTTCTCTTTTTATTTTTTTTGATTGTTTAATTATTTTTATTTATTGTTTTGTTATGTCGTTAATTCGTTATGTATTTTAGCTCGCACATGTCTTTGCCTTAATAAGAAATTTCACTTTAAATCTTCAATGCGAAGAGTGTAAATTGGAATAAGATTAAAGTCGCTAAACAAATCTTATTAGACTAAGTTAAGATGGCGTCATTTTTCAATATAAATATGAAGACTTTCCAATTCACTCTCATAACTACTTTCCGCTGGGATCGCTACGTTTTATTTCGTCTGCTTGAACTATAACTTTAAAGTAGCTACCACCTTTTCAAATTGACGTCAATTCTCTAATCTTGCGACTTTCCACAAAGCACAGCCATATTGATTTCTCGACTCACGACCTCTGCCACCAAAATTCTTTTCTGCATTTTGTTTATTATTTAATTAACAAGGCAGTAGACTTAAGTCACTTTAAAAGTGTTTAAAACTGTTGACGGAGAATGAATGGCTTTTTACAGTGGTCAAAGCAGACGACGTTGTTTGCAGCGCTCCTAGCGGATACGCATTGCAATAAATATTTTCATTTCTTTCCTAAATGCGTTTTGTCTTTTTATGATTTGCGTGTTTGTTTTCATTTCTCATCAAAAATTTCTTTCAGGATTTTTAGCAGTGAGGCTTTTAATTTTAAAAAAATAATGCTAATAGGATATTTTCTCTTTTTTACAGGAAAAGGAAGGCGTCAAGAAAAAAGGAAGGAATAAAGAAGGTAATTTTTTTGTTAAAATATCAACGTAAATTATTTTAGTAGCACTGTGTAGCTTAAGACACACAATTTATAACAGGCCAAACATATTTGTATTTTGCAGTTTGGGCGATTCCAAAACAAAATATTAACTGCAGTTCTTTTTTAATTAACGTGTGGTATTGATATCTGTTTTTTGTGTGCACCACAAAAATTAGATTATTATAACCAATGGATAAGCTAAGCTCTTAAGGTCGGAGTGAGCTAATAGTTCCTAAATCATTCGCTTAATGGCGACGCAGTGACGGTGGCGCTGTTGCCGCTTTGGATTGACAGCTTAATCAAAACTAAAAAAAATACAACTAATGTCAGTTGGAAAATTATTGTAGAGAAAATATGAAGCCAGGTCGGGTTATGACTGGGAATTTTCTCCCACTGGCACTAAATTACCAGAGCGACACTAGCGCAGCTCTATCGCATCGCTATCAAGTAAAGGATTTTTAAAACTATGCTTATATCAGATTTTTGCTAAGCTTTTTTTTAAGATCGTGGAATTTTTATCTTAACAATAAAATTTTAATTTTAAATAATTTTTAAATTTTGATTTTTCAAGAGCATAAAAATTAATGATAATTTTTCATTCTGTTGCTCCTGTTTTATATTATCGATTTTTCAATAGTGCATTTCATTTTCGATGTTTTCAACTTCAAGTTTTAACAAAAAAAAATATATTGCATGTTCATATTTTTAAAAATAACCTGATCTTAACTAACAAGTGCTACTTACATTTTTATTTAATTTTTCTTACTAATGGACAAGACTTAATTAAATCATAAATTTTTATCCCCGCTAATCTTTTTAAAATGTCATCTATATCTAATTCAATAATGTATTTGTGTTCACTACACGCTCGCACTAATCACTGATGCCTTCATTTCACATCATAATCTATCGGTAAGTAAAAAGCACAGAAAAGATCTATAGCTATCACTGTGTAGTTTTTTAATTAGTTGAAACATTAAATCAAATCTCTTGAATCTATCTAAACGGGCTTAAAAATCTAATTATTAATCATGATGATCTTGTATTAATTTAAAAATTTAATTTTCCAGTTCTAATTCACGAACCGTCAGTGCTGATTGAAGGAGTACTATTTCGAGCTCGTTATCTTGGATCTACACAGCTGGTTTGTGAAGGTCAGCCTACAAAATCGACTAGGATGATGCAGGCGGAAGAAGCTGTTTCTAGAATTAAGGTAAAAAAATCTTAAGTTTTACATTTTAATTTATTTCAAACGAAAACTTTCCTCTTCGTGGGGCTTTATTTATAATAATTTTTTTAAAATGTATTAATTAATGTTTACTAAAAGAACTAAATAATAGTAGCTTCTGCACTATTCGTTAAAAAACACCAATCTGGTAATTAAATTAACGCGTTTAAATGTTCCAATTGTAACAGCTAAACACTTAACTTATATGCTTGGTGTGTTGTAAACCACATCATTATGGGAAAAAATAATTATTGTTCTGTAAAAGATATTTTAAAAAAAGAATTTTTATAATCTAAATGGGTAAACTGTATCTAAGCGCACGCTTAAACTTCAGTGTGTTTATAGGTTGATTTATAAAGTTTGCTAAATTTCTCTATACGTGCCATTGCCTTGTCAAATATTTGAAAGTAAAAGACTTCGATGAGATCTTTTATTTTTAAACGCTTAAACGCCAAAGTAAAATTGGTGTGATATCGTAAGCGTAGCTAAGAAAAGTAAACGATGTTTAATAAAATTTATAAAGCATGAAGGAAAGAAACAAGAAGCTTTTGTTATGATGGGATTAGGATTTGAAAAATGATTTCAGTTTTATTTGTTCATTAAAATAAGGTTATGTTGGATGTTGATGATTGAGCAATATGTATATTATCTCTTCAAAAGTATTAAGCGAGGACAATCTACTTATGATGGCCCATCCGAAAATTTAACCTCTTGGCTGACGCGCGGTCTGAAACATTCTCAGCCCTATAAAGGGTTTTCCCAAAGAAAGTTTCGTCAAAGGATTGTCCTTACAAGAAGGCAATTAGCAACAAAGAATCCCATCTTCCTGTATGTTGCGCTTAAGCTAATATTACTGAAATGTTGTCACAATATTGAGGTCTAGTTGTTTCAATCTTGTGGTAATTTTTATTAGGAGATCCATCAGCTTATTGTGCACCAAAATTCTTTTAATCTTTTATTTTAGTAAAAAACTATGAAATAAAGTTTGCTTGAAGAGATGGTAAATCAATTATTGCTTAATTATTTGCATGAATAGTTTTTTAAATATTTAATACAGGTTGGGATGTGTAAATTCTGTAATAGTGCCGACATCGATTTCGTTACTGTCGATGAAACTTTTCATTATGAAATCCTTGTGAGCATTATTAAAAAAGTCAGACTCGAAATTTTACCGTTGAATAGCAGTCTGGCAATTGATGTTCGGTTGACTACAGTGTGACCTGATATATGTTCACCCCAGCAACATTCTATATTGGGAAATACCGAAGCATACCTGAGCCTAACTAACATGAAGTGTACACTTCGATGAGTCGTCTGCTACATAAGGGACCGCCATTTGCAATTTTGGAAGCTGCTATGATCTCGAACTGGAAGTCGCCATGATGGCTAATACTTAGTAGGGAGCCTAACAGGGAGTGGACACTTCGATGAGCCGTCTGCTACATGGAACTACGCCATTTTGAAGACAGGAAGCTGCTGTGATCTCTATTTTGACGGCCGCCATTTTCGAATTGAAAAGCAAACATTGTGATTGGCAGATTTTTCAATTCGTGATCACGGCAGCTTTCTGTTTTTAAAATGGCGTAGCCCTATGTAATCAGACGACTCTTTGAAGTATCCACTCTCTATTAGGCTCCCTAAATCTTAGCTTATGAAGCAAGCAGGGCGAATCCCATTTCGATTTCTATGGCGGACCCGTAGTTCAAGAACATGGCAGCTTCTACATTTGCAAATAGCGGTCCCGTTCCCGTATGTAGCAGACGATACATCGAAGTCACCACGGTCTAATACACTCTCAGGGTCAGAAAAATGACAGTTATTCGACTGCAGTCTCTGCCTAAAATTTCGAGTCCGATTTTTCAATTACACAATTATAAAATTTGCATCAACCTATTATTAATTTAACAAGGTAAGTTTTAATTCTCTTAAAAAACTAATTGAGGCACTTTATGCAAGAAGGGTATATACATCATAAGCTAAACACTCGTCTTTGCCTCGATTATATCGGTTAAATTATTTTTTCGAATTTCAGTTGCAAATATTATCAGTAAATCTTTAATCAGATCGGAAATTAAGAAGTCATTCTGGCACCATCTTTTTTGCGTATGTTTAGTCGTGCCTTATTTTCGCCTTTAAGTTTTGTTTATCTGACTCAACCTTAGCTACGCCTACGATTCCAAAAAATAGTAAAATCAGCAACGATAAGGTTGGACGTATTTGAGAAATGTATGCGAAATCATCGGTCTGTCATGGTTGGTGCCTGAGCCTGTATGCCTGAACCTCTAAGTCTATTCCATGTTTGGTTGCACATTTTCTTTATTCGTTTAATTTTTTATTTTTTTTATTTAATTTTATCAATGGCCTCCTCTCTCTCTCTCTCTCTCTTTAGCAATCATTAATTCATTTTTTGTTTTCTATATAAATGTTCTATATTTTCTGTGATCAAAAAATATCAACATGTTCTCTTGATTAAAAACAACATTTCATGTTTTCACATCATTCATTTTCCTTATGCTTTTTTCGACCGATTACCAAAAAAAATCTACTTTAAATGCTTCATTTTTAGAATGCTGAATGTTTTTTTAAAAGTAGAATTTAGTCCTTTGAAAAAAAAAAAATCATTTTCATCAGAACCTTGTTCTTTTTTTTTTTTTTTTTTTTTTTTTTTTTAATCTCCTCTTAGCGCACACGATTTGTTTTGTAATTTTTTCATAACATGTACATAATCACGTCGAATAAAAAGCACTTATATGTTTTTAATTTTTTCTCATCTTTTAAAAAAAATATATAATTTTCCAACGAATAGTAGCACAGATTATTAATCATGTTTCAATTTTTACTTCACAGAATTTAGAAGATAATCTGTTGCTTTCATCGAGGTTTGTCCAAAAGATCGACAATTCAACGATGGGCAGTTTTTTTTAAAAAAAAAGATTTATGTTTCCCCTCCAGTATTTATTAATTATCCTCGAATGAATATTTTTTTTTTTACAAAATACAATCCTGATGTTCCCTGAATTCCTTGCTTTAAAAAAAAATCCCTAATTATTAAAAGGCGTGATTTATCATATGGCATTACAGGCTGAGGTTCCGAACTCCAACCATAATGACCGTGAATTAATACCATTAACCACCGATCACATGTCCAACATGGTCGATCTATCATCATGTTCCTCTGGAAAGCACGGAGAAACGGTTACGATGACTAATTTAGGTCCGAGCGGGCCCGTAACAAGCGTAGGCTCTTGCAGCATGACGTCGCAAGGAAGTTTCGACAGCGACGAGAACGAACTAAGCGATAATGAAAATAATAAGGAAAGGCCTCCTCTTCTTCCTCCTCCGCCTCCAACGAAAACGTTAAATATTAAAGCTCCACTTCCGTTGGGGATTGGGGCAATAGGGACCGTTTTTAGACTCCTCTTCCTTGGCTCTGTTGAGGTCGACGAAGAGGGTGGAAGAAAACGAAGGAAAAGGCTCAAGAAAAACATGGTCGAAGAGGCTGTTAATAAAATAAAGGTGTGTTTCTAGGCGTTTGGGATGTTTTCTGATTAGGGGAAATTTTATTAAGTAGGATGCTGATTAAAAAAGCAAAATAAAACGATAAAGAATCGGATTTAATAATTTTTAGGCCTAAGTGTTTAGTTTTTATTGATTATGGTTCTCGATCTGACGAAACTGAAAGGCGTTTGAAATCAGTTGAAATATTTTGATGATATCTTGAAATTATTGTAAGCGTGTGCTTTGTACAGCCTGTTAATAGGGAGTGGACACTTCGACGAGTCGTCTGCTTAACACGAGGCTGCCATGCTCTCGAATTGGCATCCGCCATGTTCTCGAAGTGGACGTCGCATAAGCTTTTTATTAGGCCATCATGGCGACTCCCACTTCGAGATCATGGCGGATGCCGGTTCGAGAACATGGCAGTTCCGTTTGTAGCAGACGACTCTTGGACACTTTAGTGGGTCGCCTGCAACATACAAGATCGCCATTTCAAATTCTGAAAGCTGCCATGTTCACAAACTAAAAGTAGCAATGAAAGAAGACATAGTGTGCTCAGTTTGATTTTGCCCTCAGAATTTCACTATATTGGCCGTTTTTCTTTCATGAATGTATAGAGGTATTTCCTTTTTAAAAGAACCAAAATGGCGGCTAGATTAAACAACCTCGTTTATGGAGCCTAATAAAGGGTGGACTCCCTTTCATGAATCGTTTGTTGCATACGGCAACTCCATTTTTAAATTAGAATCTGCCTTGTTTTCGATTGAAGTTCCCTATGATTTCGAAAGAGAATTAGCCATGATTGCTTCATTGACCATCATGCGGACTCATTCGAGAACTAGCTTCCAGTTCAAAAATGGCGCTGCCGTAGGCAGTAGACAGTCCATCAAAATTTCCACTCCCCTATTCGACTGAGACCTTTCTCGTAATTAACTTCATTACTTTTGACACTAGCGCCATCTATAAACAGTCGGCCATCTACTTCTTTTTACGTTTTTCATGGCTGCACAACGATATAAATGATTTCAAACGCCTTTATCTTGCGAAAACTACAATCATTTTGTAAATAATTTAATAATTATCATTTTCTGCCCTTTTTTCAAAAGATTGATTTGAATGCATTTAACCAACAAAAATCATGTCATCATGACATCATGTAATTTATATCATTTTATTTTAAGCATTTAAAACGATCAACCCCCTTTAATTTATTTTTATATGAAACCCGTAGTTATTTTATTGTTTTATATTTCATACTATCTATGTTTTTATGCTGCTGTTGTATCCTGTAGGCTTTGGTAAGTAGTTCATGATTCATTTTCATTGTCACCATCGCCAAATTCTATGAAGCTTAAGTCACTGATTTTAGTTTTTCATCTAAGGGGAAGGTAGAGACACTAAATCTTGGAGAATAGAATCTATAGAGAGAGCAAGTCGCGTTCGGGTGAAATCGGAAAACTTCGACTGTTTCCGTCAAGTGGGTCCACTTTTTTGTTTACAAAACTCGTTTTTGTATCTAATAGATTCTAAGAGATAGATTCTAAATAGATTCTATTCTCTAAGTCTAGGAGTCGCCAGTGAGTATCGTCTGCTAGTCACGTTGTTTTCCAATAAGAGGTTTGTTTTTTTTTTCAACCTGATTGGATTAGAACAATTCGACCAGACGATACTGGCGACTCCTGCCGGGTGTGTTTCCAATCGGCTTCCCCCATTTAAAACAGAATTATATTTGCACCTAGACTGCGCAATACATATCACAAGAAGCAAGAACTGAGGAGTCATGTGCAAAAAGGGCACTTTTGCCATAAGCTAAACATTAAAAAAGTGCCCTTTTTACAAATAACTCCTCAACTTTATTTTTGAGCGCTCCAAAAGATGGCAGCACCGTACACCGTTTTTAGCTTATGAAGAAAGTGCTGCCATCTTTTAATCGTGTCTTTTAAAACATTGTCTCAAACGTGGAATAGAATTCGGTGATGGAGAGAAATTAATTTTTAGTAAAATTTCCAAATCTTTTTTAGTTACCCTTTATTCCCCTTGATTAATGTTTACCTCAAAAAAGTTTAGATACAGAATAAATCGATCTAATAAACTTGAATATCGTCTGGGAAGATAATTTACGAATTGTTATTCTTTACGTGATTTATTTCGTGATTTAAACACATTACAAAATATGTAATATTTTGTTTTGAAATCGAAAAAGTCGAGATGGCTAAGTGATCATTAACCTAAATAAAAATGATAATTGCCAAAAGCATTTTGTATACAAATTTTTCATTGCATGAGGTTCGGTAAAATCGATAACACATGAAGCTTTTGTCATAATAAGTGTTCCAACCGAATTGTATTTTTATTTTGTTTTTCAAAAAATGGCCGGGATTTTAATTTTCTTTATTAATTTTTTGTTCAGGCTCCGGAAGGCGAAACGCAACCGAGCACAGAAGTGGATTTATTCATATCAACTGAAAAAATTATGGTGCTAAACACAGATCTGAAGGTAAGCAATAATGAAAAGAGAATTAAATAGCCGATTGGGCTACAACGATAATAACCTCATTAAGCTTTAAAAATTATAAGGAGAGATATTGGTTTTCCCAGGTAAATCGATGAGGGAGTGTTAATACATATGTCGAAATCATTAAAGGTTTTCCAGGCCGGTTTATTTTTTCGTTTATTAAATTTATCTAGTCACGAACGGAAAATAAATAATAACGTAAAAGGCTTTTTTTTTTATTCGGTGACGCGTGTCAGACAATTTATTAGTTATTGAAAACAACCGGTTACGGAAAATTGGTTTTATTTTTTATTTAAGTTTAAGGATGGTGTTTTAAGTAAGGGGGATGGATTGCTAATTTTGTCGCGGGAAAGGGTTTTGAATAAGAATTTTTGGTTAAAATAATTTACATGAAGAAATGGAGTGAAATAGTTTTTAAAAAAATCCGAAAAAAGTGTGCAAAAAAATAGCATGAACGATTTTCTTTGAAGAACAAATTTTTCCATTCTGGATTTGAATAAAATTTTCTAAAAAAATGAGTACTAGAAGATTTCGAAGAGGTATATATAAATTTTCGGCCAAAAGTTTTCCTAGAAAAATGATTATTAAATTTTTTTTGAGGATTTCGGTACCAGAACTTAAAATTGTTGCTAAACTCTACCACTAGGGTCGCTTTAGTTGTTCAAGTGACTGTCACGACCCTAGTGGTTAAATTTTGCATCTGCTCTTGAATCCAAAGTCTATATTTAAAATGAAAATCAAACTTCTGTATGGTCATGGGTTCGATTCTCACTCGGTGAAAACTTCAAAATTTTTTCTTCCGATGATTTTCGAATTAACATGCCCACTGCAGTATTTTTTTACCGCTAGAATCATTTGAAATTAAAAAATCCGAAAATTTTAATTTTTTTTTTTTTTTTCCCCAGGAAATAATGATGGATCATGCTTTAAGAACAATTTCATACATTGCTGATATCGGTGATCTCGTAGTTTTAATGGCTAGAAGAAGATACGTACCTCATGATGTAGAAGAACCTCCTAAAATAAATAGAACCCCGAAAATGATATGCCATGTTTTCGAAAGCGAGGAAGCCCAATTTATCGCTCAATCAATTGGTCAAGCATTTCAAGTCGCCTATATGGAATTTCTAAAAGCAAACGGGATTGAAGATCATAGTTTCGTCAAAGAAATGGATTATCAAGAAGTTTTAAATTCTCAAGAAATATTTGGCGATGAGCTTCAAATGTTTGCTAAAAAAGAAATGCAAAAAGAGGTAAAAAAATATCTAAAATGTATCTATTTTTTTTTTTGAAAAATAAATATCTAAAATCTAATTTTTTACAGGTGGTAGTTCCTAAAGCCAAAGGTGAAATCTTAGGTGTTGTAATAGTAGAATCAGGTTGGGGTTCAATGTTACCAACCGTTGTAATAGCAAATTTAGCACCAGCGGGCGCTGCTGCCAGATGCGGGCTGCTTAATATCGGAGACCAAATTATAGCAATTAACGGTGTGAGCTTAGTCGGGCTTCCATTATCTACTTGTCAGACGTATATTAAGGTTTGTATAAATAAAATTTAAAATTTTTAGAATTTTAATATTAAAAATAAAATAATAAATTTTTTTTTTAGAACACAAAAAATCAAACTGTAGTTAAATTAACTGTTGTACCTTGCGCGCCTGTTGTGGAAGTTAAAATCAAAAGACCTGATACGAAATATCAACTCGGATTTAGTGTTCAGAATGGAGTGGTAAGATTTTTTTTTAAAATTGTAATTTTTATCGGGTTGGGATAAATTTTTAAAAATAATTTTTGATTTTGTAGATTTGTAGTCTACTGCGTGGCGGGATTGCGGAACGAGGAGGTGTTCGAGTCGGCCATCGAATAATAGAAATAAATAATCAAAGTGTCGTAGCTGTACCTCATGAAAAAATAGTAAATTTGTTAGCAACATCTGTAGGAGAAGTAAGTAATTTTTATCGGTGGCATTGAACATGTCAGAAGTTTAAACTAACAAGCTCTGCTTGTAGTTATGGCGAGTTGATTGAAGGCTATGAATCCTTTTTAATACACATAATGGTGCATTTTTTTAAGTGAATGGAAGATCAATAATATCGATTGTTCTGCTCGAATTGTTTTGAAACTAGCGCTGAGGCTTGTAACTTTCTGTATTTTCTATAGCTTTTCTTTTTATTTCAGATACTCATGAAAACAATGCCGACTTCAATGTTTAGGCTTCTAACCGGCCAAGAAACTCCCTTGTACATATAAGCCCGCGCATCATTCATTCATCACGACGATTGAAGAAGTGAAACCCGCGTGTAATAAAATATTCCAATCCGATCAGGTGAAGTGTATTAGCTCATTATTTTTTACGTAAATAATTCTCTTTTTTATATATTCATTATTTACATTCTTTTAAAATTTTATGAACGAAAAAAAATTTCTTTCGTTGTTAGAAAGTTTAAAAAAAATTGAAGTCATCACATTATTAATAATAGCACTCTCATTTTTAAAAAATAAGGACCAAAGTTGCTTAAAAAAATGAGAATTTAGAATTATATTAGAAAAAAAAGTGGTAGAGGGAAGAAAGTAAGTGCCTCAACATCCTATAGACGGGTAAAAACAGTAGGAATCTCTTTCTTAATTTTTTAATCGCGCACTTCACGGGATTTATCAGATGTTATAATTTGGGACTTCACTTCACTTTTTATTCGTTCTTTCTGCAAAAAATGCCGAAGACCAAAAAAAAAAAAAAGGAAAGAAATGATTTATTGAATGAGCATAGTAATAATAATATTTAAATAAATACGGTATAAATAATTAATAATAAAAAAAACGAAAGCCATATCAGTCATATCAAGCAGAGGTATGATTTCAGTGAATTCCAAGGTTCTAAGAATAAAATAAAAACTGAAAAAAGTATATATTATAAAATTTAGTTTATTTTGTAATTAAGAGCTAAAAAAAAAATTGACATCATCTGCGAATATTCATTGCTTGACAATATTATTAGTATGATTACATATATAAAAAACTTTTCAATTCGATATCATCAACCCTTGTACATGATGCATATGAAATAATTTTATTATAGGTTTTTCTAGTCAAAACAATATGTATAGACTGATAAATGGTATTGTGGAACTTAAAAGCACAATATACAATTGTTCATAACAAATGGAGATATATGGGTTTTGGTTTATTTAGAAAAATATTATTCCTGCCTGATGTTAAAACTAATTTTTTCTTTCTTTTGTAGAATCGAAGAAAATGTCTGTCAAGGTTAGAATTTAAGAGTCCCTCCATGAAAAATTTTAGATGAAGATCGTAGATAGGATAAATATGGCAGCCATTGTGTATTTGGATAGCTTGCTTATATACAGAATTGTTAAGGATGCTGATAAGAGGTAAGCAATGATTTGTTTTATTCTACTGCAGTTAGTTGAAACTTGAAAAAATATTACTTATGGTATGAAAGTTTTGGCTGCCTTTCGAAATTGCAAAGAATATTTATACTAATTAATGCTGTAGGCCGACAGAAACTGATCCACGAGGGTAGGTAGTGAAAAACGTCTCCTCCAGTGAACTCGTTGTCTTTCAAGTCGAGCTTTATTTACTTTAAATTTTATTAGATCATAAAATAGTGACCAAGATAGCAGACGACATTTGCTACGAACCCCTGGCACTTTTCCATCAGTCTAGAGACTGAATAGAGGGAAAGAGCACTCGAGATTCAGCAGAAAGCTGAGTGCGACGCCATATTGAAATTTAGTCATGTTGCATGCCTGTTTATCGTTCAGGCTATGGATAATTTTGTCCGCATTGTAGAGAAAAAACATTCCTTATATTTGAGGATCTAATAAAACATTCAGCCTCAGTCTCACAATCGATAAACTGTGGTTTTTAATGCCGAAGACTAGATAATCTAATTTGCAAGCGAAACAAAAACAAAAATGGACGCTAAAATAATCCACAGCCTGATTGATTATTAAAGAAGCAACATGGCAGAATAATCGCAAAAGCGGCGCCGAAGTCTCAGTGTCAATCTTTCCCATTGACAAAATTCTGATCAAAAAATTGTGGATTCCTCTTGAAAATCATTTGACTTCTCTTGTGAGTCTCCAGACTGAGCTGGTCTCTGCCAATGGTAAGTGAGAACCTTGAAAACTATGGAAAAACCTTGAATTTTACTGTCACACTTTCCAGTGGATCCCTAATCTTACTACAACTCTAGAGAAGCTCAGCTAGGGACGCTGTCTGTATAATATTTCTTCTGCTTGGCGAAAGCATACAAACTGTGACGTCACTCGCGTCAGTTAAAAATCCAAAATCACAGGAAATATTTATGTAAAGCATTTTTAGTTATGTGAGCAAAAAACCAAATAATGAAATTTCATTTTCATCTTTTTTCATTTAACTATGAACTTGGTAAAGCCTGTGAAACTCTTACACAAATTGAATAAAAAATTAAAATGACCCCGCTAGAAAAATTGAAATTCTGGCTTCCATTTCACACCCATTTATATCCTCAGCTTGGAAGAATGTTTAATGTCAAAGCCTCAATCAACTAATTACAGTTATTACCTTTAGGTGTTGCACTGACAATTACTTTAACCCTTTATAAGAGTCCTTCATTTTCTTCCCTATTCGAAGCATTAGCATAAACATATCGTGTCTACAACCCATTAAAGCAATATTAAGCATTAACGTCAACAAGGAAAAAAATGCACTTACAATCTTAAATTGATACATGATTACTTTCATACAGGTTAACAAGGTTAGAATTTTATGGAAGTTTCAAAACCAGCACCGCAAGTTGCAGTTGGCAACGCTGATTTAAATTTTTGTCTGATAGAAATGCCAGCACTGCTTAGCTTACAAGTTAAAACCGAGTCCCATTAGAAGCGGAGGTTTCAATTTACCCATTTTCTCAGTAATAAGTAATCCCAACAGTCATAACTTACCCAAGAGATGACCTTTAGATGCCTTATAATGAAGCACTAATGTCAACTTTCATTACATTAGTCTTACCGCTGAAGATTTTGCTTGAGTTTTCAAATTAGCCCACTTTTTAGTTGAAATTTTATACAATTCAACCTTTTTCTAATAAATAAAAAGCTTAAAGCTTTAGGTATCTAGGTTTTTTTTTTTTGGTTAACAAGATAAGGTTATAAAACATAAAAAAAATCCTCCTTGTCTTAAATTTCTGACTTAAATATATTTCTGCATCCATTAGTTAAACATATATAACCGTACTTACTGATAAAATAGCAATGATTAAGGAAAACAAAAGAAAAAAAATAATTAGCCTAAGCGCATTTTAAAATTCATTCGTGTAATAAATATCAAAAGACAAATCCTCGAAGTGATGAATAGGCTATTTAAAAAAACAAAAAAAAAAAGGTGAGAGTAAGAAAAGATCACACTATACACTTTTTTGTTTTCCTTCATCACAACTTAATCAGATATTAAAGTAATCTCTTGGTGATCATATTTGCTTTTTTTCACATAATTGAAATTTGTAAGTCTTTCCATTATGCTGTTTATTAAAACTTTTTCATTAAAAAACATTCAGTACAGCTTGTTGAACATCAGCGTTGTTCACTTCACATCTTTGACCTTTTTTTTTTTATGTTTCCTCCTCTAGTTATCAAAATGTTTATGCACGTCAATTATCCATGGCATATCTTCTGGTCCATTCTTTTGCATTACGTATTGCTTCACTTTCATTGACCTTCCATAATTCAGCTACGTCGTTGGCCAGAGGATCATCTGGATTTGGAGCACTTAACAGTGCTTGAATTGAAAGAAGTACAGTTCGAATTTGAAGTGCAGGGCTCCATTTATCTTTTAATATATCTAAGCATATTCTCCCCAGTCTATCAATATTCGGATGATATATTTTTGTTATAAACCGCACTTTGGGTGCGGACATAGGATAATCTTCCGGTAGGAAAAGCTCTAATTTGAAAAGACCTCCTTCGAAAGGCGAATCTTCAGGACCAGTAACGATGACATGAAAATACCTCGCATTACTATCATCCGGCACCGCACTGATACCGGGCACAGGTTCTTGCATCAATCTCTGAGTTTCCTTTATAATCCTACGAGGCAGAGCTGCCATAACGATATCGAAAGATTACACTAGATTTTTACATTAACAACTAAATAAGAAATATATTAACTGAAATATTTTTCTTCTAAAAGCCAAAATTATTTCCACGAAATTTTGGTATCCTTTTTTCCCCTTTTTGTCAAATACCAAGGATGCCACCCCAATAAAAGGAAATTTTTTAATTTTTTTCCTTTGACTATTGGCAGCAAATTTTAACAACAGCAAATGTTTTAAATAAAGTGTCGTGCACAAGGTTTTGAATTTTTTATTTTTCAGCATGACTGAAATCGTTAAAAATATGGAGAATTTGAACGTTTCTGAGGATAAGGCATGAGTTTCATTTAATAATTATATAATTAAAAGGAATATGTTTGGAAGTGTTGTCAGGAGGAGAGGAATTTTATGCGTCTATCATTGCAGGAATTTTTTCTCGGTTGGTCCACGTTGGACACCGGATCTGTTATATTTTGCTTATTTTTTGATATGTATAGCTGATTAGGGGATTATTTTTGCTGATTTAGTTTTTTAATTATCGAGAGTTTTGTGTGAAAGAAAAATCATTACTTCGTATGATCGTAATAATAATTTTAGTTCTTGATTTCGTTATTTAAAAAATTATTTCATCATATGGTTGTAGGTGCCATGATTTGGAGATAAAGGATTTTTTTGTAATTCAATATGAATGTAATAGTATAATGTTAAATCTAAATACTGGCACCAAATTATTGTATGATAAATGTGTATGATCTATCGTGAAACAGTTTTTGGCCAAAATCATCTTATCACTTACTATCTGGTCAAAAACTGGGGTGATATTAAAAGTTCTGTTGAGCTATGAAAACATAAATAAGGGGCTTCTTGATTTTTTGCAATAGCGTAATTTTTAAGCCCAAACAAAACTATGAAAAATTGCTGGGAATGGATCATTGATTTTAAAAATGTGTTTTTTTTTGCGTCTACTACTTTGCTTGTCTGTTTTGATTTCTTCACCTCTCTGTTTTAAAAGTTATGATTCATAAAAGCATGATTAATATTCAGAGTTATCTGGTCATGGAATTATTTCTAAAATTTCTTATTGCGGTGTTTTAATATCTAATTGGCTTGTATGATTTCATTTCTTGACTGATTAAAATTTGTTGTTTCAGGGATTGCTTTAAGTTAAATTTCTGAAAAATGTTTAAAAGCTTGAATTCACACGAAGATCTCGTTCAGCTAGACTCATATCTAGCTGAGAAAAGTTATTTATCTGGATATAACCCAACATTAGTTGATACCGAAATCTTTCGAATTTTAAAAACATGTCCCCCGTGTGAAAAGTACCCAAATGCAGCTCGTTGGTATCGGCATATTTCAAGTTACGGAAATGAAAAGCATTCTTTCTTAAAATCAAATGAAGATCTATCAAAATTTGTAACTATAGCACAAAGCACAGAGGTGAGGAGGTTGAACTAACTTTTCTAGTCTCTTTTTACTAACGCATGATTTGGTCTTTTTTTTTTTTTCATTTATTTTGTGCATGGTTTTTGAGTTGTAAGTTTCTTTTTTGAAATCATTGATCCATGTATTTTTTAGTTTTGTTAATTAGATTCTTAAAAATTTTTTATTTTTTTACAGACCCCAGAAGTGGCAAAAAATCCAAAAATGTCTAAAAAGGAAAAGGCAATGGCATCCCCTCCTATAACTGAATTACAACCTCCACCTTCGTACATTCAGGACAGGGATGTTTTATGGGCAAAACTAAAAGCAAAATATGATGCTGAGATAGCTGCTAAGAAACCGGAACCTATTAAAGTTACATTGCCTGATGGGAAAGAACTTCCCGGAGAAAGTTGGAGAACTACACCTTATGACATTGCCAGAAGTATTAGGCAAGTATTTTTAAATTAATAATTGTGGCTAAGGACCGAGTTGCAAAAGATTTTTAAAAAAAAATTTTATATGAACTCTTATGTCTTCAACTCGCTTTAATTAAAAAGTTCCGCCATTAATCAATTTTCTTGTATTTTCAGCCAAGGCTTAGCAGACAACGCAGTCATATCAAAAGTAAATGGCATCTTATGGGATTTGGATAGACCTTTAGAATCTGATTGTAAAATCGAAATTTTAAAATTTGACGATGAAGAAGCTCAGGCTGTATTTTGGCACTCTACTGCCCATATCATGGGAGAAGCTATGGAAAGATTATACGGTGGCCATCTTTGCTACGGTCCTCCAATAGAAAATGGATTTTATTACGATATGTACATGGATGAAAATCAAGTTTCGAATAACGATTTCCCTTCAATCGAAAATGTTATGAAGAAAATCGTTAAAGAAAAGCAACCGTTTGAAAGATTGGAATTGAAAAAGGAGGATCTTTTAGAAATGTTTAAATATAATAATTTTAAAGTTCGGATTTTGAATGAGAAAGTAGATACTCCTACTACTACTGTTTATAAATGCGGAAGTTTAATTGATCTTTGTCGAGGGCCACACGTGAGGCATACCGGGAAAGTAAAAGCTTTTAAAGTTACTAAAAATTCAGCTTCTTATTGGGAAGGGAAAGCTGATGCAGAATCTTTGCAAAGGATTTATGGGATTTCGTTCCCGGATTCGAAGCAGTTGAAAGAGTGGGAAAAATTTCAAGAGGAAGCGGCTAGGAGAGATCATAGAAGAATCGGCAGGGTGAGCTGAGAAGTTCTTTGTAACATTTGGGACATTGTGAGCCCAAAACCAAGCCAGGGAAAATCTTGATAATATTTCTTTTTTTTTTAGGAGCAAGAATTATATTTCTTCCATGAACTTAGCCCTGGATCTTGTTTCTTTCAACCTAAAGGAGCTTTTATTTACAATACTTTAATAGATTTTATAAGAAGCGAATACAGAAAGAGAGGTTTTCAGGAAGTAATATCTCCTAATATTTATAATGTGCGATTATGGCAGACTTCAGGACATTGGCAGCATTATGCGGTAAGTTAAATATTTTTATACGATTTAAATTTTCAGAAAAAAATGAATTTGATTGTTTGAATTCATTTTTCTTTTTTTGCAGGAAAATATGTTTTCGTTCGAGATTGAAAAGGACACTTACGCCTTAAAGCCTATGAACTGTCCAGGACACTGGTGAGTCGTGACGTAGAAATTTTAATAAGATTTTCGAAGCTACTGAAACTTAGCACCGAAATCAATAAGATTTTTAGCCTCATCTAGCATCTCCACCAATTTATCTTGCCATAAAAAATTTAATAACTTTTTTTTTTCAGTTTGATATTTGACAATCGCAGTCGATCTTGGAAAGAATTACCACTTAGGCTTGCCGATTTTGGAGTTCTACACCGCAATGAATTATCAGGAGCTTTGTCCGGCTTAACTCGAGTACGGCGATTTCAACAAGATGACGCACATATATTTTGCACTACCGAGCAAATAAAGGACGAAGTTTTAGGAGCTTTAGATTTTTTAAAATGCGTTTACGGAATTTTCGGATTTTCATTTCAATTGGTTTTATCTACCAGACCTGAAAAATATATGGGCGAGATTGAAGTTTGGAATAATGCTGAAAAGGTAAAAATTTATCTGGCCTTAAAATTTGGATACGCCATACTATTTTTTTTTTTTTGTTATTTTAGCAACTTGCTGAAAGTTTAGATGATTTTGGCCAACCTTGGAAAGAAAATCCTGGAGACGGAGCTTTTTACGGTCCTAAAATTGATATCACCATTAAAGACGCTTTAAAGAGATCGTTCCAATGCGCTACAATCCAGTTAGATTTTCAACTTCCGATTAGATTTAATTTATCATACATCAAGTAAGATTACTTTTTAATAGTCTTTAAAATTAGAGACATTTTTAAAATTTTTTCAAAATTTTTTAAATTGTAGTGACGAAAATGAAAAAATACGGCCGGTTATAATTCATCGTGCAGTATTGGGATCAGTAGAAAGAATGATAGCGATTTTAACCGAATCATACGGCGGTAAATGGCCATTCTGGATTTCTCCAAGACAATGCATGATTATACCAGTGGGCCTTCCATTTTACGACTACGCGAAAAAAATGAAACAGGCAATTTATGAAGCTGGCTTCAACTGTGATTTCGATGAAGATACCGGTGATACGATGAATAAGAAAATAAGAACTGCGCAATTAGCTCAGTACAACTTTATTTTAGGTAATTATTTTATTTAACATGCTTAGATAATTGCACTACCAGGTTCTCATAAATTTTTTATAATTTCAGTGGTTGGTGAAAAGGAACTGACAGCTGGCACCGTCAACGTTCGCACCCGTGACAACGTCGTTCATGGCGAATTCACGATTGAAGATGTTTTGAAGAAATTCAAAAGATTAAAGGATGAAAGAATCCTTGCCAGCGAGGATAACTTTTAACCAAAAAATTAAAATTAAACTTGTCTGCGGTGTATCATTAATTAATTTATTTTTTATTTTCCAGTTGAATAAACTCTGAAAAACAATATGAAACTTTTTGATTTATCCTTTATTTTGATAGCAATCGCTTTTAATGAGAAGTTCGATACTTTGTTCGACATGCAACTAAACTTAATATCAAACGATATATTCAAATTTCTTGAAAAAAAATTTAAATGTTTCCTTATTTTTTTTACTTGTAGCCGGTCCTGGTTTTGTTTGAGGGATTTCCTTTGCTTTGGTTCAAAGCCTTCGATCCTTTGAGAAATATTTTTCCTTTGTAATAAAGACGGCCATTTGTAGTTTTTTCCTAGCCTCGAAAATGGCGGATCAGGTATGTAATTATCATTTTTAGAGGTTTTTTACAATTTATATGCCGTTAAGGGCTTTATATACGACTTAAAAATGCAAACTTAATAATGTTGTTGCAATTAGTATTGTTTTAAATGATCGGTATAAAGTATTAATTGGTCCAAAATGTGGGAACGTACACGTGGTTAGATTTACACGTTCAATACACATTGAACATATTTACATGGCAAAAATGTATGAAGGTTTGAAATATGACAATGATACTTTAACTTTCAAAATGCCTCATCAATTAATTTGCAATTTATCAGGGGTTAAGCTTACCGAATGAGTTTGAGATTTGCAATATTCATTGCGACCGGCTTGGAAATAATATAGGCCATGCTTTGTATTAACGTTTCCATTTTTTTTTCTAGAACGAGAAGGCTTTTCAAAAGCAGCCAACAATCTTCTTGAACCACAAGAAGACACGTATTTCAAAAAAGAAGAACAAGTCATTGAGATACACTCGTAATGTAGGTTTGGGATTTAAGACACCTCGTGAAGCAATCGAAGGAACCTACATTGATAAGAAATGCCCTTTCACTGGGAATGTGTCAATACGAGGCCGAATATTAACAGGGGTTGTTCAGAAAATGAAAATGCAGAGAACAATCGTTATCCGTCGGGATTATCTACATTATGTTAAAAAATATAATCGGTTTGAGAAGCGGCATAAAAACATGTCAGTTCATTTATCACCATGTTTCAGGTATGTACTTCTGTTTTGTAGATGTTGAGTCAGAATATGGTTATTCATTAAAAGCTAATGGATTATTATTATTTTTTGCAGGGACGTAGAAATAGGGGATATAGTAACTGTTGGTGAATGTCGACCACTCAGTAAAACTGTGCGTTTTAATGTCCTTAAAGTCTCAAAAGGACAAGGCTCGAAGAAGAGTTTTAAAAAGTTTTAAATATAGTATGTTTTTTGACTAAAAATCTGTTTTTTTATTTGTTCTTGTGTTTTCCTGCCTCCTAAAGAGCCTCTACAGCCTCATAAAAGAGTCCTTTATCAACAAGATCCAGGACCAATTAATCATTGAGAAAAAAATTACTATAAAATATATTATCAGTATATTTCAACAAATATAATAAAAACTAAACAATTAATTGCTCTTGTTCACATTATAAAACACATGATAAATTGTTTTTATCAATAATTAAAACAAAATGCATAACGGAATGAATACAATGCATCCTATATACATTTTTTTTTCTTGAAATATCCATGGCACAGCCAAAGGTTGCGATCGATTAATCAACTGCATTTAATAACTGACATCTTCCTCATTCTTCAGAGACGTCTCCAAAAAGTCCACTTGCCTGAAATTAAAAAAAATTGATATTAAAAAAAGATATAACCTAAACAGGTGAATTGGTTATTTTTTAGTTTGTGAAGTTGGCAACAGGGGTGAAATAGCGGGTTTTGCTGTTACCTTTGTCGGACAAGTCAGTTCATGAATGAGGTTCGGTCGCGTTAGTTTTCGGAATTTAATACCTCATTCAATTTATGTTTTTAGTGAGTGAAAAGTGTGTGTTAGTGATTAAATTATAAATGGTAATGGAGCATCTTGTGTCGCCGATAAATGTAAGTCATATTTTGGTTATATTTCAACGGGAATACAACATTAAATGAAACATAAATGCCATGATGCGGTTGTGTAAAGGTTGCCTTAAAAATGGCGAGGGATGAGTAAAAATATCAGTTTGTTTCAAGGTCATGATGTGTTACTGTTATTAAAATTTAAGGGATTACGAAAGATTTACATCGAGAAATATGATATTGAGTTCAAGCATCGTTGGAAAAAGTGAATACCGACCAGGATTACGAATTTTTTTGGCTTTATGAGTGAGTTGACCGAGACAGTGGCACACGGTTTTGTCGATTGGTTAATATTTCCGTTATTTAAAGGACAGAAGTTCGCTATGAAATCATTAAAGGGTTAGTTTGTGTGTGTGTTTTGATAGTAATGTCTATTTTGATTTTCAGTCTGTGTAATCAACATCCAAATTAAGAATTTGCTGGTTATTGGAGTGAATTATGAAGATGGCTTGTGGTTCATTTTTTTTCCATTCAACTTTTAGTACAGCCTTGTGCTCGATGGTTGTTTAAAGCTGAGTAAAGAGTCTGATCTTTTTATCAATTATGTTATCAGTCATTAATGGATAAATGAAATGAGGGACATGCTGCTGCATAATTTTGTCTGATTTGAATGTGTCATCAGCAAATGGATTTCACATTTTAGTTTTTTTTGGACTTGAGCTTTAAGAATAGGTTACAAGGAAACCATTTTTTCTCAAATTAAATGCTTAGAATCTAAAACTGAAATACATATGCTGAATTTTAATTGCAGGAGGTAAGCTTGTCATTAAACTGAGTAAATTCTGCAGATAGTGCTTTTACGTTGTCTGGATCTTCAAGGTTAATGCTGTAATGCTCAAATTCGTTATCAAAATGACTTGAAATTTTAAAATGCATCTGAAATTTACAAGTAGCAGCCAAAGTTGGGATGAGAAACTTTTTAAATTAAGTGCTTGTTCAAGTTTATATTTACACAAGACATTAGCATTGCAAAGCGAATAAGGCATTGTGTCATAAGCCTTTTCTGCATTTATCAGCCAACGAGCCAAGCTTACTCATTTGAAATAATTTAGGTGATACATTTTTGGAATTAGTTTGAGATTTTTCAACTGAATTTGGTTTGGATTACTGCTTAGAGCTATTCTGTGTCTAACTTAAGAGAGAGTTAAAAGTAGATAGCCATGTGTCCCTGCAAATCTTTTCAAGTGACTAATTTGAATTTAACTATGGCTTAGAGCTGTTTGAAAATTCAATATAGAATGCCTGTTATTTCCATTTTATTTACAACAATTTCGCACTCACTAGGAAAATATAAAAGCAGGAGCCTTATCAAGACCCCCTCACAAATCTAACCAAACTTTCGAGAAGAACATTAACCAAGCCTTTTTTGGTTTAAATCAAAATGTGAGCAGGCCTATGAGTTGGATTGGTTCTTGGCACTAATTAATAAGAAAGCCAATCATTTACTAATCACCTTATCTCTATAATAGCGATAAAATCTTTACATAAATGAATTTGATTGAAAATAATTACTGAGTATACGATTGATTCACTATTTTAAAAAAAAAACTACATTTCCATAATTAAATTGAAAAAAAATAAATGAATGATTTATAGCAGTCTTGCATAAATTATTTTATATAAAAAATTTGAGTATACTTCAATAATACTTTCAGCTAAAAAAATTCTTTCCCAAAAAAAGCACAATAATTACAAACGGCGGGAATATTTGATTTAAAAAAAATATTGTAAATATTGTTCATGTTTTTCACTCTGTGATTTTGATATTTGTTCACGAAGTTAGTTCTTCTAATGATGTTGACGTACCTTAGCAATTGCTTGAAATCCCACGGTAGCAGCCACGCCAAGGCCAAATATAAGCACGTGTGGGAGATATTTGAGGGCGAATCCAAAATCTTTCCTCTTTTTCATTAAAGCTCTCAATGCTTTGGTTTTTGATTCGGTGTAGGGTGGATATCTTTTCCTAGATTGGGGAAAAGAAAAAAGGATTAGTAATAATGCAAAAAAAAAGGGCAAAATATCTTGGCCAAGTTTTAGAGATTTATTTTTTTGGTGCTCAGAATTTGTCAAAATTTTTATTTGCTACTGAAATTTAATCTGGACAATGCCGAACCAGTGAGTGGAAATGAATCTCTTTCATTAAAAATATTGAAACTTACGCCGTCAGTGCATCAATTAAAGGATTAAAATCCTTCTCCAAAACTCCCTTCTTATGCGTGAAGGTCTCGAAACTGTAATGTCCATGATAGGCGCCCATTCCACTTTGGCCAACTCCTCCAAACGGTAGAGTATCAACTGAAATAGTTAATCCAAGAATCATACCAGAGAAATATTAACCCACTCGATAGATTTTTAAAATATTTAAAAAAAAAAAAAAATCAAACGTGACAGCTTACTGAATTTTTTATATATGAAAAGCTGACAAATGAACATGGATTTTTTTTGAAAAATACCTTTGAAATGAAAAAACAAACAAAAAAAAAAAAACGAATAAAAACGACACTAGACAAACACTAAAAGCTTGATTAATCCCAGCAAGGTTAGTAAGCAAACGAGCATGCTTAAAATCAGTCTATGACCTACCAGCAGCATGCATGACTGTGTCATTTATGGAAACTCCACCGCTAGTCGTATTTCGCAGGAATAGCTGAATATTTTCTTTTTTATTGCTAAAGATGTATAGCGCAAGTGGTTTTTCCCTACACCAAAAAAAAAAAAAAATAATACCAAATTACAAAAAAAAAAATTACTACAGTTAACGAACTGGTCTGCAGATTTCGCCAACTATCTACAAAAAAATAAATAAAAACAAAACACCAAAAGGGATGAACGTGATGCTGATTTTTTTCTTTTTTTGTATTTTGAACTCAAACCTACCACCGATGTGCATTATCGTATCATTTATAGTTACTCCACCACTTGACGTATTTTCAAGGAAGAGTTGAAGAACTCCTTTCTTACTGCTAAAGATGTATAAGGCAAGCGGTTTTTCCCTGCACCAAGAAAAATTATTAAAAGTAAAATACAATCTTTTTTTATCGTTTTTAAGGCCTAAAGCAATTTTGTTAAAAAAAAGGAAATTTATTTACATCAGGGCGTTCCTATAAACTAAAAATAAAAAAATATTATTAAGTTTTGCTAAAAAAGAAAAGTCGCTGAAGAATATAAAATAGCCATCACAGTTTTATTTACAATCCATCACCATCTGAAAAAGAAAAATAATTTGGTTGAAAAGTTTTTCTCACCAGCAAATTGCATTACTGTATCGTTGACGCAAGCTGAGCCGCTTCTAGTTTGTTCTAGAACTAATTCCTTGATTGAAGAGTCTTTAGTAAAGACGTATAATGTTAAGGGATTCGCTCTATAAAAAATAGGTGCTTATGATTATGAAAGATGCTGGTAAGTGGTGGCAGCGGCGCTAGGAGAGGAGAAAGGGGATAGGGTTGTAAGTCTAGTTAGGCTTTAGGGGTCCCAGTTAGAGAGTCTAAGAGGACAACTATGTATGTCGAAATCCTGGATTCTTATTGGCTGTGACAAAATTGGTTTTCAAATGATTTTTGTTGATTGCTGGTGACGTCATACGATTTCTGCTGCTTGGTACTTAACTTAAGTTTGGTCACAGCCAATCATAAAAAAGCGATTGCATTGGTGACTCTCTCCTTCAGACTCTCTAGTCCTTAGTTCATTGAAAATCTGTAGACAGTGGGGTCTGAAAACTTTTGTAGCCCGTGCAGAATTTTTTTTTAAAATTTAAAAAAAAATTCGTTTTTCAAAAGTGAAGTAAGGTCTTGTGTAAACAGGATTGGGAGTCCAAAGTCGAATTCTAAACGTATTTTGGTTTATTTTTTGACGTGAGCTCCAAATCTACAAAGCTTGAGAGCTTGAAGTCAAAATTCAAGAGCCTGAAGAATATAAAACCAAACAGGGCAGGGCACGAAATTTAAAAATTTTAAAAATTTAAACCAAAACTGTAACTTAAATTTCGAGAGCCTGAAGCATAACCCGAACTCTAAACCTTCAAAATCTGATTACTGAAGCTCGAATCTTGAGACTTGAACTTGAGGATTTATAATCTAAGATGTTCAGAACTAAATTTTAAACCAAGAATTTAACATTTCTGTAAATTCTACTAGAGCCCGCAGCAGCCGAACTTTAGAGGCGGCGGCTAACATCTGAAATTTTCTATTTGATGGCGGCTTTTGGGTTTAAGATGGCTGACTGGCTTGATTATTTTAAAACTTCAGCCGGCAACTAGTCAAAATACGTTCACCGGTTCAAATTTTTAAGTCAAAAGTTCGGTGGCGACGCAAAAAATGGTTGGAGGACTCTCAAAATCTAACTTCTGAGGTTCCTGAATTCAAACCAAACTCACCAAGTAAAACTGAAATAATAATTTCAGCCAGAGTTTGATTTAAAGGTCCCTTGATTTAATTTTGAAGGAGAAATTGCTAAGTCAATTTTAGGGAGAATATTTTTTCCTAGACGCCGCTATAAATTTTTTTCTCCAGTTGAATTGAATCTTCTAAAAATCCTTTTGAAATTACCTGCTGTTTATGAATTTAATAGCTTCGTATGCGTTTTCAATGTTTACGATTGGCAATATCGGCCCGAAAATTTCTTCCTGCATAATCGGGTCAGACGGCTTAACATCTACTAATATTGTTGGGGAAATATATCTTTCAGCTGCATCTGTCTCTCCACCGTAGGCTACTTTGCCGTCGTCTAGGAATTTGGATAATCTCCTGAAAATTATTAATTTTTTTTAAAAATTGGCATAATCTTAGGATGATGTTGAATTTTTTTTTTTTTTTTGAGTCACTTACTGAAAATGTTTATCTGTAACAATCCTACATAAATCTGGTGATTGTTTTGTGTTGGTTCCATACCACTCGTTTAAAATAGGTTTCGCTTTCGCAACGAATTCGTTCTGAACTTCTTTAGTGCAGAGAATGTAGTCCGGAGCGATGCAAGTTTGGCCCGCGTTTATGAGCTGCAAAAAAAAAATTATCAGTAATTTTTGCTTTAAAGAATGAAAGTAGGAAATCTTTCACTTACTTTTCCCCAAAGTACTCTCTGTGCAGTTTTGTGCATATCTACAGTACTATCAATGTACACCGGGGATTTTCCTCCCAATTCTAATGTAACCGGGGTTAAATGTTCATTGGCTGCTTTGTGAATTATTTTTCCTACGGATGTCGAACCAGTATAAAAAATGTAATCGAATCTTTCTTTTAAGAGAGCTGTTGTTTCTGCTACTCCACCGTTGACAACTTGAAAACATTCCTGAAATATTTAAAATTAAAAAATATTGTTGCTATCGACAATCAATGTACAGTTAATGTCAACAAAAAGTCTCCAAAGTATGGCTTGATAAGAAAAAATTCTGCCAAGGATTTCTAGACAAGGAAAAATTCTGCCAAGAATTGCTGGACAAGAAAAAATTCTGCCAAGAATTGCTCGACAAGAAAACATTCTGCCAAGAATTGCTCGACAAGAAAACATTCTGCCAAAAATTGCTCGACAAGAAAACATTCTGCCAAGAATTCCTCGACAAGAAAACATTCTGCCAAGAATTGCTCGACAAGAAAAAATTCTGCCAAGAATTGCTCCACAAGAAAAAATTCTGTCAAGAATTGCTCGACAAGAAAAAATTCTGCCTTGCTCCACAAGAAAAAATTCTGCCAAGAATTGCTCCACAAGAAAAAATTCTGCCAAGAATTGCTCGACAAGAAAAAATTCTGCCAAGAATTGCTCGACAAGAAAAAATTCTGACAAGAATTGCTCGACAAGAAAAAATTCTGCCAAGAATTGCTCGACAAGAAAAAATTCTGACAAGAATTGCTCGACAAGAAAAAATTCTGCCAAGAATTGCTCGACAAGAAAAAATTCTGTCAAGAATTGCTCGACAAGAAAAAATTCTGCCTTGCTCCACAAGAAAAAATTCTGCCAAGAATTGCTCCACAAGAAAAAATTCTGCCAAGAATTGCTCGACAAGAAAAAATTCTGCCAAGAATTGCTCGACAAGAAAAAATTCTGACAAGAATTGCTCGACAAGAAAAAATTCTGCCAAGAATTGCTCGACAAGAAAAAATTCTGACAAGAATTGCTCGACAAGAAAAAATTCTGCCAAGAATTGCTCGACAAGACAAAATTCCACAAATAATGGCTCGACAAGAAAAATGTGACTTTTTGTCTAGAAACAACTGTTGAAGGGGCTACTTACAGGATCTAGATATTTAGGCACAAGTTCCTCCATTAATTTAGCGCTAGCTGGAGACACTTCTGAAGGTTTGATAATGACGCAGTTTCCAGCTGCTATTGCGCCACATACTGGTAGAAGTGTTAGTTGAAGAGGGTAATTCCAAGCTCCAATGACAAGGACGACTCCATATGGATCGTGGTAGATTTTAACGCCGTCTAGTAGGTTTACAAAGCCCTTGGGAGGCTGGAAAAAATAGTAATAAGAAACAGTTAATTTGAAGTAAATCCTAAAATGAGCCAGATTAAACATTAAGTGATTGATTATCCCTCTTAGAGCTCTATCGGGCCCAGAAGGGGCAGTTTATGGCTTTAGAGGACCTAAATTTTTATTTTAACGATCTGCAGATAATGGTGAAAATGGCGCTGATTTAAGACCTAATCTAGATTCGGTCTTTAATTCAGGTTTCGGCCATCTTGAGCCGGAATAAGGTCTTTAACGTCTTAGATTGCAGATTTACGGCCGATTTTTGAGTGTTGATCATCAGACCAGGCTAGGGCAGCCTCGGCCAGCTTTGGTAACCTCTTAACAAATTACCTGTGTTGGCTGGCACCATTCTCTGAAGTGGTCTAACGTGTGAATGACATCATTTTTCAAAAAATCAACCTCGAATACTATTCCTTCGTGTGTGCTCTAAAAAAATTAATCCATTATTTATTTTTTTAATCTTCTTGAGTTAATTTCTGAAAACTATAAACTCCCTACTTTTCTTAAATCAGAAGCCAAAGCTTGCACCATAGCCTTCTCATTTTCCTTGTACATACGCATCAAATTTTTCAATTGTGCTTCCCTAAAATCTAACGATTTCGTTCTTCCACTCTGAAATGCAATCCTGGCGGTCTGCACAACCTAAAAAAAAAAAAAAAAAATTATCCTATTCTAAAAATAAATAATTATTATCTATTTGTTTGATTATCTCCGCTTAGCAACTTTTAAAGTACTTCGCTACTATTCATTCCTCCTTCTTTGATAACAGTCGAAACTTTGAACTTGAGACTGACAACTATAATTAAAACTATCATAATGACTTTTTATTTTTTTCCTAATAAAAAAAGTGAAGTCATTACGAGAGTTTGTATTCCGTTCAAGCTTTTTTTTTTTTTGCAAGTCGCAGCTTCAGCCGCAGTGAATAAATCAATATTAAAATATTCTAATTTGTTAGTCCAATCATTCTTAGATAGGAAGTAATAAAAGGAACTCACGTCTGAATAGTTAAAATTCTCTTTGGTAGTCATTTCGGTGTTGATTTCTGCAAACAAAAGAAAAAGGAGTATTGTTAATGAAAAATGAATGAAAACGAACAAAGTTCTTTATTTTTTTTTTTACCATCGTGTCACGACCCAAAATTTAGGCCTATATTATTAGCATACGCAACCTTGGAATGAGATATTTTTTGCATGTGATTTTTTAAAAAAGATAAATGCGGGTTTTCGAAAAAAGGAACGATTTGGCTAAATGTTGTAAGAGCCTTGGCGATTTATTTATAAAAAATATTGATAATGTATGGAATAGAGGCCTCTATTTATATCTGGAGCCTTAAGACTGGTCATCCTGACCTGTTCACCTTGATGGTAATTATAATTCTATGTTTTGAGCTGGAATTTTTATATAATTCAGCTACCGGGTTTTGGTTTACAAAAAATAAAGAAGTTTTAAGAAAATATTGATAAAGAAATTGATATACGGGCTCTTAAGCCCATGTATTGAAAATTTCTTCATAAAAAAACTTCAAATATAACTCTTGCGGCTCTTTATTGGCTTTGGCTGGTTTACCTGAAGCCTCTGTCGTTCTAGCTGAACTAACTGGGGTTTCTAACAGTTGTAGTGGCCTTGGCTTTGGGCTAAAATGCTTCTATAAGCCTAATTTAAGCCTTTAACAGCCCAGGCAGCTTAGCTCGATCCTCAATCTGTTTTTTGCAATTAACTCAAACTTTTAACAGCTCCAATGTATGACGAATTTTTTATTTCACCTCTTACGCCTACTTTAGGCCTAAGTTGAGACTCTTCATTTCTCTTTTAGGCTTGGTTGGACCTTCCTGTCACCTCTAGCGGCTCTTAAAAGTCTTTGGTAAATCCGCAATCGCTCTTAAGGTTTAGCTTAAATCTCTTACATAAGTCCTTAGTGTAGTGTAAGGCCATCAGATATTTATGTTTTTTCATCAGATCAGTACAAAATTAAAATTAGATCTAGAATGACATTAAGATTCTTATAGTTAACCCCTAAAAGCTTAAGCAGAGCTTGGGCTTCTAACACCTCTAGCTGGCTTGGCTTGAACCTCTCACGAATCTAAATCAGGGCCTTAGTATTTCTATTTGCCTTAGATTGAACCTTTTACTTCTCTGAGAGGCTTAGCGCTGGCGGTCATTAACTTTTAAACTTTTAAGTCAGAGTGCTAACGATTCTACCGGCTTGGTCAGAACTTCTAGCGGCTTTAACGAACCCACATTAGACTTTGAAAGTCCTAACAAGCTTTGCTCAAACTACAGACAACTCTAGTGGGCTTATTTTAAATCTCGATCACATCTAGTAGACTTTATTAAACCTCTAGCGACTTAATCGGGCTTATATCATATTTAGAGGGCTAGGCACGACAGTTTAAGTTTTTTACAAGTTTAGTTTTAACTCTAGTAGGTCTAGTTTAGACTTTTGACAGCTCTAGCAGGATTAGCTTAAACATCCGTGAGGTCTAGTGGACTTATATTAAACCTCTAAAAGCTACTTTGGGCTTAACTCGGGCTTCTAACTCCTCTAGCAAGTTTAGCTCGATCTATTAACAGCTCTACCGGCCACAGCTAAAACTTTAATCAGCTGTAGTAAGCTTAGTTTAGGGCTTTGTTTTTTGAGGCCTATTTGAGCCTCCAACGGCTCTTAGCGGCTTAGGTAAAAATTTTCGAGATCTATTTTTTGGCTTTAGGCATCTTTAGCGGGCCTAGCTTGGGCTTTAGGTAGCTCTAGCTGGCCTAGCTTGGCTTTCTACCGGCTCTATATTTGGTCAATCTCAATCCTAACCAATGCCGGTAAAGCCGTAACTTTTAGGCATCGATTTCCTTGACTCAAAGCAACACACCCGCAAGCTTGTAAATTATTAAACGAGTTCATTGACCGATTATGTAAACATCAAATGGACGCACATGCCTAATAAGTGCTAAAATAGAAAAATTATTCCAAAAATCGGCAAAACAAAAAAATTTGCTAACAATGACATTTTTTTTTGTTAGGTGAAATATTTCCGTATTAGACAACCGGCACTCGTTAAAAACTCATTGAAATATGAAAGTTAGATGACTTAGTTTTCTTTATTTCTTTTAACAGTGAAGAATAAGTGGCTTCTTTCAGTCAATCAGGAAAGAAGTGATAAATGTTGAAGTTGCATAATATTTTTCTGCTATTATGTTTCGCCTTAGTTTTTTATTAATGAATTTATGATTGGGAAAAAAAAAACAGGTTTTTGATATTCTAGCAAAAAAATGAATCGTTAAATGATCTTGTTTTCAAGCCTTTACTTACAAATCAGTCTTAATTAAAAATCCTAAATGGGAATAGTTGATGTTCAGGGAATATCCACCTGCACTGAACTATATTCGAGAGTAACTGAAATGCCTACATGATACCTATGGTTTCATCGAAACATGTCAAGGACTCATTCAAGGCAGATGACTTTGCAGGAAAAAAAATTACACTAGTCGATGTATCAAGTTTTTCATGCTTTATCCAAAATCACATTAAAAATTTTTAATTATGTGAATGAACGAGCTTTGAAAAAAAATTAATTTTGCAATTTAAAACGATCATTAAATGCAATTGATAGCAAAATTTTTGTTAATATCAATCAGTATTCAAGGAAGTTATTTATTTGTAAACATCAAATACCTGTCAACAGTTTCAAATAATAAGTTTCAGAAATTTAAATGAGAAACTCCTTTCCATTTCAAAATCACTGTCACTTATAACTTACACTTTTTATAATCGCAAGATGGATTCATTTGTGATGAGCTGAGTTTACGAGCATTTTTTTGAATTAACACACACCTCTTCAAACTTTCATTTATTATAACAATTAACTTTGTCATTGAGATGTTATTGTTTGATATAAAAAAAATTAAAGGGTTTGACAGGAAAGGCTTCTTACATAATAATTATGAGTTGTGGATTTTTTTTTTCCTAGTTTGTGTGACGATTTCACATTGCAATGTGACTTACCGACGAATCAAATAATCCAAAAACGTTCACAAATATAACTTTTTAATGATAACAAATCAATGTCGGCTAGTGCGATAGCGAAACTGAATAAATGTAGCAAATAACAACCATTATCATCTGTTTTGTTTTTGTACTTTGACCTCGTGATCAACCATTTTGGAAAGTCATCGCTCAGTGCTGCCAACTAGCGGTTTTTTAAATGTTTTACATGTTTCGCGCTATTTTTTAAATTTATATTTTTGTAAAATGAATTTTTTTGTTTGGATTGTTTTTAATTGTTTTTTAAGTAAGAGTAATGAAGAATTTGAATTTTGTTTAAAAATGGAAATTAGTGATGGCGCCAGAAAAAATTGTGGATGGGGCCAAGGATGGGCCACAAATTTTTATGTGGGGCCAAAGTCGAACAGTATTACATTACAGCAATATTACTTTTCTTCCCCAATAGCGGGGGCCAAGGGGGAGCCAAATTTTTTCAGCTGGAGCCACGGCCTCACCTTGATGGAAACTTTCGCTAATTCCAACTTTGATTTTCGGGCTGACGTCCGTCAGTCAGTGTTTTCTTTTTTGTGCAGTGACATCTAAATCTAATTTAAGAATTTTTTCCCTTGTCATTTTTTCGCCAAAATTAGATCTCCCCGGAAAATCCGGGAAAACCCGATATTATACGGACAGGAAAAATATGGGGCTCAGCTTCCACTGGATTTCGAATTATTGGTCGGTTTTTTCCTTTAAGACAATCCGGCCAAATTTCCAGCTTCAGCAAGGCCAAATATAAGACCAAAGAGAGAATTTCCTCTGAAAAGGCTCTAAAGATTTTTTTTATTCTTTGTGCAGACAATTTGTTTTGAACAAATTTTTTTTACTTAGTCAAATTCAAATTCTAAAAATCCGGGAAAACTGAAAATTTTTTAATTTTACGAACAGCGTCTGTTATGGGATTCGATTTCGACAGATTAACGGTCGAGGATTACGAATTTAGGGTCCGTTTTCTAATTTTAAGACAACAGCCCCCATCCCCTTTTGCCCTCTAATTTTGGATTTACCTTAAAACGCAATATCTCAAAAACTGTTCTAAGAATTTTTTTCGTTTTTGGTATTGAGATACCTGATCCTATTTGGAATAACTTTTTCCTTTGGCATTTTTCTGTCAAAATTAGTATACCCTCTGAAAATCCGGAAAAACCAAAATTTAAAATTTTTATGGACAGTATCGAGATGGGACTTGATTTCGATTGATTAATGGCTGGGAATTTCGGATTTCCGGACCGTTTTTTGATTTTAAATCCCCTATCCTTTCTAATAAAAAAATTTTGCACCAAGAACAGATCCCAATCATACCCGATTGCTACAATGCGATATCCCGACAAAGGAGTGGTTTTTTTCTTTAAAGATCTCAAAGCTATGTGAGTTCTGGCCACTATACGCTTGGATTTTTCCTGCAGCTCGGTTGAATCGTTTTTCTTTAAGATCCTACTGCACTAGAAATCTTGAGGTTCAAACCGAGCCTCCTTGAAAGTCCATAGGATTTGAAATGTGGGTCGTATGCTCAGATGGCGGCTTCAGAATATTTATCATGGACTATGAACTTAAGGGTCGCGTCCCTGCCATTCCAATTTATTTTTAATAGCCTTAGTCATCGACAAACCTGAATTTACTTTATCAACTTAATAGAAATTACTCTAATAAAAAATCACAACAAAAACAACACTTACCGGTTAATTGACCAGGATCGTCTCCCTCTTCTTTATAATTAACAAGTTTATACTTCGTCACATCCACTTCTTCAATCGGAGGCAATTCATCCAGAACACTTATAATAATGTCACTATTGTTTATCAATATTTCTTTATTATTTTCTTTTGATTTTTTTATTCCATTAATATCTATCACTGTATAAGTTTTAGAAGATTCGGCTTTTTGATCGCAAAACGGTCTTTCTTGTAACAACACCATTTGCTTCCTGTTTAATTCTTCTCCTCTAACCTTATATTTCACGTTTCACTCCTCCATTCTAACGTAGGCTCGCTATTTAATTTCAAATTACGAATGAGCGTTAGAAGATCTGAAATCCATATGACAATCTCGAGTTAAAATGGAAGTTATGATGTATTATAAATTTTCGCACGTAAGCACTAAACGTATTTACTTTAACGATATATTCTTCACTTAATGACAATATTCTTCATTGGCTCAATGCCGATTGAAAATGGGTTTTAGTTCCCGATACTTGGGAAAATTACAAATGTGCTGATGGGCATAATGTCTTTTCAAAAGTCATTATGAACTTTTAATATATTTTCAAAAGAAATAGATTTTTTAACAAATATTTCTTTTATGTTTAAAGGAAAATAATATAAAATTATATTTCCGGTTTTTTTAACAATAAGGAAAAATCGAATTAGATTGAATTGCTTTTTGATGACAAAAAAATTTGTATTTTTGAAAGTTTATTATATTAATTTTTAAACGAGGGTTGTCATTAATGAAGTAGGTTTGTATTACTTTACAAACTTATAAGACATATAAGTTTGCCCTGGAGGTATTTATGCAATTGCTCATTAGGATGATCTCTGAATGAGTCATTGGTTTGTTCGATTCGCCCTTTTTTTTAAGTGTCACAAAAATTAAATATTTAGTATTTCAGAAGTTCTTTTATGTAACTGCAACTCACCGTGTAATTAAATGCATCATCGTCATGCTAAAATACAAAAGCTAGGAAATTTCACGTGGGATGCGTTCAATTTGTCTTTTGTCTTTTTTTTAAAAATACAAACAAGCCGAAATGGTAATAATTATTATATTACGACAAAGAGACTTTAGTGAAATGATATGCGTGATAAAATTAGGCCTGCGACAAAAAAGTTCCTTGTTTATTTTGTCTTTTTTTATGTATCGAGAAAATGAAAAATTGATGGAATCCCAATTGAATTAAAAATTACTCAAAAAGAATTTTTGTATCATACGGATTATGAAAAATAGTTTGCCCAAAAGAAGAGACTTTCTTTTGACAAGTCAAAGTTTATGGCGAAAAAGTTCGGAACCATTTTTGAAAAAATGGGAAAAATTGAGTTTTAACACAGTTCAAAATGAATGAGAATTATTGAAACTTTTTGGTTTCAATGGAGGATGAAAACTTTCCTCCGGCTTTAAATTGAATACAAAAGGGTTTCGAATGAAATTTTAAGGGATCATTTGAAATTTTTTCTAGACAACGAGGTCTAGAAAGTTTCAAATATTTTCAAATGAGATTAAAAATGTTTCAGAAGTGAAACTTTTTTTTTCTCAGATCGTTCTCAAATCGAGATAATTATTTTGAACTGTGAAAATATTTGGGATGATTTTTTACTGCGAATTTCTTTGCATAGATCAGTAAATAGAAATTCAGAAGATTAATCTTTACCATGAAATAAATATGTAAACTTTTTCAAAATTTTGATTTTCATGGTTTGAAAATATTTTGAGATTATTTTTTCTACTGGGCTCCTAATTTGTAGTTATGAGCCTTTTAGGGACAAAAATCTTTATCTTTAACAAAAATATTTCAGTTTGAGCTGAAAACTGTCTTTTAACCCTAGAATTTTTTTACAAAAATTTACTTAAGGGGTTTTTCGGGGCTGAAAATTTTCCGACCCCGATTCCTCAGATTTAGGTTTCTGAGTTTAATGAAAGTATTAATTCAGCTTCTCATCCCACTATCTTGAAAAGACAACTTGCATAAATTTTATTATTAATACTAATTCTTCAATCAATAATAAAAACTAAGCAAAAAACATTTCCTCAAAAACAAATTGTAGGCAACGAAGAATTCGCTTCGAAATTTAAATTCTTGAAAGCCGCCAAAAACAAACCGCGGTTTTATGACGTCACGACCGAGTCAGATCATTTCAGGAGTTACGTGCAAGAAGGGCACTTTCGCCATAAGCTAAACATTAGAATTTTGAGCCCAAAAAAATCAACCAGTGAAATAAAAGAATTTAACTCGAACATGGCATAAACTTAGCCCAAACATGGCGTGTAGTTATTTTTGGCGGGCTTTCTAGAATTTGAATTTCAAATGGAATTTTTATCTGTTTTAAAACATTTTGGTCAATTTTTTCTTGTTTAGCCTTAAGAATTTTTGAATCTGTGATATTCATGCATATTTAAAATTCGGTATGAATACGGGTTTTAATACAGATTTAATGTAAAATAAAAATAAATCGGGTTTAGCCGGGCAAAGCTGAAAACTTGGTGTTCGCCCATTTTTACAAATCAAAACTTCATTCTCGCTACTGAAAAAATGTAGGCCTCGTCTGAATGTCATTGCGTTATTAATCTCGCAATACGGCGTACGACAAGTAATTTAACAAGACATACAGGTACATACATACTGCATGTAATGATCAATCGAAAGTAATGTTATTAATTCTTTCAAACAAGGAGAATGCCTAAATTGTATAAGGCTGCAGTTAAATCTTACATAATTGAAAAAAAGATTTGGTCTTTCAAAATCCGTCGAAATACAAAAAAAAAAGAAAAAGGAGTAAATGATTGTTGTAAGAAGTATCCTAATTATATACCGTTTTCATGTATGGCTTCTTTTAGTCATTTTTGTTTATTGATGAAAAAGAGAATAAGTGATCGACATGAATTAGATCAATGCCTTGATGGTTTTTTAATATGTACTTTTAGGTTCGTTGTTATTTCGGAGTTTTTTTCTCGAGAATATTTAATTTAAATGAAAATTTGTGGTTTTAGTAAAGGCTCCTACCGACTTACCATGGTGTTGCTGCCCCAGTCACGGATTTTTTTCATTTTTAGCCTATAGGTAGGTACTGACCAAAGACTAACTTTGGCCAATTATGAAGGTCCAATTATTATCGGTTTTTGAGAAAAATTGAAGTTTCGAAATTTTGGTTTTTATTTAATTTCTTAGGAACGGATCGTCCGATTTCAAAAAACTTTTTACGAGATGAAAGGTCTTTCCAAGGGCTATCTTTGGGTGCTATGTGAATTTTTTTTTGTACAGGTCAAAGGTCACAAAATCAACTTTTTTATCAAAAAAAATTTTTTTAACCGCTTTATTGTCGCCGGACCCAAATCTCGCTATCATAGCTCAAAAGAGCGCTTCAAAATGGTCTAGAAGGGTATTTTTCCGGATTTTTCCTTGAGGGTGAAATCGGCCAAAATAAGGGCGGAAATATAAAAATGGCTTTTTCAGGGTCTGAATGAGCCGGGATCAAAAAGTGAGTGCCATAGCCTTAAAGTACGCCTCAAAATGCCCTTAAACCATATTTTTCCCGCCTTTTTACCAATGGCCGAAATGGCCAAAAATAAGGTCAAAAACTAAAAATGGCTTTTTCGGGGTCTATAAGAGCCGGTATCCTAAAGGTGGTATCACACCGTTAAAATATGCCTCTAAATGGTCTAAAATCGTATTTTTCCACATTTCGAATCAACAGCGAAAATGGCCAAAAATAAGGCCAAAACTTAAAAATGGCCTGTTCAGGGTCTAAATGAACTGGGATCAAAATTTCAGTATCATAGCCTTAAAGTACTCAAAAAAACGATCTAGAATCAATATTCTCCGCCTTTCATATAGATGGCGAAAAAAGCCCAAAATAAGGCCAAAACCTAAAAATAGATTATTCAGGGTTCAAGTAAAAAGTCGTGTAAGAGGGGTTTTCGGGGGCGTAGATTACGATTCTGATGTCAGAATTTGAAAATTCAATATGGCGGATCCAATATGGCGGACAACACCTATTTTTTGTTTTTTTTTAAATGCAGCCGACACGTCTTTTAAGGTTTTTTTAAGCTTCTTTTTCATTTATTTAGCAGTACACTCTCAGTTACACTTTCACACAGATGGCGAAAAAGGCCTAAAATAAGGCCAAAACCTAAAAATGGCTTATTCAGGGTCCAAATGAGCTGGGATCAAAATTTCGGTATCATAGCCTTAAAGTACTCAAAAAAAATCTAGAATCAATATTTTCCGCCTTTTACATCTATGGCAAAAATGGCCAAAAATAAGGCCAAAACTTAAAAATGGAATTTTTAAGGTGTAAATTAGCCCGGATGAAAAATTGTGTTTCGTATTTATTTAGCAAGACTCCAAATGAACTAGAACGCTTAAAAAATGGTCTTAATAAAAAATGCTTCTAAGCATAAAGCGTAATAATTAAAATTTTAATAATAATATTTTATTTAAGGAACGAATAAAAAATTATGGTACCGCGTACACAAAGTTTATTTTGGGTCTTATTTTGGGCCTTTTTCGCCATCTATGTGAAAGTGTAACTGAGAGTGTACTGCTAAATAAATGAAAAAGAAGCTTAAAAAAACCTTAAAAGACGTGTCGGCTGCATTTAAAAAAAAACAAAAAATTAGGTGTTGTCCGCCATATTGGATCCGCCATATTGAATTTTCAAATTCTGACATCAGAATCGTAATCTACGCCCCCGAAAACCCCTCTTACACGACTTTTTACTTGAACCCTGAATAATCTATTTTTAGGTTTTGGCCTTATTTTGGGCTTTTTTCGCCATCGATATGAAAGGCGGAGAATATTGATTCTAGATCGTTTTTTTGAGTACTTTAAGGCTATGATACTGAAATTTTGATCCCAGTTCATTTAGACCCTGAACAGGCCATTTTTAAGTTTTGGCCTTATTTTTGGCCATTTTCGCTGTTGATTCGAAATGTGGAAAAATACGATTTTAGACCATTTAGAGGCATATTTTAACGGTGTGATACCACCTTTAGGATACCGGCTCTTATAGACCCCGAAAAAGCCATTTTTAGTTTTTGACCTTATTTTTGGCCATTTCGGCCATTGGTAAAAAGGCGGGAAAAATATGGTTTAAGGGCATTTTGAGGCGTACTTTAAGGCTATGGCACTCACTTTTTGATCCCGGCTCATTCAGACCCTGAAAAAGCCATTTTTATATTTCCGCCCTTATTTTGGCCGATTTCACCCTCAAGGAAAAATCCGGAAAAATACCCTTCTAGACCATTTTGAAGCGCTCTTTTGAGCTATGATAGCGAGATTTGGGTCCGGCGACAATAAAGCGGTTAAAAAAATTTTTTTTGATAAAAAAGTTGATTTTGTGACCTTTGACCTGTACAAAAAAAAATTCACATAGCACCCAAAGATAGCCCTTGGAAAGACCTTTCATCTCGTAAAAAGTTTTTTGAAATCGGACGATCCGTTCCTAAGAAATTAAATAAAAACCAAAATTTCGAAACTTCAATTTTTCTCAAAAACCGATAATAATTGGACCTTCATAATTGGCCAAAGTTAGTCTTTGGTCAGTACCTACCTATAGGCTAAAAATGAAAAAAATCCGTGACTGGGGCAGCAACACCATGGTAAGTCGGTAGGAGCCTTTCCTTTTTGATAAAATCCAGTGATTCGTTTTTCAATTCCTGGAAGATTGTTCATAGTATTTTTCGCCAGTTAAGAATTTAAAGACTTTTATCAAAACCACTTTTTGTTTTGAGCTTTCAAAGTAATAAAATTTTTATTCCAGACCAAGCTCTAAATTATTTTATTTTGCTCATGTCGAAAGAAAGTGATATAAGTAGAACCAGTTTTCTTAACACATATGATTTTTTTTTTTTTGCTCTTTTGAAGGTAGTCATGGTAATAGTAATGATCTATTAAAATAACTGTTTCATATCGATCAAGTTGCGATTGCTCTAAAGCAAAAGAATTACAATTAAAATTTTTTACTGTAATTATTAAAATAACATTTAATTATTTTTCGGGGAATTAATAAGCGTATTTTCACGCTTATTCTTCTGAGATTGGAAATCCTATTTTTAAAGCTCCCTAACCGCAGAAATATTTTTTAGTAATATTGCTTAAATAATTTTGCAATATTATTTTGAAATTTTTTTTAAAAAACCAAACACTATAATTTACATTTTAACTACTCCACTTGCACACCGCTTAATGTTTTTATCCTTAACCTTCTGATTTTTCATTCAGCACTTTCATAGCACTTAATTTTTTTTCCACTTTTGTCAACAAAACCAATAAAAGTAGCTGAGTGCGAACTGACCGAACTTAACGCAACAATACCGATAGTGCAAGTGATTATCTAAGATACTACTAGTTGATATTGAAGTCAATGAATTTTGATACTAGTTTAAAATGACCCGGTGGGGAAGGTTAAGGTCACCTGCGAGTGAAGTTACCCACTTTGCCGATCACATTCATTTTAAAATAAAATTTAAGGGTTCGTAAATTTTTGAGCAAAGAAAAGTGATTATAAAAACGGAAGAGAATACATGCCCGCAGGTAATAATCTTGTAAGAAAGTCTTGGCGTACAATAGTGAATGATAAGCGAAAAAAAAAATAAAACGTACGACAGTGATGTAGGCTGTGATAATATAAACGCATTATTTTCACCATTATTGTGCTTTAAAATAATCATTTTATTGTAACTTGATTTGATGACTGAATTTTGAAGGAAAAAAAACAGAAAACGATGTGGTCTGGTTAGTGGTCCATTTTTTTTCCTAAATGCTTTTCAAAACCGAGTGTTTTATTATGTAATAATTTTTTTTTTTGAAATATCAGGATTTTCAAGGTTGTTTACGATATGCATGGGATAGTGTGGCCAGCTTAAGGAAAAAAATTTTTCCCTTAAGGCCCAGATTAAAAATTAAAAATTTTTTTAATGAAAAAGTTTTTTCCTTGTCTACAAATGAGGATAGGTAAAATTTATAGGATTTTCCTGCGAGATTTGTGTTTTTTGCGAAGTTGAAAAATTGAGAATGAGACTGGGACTCTTATTTTAAAAGAACTGTGATCAGTGAACTCTAATAATTTGCAAGGCCTTATCGAGAAAGTTCGTCTGCAAAATGATTTACTATGGGATGAGTTGAAGGCCAGAAATTTAAAAAAAGTGGCTGTTCTTAATTTAACTCAAAACATGTTTTAACTTGTTTGATAATGACTTTTTTGATAATATGTGAACGTCCTTGGTCGGTTTGCCAACCTTTTATTGTGATTGCCCGAAAATCCAGGATTAAAAATGATTTTAAAAGTATATTCAAAAATTTTTGAAAAGTTTGTTCCACCGTGCAATCTTTAGCCGAGCCAATAATATTTTTATTACTGAAAATTAGTACTTAGCTACTGTACAGTCATTTTAGATTTGAAATTTTGGCAAAAATGAATTCAGTGACGTCTGACTTCTTGTGCGCCGAAAGAGGATGTTAGATTTTTTGGGGTACGATAAAACTAAATCTGACAGGAGTTCTTATTGGCAGCTTCATGGCCAAAAATGGAACTGCAGGGGAAGAAATTTTAGGAAAAAATGTCAAGACTCAATAAATTTTTGAGTTTAAACATTTTGAGAATGGATATGAAATTCTGACTCTAAGCTTGAAGAATTTTAACGCTGGTAAAAAGAAAGATTTTCCCTACAGTTCTTGATAAAAAATAAAGAATTTATTTCAGCGGGGAACGCACTCTGATGCAGGGGCCTAAGGGCCACGATGGTGCCCTAACTCCTCAACTTTAAATGGAAAATTTTTATAAAAGTTCGGTAGCATTGGAGCAACCTGTGATCCAGGGAACGAGCCAGGTATTAATAAGCCTGGCTCAGAGAATATTTTTGAGCTTGACCCAAGCCATGCTTACTCATAGAGCAGCTACCAGCTCATAAAACTCAACTCGTCCTGCTTATATTTTTTTAAATCTTGGTTGGCTTACGCTTACTTTTTTTAAGAGTAAGACCTAGCCCTGCCCTGGCCAAAAGTTTTTCCTCGAAACTCTTTGACGGCTTCTGGCAGGAAGCTTCAGATCCGAACAGGCTCTGCTGCACAAACCCAAATATAAATAGACCCGACGGACAGACATACTATCGCAAAAACCACCCAAAAAAAAAAATCAGAAATGTAGCGTTTAAATTTTCCGATTTATCACGATTCCTCCTCGTCACTTTTTAACCACTCAAAAACTAAAAATATTCATCTACTCCTACATACTCCACAAACTACCGAGCCACACTAACATCACATTTAACAATAAAAAGCGGCATATTGTTTAAATTAATTTTTTTTTAAAAAAACGGAAATATTTAAACACTAAACAAACATTATTATTCTCACTATATGGAAGCAAACCACCCGTCACACGTGCCTCTCCACGGATCGGAAGAAGAAATGCTAACTTGCATTTCTTGTGATATTAAAACTACTTTTTAATCATGGCAATATGTTTTGCCATACAAGATTTCATACCCAGTTGGCCCGGAAGTTATTTTAATATTCTACCAATCCGCCTAACGTGCAAACACTTTGAAAATTAAAAATATTTTAAACAAAAAAAGAAAATTCATCGCTTTTCTGGGATGCGTGCATTGACTTTTATGACTTACTTCCTTGTCGATAGCACATGCATGACAAAATAAGGTAACAACGACCTCGTTTGAATTTTTTTTCCCTTCTTTCTTCCCGGTAAAAAATATTTTTTTAATGCTTAGCTCAAGCGATTCTAACTTAATGAAATTAATCTGGCTAATGGTTAAGCTTAAATATTTTCAAATTAAATATTTATAATGGAGGAAATGATACCGTAGGAGGACAGCCCTAATTTTTACTTCACATCGGTCTACTATTTTGCTAATGTCCACTTTTGATGAAATATTGAAGCGAAATGACAATTTGTGAATTAATAATACCGTGAATTGTTTTTCTTATAATGCTTCCTTATGATTCACAGCGCTTTAAGCCAAAAAACTTTTTTATACACTTATTGATTAAAGCACGATCATATGTATCACACGCATTATCTTTAATAAGGAACTGTTTGATTTAATATGCGCAGCAGTCGAAAGTTCTTGCCAAAATAAATTAACGAGGATGTTAAAAAAAAAGAGGAAAAAACGACTTTTTAGGCCTGGGTTCAAATAAAAGAAGCTTGCCCTAACCTTGACAGTGTATTTTTATCCATGGGTTGTTTGTTTTGTCGTTTGGGATTAAGGTCCTTGAAGTTTTGATTTATTCGAGTTTTAAGGGTGAATCCTACTGGGCGTTAGGATCGATTGATTGACACATTACTAATAAAAGTAATTGAATGGCCTGTTTGGTAATATAAATAAGTATGATTCATTTGTAATGAGTTTTAGCTAATTGCTATGTAATCGTTAGCGTTAATGTTTTTGGGCATGAATTGGCACTCCTGCAATTTTGAATTTTTTTCTTCCTTAATGTGAAATATGATTGGCGTGAGATTAATGTAAAATATGAAGCGAGACGCCGATTTGAAAAGAGGTTGGGTTATTGAAGCCATAGCAGGAGCAACCAATGAAAGGCGTTTAATGGTTTAAATAGATTTTTTTCAGAATTTTTTTGTCAATTAAATTTTTTCAGAAATTGTCAACAAGAACCAGTGTGTTCAGAACTTTTCTTGTTAAACAAATTTTTTCAGAATTTTCTTGTTGAACCAATCTCTTCAGAACTTTTCTTGTTTAACCAATTTGTTCAGTACTTTTCTTGTGGATCCAATTTGTTCAGTACTTTTCTTGTTGAACAAATGTTTTCAAAATTTTCTTGTTGAACCAGTTTTTTCAGAACTTTTCTTGTTGAACAAATTTTTTTAGAATTTTCTTGTTGAACCAGTTTGTTCAGAAATTTTCTTGTGGAACCAATTTGTTCAAAACTTTTCTTGTTTAACCCATTTGTTCAGTACTTTTCTTGTGAGACCAATTTGTTCAGTACTTTTCTTGTTGAACAAATTTTTTCAAAATTGTCTTGTTGAACCAGTTTGTTCAGAACTTTTCTTGTGGAACCAATTTGTTCAGAACTTTTCTTGTTTGACTAATTTTTTCAAAATTTTTTCGTTAATTAAATTTTGTCAGAAATTGTCTTGTTGAACCAATTTGTTCAGTACTTTTCTTGTTGAACAAATGTTTTCAGAGATTGTCTTGTTGAACTAGTTTGTTAAGAATTTTCTTGTTTAACCAATTTGTTAAGAAGTTTTTCTTGTGGAGGCAATTTGTTCAGTACTTTTCTTGTTGAACAAATGTTTTCAGAATTTTCTTGTTGAACCAGTTTGTTCAGAACTTTTCTTGTTTGACTAATTTTTTCAGAATTTTTTCGTTAATTAAATATTTGTCAGAAATTGTCTTGTTGAACCAATTTGTTCAGTACTTTTCTTGTTGAACAAATGTTTTCAGAGATTGTCTTGTTGAACCAGTTTGTTCAGAATTTTCTTGTTTAACCAATTTGTTAAGAAGTTTTTCTTGTGGAGCCAATTTGTTCAGTTCTTTTCTTGTTGAACAAATGTTTTCAGAACTTTTCTTGTAAAACAAATATCCCCAAAATTTTCTTGTTGAACAAGCCGATTTGCAATTTTTTTACACGTTATCCTGTATTTTAACTGAAGTCTCCTAGAGACTTGAAGGTTTTCCAGCTGAAACTCGACGCCAGCGGCAAAATCCGTGCAACAAATTTTGATCACTTACACTAGTGATCAAAGTTTGCTAATGAGCCTTTAACTCCCTCATTAGATCTAATTCTCGTCAGTCCAATTTTTGGTATACAAGACTTTATGCGAAAATCATGCTACACGATTCTCCTAATTACGATTTCATATTCAAATAAAAAAAATACACAAAATCGGGTGAAAATAAACTATATTTTTATAATATCATTTTATGTAATCAGTCTAAAGATTAATTTTATCTTTTTTATTATAAATGGGACTTATTGCTACAGGCAAAATAGGACAGCTATAGCTTATTAATGGTGAATCAATAATACTTTTGTAAGGCACTTTACAAATCATTTGGTTTAACAATATACGTCAACTGTTCAAAAAAAATTATCATTAGATTTTAAAAAAAATTAAAAATCATAAGTTATGCAACTTTAATTTTTGCATCAGCCACAATATTCGAGTGTGCTAAAGTGCAAATCATTGAAATGAAAATTGAAAACTTTATAGAAATTTCTGCTGAATTATTTTGATTTAGAAGTGAAGAGAGAGCTTAAAAGGACTAGACTTTTTGTAAGGAAAAAAAAAACAGAAAGGTGTACGACACATTCGACTTTACTTAGCTACAAATCTTAAAACGTATTTGTGCTACAAAACAAATTTTTTTTAAAATAAAATTAGAATATCATTATGAAATGTAAATGCACTTTTTACTGTATATGAACGTGTAAAGGCGTTTATTTTAACAATTTTGTAATAACGGTTTCAACTAGAAAAAGATTCCACGAGACCGGACTTCTTTTAAAATATTTCGACCCTTTTCTATTCTTAAAATGCCGATCTTAACTACAGGGCTAAAGAATTTTTTACAAGGTTGATTTTAATTGCCTTTGGGAGAAGATCCACGTAAAAACATTCCGATCCTGCTTTCTGAAAAGTGACCAGCCTCTTTTTCTTTGCTTACGTCCGGAATGTTCTTTAACCGTATGTCAAAAATCTTGCTCAGGATACCAACGTAAAAATCTGCCCAGAGCATTTCGCCATAATTGAATTTGATCTTCGTATCCGCTTTTTGTTTTGATTGAAGGTTGAAATATCCTATCAATTTTTCTTAATTGCAAAATTTCTTCTTTGTTTTTCCAAATTCCTGCTCCTAAACCAGCTAGGAAAGCAGCTCCTAATGCTGACATCTCTGTTGATTTCGGTCGTTCGACTGGTACTTGTGTCAAGTCTGAAAGGAGTTGGGTGATGAAGTCGTTTTTGGAAACGCCTCCATCAATCCTAAACAAAAATAATAATTAATAACGTTGAGGTTTCTTAAAGAACAAAATTAAAGGGATATTTACTTGATGATAGAAAAGTCGTTTCCCATTTCCCTTTTCACAACCTCAAAAAGCTGATCTATCCTGAAAGCGATACTCTCTAAAATGGCTCGTACTAGGTGATTCTTTGTTGTTGTTGGTTTAAGGCCGATGAATCCAGCAGCGGCTAGCCCGTCGTTAATAGGTGCCTGAAGCAGAAAAAACGAATTTAGTTATATTTTCTTCAATAATTTTTTGGCAGGTTTAAAGTAAACTTACTTGAATTCCACTAAAAGAAGGTACAAAGCATACTCCTTCGGTATCTTTAACTGCTTTGGCCATTTCAGATGAGTCTGATGGATCTTTGAAAAGACCTGTAGCAAGGAAAAAGAAAATTAACAATATAAGCAGAATTTCTTAGAGTGATAGTTATTTGGTCATTAATTTGCTGCGACAAATAAAACTAGGATTTATTTTTTTGCTGTAGCGCCGTCCTAATATAAGAACGATAAAGCTTTGTGTTCGTCTCAAAATCGAACTTTCTCTTTTTGGGAATTTCGAGCTTAGGTGTGTGTCTGTCTGGACGTCTGTACGTCGGTGTGTATGTCTGGATGTCTGTCTGTCTATCTATCCGTGGCAAATTTACGTCTAAGTTTTATCTGGAATGGGGAAAGCTCGGAAAGCCAAATTTGGTATGAAGTAGTGATTATACGAGATTGCGAGAATGAGTCTTGTCTTGCAAAAGCGAGACAAGACAAGAATAAGACTTACTTTTTTAAATTGCAAGACGAAGCAAGACAGCTTCTCTTGTATATGGCTAAGAAAAGTCTTGCGTTTTTTTCATTGTTTTTGAAGCAAGAAAATGCAATTCTATATTGCAGACAAAAACAAGAACCATGTATTTCTTGTCTTGTCTTGTGTAAACCTTGATAAGCTCTAGACTACTGCGATTTTTCATCGAAATCCAATCAGGAGTTCAAAAGCTTTATTAGCAAAAGGGTGTAAAAAATAATTCGATTTATCTCTCCCTCTATCTCCCAATCGGCTGAAGATGAAAAATCGAAGTCCTCAAGATTTAAGCCCCAATGCCCTAAAAAAACACTATCCCTAAAAGGGGCCTTTGATTTTTTTTTAAATTTTACAATATCATGATATTTTCATACAAATTTTAAGTGGACCTTTCCCGAGGGTATTTTCCTCCCTCAACATTGTAGAATGTTGGGAAAAAGCATTGGAGCTAAAGCACGAACCGGTGGTTTCAATTTTTTCAGAATATTTAATTAGTTTCATGTGTTACAGTCCGCTACTCTCTTATTTTAGCTAAAAAGATCCAAAAGCAAATGTTTGCTCTTTTCATACCTATTGCTTGTGCCCACTTGATTATTGTTCCTGTGTCATTTGAAGCTCCTTCTGCTACGTATACAATTTCATCTTTAATTTTCCATCCTACTATCGGATATATTCCTGAAAAGTAAATAGAATTAAAATGTACAGTCCGTCCAAAACTTAAATAGGATTGGAGATGGTTTGTTTAGCCTCATAGCCACCTTTCTAAATCTTTGTTTACGTTTTATAAAAATTTGCAAAAATTTGTGGTTATAGGGCATGTTCAAATGTATTTGCTCAATTTTTCCCAATCTCTAAACTGCTTTTGGAAAGGAGCAGGAAGCTTTTTTCCACTTATGCCCTTTTAATTCCAGTCCTATTTAAGTTTTGGACGGACTGTAGTTTTGTTATAAGTTTCATCAAGCTCTTCTTTACTATTTCAATATTGAATTACCTGATATGGACGCATGGGGCTTACTTCCCGTATTAACATCTAAGAAACCCCCGGTACCAAGCGTTATTTTTACATCTCTAGGTTTAAAAGCGCATGATCCAAATAAAGAAGCCGATTGATCAGCAACCTAAAACAAATTTCAATTAATTTCCCTTCCCCATATAAAATGATTTCGAGATTATTGAATAACTTACACAACTTTTGATAGGTATAGGAACTCCAAATAAATCACTAGCGGTCGAACCGAAATCTCCTGAAGTGTCTAATATCTTCGGCAAAATATTTGCCGGTAAACCAAATAAATGTATGGCCCAACTTGCCCAGTCCATTGTAAACGGATCGAAAAACCCGGTGCAGGCTGCGTTTGAATAATCAGTCGCATGTAACTTCCCTCCGGTAAATTTATAAATCAGCCAGGTGTCTATGGTGCCAAAGTAAGCTTTGTTGTTTTCGACAGAGTTTTTTAATGAGGGGATATTTTGTAAAACCCAGAGCAGCCGAGGCGTTACCTGCGATTTTTTTTTTAAAAATTTAAAATCAAAATTCTTTTTTAAAAAAAAATTTTCATCGTATACCTGTGTGTTCATTAATTTCATTTGACTCCCAGCTAAAAATCTGTCGTTCCTGGTGCAGCAGTACAGTAATTTCGAAGCCAAACGCATTCCCTACAAAAAAATAAAAAAATAAAATTAGCATGTTGATAAAAAATTTGAATAGTTTTAAACATTTTCTCATAAAATGCATTGACAATAAATAAAATCAGCCATGCGTGGGTATTTACCTTCATGGTAAATGATTTGTTAAGATCATGGACTAATTTGTCGGCACGCACATCTCTCCAGGTTACTATGTTATGAAAAGGGATCCCGGTATCTTTATGCCAGGTCGTGAACGAAGATCTTTGAACTGAAATCCCCAAGCAGGATATATCTTTAGGCGAAAGTCCAGCATCTGAAAAAAAAAACCAAAAAATATTAAAGTTTAAGGATTTTTCAATAAATTGAAATATAATTTAAATTTTAACAGAAAATTTTTGGAATTTGCCGCAGTGGGAGCTAGAGCACCACAGCCTTTAGGGAAAAGCGATAAGCAGGCTCGGGCAAATTCTTGCCTGCTAGAGCAATTTTTATTACTTTACTGTTTTTATTTTCAAATCATCACCCGCACGGCAACAGAACTTGCGAAAATATTTCAGCAATATTTTCGCAACGTTTCAATATTGCTGCAACATTGCAGAAACCTTGCAGCAAGTTTGGTGTCCTGCGGGCAACTGCATTCCGGAATAAGCAAAAATGGCGACTATTGTTTGTAAATAAATAAATAAAAGTGCTCTGATGAAGAAAATGGTTAAAATATTTCCAGAACTATTCCTTATATTCTTCAGGTATGTTTTAAGTTTCAGTCATTTAAAATGAAAACAAATATTTTCCCCCCGAAGATCTTGGGACCCCTCAAGCCAAAAAAATTATCTCTTCTCCTCCGCTCTTTATACGGCCCTGCCTGATTATAACTTAAAAAACTAAACAATTTTAAAAATCAATGTTATGTAACATAATTAACATAACAATTAGTCTCCTTTTTTTAAAAAGATTTTTTAGCTATTTTCGTTGTAATTTTTCTCTCGCAAAAAAATGTTTTTATTTTTCTTGGGAAAAATTTTTTCTACGCGAAACTATTCGCCCAAATTACCCGTGATTATTTTTTTAGACTCACTCGCGACTTTGAAAACAAGAAGACAACACACATGCTCTCTCTTTAACTAATTAGCTCATCATCTCTCTGGGATAATCCTGCATCGCATTCAAGGATAATAAATATCGTTGGCATTGGCCTTGTATTTTTATAAATTATCAGCCTGCTAAGTAATTTTTTTCTTTCAACAATATTGCCATCTCACCTTCGATCGCCTTTTTTATGACACTCAAAGCAGACGTCCAAAGTTTTTCAGGATCGATCTCGACAAAACCCGACTGAGGATATAACAATTCCACCTAAAAAAAATTTCAAAAAAAACCGTAAACATTCTTGCACGCAAAAGCCGGCTTCAAAATCGTTTTTCAAATTTACCTGGTCCGTGGCGGTTCCTTTTATCTGTGCATTCTGATCAAATATATGACATCTTATGGTCGTTGTGCCAACGTCCAAAGCCGCAATATACTTTTCCGCCCGTACTTCATCGACCATGACCATTTGCTCTCCACGTGCGTTTTCCGAACCTGGTGACATTGCTTTATTTAATTTAACTGACTGCTATCAGCTCGAAACACTTAAAACGCGAGTTTTATTCACTTTAAACATGAAAAATTTAAATTGTCTTTTTTTAATTTTAAATAACAAACTCATTTTTACTAGAGAATCGATCTCCTATTATTATTTATTCAAATATTTTTTTTTTTTGTAAAGAAAATTTTTCACATGAAATGAAGAGTGTAAATGTTATCAGTCGGCTCGAGTTTGTTTAAGATCGATTGCAATCTGACGTCTGCGCACTTATAAGGCCGGAACACGTTACTGCGCAAGTAGTAACGAACACTCAATGAATCGAATACATCAAAGTTAACGTGTCGACTGAACGTTATTACGTTCGTTAATGACAATATAATAATGCCGGCGGACATTTTAATGTTTAGGATTGTTTATTAAATTAATTTTTTTAACCTAGCTAAGATTTTGTAAATAACTTATTCTTAAAATGGCCGAAAAAATATTTTTTGGCTATTAATAAAAAATTGATAATGTACTTACCGTGAAAAGTCCTACAGCAAACTAACGATTTCCATTAGGTGATTGTTCAAATTGTTTTGATTAATAAAGTAATACAAAACCTTTTGAACGACGACCTTGATAACGGACTTTAATCGCATCAAACACTTTTTCCACTTAATTGTGTCCCGTGATATTAAAATTTAAGGAAGGAACACTGATTAAAAATGAATCTTGATAGCTGTGATGAACAACTTTTTGCCACTATAGGAGTTGGCTACCCGTCCTTTAGAATTTGATAAATGGTAGGAAGAGAAAGTTTGTTTTTTTGAAGTCATAGTGATCTTTCGTGATTTCGACTCGATTATGCGATGCTATTATTTGATCGACATTAGGAAATTGAGAGTAATGCACTTTACAATGTTCGTTCTTATTAACTATGCCTTTGCCTTATCATTTATTTACTGAGTTTTTTTTAAATAGAAGTGTCGGATTGACTTATTTAAGGGTTATTCACTTTTCGTTAATGTCGGGAGTTTTTTTGTGTGTGTTTAGGAATTGCAAGAATTGACATTTTGAAAGTTCAAGTGTGTTACAATTGATGTAACAAATGTAATCTTTTTTTTGGCTCTTTAGGATGATCTTAAATGCTGGCAGTGGCGGATTTACTTGCCTCTGGCCCGTAGGCAAAATCGTGGATACGGCTCTGTTTCCCAAACTAACTTCATTTTCTATAGTCAATTACACTTTATTCTGCGGCCTCTAGGCACTTACATAGGTCTGCCTATTGGGACTGAATGCTGGCTAAGTTTATCCTGGCAGGGAGCTCGCCAGCCGGGAAAAGTCAGATGTCGAAATGTTTTCTTACCAGTCGGAGCTTTCCCAGAGCTCCAGGATCGAGATCATAGCTCTTGCATCTTGTCGAGATAATATTTCATGGAGGCGAGATTCAAGCCGATGTACTGAAAACAAAGCGACTACTCAACACGGCAGAGAAGATTACTCTTTGAGGAAGACCAGGTGAAATCGTGTACGGAATGAAGATATCCGACGTCCATAGTTACTGCAACATCGTGACAGGATAAAGTAAGTGAAGACACGAGGAAAAGCTTGGAATTCACATGTAGAGAGAACCCATGAAAACCGTCAGGGATGCCAAGCCAACGAAAAAACGTGCTCCATGGAGACCACGGAGAGTCGACACTTAGGTGTCTTCGCAGATTAAAACACCGTAGCCGTTCATAAGGAAAAGCAGACGAAAGCCATTTTAAAGAGAAAGAAGAAAGTATTTTGTTAGTGTTGTTTTGGATCTGTTGGTTAAAGGCTATCACATTGAAAGTTTCTAAATTTAGCCAATCTTGAAATTTAATAAGCTGATAAATTGCTGTTGTTGGCAGTAGATTTTGTTTGTGAAATTGGAAGATTTGTAAATTTAAACTAGTAACAGGTCATGGGCCCAGGTTGAGATTGAACTATAACTCGATTAGAAGGTGATAGCAGATAATTTTTGAGGTTAGATGACAGAATGTGGTATGAAGTTAGCAATTGATGCCACATCATCGATTCTTCTTCTGGCAGCAGAAGACTAACAGCCACCCCGCATCCTTAGATACTTCCTGGAGATTTTAGACTCATAAAGAGTTCTTTCAAAACTTGTTTTCTTATCTCTACCGGGGACTCTAGGGCTCAAAGTACACAAGCACAGGTCTGCAACCTGCAGCATCCTATTGATAAATATCATTGGCAGTACCTTTACTTGCTTACTTATTTGGCGTTACAAGGCTTGAAGCCTTATTGCCGCATCACAGAGTTTCTACCATTCAGACCTATCTCCGCCAACCTCCAGTCCGGCGCCCCCACACGACCTGCATCCCAGCCGCTGCCTTACCAATGGCCTAGGGCTCGTTGGACGACCATCCAGCACCTTCCTGATAGTCCTTGTCGGCGGCGCGCGTGCTACTCCTGGCAGTACCTTTGCTTTGATGAATATAGGTCAAATAGTTTGTAAGTAATTCTAGATGGATCGTTTGCCTGAGGAAGTAGCAACTGTATGGGGCTCATTTACCTGACTGACCGAGAGAAATGTTTATAAATGAATAAAACAGATCTAAATTCAAATATATATTACAATGGCCTTTTATTGAGGAATTTTTTCAAAAAGACAGTTTTACAAAATTCAGTACAAAATTCTTTTTTCTTTAAAAAAAATTAAATTACATTCAAAGTGACGTTTTTTTAACTCGGATAAACGGCACCCACTGCGTTCCTCGACAAGTATACAAATCTTCCTTCGAATGTAATTCTCATATTTTTTTAAAAATTTTTATTACATATTTAAAATAAATATTTTTTTTATTTATATAAATTAAGCCACGATATTCGAAAAAAAAATTCACGGCATAATGCTCACTTAGCCTAAAATTGTGCTCTTCATTGGTAAAAAGTCTTTAAAATATTTTTTACATGTTAAAACGAAATTTTTTTTTAAAAAAAAAAATTTAGTAAAATTCTGATGTATTTTCAATTGAAATAAAATAAATAAATTAAATTAATAAAAATATTTTTTATAAAAATCCAACTCATAGTTTCTACTGCTTATAAAATAGGATAATAATTTTTTGATTTTATTTTAATCAGTTTATTAAAAATCGGTTTTTTAAAATTGAAGAAATAGAGAAAAAAAGATGTAAAATAACATCTGACGGATTATCATGACTTTCTTTTTCACAGTCAAAAATGCTGTGTCGCTCGAATTTCGTTTTTTTTTTATTCGTTTGATGTTTTACTTAAAATAATAACTTGACTAGTTTCTTGATTTGGTTCCCATTTATTATTTTTAAGATGGCAGTTCCTGTCATCTTAGTTTGTTTTTTTAGCTTCTGCCTTATCGCCTTCTTTAGCCTGTCCACGACCGAGGATCTTAGCTAGAGAATCCCAAATACCGCCAAGGAATAAGGCACAGAAAAGGTTTTCGAATGGAATGAAAGGATCGTGGATACCAAGTAAAATTGATGAGAGTTTGAAATAAACGAAGAAAATGACGATGCCGAAGTAGACTAAAGCGTGTGGAGCTGAAATGAGATCGGTCTTCTTGTCCAGGACGAATATGATCGAGGCAACAAGGCAGGATTTGGTGTAGCTGAAAAAGAAAAATGAAGAATTATTGATGAAGCCGGAAATTAGATTCCTGGAAAGAGTGACGGCTTAAGTTTCAGGTTCGATGGCCGATTTAAGGCTTAGGGCTGAGTGGCTGCTGGCACTGGCCAGTTCCAGTATCTCAAACCTCCTGGCCAGTTTCTGTGGTTCAGGCCGATGGCCAATATCTTCTGGCGAGTAGAATAAAAATAGAGAAAATAAATTTTATACTTACAAGCTTGGCTGCATGAATTCCATTGCTGTTGGTGTCCAAACACCTCGAATCAACCTCTCCAAAAGTTTTGTGAATCCAGCACCGTTTCCTTTCAAGGTGCCGATTAAAATCATGATAACATAGGCATTCGGGTAAAGTTTTGCTGCGTGTGTTACGCCATCGTAGACCTTCTTACATCTGTAAACTTCTTTCATGGCGGCAAAAACAACTTTGACAGGCAAGAATTTGGCGACTTTATATCCTACATCAAAAGGAGTGTAGAATATGATGTACCTGAAATTTTTAAAATGAAAAGTTTCGCATCGATAATTATTAGAAATAATCGGCGAAGCGGAAATATCTTACCAAACAACGGTGGCTACTATTAACTGAGGCGTGTTTTTTAATGGAGCTAAAATAGGTTCACCGAGGAGACCGTTACAGAGCATTCCTCCGGCAAAGACCACGAGCATTGTGGAGAGCCAGCATGACATTGGATGTTTTCGGGAGAAAGCTTGTGCTCCTGTAATTAAAAAAAATTAAAGGCGGAATTAATTGATTGTTTTTTAAATTATTTAATCGACGTTGGTTTTTGTGTTCATTTTGGCAACTGATCATCTCTTTTAATCTCGCCGAAATAAATCTTGGAAAAAATCATAGGCGATGTTCAAGAGATTTTTTTAAAAGAGCTATCTGGGGGATCTTTTTGCGGCTGTTTAAAATATTTATTAATCTCCTACAGCGCGAATTTAAAATCTCCCCTTTAATCAAAACCGAATTTACCAAATGCCAGATGTTTAAAGGTTGAAGATTCTAAGCAGGAGGATCCCCAGATGTTTTGGGTTTTGTAAAATATTTATTAAAAAAATTATCTTGTTGAGTGATGATATAGCATGTTTTTTAAAAGACTTTGGTGAAATTAAAAATTGCTATTGATATCTATCTGGCGCATGGAGCTAAACCAAACTCGCAAAAAAATAGTTCACTAGTTCTATCTGAAAGTTTAGCAAACAAAATGAATCGGTGTGTTGCTTTTGGAATTGTAGTGGGATTGGAGTAAAAGCTAAGTAGGACAATAGTAAATGGGCTAATGACAAAATAATGTTTCATTCTTAATTAAATTTGAAGTAAATTGAGATCGCAATAGTGATGATGGGGAATTATTTTTGTTCATACTTCATTGATTGACATTAATCATAAAAGGTATCATTTGCCACAATCGCAAATAAAAAATTTTGCTCGTTTTTCTTTTCGGATTGAAGTTTTCATCTTTTTTATTTAATTTTAGTTTTCGGTTTTGATAAAACTTTAATCAGTAATATCTTAACCGGATTTGTTCAAGTCGTATAGATATTTATCTCAGATTATTTTTACTGTTTCTTAAAAACTCATTAGTGCCTTTCTTATCATTAGGAAATGTTTTGGCAAAGATAAATTTTGTGCTGTTGTTTCAATCTTTCTAGGATTTTAAGTTGTAGATTTTAACCATCTGAAGTAAAGACGGGGATGAAAAAGTAGCATAAAGGCTTATGAGCGCCTACCGGACCGCATCGTCTGAAAACCCCTTTGAAGTAGAAATAATTTGACTTTTTATATCTATCAAAGCGATTTCCAGCAGTCAAGTTAAACTTATTGATTTATGTTGCTTTAGAGAAGGCAAATAATGTTTAACCATAACATGTGTAAGACACGTCACTAGCCTTTAGCCTCTTGCCTCAAACTAGTTACGGAAAGTTTCCCGTAAACAAACATGGCCTCAGTTATATTAACTTGTTAATAATAGATGAACCAATCGCGGGAAATGATTTAGAAAAGAGTTTTGGGGTTATTGTCACAATGGCGATCGCCTACATGAATGGAGCTTCCTTAGCCTCATAGTTCCGGCCAAAGAAATAGACCAGACGCTCTTACGGAGGTCTTGAAGCCAAAACAAATCGAGTGAGTGTCTAGATTTCCGTTCAGAAAGAATCATTTCTGACAAAGGAACAAAGGAACCTTTGACAAATACTGCGCTAACTGAACGGAATTCCAGACATTCAGTTGATTTGCTTTGGCTTCAGCGGTAAGCACAGGAGTGTTAGGTCTATTTATCAAGGTCTTTGGTTCCGGCTCGAACGACCCAGATTTTAGACTTTAAGCCACACGACCGCTATTTCCCCCTAAGGTGAACAAAACCCGTCACCATTCCTATCATCTGCCATGCATAAGCATCTGCGTACTGGCATTGAGCCTGCAGCTCGAGCTGGAAGTCTTTCTCCGGCAGCACCAGAATGCGTCACCCGCTGGTCATTAGGCCGTAAAAACAGGGAGCTTCGTCCGCAGCAATCGTAGTCGATAGTTTAGGCCCCCCGGTCTTTATCCTAGTACTTCGGAACCCTGAGGGGGCACACAACCAAGCCCAAAAGTTTTTCCAAAAAATCAAATCACTAAAGATTTGATTTAATAAGTCAACTATATGAGCATCTGTTTAATGGCTTCCCATTGTCATGCTTAGCTTATAAAAAGTCCACCATCCCAACTATCGTTGCTCTGTTCAATGCAGAGAACCCTCACCCTTTTTTTTTTCAAATCTTCCCCTTTTCTAATCAACCAAATGTGCAACCCATCAACATTTCTTTTTAAAAATTTCTTTATTTAAAAATCCCGCCAATTCATAAATACAGAACCACGTAACACTATTCCGTGCTACCTTGCCGGTCGTCATAGTAACCCGGTCAGGTTGTATACAAAACAACAATGTGCATTATTAATGGTGTTTAAAGGAAGTTTAAACCGTTAAAAAAAAAAACGAATGTTCATTAAAAAATGACATGAATCTAATCAGATTCCGCATAACGTTTGCATTTCGATGTGTTTGATGTGCACACGAAAGATAAAAAGAAAAAATTGTTTGAATATTAATCGGTTTAAGACACCTGCTTCAATTTATCAGCATCACCACATAATACAACCACACGTTGCTCATTGTTGTGTATTCAAAAATAGCTCTTAATGCACCGGGTTCAAAATTTATATTTTTACACCGCCGCGGCGCTTTCCGCTTACAACTTTTTTTCCCTTGACACTTTAAAAAAAAAAATATTTGAAGTTATGATTGATATTTTTCACTTACCTGGTCCTAAATCCTCCCTTACAGCTAATGCACAAAGGACACTGTGGGCTATGTCAAAATACGGGAACATTTTCAACTTCGTAACCTGGTTGGCCAAATCCAAAAACGCTTCTGGATCCATTTTTGAGGTTGGTTTTTTTAACTCCTTTCCGCGGGTATTAAATCAGGCTACCAACCTCAAATCACTCACACCGATCTTCCCGGTTTTTTCTTTTAATTTTTCCCCCAAAGCCCTCCTCGGTCACTTAGATGTTAGGCTCTGCATTACCGATTTCCCGATTTAAAAATTTGCACTGCCCCAGATATTTTCGTCATGGATCCAAAGAGCAAGCGCATGTGATATTTCGATGTTGTTTTCACTTGATTCAAACTCCGTTACGTAACGATAGCCTGAGGTTTATGGTTAATCGAAATGACGTGAATTTAATGATACGTGTCGCCGATAGTGGTGCTTGTAATTGCCCTTGCGGGAGATAAGCGAATTAAGGATATCAACAATGACGCATTGGGGAATAAAGCCGGTAGGTCGTTCCTTACAAATGAAAATTAGATTTCTTTTGACGCTTTTGTGTGTTTTAATTGCCTAGATCTGTAGGGGGAAGGTAATAAAATGTTGGGCTGACGAGTCGCTGAGTAAAGAAATAAAATGAAGGCCTTGGTTGAATTTGATTTGCAGTCTGAACAAAAAGATTCTTAGGAATCGAGGCTATTTTTAAAATGGCAAAGACAGTCATGTGGAGTGCATCTAGGGAGAAGGAAATACCAGGTGCCTAATAGGGTGGTTTGTTGTTAACTAACTACATAAGCTGAGTCGAGTCTGGAACTTGGCCTACTTAAAATCTTGCCTTTTTACTGGTCAAAGTTTTGACTTCTTCATCTTCTTTTATTGGTCAAAGTTTTGAGCCGAATCGAAGCCGTTTTCCTTCTTATCACAGAGACTGAATAGAAGTGGCCACTAGGGAGTCTGAAAGAGGGCATCATTAACTTGTTGTATCTGCCATTAATTAGCAAACCTGTGATCAGCAATTCGACGGATGATGTAGCTAGTCTTTTTTCCCGTCTAAAAATAGCTGCCACTGCCGAACCATGTAAACTTAATTTTTCCGTGATCGAGGGGTGGAGTTTGTGTCTCTGCTGGTTTTGGCAGTGACCTTTAGAAAATGACCAAGGCACTAGTGTTGCTGAGGTGGGATAGTACGAAACAGGGAATGACCGCGAATTGGAGCTTGGGTCTTAAGGAGTGGTTACCAGGTAGTTAAAAGTTGAATTAAGTTGATCTTGGAATCGATTTTTAGGTCCATGAACGTAAATTAAAGTTGCGTATGGCTTTCCTCATGTTTAGAAACTATTTTCTTCAGCGGCGCAAGCAAACAACATGTCCTTTTTTTAAAAAACTAATCAGCCTAATTTTCCTTTTTTTTAAAAGCTGGTTCCTGACTTCTTTAAATGAATGAAATTTTAGTATTTGCAGAAAAAAAGCAGAGTTTTTTGGGAAAATTTTCTGGTTTGATCTTGCAATAATCAGTCTTTATTCAGACTTGCGCCTTATTCAATGACTAAAAAGCTCTGGCCTAATTTCTCAGACAACCATACTGCTACTTTATTCTGCTTGTGGCTCTACAGGGTGCAAAGTCTTGCCGCATGACAAACACTGAGCCAAGTGACTCTATCCTGGGGCACAGCCACGGATCCCCAGACGTCCCTCGACACCTTGTCCTACCATCGAAGCTGCGGTCTTCCAAGATGTCTTGGCCTATTCGGCGTTCATCTGAGACCTGCCGAGTCCTCCGTGTTGGGGGCTACATTCCCGCCCACTGAAGTCGAGCCTTGATCACACTCGTCATCAAAGGCTGTTCACTGAGATTTCGAATTTCTGACAACCGTATCTTGACCCTAATTTAGGTTACCAGCTATCCCGATGTTATCCTAGATTCTGAGCATGACTGAAAGACTAACTTGGAAAATCTTGCTTCTGTTCTACAGCCAATCTTAGCCTTGCTGAAACCTTCTTCTTATCTGTATTTATTTATTATTGTTCAACTAATCGAATTTATGAAATTAGTAAAAGAGCATCTACTTACCCTAATAGGAAAATTTTACCATAGCCAAACTGGAACTTTTTAATACCCATTTCTATATGGCACGTAAAACCCAATCACTAAAAAAAACTTCAATTCTTGGATTTGAGTTGTTATCTAACATAAAATCCATTGACGTTAATAATCAACCACTGCCGGGTGAAAGTTATTTCGATTTAGGGCTGTTTTTGTTTCCCATGACGTAACCAATATGTTCAGAAATCATTACGACACCTTCCCGAGGCTGCAGCTCGTTAACTTGCAACAAAGTCATAAGTGATTATTAATAAAAAATATTCCCAGAATAGGAAAAAAAATTTTAATAAAAAATTTGTCTAATTTTCTTTTTTTTTTTCTTTGTTTTAGGTAAGTGGAAAAATTTTTCTTTCGACCTCATCGAGTATTTCAATGATTCATGTCTGTGGTAAGTCACTGCATGATTACTATAATTCAGAATTTGATCAGAGGGAAGCAATTTGTCAAAAAATAATGTCTAGATACTTATCTTAACTTACAAAATTTTCCCTTACCACTTTCAAATGGCTCTACTGCTGTAATTTATTTGAATGAAATATTATTTATTATTTCGGGGGTTGAAATAGCATTTAGTCCCATCTACCCCTAACACCCCTAATTTCATTTAAGTTAAAAGTTGATTGATATATATAATGACTCAATTAATATTTCACCCATATTCATTCAAAATGATGAAAATTATTTGTTTATTTTCTTTACTGTGCGTTTTCGCGGCCGTGTCCGGTCAACAAAATATCGGTCAACAAGACATAACCGCTCAACTTAACAGTGCTAATCAGGATTACGTCCTAAAACAAATTAACTGTGTCTTGGAGAAAGGGCCATGCGACAGAACTGGAAAACAATTAAAAGGTAAATTATTTTTATTTGATAAAATAATTTTTAAATTTTCAAAAAAAAAATCAAGATTTTTAATTTTTTTAAATAGTGGCCATCCCAGAAGTTATTCAAAGAAATTGCCGATCCTGCAGCAAGCAACAAGCTGCAAATGCAAGGAAATTAATTTCTTTCGTACAGAAGAGGTATCCAAAAGCATGGAATGAAATTAACGCCAAATATCGAGGATAATTTTGAAAATTAAAATTTTTTTTAAAAGTTGTTGATTAGATCCTGTTTTTATAAATTAATTTTAATAATATCGTTAAAAAGGAATGTTTTTACGTGAAATAGTGCTAAATGTATATTTAGAGTGAAAGAACCGGTCGGATTTAATGTCACGAAATGTACACAAACATCGTTTACTTAACACATTATTAACTGGTATTGCTTAATGTGTTAAGTGTGATGACATAATTCGACGGATAATTAATTTTTTTCCTGATGAATTGGTATTTGATTGAAAATGGTTAAGTTTTTAAAAAAAAATTAAAAAATGAATTTGACAACAATTTTTGGGGGGTTTCGCATTGAAAGGTTGTGATTAGTATAAATTAAAAATGGGTCTTTAGATGTAAATCTCTTATAAGATTTTAATTATTTATATTAGAGTTTTTTTTAAAATAAATTTTTTTTTATAAAATTTGAAAAGTTTTTGTGACTTTTTTGGTGGCGGGAAAAGTGGATGGAAGTGATGGGTTATTGAGTTAACTTAAGGGTGTTTTTGCCCATTAAATTATTAATCTGTTTATTAATGGGGCATTAATTTAACTTGGTTCATAGATAATTCTTGGTTTGTGGCTGCTAGAGTAATGGTCTAAAGTTCTGAATTTCGAAGCCGTGACTTTGGAGCTTTTAAGATAGAAATGCCCCAAAAAAATTTTCAGGATGCTCCAAAAAAAAATTAAAATTAAAATGTTTTTAAAATTTTGAAAAAAGTTTCTGAATAGCCCGAAAAGTTTTTATGAATATCTAAAAGAAAAATTCCTAATTGTCCAAAACAATTTTGTTAATTTTAATTTTTTTAATTTTTTTAATTTTTAATTTTTAAAATTTTTTTTGAATTTTAAAAAAAATCTTTTAGCCCAAAAAAGTGACTGAAAAAAATTAAATTTTTGAAAAAAGACCAGACATTTTGAAGCTTTTCTAGCCAAAAAATAGTATTTAACAATCGTGATTTTCTGGGTTTTTCCGAAATTTATTTCTAGAATTTTAAAATTTCATTGCTTGAAATTAAATTGTTGGTTTTTCCCTTCCCTTCGACCGTTGAATAGATGATTTCCGATCCGATGATTTCTTCATTTCGGGCCAAGTTCAACCCGAAACCCGCATGGAGCTGTTTAGCCCATTAGCTTTTTGCCGGATTTTGAGCTTCGCTTTAGGCAAAAATTATTTATACTCCAACGTCGAAATATAGAAAAATCTTTGTGAAAAGAATACGATTTAGTTTTTGGTCATACAATTCTTATTTTAACACTTTTCACAGTCCCTGACTAACAACAAAAATTAAAGCATCACTGCTCACATAATTCGAGACAAAAAAAGAACAATCTTGAAGTTACAGGAAGTCAATCTTAAAAATACAGCAAGTTTTTTTTTCTTTTTAAAAGGCCAATAGTTCTGATATTTTAAACAAATGAACCCGAGACCTTCGCGGTCTGTGACTTCATAATTGAAAAAAGATTTTAAAGATGAAGCAAGTTAAACATTACACAAAAAAGCATTATAGACCTACTCACGCAATGTAAGGATCAAAAAAGAAAACATTAAGCAATACACTTTTCAATTTTTATGTAAACAATCAGTCTTATTTAATTTATTTTTTCAATCAAAATAAATTCACATTATTGGTCTCACTGAAAATATTTAAGTAAATATTAAGTCATCAACAAAAAAATATAACAATGCAGAAAATTATTAAAAATCCACAGGGTTTTAATTTAAATATTGAAAGACTGTCTTCGATAGTTCTTGATGAATTTTTTTTTTCTCCTGCAGAATAACAATTTCCACGTTAAAAAAAATTATTTATTCCTGTTAAACTCCTTTCACTTTCACTACTCACATCACTTGTACTTTTTTTTTTCTTAAGGTCGATTGTAAAGTTGATTATACAGGATGAACACTTCCATTCAATGTTTGGGCGCAGCAGTAGTCGAGCCCGACACTTTCAATTGCGATAAATCGTATTTCTTTTGATATTCTCCTTTGGGGTCGTATTTTTTGGTTAATCTTTCCCAGTCTTTACCTCTTTTCTCCATTAAGTGCCGGATGATTCTATCCGCCGTTTTTTTCTGCCCGTCGTTACATTTCGAGCATCCGGTGGACAAAGCATCGGGCAAAGTTTCTGGAAAACAGCCCGATCAGTATTTTCCCAAATTAAATTACAAAGGCCAATAAATCTTACTTACTTTTCAATTCCCGTCCTTCTTGCGTGCATGGCCCCTCATCCATCATGCACCTGATGTAATTGGAAAGAATCCGTTCGTTATTAAGAATTCGATCAACATCCACATTATCATATTTAGCCGTGTATTGTTTCCGCTGTTCGGCTGCGGACGCGACCGCGACAAAAATCGCGACACCAAAAACAATTAATAGTTTCATCGTTCAGGACCAACTATTTCGATTCGACTTAAAGATAGGCACGACGTTCCCGCTTTTATCTATCTAGTGTATAAAAACTTTTTTTTTTTATTGTTTAAAAAAAAATATAGTAGGGAGCACCACCAATGCGCGTCACAATTCAATCCGTCTGGAGAAGGAGGATTTAAAGAGTTAAGTGACCATTTTTTTGTGGCGTGAAAGAGGTAAAACCAGTATTACATAATATTTTTCGATGAAACTTTCCTAATATCGATATTTCAGCCTCTCAGGTGTGTTTTAAGCTGGGTCAACGAGCGTTTTGTATGAATAGTTTTTTTTTTTTTTTTAATTAGACATGTCAAAACGTTTTTATTTAGATAAGAGTCGTTAAACGGTGTGTAATTACTTCAGTTTAGCTGAAATTTAAAAAAAATGATGGAGCTCTTAAATGGTGGATTGATTTTGCAGTTTTTAAATCTTGCAGGCTGACATGATTAATAGTCTGCAGAGAAATGCATTTTAATGGGAATAGGAGGTTCTGATTTTTTGAGAATTTTGATTTGATTTTTCTTAAAAAAGAAAATAGTTCAGTTTGAGAAATTGTTGACCAAAATCTCTAATACACTCTCGAGATTTTCAAAAAACACACAGTTCAAAATATTTGAGAAAAACTGAAACTTTTAGGTTTCACTGGGGGATGAAACCTTTTCGGTTTCAAATTAAAAGTAAACGAGTTTCAATTGATACTTTCATGAAATTATTTACAAAAAAGTTTCAATTTAAAGTTAAAAAGTTTCAATCTTGAAACTTTTTGAGAAAAAGTTTCAATTTAAAGTTAAAAAGTTTCAATCTTGAAACTTTTTGAATTTCAAATTGAAACTTTTAGGTTGAAACTCTTTTTTTCTGAATATTATTTTGTGCAGAAATTGCTATCAGAATCATTGAAAAAAATTATTTTTTTTTGGGCCGAAACAAGGAATCTGTCGGTAATAAAATCATTAATAGAGTTCCTCGTTACACAACTTTAAACATAGAGTCTTTATGATGAAGGTGATTTAAATCATTATTGTTAGATTCACGTCATGACCTTAATTATGAATAAACACTTCGATGTATTTTTTTCCGGAAAAATAGAAAAGTTAATAATCCGTTAAACAACGTCTTTTTTTTGTAAGCGGGAGGATGCGCGTAAGAAAAAGTTAAAGTTATTTTATATATATCTTTAAAATTTATTGAACAATAATAAATTAGTAACACAACAAAGAGCTTTCTGATGGATTCCGTATTATGTTCTTTTTAAATGACGGTTACACATTTCGTTAACTGCAAAAATTAATTGTAATAACTAAGCGCGACAAGTAGCGATAATTATGGTGATGAAGATGAGCGCTAATTTTTTTTTTTTTTCAAGTGATGAGGGTTTTTCATGTGGAAAAATAAATAGGGTTTTTTGTTCAGGCTCAAATGCTATATTTCTTTTGTGAAATTACGCGGATTAAGCTGACTTATAGTGGTTTGTTCTACGGTAGCTGCTGCGAGTTTCTTTGACCGGACGTTTAAAGAGACGGGAAGTTCAAGGAAATGATCTAGGCGCTCAATCTCTTCTGGACCCCTCACCTCCGAAAAACTCTTTTCCTCTGTCATAATAGACAGCGGACATTATTTTGATTATTGGTTCAAGTTTCTCTATCAATTGGCTTTAAATGTTCCTACCCATCATCCCATTTCTCCTACCCATCATCCCTTAAATCTTACTCTGGTGTCCCTTGTAGCTGGTAACTCTTTTGGTATTTTTACTGACTACCATCTGAAAGGAGTCCCTGACTGGTAGGCCACCTTCAAAGATAGAGCCGCCTGGAAAGGAATCTGAGTTGCGGCGATTAGGCTTTTTAGGCTTTGTAAAGCCAAAGATAGATAGACGGGCTATCATCCTGCCGGAAGACTTTCAAGAGTCAATTCATTATTTTCAAAAGATAGCGACACAACAATTTGGGGGAAAATCTAAATTCACATTTGTTTTGAAAATGTAGTTCTTGCTTGCAGTTTGTTTTTGCTGTGAAATAAATGAAGTTGATAGCTTTAGTTATCTGTTTCAAGACATTTGTGGCAATTATTATTACAATTTAGAGTCTTCTGATGTAAAGAAAGAAAATTTCAAGATTTTCCTTAAAATTGTGGTGTCGCCATCTCTTGGCAAAGTTACGAACTAAAGCTTTAAAATTTGACTTTAGTTGGCTTGTGTAGGTTTGAGGTATAAAAGTTGCAATAAGAAGAGTACAATCTATATGCTGGAATCCGAATGGAGATAGAACACCGAGAAGGGTGGAACGAATCTTGTGGTAATGGTTGCCATAGTTACACATAAGAAAAACATTACATGCAGACACCACAAAAAAGTTCCAACTCAGTATTTTTCAAGAACAAATATCATGAGGCATAATGTCGAGAAAGCTAATCTTTAATGAAAAGGCAGCAGTAGAAAAAGAAAATAATATTACTCTTTATCAGTTAGGCTTAATAGAAATTTTCTCCAGACTCTAATGCCCGCGTGGCTAAGTTCCAAATCTTGGTTTCTGTGCCTGATATTGTCTCAGTGTTAGAAACTAACTTTGATAACATTAGGACTTATGTATCAACTAACGGCATGATGGGACCAATATCTTTATCATTGATTTAGAAAAAGCCACAGGTTGAATTTACTTCAGACAGTCTTGAACAAAATTTAAAAAAAAGGAGAATTTAGGCCAAAAGCATTTTCAGGCTAACTCCCTGAAAATATTTAGGTGTTTTCTCTCCCACATGACATTTACAAAAGAGTCAAATAGGGGTGAGAAAGCTAAGGCGGTGTAGCCTTTTTTCCCCAGATTTATTGTGAGGTTCCCTAGAACTCTGTCGAGCCGTTTTAGTTTACATCAATCTTTCCTTTAGTTACAGTCAAAATTTAGCATTTTCGAAAAAAAAAAAAGGCATTTACAGAAATCTTTTGAAAGCCTATTTTTCAAGATATTGTTCTGCTCCGTCCTCGACCAAACTCACAGGCTCAAACATGTCCAAGCCTTGATTTAGAAAAGCTTAGGCTGATGTCTTAAAAATAGAAACGGTTTTTAGAGCATATCCATACTATGTTTATGCCTTCCAGTTTTTTCTCATTTAAGGTTACTTGTATAAACATTTTTGAAGCCATTAAAATGCATTTTGAACTTTTCCCCCTATTTATTTTTCCCCTTGCCATCCATTTTTATTGGATAGGTTTGAAAGAACCCCTTCCACAAATATGTTCGTCGTAAAATCCCAATTAAAACGTAAATTTTTTCTACTAACAGTCTCTGCAGTATTATTAAGCTACAAAAGACGTTCAGCTAAGCTATCCAAATTTCAAATATGGCAACATTTAATATCATTGCTTATTATTCTTTAAAAATCACAAAAGTTCTTTTACCTTCTATTTTTTTTTTTTCGTATACTTATAAATTACCCTCACGTTTACACTTCCGTCATTTCCGGTTAATCGCGCGTCATCTTCATCTTATCACACTTTCAAATCAGTATATAGAATGTCTACTAATACAATTGCATAGGAACGATCAGTTACTGACTCTGATGATTACAAAACTCACTTTTCATAGTCTTATAAATTCCAAAAAAAAAAATAAAATCGTAACCAAATCCTATTCGTTCTCATTTTCATTTTCTTCATTTTCTGTATTTTCTGTATTAACCAAATCGCCATCGTAGTCATCTTCTCCAAAATCATCGACATCATATTTCTTTCTAAACGTTCCGTTCGGATCATATTTAGCTAACATCTCCCTCCAGTAATCCTTTTTATATTGCAATAAATACGCCATGATTTTCCCAGCATTTTCCTTCTGCTTCTGACTGCATTTGGAACATTCGGTTTCTAACGCGTCCGGAATGTTCTCTGGAAAAAAAAAAGTTACATAACTAACGGAACTAATAAATCGACAAATTAAAAATCTTAAAAAGACATGGCTACACCTGCGTATGAGATCATTTCAAGTTTAGGCCTCCTTGGTAAAGTTCTTGATCAAGGTTTGACCATTCACAAATTATGTATTTATAATTTCACTACTTACTTCTTAATTCTAGCCCTTCTCTAGTGCACGGCCCTCGTTCAAGAACGCATTCCATATAATTTTTTAATAATCGATTACTCCTCAATATCGCATCGACATCGATGTAATCGTAACGCGTCGTGTATTTGGTCGTGTTGAGCCTCGACGGAGGCCTCCTGCTTGGAGCCGCAGCCCAAGAAACGTTTAATATTACTAATAATGTTAATAAACTTAAGAAAAACCCCATTATTTGGTTGTGAAAACGAAAATTTATTTTAAGATATCACTTGCGGTTCGTTAAGTTGGACTCATAATCCAAAACCTTCGCATCAACTAAATAAAAACTTGTGCGAAGTTTTCGCTTTAGTTAATTTTTTATGTGTGTGCAAAAAAAAACAGAAGAAAATTCCTCGTACGTTTGAAAAGTCTTGTTGTACGATTGGCTAATAATGAGCTTGCGATTGTTTTATAGGGTTAATGTAAATCTTGAGAAGCGGCTTTGCATGTTGAGCACAAAATTGCACCAGTCGACCTTCAATCATTATCTCTGAAGTTCTTTACCGCTGAGGATTATTTCTGGGATGGATTGTCGGTTTTTTTAAAAAAAAGGATTAAAAGGTTTTCGGTTTTGTTAAGAATGAGACTGGAGCGACGCTTGGGGGGGTGATTCCAATATTTTAAAATTGAGAATGTTTAATTTTCTTTAAGAGATGGATTCTAATTTATTTGCTTGGTCATGGTTATGTGATTTCAGTCGATTAATGTTAGTCTTGAGAAAAACCCATGTTGGAATGAGCTGAAAGGTCTAAGTCAAAAGTGCAGCAGAGGCAATCGTTTGGTTATGAAATCAGAGGTTTTAATTTGTTGAATTTGGTTTGAGACGTTTGAAAAAAATAATTAGAGATGTTAGTGGTTTAGGGATTACGTAAATTAATCCCTAGGCGTGTTTTTTTAATGTTTTTTGGTGGGGTACTTTTGTGGCTCAAGATTGGGCGACAAAGCGGAGTTGAATTGACAAAATGGCCATGAGAAATCTTGTTTGATTTTTTACCTATTGGAAGGAAATACAATGTTATCATTAGTCGTTTTTTCTTAACAAATGTCATTACTTCATTAGATTAGAACAGGGTTAGTCGCGGATGGAATTGGAAGAAATACACATTTTAGTTAAAAAAATGAATGGCTTTAAATATTTCGGTCATATTATTCGTAACGGAAAGTACGGCCTCCTTCAGCTGATGATGGAGGAGGAGATTAAAGGCAGGCGCAGACCAGGTCGCAGACTCAGACCAAGATTCGGTATCCCTTTTTCATTTGGCAGCCTCCAAAGTTATAATGGTCGCCAATATCCGATGAGGAGCGGGCATTTAAAGAGGAGAAGAAGAATGGCCGGCAGTGGTGGCAGAGGTTGCAGTCGCTAATAACGAATCAAGAAATTTTTTTAGAAAAAATTAAAAAGCATAGATACTGGAACGAATATTCTTTTATCGGTACGGCCCCCCCCCCCCTCTTAAGTATCTGACACTCCGGCCGAAAACCTGGCCGAGATCTAATTCTGTCTTGACTCCTTTTCTCTGGACTGATCCTTTTGCAACCTTTACCATTTACAGAAATAAATAAATTAGAAAAATTATAAACCATGAGAATATTTTTGATTAATAAAATTCGAAACATTCTTAAGAGACGATTTTGTTTATAAAGTCCAAATTTCTTTAAGTCAGTAAAAAAGGGGAGTCGAAAACCCATGAGCACAAATCCGGATGCTTGGGTTAGAACTTCCAAACCGATCCTGACCCTGAAAATAGAGATCTATATCGTAAAAAAAGAATATCTTAGGAGATGAATAGGCATAATTAAACAGAGCCACGGGCTAGCAACAATAATCAAGCTGGAATTGTAACTCCTAAGAGAAGTTCCTGGGACAATTTAATAGAGGGTGCGACAGGATTTCAGGCTCTGTAGATCCAATGAGGAAGTTAATGTATAAGAGATTACATCTTATAAAAGATCATTAGGCAAACCCAAAAGTAATTTTTAAGGAAGATGGAGCTAAGACGATCAGAAGGAGTCTGAAGAAAAATAAATAGATTTTCCTCTTTCTTTCTAAGTCACAAGACTTCTCATTGGTTGTTAATTGGCTGTTGTCTAAAATTCGTATTCTTCTTCTTTACATGCTACACACGTGACCGAGTATCGGCGATTTCTCTGCACGTACCTATGTAGTGCACAGATACGGGTGACCCACTATTACGCCGAATCAGAACAGCAAGGAAAAGAACCTGTAGTAGACATGTTACCACTTGCTCGCTTGTCATACTCTTGTAAGGAAGACAAAGTCCAAACGACAGCGCACGAGTCGTTTTAACTCCTCGAATTATGTTCACATGACGTGATGGTCAGAAGTGAATTCCGGTCGGTAAAATCCGAACCGAAATTTGGATTCCACCTTTTGACTTCCCGATTGTGAATAGGGTACTACTGCTCCACGTGGCTGGCCAATTAATAAACTATTAATTGCGAAAAATCTCTTGGGAATGAAACTTTTCTTTCAACGATCATCAAAAGCATCAGGATATCAAGATTGATTGAACCAGAAGAATAGCTAAGAGAAGTTTTGTGATTATATTCGACATCCGTCGGGTCGCACATCACATGGATGAAAAGTGTTCCACCCCAGACTTGACTCCAAAGTCTCTCAAAATCTCCCGATGATGCCTCAGGAAAACGGAAATCTCGCTGGTCCAAAATTACTTTGGGCTATCGGTTTTTTCTGCCCATATGTGAAACATGGGGATTTTTTTTCAGATAGCACAAAATAACTTTGAACCAGCGATTTATTGTTCCAGTGTGCTGCCCAGTGCTCATGGGCAGTAATCCCTTCCAACGCTGTATTTTCAGATATTTTCAGCCTCTGATTGTCTTTACAACCCATGACAAGGTCATATGGTGCTCATCCAGTATAGTTGCTTATTTTGTCTTAACAAGAGTAATACCAACATATTTATACCTCGTGGTTTGTATTTACAAATGACCTTCGAAGAGTGTTTCCCGAGGTGCTTGATAGTTCATACATCGTACTTAAATAAAAACTAACATCGCAATTTTTATTCACAAGCCATTATATGGTTCAAAAAAATTCGAAAAGCTTGGAAACCAATAAAATTTAAAACCACAATAAATTAGCTAGTTTTTTGTGATCGGGTTTTATGTCTCGAATGACTGCAGGAAGGACCGGCAATATCCCTGTTAACCCAAATATCTATCGATAATTACCAATTTCGTGTCCACTTAATATTTTTAAAAGATACAAACCAGAAAAATGGGGGCTAGTTATTTATAACTATTCGGAAAAAAACTCTAGAATTTTTACTCGATCATAATAAGTCAACTCGTTGATACATCCGTATTTAAATTACGTAACATACGGGGATTTTGTGATTATTCCAATATTAAGTTGCAAGTTTTGATTAAATAAATTGAAATTCTTAGCTGCGGAAGTATATAAAAATTAAAACCCGATTTACTAGTAGCCAGTGCTTGTAAGCGTAAAATAAACATTTAATGCGTTTTTCAATGAAAATCAAAATTCAGTTAAAATAAAATTTCATATTCGTGATTTATTCAGATTTTCCTCTAATAATTTCAGGTTGGGTTCGTCGTATATTTTTATAAATTAATACGCGCAACGAGATTTTACAGCTTCAATATATCCTTAACATTGACCTTTACGATGACGTCAGTGAATATCAAAATAAAAGATCTCTTAGTGACTGGGAATTAAGGATTAATTATTTTCTTTTTTCCTTGCGTCATAATGACAATATACTGGGCAGGAAAGAGTGATTTTGTGACAAACAGGAAATAGCAAGTTCTTTGATCTTTAAAATGAAATGAATCGCTAGATTTGAATGGATTTTTTTTCGTCCCCAACCCGTCCCTATATCTGAAATTTAAATTATTCTGAAAACGAAATTTTATTTAAACGATTTTCTCACGATTATGGCGATTTTTCAATTATCTTATTATTTTTCCAATAATTTGGTTTATGACGAGTTCATTCATTTAGTATGGAAAAATTGTTTAATATGGCCAGTGTTATTGTTTTGATTCTTTTTGTGACTATTTTTCATCAATCGCAGGTAAGAAGGATTTTTTTTTTTTTTTTTGTAAAAATAATGTAAATTAAATCTTTGGAAGATAAAAACAGTAAAGCAAGGATATGTTTTTTTTTGTTAAGTAAGTAAAAAACCTTGATTTTTTTGAAATTACACTTGTTTGTAAGATGCGGGAATTGTGACACTTTTTACTCAAGGAATTAAAAGTGCAGTAATGATAGGCTTAGCCTTGAAAGACTCATCAAACGCTTGGATGCAGTGACATTTTTTTTTTGTGGAGATAAAGATCTGGGGCGTTTTTGACAAATCGAGTGAATTTGTTGTAGGAAGAACATTATACTACAAGATGGGACGATATCAACGTTGATGAAATACTTTCAAGCGAGAGGCTTCTTAAGAATTATAAAAAATGTTTGATGGATCAAGGTAGTTGCACGGCACAGGGAAACGAACTAAAAAGTAAATAAAGTAGCTCTAGATTTAAGCGATTCGGAGCAAGATTGGAGTTTAGCCAGAGTTTGTTGTGGCATTGTCGTTCACCTGACTCTACTGAGCTCTACCACAAGAACTTTAATCTTGCTTCTTTTGAAATTTCCCGGCTTTGTAAAATTTTCGGTTGAAACATATTAAAATTTTTTATTGCAGAAACATTGCCAGACGCTTTAAAATCTGATTGCCAACGATGTACTCCAAAGCAGAAAGAAAAAACGAAAAAAATAGTGGATTATATACTTGAAAAGAAACCGGACTGGTGGGCAGAGTTGGAAGAAAAATATGATCCTTCAGGAGTTTATCATAAAAGAAAAATGGCTTATTTAAAGAAAAAATCTGAAAAAGAAAAACTTTCAAATATAGACTCTTAAAAAAAATTTTATTTGCTGCTATTACATGAATACATAGTATGTATTTATCTCTTACACTTCCTCATTCTACTTTTTGAAAAATTTTATTTATTATAAATATGAAAAAATAGTTATTTGGGATTTTGTCAGATTTTAAATTGGCAATTTGTAAGTCTCGCGTGTATTAAAAATTATTTGGCTCTGGCCAAACCATGTCCACCTCTCAACTTTAAAAAACCCGCCAAGAAAATGACACGTAACAATTTTTTCCTATCATTAAAAATACATTCTTTTTTAATACACTCAAGCCTCACAAGTTGCCTAATTTAAAATCTGACAAAATCCCAAATGACTATTTTAAATATTTATAATAAATAAATAATTCATATACAATTTTTTACCATTTTCAAAGTCTTTGATTAGTCATCTCATCAATTAAACAATCAAATATTTTTCTCTTAATTAGGCTTAAATTAATTAAGTCTGAATTATTTACAAAAATTAAGCCGTTATGATGATATCAAGGAAGAAAGCTTTTAATGGAAAAATTAACGCACATCACGAAACTGAATACTTATTTTCCTAACTAGTTTTTTTTTTGCCCCCAGTATTTTTTTTCCTAAAATCAATATTTATATTAAAGCCTATTAAAGTCATCTGTTGATGATAGTATGCTTGTTATGGTTAATGTAATTAATCAAACTAGTTTTAAATAATGTGTAGCAAACGACGGGCAAAAAATCAACATTCGGTTTTTTCCTCGGTTTTACCCAAATACCACCATGATCGGGTTTGCCAATAGAATTCCCTTTAGGCTGTTGGAATTTATTAACCAAAGAGAGTGACATGAATTCTGGATTTTGTCATTGAATGGCAAGGTCGGATTTGATTCAGAATATTTTTTTTTAAAAATGAAGAAAATGAAGAAAATGATGAGATTTCAATTGGCGTAGCAATTGATCATTGTTCCTGCTATTATTATCATCCTGGTTCAACTTGTTTTAAATGCAATTATTTTTTTCGAGGGCACTGGCCACGGCAAGGACGTGATGTAGAAAGATATGGAGACCTAAATTTTGTTGCTTTGAAACGTAAAAAGAAGTTACAATTTTTTCTCGAAGCTTATGGGTAGCAGAAGTATGTTGTTGATCAAATCACTTGATCAAATCCGAGAAATTTCGTAAATTATATTTAGACAGCTAGAAAAAAAAGTAGCGTAACAATTAAGAAATGGTTTCCTTATCCTTCCACGTGCCCGATCCTGGATGGACGCCCGATTATTCCTAGACCTCTTGGAAGATCTCGGCTTCGCTGGGAGGATAATGTGTCGACGGTTGAGTCGGGATCCCTGACTGGCAAGCTACCAGGATAGAGAAACTTGGCGCGGTGTTTGTTATGCGGCCATTGAGGTTCGCAGCCGGTGGAGCCACCAATGTGAGTGTGTGAGAGGGAGAAGGTGTTAGAGCTGATCCAAAGTTAAAGATGGAAACAAATTAACTGAAGGAAAGTTACGGATTGCCAAAGGATATTATTTCGATAATATAAATATCTAGACAGCTGTTGTCAGGAAAAACGAAAGTAAGGTGGCTAAAAAGAGGCGCGTTCAGAAAAGAAGAGGTGTCTGTGTACAGTCATGGTTAAGGGTTACTGCTGGTCTACTTTGTCTTAATGTCATTTGATAATTTTGCAAAATTCTATTAACTTCAGATCTTTTTGCTCTCGTTTATCGAAAATTATGCGAACTGCACCGTTGTAAATATGGTAAAAACGACCGATTTTCGTTAACTTTGCTCATACTCAAAAGCAGGTTCCGGAAATCTCAAGAGACATCAGCGTCAGGTTAAAAATTAAAGGCCAGAAGATTGGTCGATCAAAAAATTTTAGCATTTGTCTGTTGGTTTACGTCGAAGTGTTAGCTATGATGTTGGTTCAATGTCTGATGTTGAATATCGAATCTGTGATATCAGGTAGCAGTGTCTGACCAATTTCAGTTCGCCATTATTATTATTCGGTACTATTTTCAAATTGCGAAAAGTTGGCAGGTCATTTTTTGGTTTAGTTCTCTGCAATCATTTACAAACTCATTCTTACTCTCTAGTAGCTTAATTTTTTATGTTTGAAAATTCCGCTGAATAGATCGATCGAACTCTTCATGTTCTTGCATCGATCCAATAGTACTTTCCTGTAAACAAGCTCTGTGGCATATCCGATAACGTCAGGCTAATGTCCAGTGCGCCAGAAAACCCTTGACTTAACCTGTATAGTTAGTTCTTAAGGCAGACTTGTTGCACTTTTGACAAATTACTCGACATCGCTTTTCTTCTTCTGTCGATATGGAGGAAGAAGGTGACCCGACCCTATGCTCGCTTTTCGTAATGTCACAACTGCACCTGCTCCGCTATTAGCATTTGATGATGTGGAGGGAGTTTGTCGAGCCCTATTGACGCATCACAAACGCCGCGTCGCCACTCGGCTCTGTCGTGACAGGGGGTCCACCAATCAAGGATCCCGCATCCATCGTCACATTGTCTTACCAGCAGCCTTCCAAGATGTTTAGGGCTAGTCCAGCGTTCATCTAGAACCTGCCGAAGCCTCCACGCCGGGAAAATTTGCGCTACATGTTCCACCCGCTGAAGTCTGCGAGTCTTGAGCACACTAGTAATCAGTAGCTGTTCAGTGAGCCTCAGATCTCTTTATCACTCTAATTCAAATTCATTTATTTTTATAATTTAAAGTAAACATTTTTTTGAAAATTGTCTTAGCTTAAACGATTTTCAAGAAAGACTAAAAAAAGCGTTCCTCAAGGTGCATTACTTGGCCCACTTTCTTCAATTCCTTTTTATCATTAATTAGATGTAGAACTCCTTAGTAAATTCTAGAACTTTTGGGATTTATTTTAATTATTGTCGCATGGCTATAATTTTCAAAGCTAGGCCTAAACTGCACATTAATTGATCCTGTCGAGAAATTTCAATAATAAACTGAAATTACAAAAGAAAAACTTGAAACCATCGAATCAACGTCACAACCGGCCTTTTATGGAAAAATTTTATACCTATTTTTTCCCATTTTTTATTACCCCGACGAAGACACAAAAAAAATGCCTAAAAACGTTTCCTCGGGGCGAAGGAAAAAAAAACGATCGGGGAAATTCGGCTATTAAAAAAAATTGGCCATCACATTTTAATATCCCAAAACAAGAAACAGGAATTTAGTTACCTAATCTATCCCATTGAATCAGAACCGAAAATCCACGCATGGTTCGTTCACATAAGTTCAGGAATAAGAACGCTCTTTGAAGGTGATCTTCTTCTAAACGGATTTTTATACAACTACTAAATAAGCCATATGTAAACATGGAAGGCATATTATTAATATAAAAACAAGGAGCAACAATTATTTACGTTATTTCTCATAGCTCATCAGGATGCATAACTTGGGAGTTGCGGTTTTATTGATTTCGTACGTTTTATATGTGTCATCAACTCCTGCTAAATATACGACACGTTTCGATAATCTGGATATTGATCAAATTTTAAAAAGTGATCGTTTGTTAAAACATTATGTGGAATGTTTAATGGACAGGGGGCCATGCACCCCCGAAGGGAGTGAATTAAGAAGTAAGTAAAAAAAAATTCTTTTAAAGTGAACAAATGATTTTTCGGACGATTTTTAATTTTGAAAAATGGCTGAATTATTTCTTTTTGGGAATTTAATGTCTTAAAAATTCTTTTGTAATTTTTTAATTTTAATCCTTGTTCAAACTTATGGAATAAAAATTCTTTATTTCTCATTTCAAGGTTAAAAAGAAAAATATGATATTATATTATTATAAACCATTCAAATTAATAATTATATTGTTTACAAAAAATCACTCGCATTAACTAAATTATAAGTTTTTAATCGTTTATAAATTTTTTCGATTTTTCTTTTGAAATTGAATCATCTATGAATGTTTCATGAATTTTTTTTTGTTTTTGATTTTCCAGCCGGGATTTTATAATTTATTTTTAATCGAAAATAAAAGTGTTTTTTACCCGGAATACCTTGAAACACGAGTGAATCTATGGATAATTAATTTTTTCAATACGATTTAATTAGGGAAAGATAAAAATGATAAACACGTTTTAATTATTAGGTTAAAAATTTAAAAAATTTAAAAAATTTTTAATGATAGGGTTGACATATGAATATACCGGATTGTTCGATAACAATTAAAATCAGGCAATTATAGATAATAAGTATTCGGTTGAATGTTTTTGTTGTTGACGATTAAGAAATAAAATTAATGTAATTAAAAGCTCGTATCATTCTATTGGGATCGTTTAGCGTAATTAGAGGGGATTTATTTAAAATGTAGATTTTAGGCGGGTTTTCCTTAAAAGAAAATTTGATTATAGCATTTTTTTATTTTCCCAGAATAAAATTGTTTCAACGATACTTTAATGTAATTGTCTAGGTTGTTATTTTTGTTGATTCGGGAAAATAATCATCTTGGCCCAAGATATTTTCATTGATGTTTTAAGGGTTAACTTAGCGCGTTGAAAGGATGTTGAATGAATTTAAAATAACCTCATTAAAATAACAGGATTAGGCCTGTACTTGAGCGATAAACAGCTGATAATTATTAAGCAGAAAGTATTTTTAAAAAGTCCCGAGATGCGAATAAAAGAAAATTGAGGAAGACGTAGGTTCATGTAGCATTTTGTTTTATTTTAAAAATAAATTTTATAGTCTCTGGAAATCCGCTTGCTAGTATTAATAACTTATTCACTGTAGGTTTATTGCGTAACGGCGGAACGGAAATCCTTATATAATTCAGTATTTTTAATTTGCATACCTTAAAAGGATTTGCGCCAATGACGTTGTAATGATTTACAAGAAAATCAATGATTTGTTTCACGAGGAATTTTTACAAAGTTTTGGTTTTTAAGGATAGAATTTGCCTCAAATAGTTAAGTAGCAAAATTAGGCGCAGATCTAAGTTCCTTGCTGTTCCTAAGTAGTTTTCTTTTGAGTGTTAAAACAAAGTTAATGTTCATCTTTTAAGAAACCCAATTTTTAGTCAAATGCAGCATTCGATGATTTTTTAGCTTCTCTTTCTAGTTGAAAGTTGTTCTCCGATTATGCTATAGTCTTGCTAAAAAATAAAACGAATCCCGATTTTTAGAAAAAAATTGTTTTTATAAGTTTAATCTTTAAACAAGAAAACTGCTATTCTATTTTTATACAGACAGACCCTAATATTGCACTTATTAAATCTCAGTCAGGCGGCTATCATGGTCACAAGCTCCATTCTCCCAGAATAAAAGTGAAGGTTTTTTCTGTAAAAGAAAAGTCAAAAGAATTTTCTTTCTATTTATTTTATTTATTTATTTATTTATTTACAAAAGTTTTTTTAAAAGTTTTTTTAAAGTTTCTTTCAAAGTTTTTTTATCAAAACAAATTTTCTTAAATATTCAAACTCCTTTTTTTTTTTTTTTTTAACGAAAAATGATTTCTCTTATTTGGTTTGATAAATAAAGAATTTGAAAATTTTTCCCAACAGCATTTTAAGCACTTTTCCGATAAGACACGATTCGCTATTTTAAAATTAAGCAAATTGAATTATTAAAATTTTAAAAAAAAATGGTTTCATTAGAAAAACTTTAGTTAAAACATGTAGATTTGTAAGTATAATTTCTTTTACTTCTGGCAGGTTAAAACTAATAAATCTCATCGTTTCCCGCCAAACCAAAAAAAACTTAATAACTTCGCCAAAAGAAATAATTTAGCCATAGATGTTAATCTAAGCTATTTATACTTTTCGATGACATTAATAAAACTTTCTTTTAACAAATATTTCTTATTAATAAATATTCTAAAGATCGGATAAAAATCCGGATTTTATTCATTTTTTCATGCATGTAAAATTAATTTTCTTATCATCTTTTCCAGGATATTTCCCTGACGCTTTGAAAACAGACTGCTCCAAATGTTCCGAAACTCAAAAGAAAAAAGGGAACAAAACCATTAAATACTTAAGAGACAATCGACCTCAAATCTACGCTGAATTAGAACAAAAATACGATCCAGAAGGCGTTTACAGAGCCAGAGAAGCTAAAAAGAAAGGAGGACCATTCTGATGATGTATCAACCAGTCAAAATTAAGTTCCTCGTCTAACCACAATTTTTCTGATCAATACACAATCAAAAAATTCGGCCTCCTCTTGGAATGAAGTCAACTATTAAGTCAAAACTTTCACGAGAAAAATAACCTCAATAAATATTTAAAAAAAAAAAAAAATGTTCCTTTTATCATTTTAATAAAAATAATTTTTTTTTGTTAACTTTCAAAGTCATCAAGTTTTTATGTAACAAAGAATCTGCACTCAACTCGAAATTCATTTGCATTTAAGAAAAATGTTTCTAAAATTACTAGAAACACACAAAAAAAATAAAAGGCTGTGCTGTAGATAATAAATATCTTTAAATCTGAAGTTTGTAAGGTTCACTTAGTCCTTATTATAGTGAAGGGAACTTACTTCGCCGAAGAAAAAACGGAAATAGAAATTATTGTTTACGGATTGCGGATCTTCAAGAGGAAATTCCAAATATGAACAGCTAATAATTATAAAAACAACTTTAATTAAAAGGTTACTGATCAATAAAAAAAAATTTTCACACGAATGGGTTTTAACTTTTTTTCTGCATATTTTCCGATTCGAAGACATCACATGCCAGGATGCAATTATTATTTTCTGATCTCACGCTAGATCAAAAATATTGACCCAGGCTAACTGTTTTGTTATCCTTCTATTAATGTAAATTATATACAAAAATAAATAATAATTAAAAGTATTCATTATAATAAAAGAAATATTGAATACGATAATTAGGAAAAAAGTGTAATTTTTTGCTGTTAAAAACAACGAAATCTTCATCTTTCAGCTAATTTTCCACACGGCAGATGTTTCATTAGTAGCTAATTAATAATAATTTTTTTTTTAATGCGGACGTTTGTGTCAAGGATTAAATATTTTTTTAAAATTTTTTTAGGAATTCGCGAATTGGAAAATTGTAATTTTTATTTAAGTAGTTGTTTTCTGAATGGATGGGTTTGGATCGCGTGTGGGAAAAAGCAACAAAGTTTAATGAAAGCAGTAATTTGCTTTTGAAAGGAACGATAGTGAAAAACCCTAGAACTTGTTTTATGATTGGGAAACCGGTCGTAAGCGTCAGGGGCTTTTCCGCCTAAGGAGTATATTTTTTTATTGGAAGATTTTTTCGGCTTGTAAAATATTCCGGTTGCTTTTACATGGGAATTTTTAACGAGTTTGAGGTTTTCTAAATAGTGAGTTAGTAGTTTCTTTCGGAAAGCTTTTACATACGGATATATTTTACGGCAGTAGTTTATAATTTTATTTGCAATTTGAAATGAGTAACTGCTACGCTGAATATTTGAGACAGAGATGGAGATTTGAGGCTTGGTGCTTGCTTGTAAACATCAACAGAATGAAACAGTTTGCTTGCTTTGGCCAGTGGTTTGTTGAAAATTTTAATAAGATTTTTTAACCGACCCAATAAAAACAAAACCTGAAGTTTTACTTGGGGAGCTTGGAAGGCATTAAAAAAATTTAAACCTGACCCAGACTCCAAATTTTTATTGAGTCTAGCACAAAATATAAATGACCGGCAAGTTTTACCTTTTCTGGTCATAAACATGATCTTGAAGAACTAAAGCAACTGCAGGTTCTAAAAGTTGCGAATAAAATTTTTTTTAGTCAGGCGAGAGCTCGATGAAATTATTTTTGCCTAAATTTCAGCCTTGAGACTAAATTCAAAGGTTGTTTGGAGGAAGGCCTACCCTAGCCAGGTCCGGCGATTTTGACTCAAAACTGGTTAGTCCTAAGAATGGTATGGTCCGAATTTGTTTCTTCTCTTTCATGAAATAGTTAAATAGTTTCATTTAAAGGTGGTAAAGTTTTTGTTTTTATCATGTCGTCAGGATAGAACCATCTGGAGGGGGATTCGTTATGCGTCCAAAAAGCTTTGAGTCCTAAAAAACCTTACGTTGACCTCTAGTCTAGGGCTTGACCTCAAAGTGTCAAGCCCTTGTCTGGACTGCTCTACCTGAAAATGTCAAAGACTCTGGTTCTTCAACCAAGTCTGCTATTTGCTATTGCCTCTTGCTTAATTTTGACCCATTTACGCTAATAATTTCATGTGAAACTTCCTTGAATTCAAGCTGTATTTTAATTCCATTAAACTTGATATTTACATTATGATTTCCATTGAAAATTTCTTTTTATAAAGCCCAAAATCTGGTTTTGCAAGGTAAATAATTTTACTTTCATGAATTTCGCATATTTACAATCACCATTAATAAAATTCTTTACATCCTATTTTTAAAAAAAAACTTTCAAGCATGTTAACTTGCATGCATTACAATTTGTAGGAGTCTGATACTGAATAGTACCTTGGTTTTAACTGATGCTGCGCTCTTGCGGCTTCTCAAGGAATTAATTGAAACTAAACTTATTCAGGTTCACCATGAAGTTCCTCGGAAATCCGCTACGATAATTTAAGATAAAGCAGCCGGATTGTAAATGAGATATTATCTTGATTTTAATTAATGAAAATGTTAAATGAGAAGATTATAATAATTACATAATGTTTTTATATTTAAGCCCTTGATAGTTTTAGATAAATATGAATATTAGTTCGAGAGTATCTTTAAAAGATGCGTTGTGGGGGTTTTATCAGATGTCATAGAAAGTTGGGGGAATAATTAATTAAGAATCGCATGGACAAAAGCAATTTAAAAAAAAAAAAACCAGAAAAAAAGTTTGAAAACGCCGGAATGAAGAAGTAAGGCTGGCTTTCGAACCCCTTTGTTTTTTTTTATCAGCTAGTTCTTGTACCCTGGTTCGTTTCTAATAGACTCTTAAAGTTTTAATTTCGTTAGGAATGTCACGAAGAAAGAAAACGTGACAAATGAAAAATATCACAGCATTAGCGTTTGTTTATAATATTTTTGTTGGATTTTCCTAAAATTACAGCATGAACACGCTACGCTATTTGTTAAATTTATGATACAAAGATGTACCGAAGAAGTCAAAAGTCATTCGAAGAACAAAGTTTCATTGTCAAAAATGATTCATTGGATTTAAGCACACAGATATTTGCACAATCTGCCGACTACCTGATTTTTTTGTATTTTTGTTTTTTTAAAATTTTTTTTTACACCCTTCCCTTCATTTTGTTATTTTGAAGGACCAAAAAAGCCATTTGAGTACAGGATGAGCTACACAATAGGATACTAGCACGCATTTAGAAAACAGATTCGGAAACTCTTAAAGCTTAGCAAGAAAAAATTCATCGAAAAATGTTTTTATAAAGCGAAAAATTCAATTGGAAATTCAATTTCTAAAAAGCCTCTCAAAAACAACCATAAGTCATGTTTAATGACGTCATAACTGAGTTGAACTTGTTTATTTCGGCTATAATTTTATTTGGCGCGAAATTCCACCAGCAGGAACAAAAAATCCGATTCAGTTGTGACGATATAATTACATGTTTCGTTTTTGGCGGGCTTTCTAAAATTTGAATTTCAAAGTGAATTTTCCACTACCTAAAATTATTTTTTTGCTTAGTCTTATTATTGATCGAAGAATTATTAACAATATTAATATTTACACAAGCGGCCTGTTCGCTTCCTCGAGCTCCGGGCGTTACATCTTCTGTAAGCAAAAACTCTTCTTTCCGTTTTGTTAATTTTAAGGAAAATAAAAAAATCATTTAAATACAATTAGGTCACATGCGAGGAAACAACCGATTTACAGACTATAATAAAGTAGGTGTAGTTGTCGGTGTTTGAGGAAAAACCATCGGGAAACATTTAATCGGTTACTTTGTTGTACCATCATCATCATCATATATTCAAATTTCAATACTAATTAGGTAAACTATCCTTGACGTTTAAAACAATAAACATGAGTTTCTTTTAACTCTTATAAATTAAAAAGGACAAGGAAATTTTTTTGTGATTGAAAAATCCAGATAGTTAATTCTGGGTTGATTATACAGGCGACATTCTATCAATAAGACGTCACTTTTACGTTATAAAAAGGTGTTTTGCTCGCAATTAAAATTTATTAGACTTTTCGTAGGAGAAATAACGAGTTTGTTACAATTATGGTAATTGAATTTATAATCGGGACTAGTTTTTTTTTTTTGTTTCACACTAGGAAAATCCAACACGTCAAGAAAAAGTTGAACAGGGGAAGTTTTTGTTCAGGCATTGCCCTGATTTTTGCGTCGCACTGTGATGAGCAGAAAAATTAATTTTGCATTATGTTTTAGAGTATGAAAATAAAATGAGTTGGGAAGTTTGTCTATGGAAACGGATCTAAAAATCTGCAAGTTTCGCACTCGCACAAATTGCTGGAAATTTGCAGCAACGTTGCAGCAATATTGCAAGAACGTTGCAGTAACGTTGGAACGAAATTTGGAATTGATTGAGTCTGTATTTTTTCTTCTGGCGTCGCCCCTGCTCTCCGCAAAATATCTTTACTATATGATTGTAAAACTACCATTTATCATTTTTTATTGTTAATTTTTGCTGAGTAAAGCATCTCTTACATAAAAAAGATTTGCACGAGTTGTTTTTTTGACATTGACACTGATTGAGAGAAAAAAAATTTCAAGGACTCAGTCTGGATTCGAGGGTAAGACTGATGATTTTTTATTGCTGGACCGATAATGTTTTCGATAATGAATTCCAGCTTTATTGAAATTATTTTATTTTTTTCTGAAATTTAACAAAAAAACGTGTTTTCCAAATCCGCACAAAAAATATTGAGATTTACGAGGGAATTCCAGACGACAGATCGAGGAAAAAAATTTAAGAAAAAAAAATTGTTATTGGCGACTCTAAATGGAATTGTTTATTAAAAGCGCTAAAAATCGCAAAAATATCGAAAGCTAATTCTCAGAAAGTGAATCTGATAAAGACCTTGACCATGGATATGGTTACGAAATTAAGTAACCTGCAATTCAAGTTCGATGATATTATGTTTTATATGACGACGATTGCGGTCATATTCACGATGATATGACTTCAGGGTATTTTTATTTGCCGTCATTTCGATGATTCATTCTTTTTCATCTGTTGTTCCAGTTCAAATCGTAAACAAATTATACAGGATATGTCGAAAGTTTTTTCCAAAATTTTTTAGTAAAGCCGGGGGGAGATAATAATAGTAATAATTAAGGCGGTTTCCGTTGCGAAATTTTTGGAAATGAAGGACAGAAAAAATAAAAGAAAAGTGATAGGTCATTTTTAAATAAAAATCCTGGAAGTAAATAATCATTTTGTTTAATTAAGATATGTGCTGAGAATTTTTTTTTATTGCGTCAGTAGAAGGTAATGAATAATTTTTAATAATTTAGATATGATTATTATTAAAAAGGAGAAAAATTTATTTCATTGTTGTAGGATGATTTCAAAGACGCATTTGAGATTTCTTCCTTGTTTTAAGGATTATTGTCTTAAAGTGGAAAAAATTGAAAAAAGCTTGAGAGAGGCACGTGATGTGGTATATGTTCAAAAGAATGAGGTAGTTCATGGAAAAAAGGCCTTGATATGATGATCTTCTGTAAACTCTTCACTCGTATTAAGTACTCTCCTACGCTTCTCTCGAATTAAAAATACTATTTACTTTTCCTCAACAGTTGGATTGTTATGGTATTTAATTTAAAAAAAATTGAGGTTTTAAAAAATTATGGGGAGAAGTTGCGGTTTGTTAAAACAAGATAATATGAAACGAATTTTCGTAGTAAAAAAATTGTAGCCGAAATACTTTGGTCGTTTTCAATTGGATTTTGGTCTTGAACTTCTTTGAGTTCTTCGTACTACAAAATTGTGCATCTGATGCGAAGGATGTTCCATTTTGTTTCCCAGACGCTTTAATTGGCATTATGTTGTGGTCCACCAAAATTTTTTCGAAGCTTTCGAAAATTGCTTATCTAACACTGTATGTGAATAATTCTGCCGGGATTCGCTAATCAGTATTGCCTGCTACGTAGCAGGCAATACTGAACGCTGTAGCAGCTACAGCGTTCAGTGTTGGATTCCAGAAAAAGCTTGGTTAATTTCAAGTTTGAACATGCACCGCTTTCTATTAAAGAAAATTCTTGGATAAATCCTCCGTGATGTGAAAATTCCTAGTTTCATGAATCCGGGTGGGCAAGTTTACCATCATGCCTGCCGAGTATTCTTCTTGTGGAAATCGCCATGATACTTAATATGGCGTTCAATCTTGTAATGGCTGAGAGTTTGCCAGTCTCTTTTAATTTAGGGTCTCTAGAATTTGGTGGTCGCCATTCTCGAATTGAAAAATCTGCCAATAGCGATATTCGTTTTTCAAATTCGAGAATGGCGGCCACACAATTTGAGATCATGACAGCTTCCAGTTTGCAAAATGGCGGTTTTAAAACTTTTGTTGATTACCATGGCAACGTTGACTCCGAAATTGATGCACTAGTGCATCAGCAGCCGACCAGTGAAATTGATCCTCTCAAGAGCCCCTTAAGTAATGTCGCTTTTAGATGGGACTCTTTCGGTTGTGATTGGCTGGCCACCACGAAGCTTGCACCATCTACCGGTGGATCATAGACTATTTTCGAATTCAAAATCGGAGTCACAATAAAAACTCAAAGTTGCAAAACTTGGAAGACCGTGTCCTATGTAGCAGATGTCTCATCGAAGTGTCCACTCCCTACTAGGCTCCCTAGTTGTCTGTGTAAGCATGTTTAATGCTAACACGCATACCTAAGTTTCCAGTGTCAGAGTTTCATATGGAATATATCTTTCGGTTCGGAAGGATCCACATTTATGTGGCATTGGATAGCTCAGTGCCCACAAAAGGCTGAATACCTGTGAATGATTAGATGCTGGACACAATAATTACAGTATTTTTCATCCGCAAAGCTGAGCACCAACAGTATTCGGCTTCTGTCTTGTGGAACTATATCACTTTTTGTGATTGTTAGCCCTTGGATCCAACGGGCTGCTCTACTTTTGCCTATTCATCCGACTTCGCCATTTCCTCTCATTTGCCTGATCTTCGACTCTTTATTGGTTGGTTGTTTGCTTTAGTCTTAGGAATTTTGAAAGATGCCACATCAAAATAATTTTCATGATAAAGAATTTATTTTTAAGGGCGTGAAAACAAGCTTCCCACTATTTGAAATCAGAAGGAGCTAAATATCTTTTTTTTTTTGCAAAATTTTCACTTAAGCTTCATTCATAAACTAATGTTCGTGGATTTTCTTTTCCTGTGACGTCGTTGCAATTTTTTTATGACATATGTAACATCCTTTTTTTTAATTAATTGCAACTTTTACTTTCATCTTGGCATGACTCTAATTAACGAAATTATAACTGTAGACTCAACTGAGGGAATACCCTCTATTACCTCAAGTTTAGATAATTTGTGCAAACTCCACGTAATATTTTTTTAGGCTATTACCATAACGTTAAATGTCCTCCTAATTCATAGAAAAAATCATTTTCTTATAAACGTCATCATCACATCCGCAGTTGTGACGCTTTTAAAAAAAATATCCATTCACCGGATTTTCACCCAAAATTTATCAGCGGGAACTCGACAACCCAAAAAACTTTTAACCCTAACATTCGACTTTAAACCTAAAAACATCCTCCTGTAATTACAATCCTCCAGTCTAAAGTTCAAATACGTCATTTCCAGGGAAATTTAAATTTATAATAATCTTGCCAATAGTTGATCGCGATTGATTTTAGCGCCTCATCTAATTATTAAAAAAATTATAAACAAAAAAAAAAGATGATGTCTCTATACGACAAACATTGCCGTAATAAAATGGTGAATGGAGCTAAACCGGAACGCTGGAATAAAAGCTAAACATAGACGGGATTTTTTAACCCGTAAAATCGGCTTATTAACCAAGGCCTACAACAAACGATTCCATGTATATAAAGTTTGCCTGTCCTCGAAGTCGGAATAATTCGTCAAACATTTTGGCAGGATGAAGTGCGTTTTGGTTTTCGTTTTTTGTGCCGTTGTAGCAGCAACAGCGCTGCCCCGGGAAACGAAATACACAACTAAATATGATAACATAGACTTAGAAGAAATTTTAAAAAGTGATAGGTTATTAAATAATTATTTCAATTGTTTAATGGACAAAGGGAAATGCACACCCGATGGCTCTGAACTTAAACGTAAGTAAAAATTAATTATTTTTTGATTTATGTGGCATTTCCTTGTGGTGACCGTTTCCTGTAAAATCAAAAAAAAAAATTCAACGTCCTTTTGGATGCCGAAGGTCTGATAAAAATCAGGAAGATCGTTGTACTTTGGCAGCTTATTTTCCTGTTTTTTTTTTAAAAAAAGGGTCAAGGTCTTTTGGCCGAGTTTCTGATACTCTTCACGTCACTCAGGTTCCTTTTTTTTTTTTTGCTGGAACAAAAACATTGTTATTGTGATCACGTTAGTTTTTTTTTCAAAGAGTCGCAATATCTTTTTCAAGTCAAGAACAAAAGAATAATAAAAAAAATTAAGAAAGATGTTTTTTTCCGATGATCATAACCATGAATTTGATATATGTCATTATTCTGTACATCAAATTGCTTATTGAATGTATGAAATATTTACCTTACGAAGGATTATGATTTTCCATTTTATTTTAATGATTACGGTGTACAGCACACCGGAAATTCTAATCAAATTAAGTAGTAACTGATCACATAAGCAGAAAATATTTGAATGATTTTGGATGGCTAAATTTAGTCATCCTTTTTTTTTAAAATTCAAGGTCACTATCAATTCTTTAAAAGGTGAAAGGTTTATTATCAGGTTTAAAGTCCTAGGTTAAGTTTTTCAGCAGACTTAAGATAATTATTTACTGTTTTTTTTTTTTTAAGGTGTTCTTCCTGATGCTTTAGAAACAGCCTGCAGCAAATGCAGCGAGAAACAGAGGAAGGGTACCGAGAGGGTTATTAGATTCCTTATTGAAAAGAGACCTGATCAATATGTTCAACTTGAGAAGAAATACGATCCGAGTGGTATTTATAGGAAGAAGTACGAAGAAGAAGCGAGAAAGAGAGGATTTAAGGTTTAAGGATTAAAATGGGCGACGAGGTGAAAATACTCCGGAGTTTTGGATTTTAAGGATTTAAATTGACTGCAGCTAAGGATGATTTGATTTTGTGATATATTTGTGTGTTTAACTTAATTTTTTTTTCTTTTTAAATTATGTAAATAATAAATTAAATATTTTGAAGAAATATGGATTTAATTATTTGATAGCCTGAAGTATTTTGCTCAAACAAATTACATTTTTGTGTAGTTAAGTTTTGGCGCTTACCGAAAATTCTTGGGGAAAAGAAGGAAATGATGAAGGGAAATCCACTTGAAAGAAGACATGCTACAGTCTGCAAGATTATTAAATTGATTTCTTAACAGCCTTGAGGAAGATCTTTAATAGGCAAACTTGTTGCAATAGAACATATAACGTTTTAATTATTTGTATTGTTTCTAATTTGTAGACTTTATAAATGAACGAGTTTGCAAAACTCGTTTTGTATAGTGATCATTAGATATGCCTTGAAAGCTTGTCCAATATACACGTCAATTGTTTATTTAACAAAGAAGCCTCATGATTCAAAGTTCTTATTTTTGTGTATTTTTTGGAGTTCGCTTTTCTTATGAGGGATCAAATTTTTTATGGCCCCAGGTTAGCTGAGTAATTTTTATTTGGAGCTCCTGTTTTGGGGCCATAAATCACCTTGTGATTGTGATCATGTTGACTCACCCTTAGTTTACTTTGGTTGGAGTTCATCAAACTTAGGAATTTTTGCAGGGACAATATCTCTGATTGCAACGAAAACATTCCAATTATTCTGCGCCGAACGAAGAGGCAAAGCTCCTGCTTTTGGGTCTTTTAATATAATGGGCGTTCTTTCTCATAAAATTTTCTTATATCATAGAAATGAAATTTGATTCTCGATGACACCAGTTAGTCATTGTGGTTCCTCTTTGCTTAATGATAAATACAACTTCGCTCGGGGCCTTGTCAGCATTTTTACTCACTTTTGTCCTGTTAACAGGTTCAGATTTTTTATCGGGTTTCCAAGTTTCTAATAACTATTTTGAAACAGCTTAAAAATGTGCCTGAACATGAATCAATCCTTGTCAGCATTTTTTTAAAGACCTTTATGTGGGTCAGTTGATAGTTTGGTCAGTTGGCAAAGCTCTGACCAAACAAACCATTGAAATTCAAAACGATAGGCCCTGGCAGGTGGCAAAATTTAGAGTACCGTAAACCGGGGTGACTTTGGCCGGGTGGAGTGACTTTATGCCACACGTTTTTCGACGAATCTCGATCTAAAACACTCAAAACTTTTGAAAAACGGGTGGCACAAAATCACCCCTCCCGGCCAAAGTCACCCCGGTTTATGGTAACGCATTTTTTAGCTGCAGGAAAAAGTTTTACTCGTGATTTTGTTCTTTGTTATTTCGTTTGTAAAAATGACTTAAACAATCTAAGAGCAATGAACTTTTACATAAAAAATTTAAAGTAGGTTTAGGCTCAGGTTGATGTGCTTAGCCTATTATTTGTTTATTTTCATCATATTGAATCACCCAATGCCCTATTAGTCATAAATGTGGGGCTGATTCTACAATTTAATCAAAAAAGTGCATTATATAGCGGAAAAGAAAAAAAATCACGTCAACAAAAATAAATGCGTTGGGAGTTTTCCGTTGACCTGTAAATGAAATTGCTTACTTTGTTAAGGTGTGATCAATTAGTCATTGCTTTAAGAATTTTAAATTGATGTTATTGCCTGATGCGTTATTGAAAAGAAAAGACTAGAATTTTATGAGTCCCCAGTTTTCGTCCATGGGGCAGCCAAATTGAACATTGGGAATATTTTAGTAATTTTTTATCAAATAGATAATAAAATTGCTAATTTGTGGTGCTAAGTTGTAGTGCCATTTGATTTTCTGGTATTGTTCTGGTCATGCTGTACAAAATACAAGATTCACAGAAGCTTTTCTCTCCATCAACAGCAATTTATTTATTTTAGAATATGCGTTGGCGGAGGAGAGAACAAAACAATTTTGCAATTTCACTTTTATTCTTCTATGCCAAAGAAGTAAAAATTCGAAGAAAACTAACTCCAAAAACATTGCTTCCAAATCCTTAAACGGTAAATATTATACCTTTTGTTTGCCGAAAAGATTTCTCAGAGATTAACAAAAATTTTCCCACTCAACCTAATAATACTCAACTTTGAGTCAAAATCAAAGTAAACAAGATAATTGACCGTATAAAAATTTTCTTCCATCAAAAACCATCGGTAATATCACTCTCACAGGCGAACCATACTGAATGCATTAAATTAGGATCAAAATAATAATAAACTTTATAACAATGAATCATTATTATAAACGCGTTAATTACATTTCATTCGTTTTTACTTTAAAACTGCAAAAATTATCAAAGACCTTCTCATATCCGTTTATAAAAGTAAAAACGATTATATAATTAACACGTTTTCAATGAATAAAAAAAAATATAAAACAGCAAAAATTTGACATTTAGACGAAGATTTTATATTGCAGGAAAATTTGACAAAAACAGTCTCATGAAAATCTCTAAACTTTCTAACAAATCAAGAAAAAAGATTTACGGTTTTTTTTTTTTTTTGAAAGAAGAGATCTATGTATAGTAGTCTGTACATATTAAAGAAGCACCCATTAATCCATTTTCATCGCTCAAACTTTGACGCCATGTTTTTGTGCAAGATCGGCGTGTTTCGACCTGTAGATTCCTGTTGGATCGTATTTCTTTTCCAATTGTTCCCATTGGTCTGGTTTGTTCTTTGCAATGTATTTGATGACTTTTTCAGCTCCGTATTTTTGCTTTTCACTGCATCCGGCACAATCGGTTTTAAGAGCAAGAGGGATGGCTTCTAGAATAAATAAAGAAAATTTTGAGTTAGCCGATTATTAAAGTCGCGGTTCGCGAAATATAGAATTCGCGATTCGTAAAATATTGAATTTGCAATCCGCGATTCGCAACATATTCAATTCGCAATCCGCGATTCGCAAAATATTGAATTCGCAATCTGCGATTCGCGATTCGCAAAATATTGAATCCACAATCCGCAATTCGCAATCCGCGATTCGCAAAATATTTAATTCACAATCCGCGATCCGCAAAATATTCAATTCGCAATCCGCGATTCGGAAAATATTCAATTCGCAATTCGCAATCCGCAATTTGCGATTCGCGATTCGCAAAATATTCAATTTACAATTCGCGAAATATTAAATTTGTGATTCGGAAAATATTGAACTCATAATTAGCGAAATTTGAAATTCGAGATTCGCGATTTACGGATTTGGAAAACTGTTAACAAGATATCTTAGCTTCAACTTGATCTATGAATCTTCAGCTTTAAAGTTTTATGTCAGTAAAAATTTTTAAAAAAAATTCAAAAACTTACTTTTAAGTTCTACACCGTCTGGAGTGCATGCTTTCTTCTCTATTAAACATTCGAAATAATTATTCAACAACCTATCACTTTTCAAAATATCATCGATGTTAACATTGTCATATTTCGTTGTAAATTTTTTCACTTCTTCGGCATAAACGACTGCTACAGCAGCCAAAAACAAAAATCCGATAATAGCTTTCATTTTTTTTTTTTTTTAACGATTTCACACTAGTCAACTGTTGCAACTCGAAACTACCACTGCAGGACCTGTCATTTATATTGTTGTATATATTTAGGTGATATTATTCTTCCATAGTCCCACAACCTCGAAATCTAAACATAACACGTTAGTAAATTATTCGTCTTAATTGCTTTTCTTGTGTTTTTTTTTACACTTTAGAAGGTCTGCGGGCAAAAGTTATTCGTTGAAGCTTTTCATGCTTGCAGGTCTGGAACATTAGGCACCAACTTGAGGGACGGGTGTATTGTTTTGCACATTCATCACCTTGCGCCAATCGATATCGTTTGCATCTTATTACTATCCAATTTATTTCCTTAAAATTTTTAGGAAACAGGAAATGACCCGATTTTTTTTCGGAAATTTAAAAAAAAAATTTTTGAATGTTAAGGACACGGTTTATTTAAACGCAATTACTTTTGCTCGTAGATTTTTAAACAATTCAAAGGAAAAAAATGATTGAAGAGCAAAAAAAAAAAAATGACTGACTTGCTAAAATTTATTGCGATACCAATATTAGCATAAAGAATAACAATTGTGTACGTAAATGAATCTTTAAGTGATTCGAGATAGCATCAATGCTTTTTTTGTCAGATTTTTTTTTACTCCGAATGATGATCTTTGTCCCTTTAATCAATCATTCGAAAATGAAAGGGAAAAACCTGAACAGGATGCTTCTCAGCGGGTTGTCAGCGAAAATAAAATCGATCGATCCCTTGTGGTGGGTTTAAGCCTGATTAAAAGCTATACAGAGTGTCTGGGGTAGTTTAAAATTAATTTTTAAATTTTTTGGAAGTGATTTACTCCAGAGGAATTCGTTTTTTATATTTATTTTTTTTTTCAGGTTGTCGCTGCTATTTGCTGTTCGAGTTGTCAACGAGAGAGCAAGGTGTGGAAAAATTTTTAAAAGGTAAGATGTTTTTCGAAACTTTCGAAACAGTAAAATGGAAGAAGTGACTGAAAACAGGCAATGAGAACTGTAGGTCAAGAACCTGCTATCAAGGGGTTCTTGGTTTCTTTCAGTATTTTTATAGGGCGTATTTTGTTTTAAGACATTAATAGCAAACTAAAATTCCTTCATTTTAACAATAAGCAGTGCTTTATAGTTTGCCAAAGTTTTTATTAAAAAAAATCTGAATTTTCAGTAAAGTTTTGTTGAATTAGGAAATGGTGTGAACTGAACATTAAGGAAATAATGTCAGAAAAAATTTCACCAACTCGCACAGCACCGAAACATTTTGTTGAATTTTATTGATGGGGCTCAAGTTTATTTTTTGATCTGCGAACTCTTTTATTAAGAAAGCTGTACTTGCTCAGTTGGATTGGGCTGAATTGTTATGACTTTCGAGAATTTCTTTTGTCTGACCATTTTTCGGTCGAAAAAGACACCTGCACTACAATTCTTTATACGTGACTTTACCCGAAAGGTCTGCCATCATTTTTTCCTTTATAACAAGTTTTGTATTCTTTTTTTTTATCATTCAATTTTTTTGAAGCTGCCGCGTTAGACGGTCCCTTTACTTTTTGTGTGGTGATTTATTTTTTAGATGTGATTACTGCCAAATTTTTAGGAACTTTTTTTAAGTGTCGCAAGGAAAGAGCTAATTTCATGAAATTGAGTAAATTAAATTTTTTGAAAGTTAATTTTAATTGTTGAATAAATCGGAAGAAGTCGAGGGGAAAAAATGTAATGCATCTAGTAGCTTAATCCGGTTTCCTCTGTACTTTTAACGGCTTTAATTCAGCTCCGCTTTTTTCTATTTAACCGGGGCTCTAACATCTCTAGGCGAATTCTTCTCAAGTCCTTGACTTTTTAATCGTCACTCTCCTAGTTTTAATAACTCTAATGGGCTCTGCTAAAGTTTTAAACGATTGTAATAAGATTTGTTTCGGCCAATTGTGAGTCTATCGGATTCCACTCTGATTTATAATAACTCTAGTGGGCAATCACTTTGAATTTAATTTCAGGTCTTTCCCAAAACCAGAAGACTCATTTTCAGACTCATGCTGAGCCAACTAGAAGCAGTCAAGACTCATGCTCTTCTAATTGGCTCTATCCGGGCTCGTTATCATTCTAGTCGGGTTCTCGTCGACCTTTAACTGCCTTACAAGGATCTCCCTGGCAGCTTCAATCGTCTCTATTTGGCCTAGCTGACCTTTCGAAAGGTGAGGACCTTTCGAGGGCGAGAATTCTCGCCCTCGTAAAAGCTCTTGTGAGCTGCATTCAAGCCTCTATCTGGCTCTGCTTGAGCCTTTTACATTTAATCGACTTCAGTCGGGCCTCTTAATTCTTGTAGCTGGCTCTGCTTGGGTTTCTTCAGCACTTGAGACTTCAACAGTCCCCCCGAAACTTTCTTCATGTTTCAATGAACCAGTTTTAATGAACTTTGCTTGAGAATTCCTGAGATTTCCACTCTCTCGAGCTGACTGCTTTAGATCTTAGCTCTCAGGCTAGTCTTTATCACATTGAAATTGCGAACTTGTGGCATTGGCTAAAAATCTCAGCTCTTTTGCCAATTTTAAAATCTTGAATTCGAAATTGAAACAAGTCGAACGATTTCCAAGAAACATGGAAGTATTCAGAAAAAAACAAGAAACGTTAAAATCTCGAGCAATTTTTTTGCTTGTTATTACTGAAAGCCTATGCATTTTTTCGTCACTAAAAATTCTTTACATACTCTCCAAATAAAAAAACTTGCGCTATTTACTGCGCAATAAATTCCCCCCCATTCGATCCTTAAACCTCAAAAACATCTTCAGATGATTTATTTTTTTCGTCTTTGGCTTTCCCACAAACCAGACAATCGTGTTTGAGGTTGACAAGTCAAGTGGTATATAAACATCACAAACCTTGAGAGTAGCTGCACGTTTGCGTCAACCACTGCTCCTACAACCTAACTCCTATTAATCAATCAGGAAATGATAGCCTTCACTAATAAATTAATCATTAAATGGCTTCTGTGTGATCTTTATACCTCCTGAGCTCATCTGTGACAAAAAATCGAAAGTGAAATTCATTTCACTAATTAACCGACCTCTAAAATCTAACCCATATTTTTTTTTACCACTTCCTTGGGCTCATTCGAGTAAAAACAAAACATGATTAATTAATTCCAAAAAAAAATTCTGGAATTATTAAAAAATCATATATTTTATTCAGGGGTTAAAATTTATTTTTTTTCCCAAACTTCCTTTATTGAAAACGGGTCAAGGCGCGCTTTTACTTTAAAAAAAAAACACAAAGCAATTAATCAGTCATAATTTTTATCCGAATATTAAAACATTCATTCGAAGTGAAAGGCAGTCTCGCGTGAAAAGTTTGATTTTGCTCTTAACTATCTTATCGTAATTAATATAAAATTTAATCATTTAATTTAATGCATTGTGTCATATCCTTTTTATTTTTGGATTTAATAAATTAAATATCTATGTTTGTCCTTGTTTGATGATTCCGTGTATAGCTAAATCTCGTATTACCATGGTTTTCCATTCATCGGATTAAAAATCAATCTGTGAAATGTTACGGTTTTTAAGTAAATGAATGAATGTTTTTTTAAAGAATAGGAAAAAATTTTTATTCAATTACGTGAAGTTAGAAGGTAATTCCCCAAGAAGTTCCGCGCAATAAATGTAATAGCTGAGTTTATAATTAAAATGTTTCCTTTATAATGGGGATATTCATTATTAAAATATTAGAGGATTAATTTGATTAAGGATGAGGCAGGTCGAGGTAATAATAGCAATAAAGCCGAATTTTTTTAAAGTTGAAAAAAAATTATATATTTCGAAAGTAGCGAACGGGAAATTTTAAATTGAAAATAAAAATTTCCATTATTTTGGGAAAAACATGGAAACATTAGCGTGTGAGCACATGTTTCGATAGATGTCATTTTTAATAATTTTTGATTTTGCAATTGAGTTGGGATGGAGGACGGCCAATGACATTAATGCCCTAAAAACTGAGTTGATGGTAAGAACTACTAAATTGTCGGGGAGAGACCTTATTATTTTTTAGATTGACTGGTTTTGTCGTTGTTTGAAATTTATAGTAAGCCTGGTTGATTTTGAAACGGTTTAATAGTTTGATTTGATGCGCATTATAAACTTGGTTAAGCTGCGAGTTTTTGGTTGGAAAATAAGCAAACATGAATAGAAAGCATGGAATTGTTCAACAGGGTAACCATGTGGTGGCTTTAAGAATCCAAGAACTGCTGGCAAACCAGAAATGTAGCTAATAAGTGTTAGGGATGGGCGGCGAGACTTTCGAGAAATTTTTGACCTGAAAACACCCAAGGATTCAAAATCCGGGTTTTTCTGGCCACGAGAAATCTCGCGGGAAATCCTGAATGTATGCGCAACGAACACAGTGCAGATGCTGGCCATAAGGCAGTTTTGAACGGATGCTTTAAAAGTCCAAGATCTCTAGATAGACCGAGGGCATTGGGAACCGGAGGGTCGCCTACCCATTTAGGATTAAGTGGCCATCAAGAACTTTATTGCTTTAGCGCGGTTACATTCTATAACGCTAAAGCTTTGTTCTAGTCCTAAAATCAAATTTTTTTGTTTTAAGGAGTCCAGAATTTTTATCAAGTTTTCTGGGTAAGTCACATTCACTTTGCTCGTGAAAAATCTTTGTCTCAAGTTTTATCTAAAACAGTGAAAGCTCAGAAAGCCAAATTTGGTATGAAGGTGAGCTTGATGAGCTCTAAGGCCCGGTGACTTTTTAGCGAAATCCTATCAGCAGTTTGAAAGCTGCGAACAATTTTAAAAAATTGGGGAAAACTAAGAGCGCTAAAGCACGAACCGGTGGTTCTAATTTTTTTTTTTGGTTTGTACCAAAAAGAATCAAAAATTTTTAATTAACTAATGAAGTCAGATTTACATTAAAAGTGATAAAATCGCTTTATTTTACGGTTTTTTGTGTGCTGGCTACAATCAACATACATGTGCCTTTTTTAAAATGTGCTTCAGTACATTGTTGTTAATAGCACTTCAGTAATTAAGTTTTTAAAATTAAGCGGTTCGTGACTTTCATGATTGGTTTCTTTCATTTTAGTAATCGAGAGGCAAAGCGCAGTGGGATCTTAGTCGGAAACCCTTATGACACTGTCATCTAATTTCAGCTATTTTCCACTCCTTGGCTTTCCAATTTTTAGTCATCGGATCCTAGAAGCGTTATTATAATTTTTTAAGGTTTTTTTTAAAAGATACCGTCCTCAGCGACATCTAGCGAACATTTTTGTAGAACTAAACGACCGCGACTTTTCTTCTAGCGCTATTAGCGACTTTAGACACTAATGCCACTTAGTAGACATTTTTCGAACTAATATGTGTTAATATGTTGAGCTCTTGATTTTTGCCTCTTTAGGTATTGAGTTTCAGTTCAGTTTCAGCAGAATATTTTTGTCTGCTATGCTTAAACCTATTATGGCATGACAAAGACTCTTGGAGCGGAGAAAATAACAATTTTTTAATTCGGTAGTTTTTTTTTTGTAAAATATCAATGCTATCTTTCGATAAAGACGATTCTTCTTTATCACTTTACAAATATTATTTTCCCTTCGCTCTTATTCTTCATTTAATAATAGTAAATTAACTGTAGCACAGCCTCTTTTCAAATTTCAAGCCTAGCACTCATTGGCAACGTTGCATTGGATTCAATACTTCTTCGCGAATCAGCCTAGTCAGTCATTTTGTAATTTTTGGGCCTATGAGCTTTGAACAACATCACCGAGTTTGTATACAAGAATTAAGTTAATTCTTATGATAAAAATTGAAGCCGTCTGTAGCCAAGCCACCAATATTGAGGCTTCGATTTTTATCCTAATTATTGGAGGTTGCAGGCTCTCACTTGTTAGAGCTAGTGCTGCTGAGGACTTGTTGACATAATAATCTGAGAATGGCCGGCGCCATCTAGTGACTTTCGTTGAAACTACCACCCTGCTTACATTCATACTAGCGGCATCTAAACTTTGATCACACGACCACCTATTGAAACTTTTAATTTGTAAAAATTTGAAGGAAATTTAAAAATAAGTGCTTTTCCCTATGATAGATAGCGTCGATATTACTCGTAATTTGGTTGCCCGGAGTTGATTATCAAATTTCAAAATAGTGCCAAAGTTTTTATACTGTTTGGTGCGGGCTTGATAATTGAGTGAGACTGTAAGCAGGCCCCACTTTGTGCTCTAGATTCGACAATTTTGGACTATTATTATTGGTTATGGGTAAGCTTGACCTTTTCCAAAATTTTAATCATTTTCAGCTTTTAAAAATGTAATTCTCTAAATGAACAAAGTGAGGCCTCTTTACAAAATACAATTTTTAATTAAACTTTTTAATTGACTTTCATATGGCAATATTTCCCTGATGATAGATAATCCATAGCAATGACGATTAAACTAGATGCCGAGAGCTGGTCTATACAATCTAAAAGCCGGATCCGTTAGTACTAATTTCTTAAAAACACCCTCTGGGTCGTATTTCTTCTCCAGAGCAGCCCACATGTGCGGCCGGTGCCTGACCATATAATGTATGACTTTGTACGTGTAGTCCTTTTGCAAGTTCGTACATTTGCTGCATCTATTCCTCAGTGCATCCGGAATTATTTCTGAAATACATCAAATCCGTTAAAATTTATAACACTAACATCATGCAACGTACTCACTCTTCAAATCCGCCGCCTCCGGTGTACATTTCCCTTTATCGACTAGACATTTAAAATAACTATTGAGCAACCGGTCGCTGTTTAAAATCTCATCCAAATTAACATCGTATTTTATCTTGTAATATCCATCTTCTTTAGCAGCCAAACTCAAATCAAGAATAAAAATAATCCCAAAGAATAAAACTGATATTGCTAAATTCATATTTAACTGAAAAAAATTGCGCAGTTTTTTTAAATTGTTGAACGTAGAGTGCGCTCTGTACTGACCAATAAATATTTTTTTTTCGACTAAAAATGGCGACCAATTTTGAAAATGTTATAGTATTTGCGTGACACGATTGTTAATTAAAATATTATTTATTCACCAATCACCATTGCACTTTTTAAACTTTTCAAAACTAAAATCGCCTTATTTTATTTATTTTTTAAAATAACTGCGAACTAAGTTCGAAAGTAAGAATCAGACTAATATGTAAGAAAATAGGATTAAAAGATGCACGGATTGCATGTTGTGGGTCTAGTTTTCTAATTAGAGCAAATCAAGGTTAGTCTAGTAGCAGGAATCAAGAAAACCAGGAACAAATAAAAGCGAATTTACATTTTTTTAAGAGAAAAAAATGACTTCCCTTTTTAGTGTTTAATTGAAAATGAAATGTGCGGTTATTAACATACTCGATATGTTTTGACGGTCATGAAATGCAGTGGAATAATATTATCGATGAATATAAATATTTTGTAAATATTGTAAAAGTATAAAATGAGAAATGAAATATTCATGTGGGAAGGAAAATATTATCGAGAATATCTTAAGAGAGTCTGGGTTAAGTTAAACGAAGAAAAATTTTCTGAATATATTAAAAAAAGTTAGATTTGAAATTTTAGATTGTAGGAGAGGAAAAAGGTTTCGGCGAAAAAGAATCTTATTTGACTGGTAGCTCCCTGGTCGCATTCACGTCGAGCCCGCATGTCAGGCCCGTAGCCAGAGAACCAGGTTAGGAGAGGCACAAAATCTACTAGGAGGGGCTCCAAATGACCCCTTATAACATGGAGAATAGGGCAAACACATGGGCCAAGAAATTTTCCAAGGGGGCCCAAGGTTCGGCCCCCTCTGGCTACGGGCCTGCGCGCATGTTTGAAACCTAGAAACGTGTTGAAACGTCCCAGGAGTTTCTGTAACTAAGGATTTCTAGGTACCCCATTTTTTTTGTAAGCCTCTTTGCGTCCGTTGCTGAACATAGGCTTCCCTCAATTCATGCCATTCGTCTCGGTTTTCCACCGCTCTCACCCAGGCTTGCCAGATGTTATAATAAAACCGATGTTTAGCTTATGCAGAAATTATCGCATCCTATTGTCCACTGGCATCACTGCTCTCACTCAATGTAACCCCGCAGTCTTCTTTATATCATCACACCACCTAGTTATCGGTCTTCCCCTGCTTCGGCGTCCAAAAATTCTTTACTCTTATATTTATTAGATGTTGTTTAGATGTTGTTTTATTTCATTGCTTTTTCAGTCTACTAATCTAAAAACCAACATCCTGAACAACCGAATGAAAAAAAAATCATAACGGCATAAAAATGTCAAAATCCTCTAACGGCAATGACATTTCCCCCCGGAATATAGTCTTGCAAGAGCAATCAACTGCCACATTTTCAATATTATTAAAACTAGCTCTTCCGATACTTTAAAGCTAACTAAACCTAACTGACCGATAACTATCAATTGTGACAATAAGCAGTAAGCAAGCATCAACTGTATCCTTTAAAATAACTCAAGCATTCCATCGAACCTTTTCTATGAGATCTTATGAGAAAGAAAAATACTAATAAAAATTATTACAAAATACTTTTTAATTATTTGTACTTATAATTTGTTAGTCTAAATAATAAATTATCATTTTTTTTTTTTTGGAATTTTCTTCACTGATTTTTAATTTTTTTGGAATATAAAAATAAACGAACCTTTAAACAAATTTTGTTTAAACTATATGCGTAGCCGGAAATTTTTCCACTTCGACATCTCGACTCGTTTTTAATTTATCCCAAAAAATTTGGATCAGTTAAAATATCTTTCGTGAGTTCACCTTTAGGATCGAATTTTTTCAAAACTCCTTCCCACATTTCTGGACGATATTTCATCAAAAACTCGATGACCTTACGGGAATTTTTCTTCTGGAGCGGAGTGCATTTTTTGCATTTCGTCTTGAGCGCATCAGGAAAAACCCCTAGAAAAAAAATAATCCGGAATTAGAAAATTTATAACGAAGGATTTCATATTATTAAATCGTGTTCGAACATACTTTTAAGCTCGTTTCCTTCCGCTGTGCAAGGGCCTTGGCTAACGATGCATTTATAATAACTTCTCAGCAACCTACTGTTATATAGGATCTCGTCGATGTTAAGATGATCGTAGCGCGTAGTATACGTGGTTTTGCTGTTGGTAGCGCAATAGGCCAATGCTACCAAAGTTAGAAGCAGAAACAACACTACCTTCATTTCAACCTGTTGGAGAAAAAAAAACTCGAGTCAATTTCGAGTCGAAATAAGTGCTACATCACTTCACTCTTTCCTAATTATAACTGCCCTGACTTCTTTTCCCAAAGCGTGGAATTAGATTTTTTTTCGCAGTTTTAGGTCGTTGATTTGCAATTTTAAATAAGAATTAACATAACGGTTTTTTTTTTACTTGTACTTTTTATAAACACATATAAAAGGTGATTAAATTGTGAGTAGATGATGATTAAGATCAATAACTTACCCCCCAAATTATTATATTCGAGGAAACTAATAGCCACGATATTAGACTAACTTTTGCTCCCGAGTATTTAACATGGCATTTTGCGTGTGATTGATTTTTTTTTTTAAACTAATAGAGCGATTAGCGACAGGTTAGACGGACGGGGGGTTTTGGCTTGTTTTTTTTTTTTTTTTTAATTAACCTGAACTGAAGGATAACCATAAGATGCGAATTAAAGGCAAACGCGTTCAAAGCAGGTTTATTAACAGTAGTTTTTGTCACTTTAGTGGATATAAGATGTGAAAAATGCCGGGTATAATTTACCGGCAATCGTTAATTGTAAGATTTATTCAGAAACGAATTTTTTAAGTCGGGAAATTGACAGGAAGGCGCCTGAAACCCATTAAAACACTCCGTGTGGATGACACTGCAGTAGGAGAGGCATGTAGAGCTGCCATGTCCTGCTGGCAAGTTCATGGTAAACGCACAACGAATTCAAACACTTTGAAAAAGTGGTGGTTCTGAAAACAGAGTATTTAGGGGTAGATTGGAAGCCCCTGACTGGCTGGCCACCTGCGGAGGGTAATCTGCGATGAAATACTAGATCTTTAAATACTGTAAAGCCACTGAATGATGGATGTTAGTAAAACTTCAGCTATGTCTAGAAAGACCTCTTGACATCAATGGTGTGGCCGAGCTTGTTCCCCACGTGACGTCTTCGTTAGTACAGCCAAAATTTAGACTATGGTCTTGTCTTAACCAGTATGGCGTGTGTTTCCGTTTGAAGACGAAAAATTGAAACTAGCTTCTGATTTCAAGTATCTAAAAACATGATTGACCGAAAATGGCGACCATGACAGAAAAATTGTGGCACGTATCGAAATAATGGAAGTTTTCTATACATATAGATCAAGACTTCAGCATTGTCTGCTGCTGAGGCTGAGCGCAATATGAATGAAAGTGTTCTTCAATTCAATTATCTAAGAATAATTCAAAAGAGATCCGTGGGCTCACAAGACAGCCGCTGATCACTAGTATGATCAAGGCACGTCGGCTTCAGTGGGCAGGACAGCTCCTCTTCTCGGACGATAAGGCAGGGTCTTGATGGACACCCTAAAAGTCCAAGATTTCTGGGTAGACCGTGGCTTAGTCGGGAGGACAACGTTTCAATACGTTGTCCTCCCGACTAAGAGTCGGGTCGACTAAGAGTCCCCGATTGCGGGTCGCCTACTTAGGTAGAGAGCCGTCTAGAAGGAAATCTGCGATGCTGCGATAAAGCAATAAAGCTTTAGGCTCTGTAAAGCCATAGATAGATAGAAGGATAATTCAAATAACGGTTAACTTTGTTTCATATTCACCTTGTGGGGCCAAAAGGATACATCCACGATGTTATTTCCACAAAAACAATTCTGTCGTTCCTTACCTGCCATTTAAATTTTTAAAAAGTTCTGAACATCTGAGTAATTTTTTTTTCTTTTTTGAAATGCCTACTTTTTTCTTTCTCTTTTCACCATATGCCCCCATTAGGTATATCGGTAATAGCGCTTATTAATGCAGAGCTATGATAGTCACAAATTGTGGCATCAAAAATTTAAGAAAATCTATAAGCTCATCATAAAAGATTATGATAAGTCCAAACAAAGTCAACGTCAATGTTGTAATATTATTCCAAATAATGGAGACCTATTTGTTAAACTTTTATAAATTCAAAAACTTAGTTCTAATTTTTTTTCCTTACACGAAAGACGATTCTTGTTCTAACCCACTCCGTTTAACAGTTCGGAAAAATTATTGTCTTGATTATAATTACTTCTTAACGGGTAAATAAATACTTAATTAAAATTAGTGTGTTATCTTTTCGCTTAAACCGCTGAACTCTTACTTTGTGGTAACAAGATAACATTTTGCCCCGATATCCATTTTTTTAAAATTTTATTCATGACAACGAATATACTTTGTCTAAAAAAAAAGAATGATTTCATTTGAACATTTTCTACAAAAAAACTTCGGGGAACTGAAAAAGATTTTCTTTTGCAAGACTAAATTTGTGGAAAACCTGATTTATTTATTTGGTGCTCAGTAATTACTTCAAAAAAAAATTAGGGTCGTTTTTTTGCTTTAAAAAAAAAAAGTAATTAAGAACTTTTGGCACTATTTCCTGTTCCTAGTTTAAATCTGCAAAAAGTTTAATTTGGAAATTTTTTAAATTGTAATTTTATGCTCAAAATCTAGTGTGAAGTCACTTTTTCAAGTTTTCTTTTTGAAAAGCACACTATTGAATTATTTTTTTTAATGAAAAATTTCTTATTTACAAACAATAAGGAAAATCAAATTCATAAACTCGTTTTCCAAACATCAAAACAACAACCGATTTTCCTCAACCTTTTGCAAAAAAAAAACACAAAGCACATAATTAACATTTTAAAAAATTGGCAGTTATAGGTCGAAACCGAAACGTGATTGTCACTTTAATTGAACCTTACCCAATGTTCTTTACCTATTTAACCCACTCAACTAGTATAATGTGCCATACACTTGTCATTACAATTATAAACACCGTTATATTTACGTCAAATGAATCTCAAACTAGAAGTGCCAAATTATTTATTTAAAACCCTGACGTCGAAACCTTAACCGATTTGTTTTTATACTGATGTGAAAACAACAAACTACCATTTACATACATAAATAATTAAAACAATTAAAAACAACAAAAATATATTTCATACTTTCTTGGTATTTTAATTGCACATACGGAGTTTTTTTTTACAACTCCTTCCCAAGGAAATAAATATCCTCATCTTCATCTATACGGGTATAATTGGCGGTTATTAGGTGCCATCTTATAACCTGGCTAGCCAATGGTATAATTTTTGCGTCACTTGCTTAAGATCAAGATAAGGCAAAAAAAAAAATCGGCAATGAATTTTAAAAATAGAATATTTTATAAATGATCTTAAACTTACCGAAACTAAATGTCCCGATGATGAATATTTTGATGTTTCATGGTTGACGTATCGGTTTGTTTTGTTATTTTATTACACCGACCGGATGACATGTTTAATTACATTAATTAAAGAATCTAATGTGTGTAAAAAGACAAGAGATTGATACGGTCGAGTTTGATAAGTTGAAAATGATTTTTGTTGTGGAAGGTAATGTGGTCGCGTTTTGGAGTGAACTGAGATTTTTTTAAAGGAGGTCAGTAATCTTAGAAAAGCACTTTTCTGGAGAAATGAAATGAAGTTGAGTGACACGAAGGTTATTGATAAGTAGAAGTAGTAAAGAGAATTTTGTTTACATATGTAGTATTGCCCAATTTTTAAAATTTTAATGAAAAGGTAAAATTAATACCTTAGGCGGTGGCAAGGTTCTTGTAGATTGAAAATTAAGCTATGTAAAGCTATGTTTTAAGTTTATCCCACAGCCTGCTTTTAGAATTTATTAAGAAGACGGAAGAATAAATCTTAAAAATATATTTGTTGATTCTGGCATAGTTCATTGAAGCGCCCGGAAAATAATGAAAGCATCATACAATTAACCGGGTAGATACTTAGAAGACGAAATTGAAATTTCAGTGCCAGCAGAGCGGGTCATCGGTAATTATTGATAAATGGATGGATGGGAGGACAGCTTGAGGGAGGATGTTTAACCTCTGTGTGTGAGTGTTAGTGGAGACGGCTGCTGCTCCAAATCGCTACCAGTGGCACTGTGCCCCCTAAGGGGATGAAGATACAAAGCAGGCAGCCGTGCCAAAACACATGGCCTCGCACGAATACTATGTTCGGAGCCAGAAAAAATGGCCACCAAACGACCCGTAGTCCGCGCAGCTGGCGGTGTTTTTGGCAGGGTCTCCGGGTTTCATCCTGGCGCTCCAGAGGAACTGATGCGCGTGTTCTGTGCAAGCCATGAATGCCAACGAGAAGAGAAACTCGTTGGGAAAAGTTAGATGGGCCAAAAATAAGTCACGGTGAGGCGGTCTTCAACACTGGGAAGAAGGTACACGTCTTCTTTTCTTCGAAGAACTTGCCCACGGAGTCTGCTATAAAAGGACAAGTGTCTAGGCGCATATTATCGACAATTAAACCCTCCGGTAGCAAAAGAGAAACCGTGAGTAGTAGTAGCAAGAATTCAGCAGCAGCGTTCTGTGATGCAGATGCCTAGAAAAAGTAGAGCCCGGTATATTTGATTGGGCAGATTGCAGCGTTCTTGGTCTCGAAAGAGGATGGCATCGATTCCACCAAGTTTAACCTGCAGGATGTGATGCAGTTACTCCGGAGTGGCACGAAGAGCCATTTGGTGAATGGAAAGCCATCAGGATTGGATTCCTCATCCCTGGTATCGCGTTTAGCACTGCAACAACAGTCACTTTGAGCCCTGGCCTACCAGTGGCAGGCAGCGGTAGGTGCAAGTTTGAACAATCAAAATGAAGATTTTGCAGAAAATCGTTGGTAAAGGAAACTCTGTAACAACAACCGTCAGCATTGCAAATTAGAAGATATCAGAATGTAGCAGGCAAAGGAAGCCTCATTGAACGTGCTTGCTTTTTGTTTCATTGTATCATCTTCAGAGATTGTATCTCTATCCGTCAATTGAATATTAAATTACTGCTGATGCCAAGTTGCTGATTTTTTGAAAGCTGGTTCTGGCATCTTTTTTGAAAATTTCAGAATTCAACATTTTTATTGATTTCCTTTTTTACTGAAATAAGGTAATACAGATCACACTTTAGCAATTGCAATATCATGCTACATTGCACTTCTGTAATTATTTTCTTTTATTGAAATTCTTCTCTTGAAAAAAGATAACGAACGCGTCCACCTTGGTTTTCATTAGATAATACTTACAAAAAATGGGAAATGAGCTTTTTTAAGCAATGTCCTTAGTCATCTTTTTTTGTCATGTCTAGTTGTTGGTTTATCAAAACAAGATTTTACAAATTGTCATTATAAGTACTTTTAATTCTTTTTTTTATTAAGTCCTAATGAGCTGTTCAAAATAAGTGCAACTTAAGTTGTTAAAAAATGCGCAGTTGACGCTGGTTAATTTTTAAAAAATAATGAGTAGTGGCTTAAAAAATTTTTCCCCGTAGTTGGGTTTCAAGCTTGTTGGCCAAGCCGAAGAATTATATCTCGCTGTCAAAAATATTTTGCTGGAAATTGCGCCAGCTAAATCTTGATACATGCTAACTTGCTTTAAAGCACGAATCTCCGTTATTTGAGTCCTTAATTTTTGTACACCCCTTGCAGTTCAATTATTTGTTGTTATGTGCTTGAAGAACTGAAAATTTATTTTAAAATCGTGCAAAATATTCCCGATAAATCAAATTATCACACTAAAATTTTCCTTTCGCATTTCCCAAGTCTTCTTCCCAATCCTGTTCTTCTAGTTTGCCTGATCGAACAAGTAAATTAGTAGTGATTAAAATGTTATTTCTAACTACAAAAAAAAAATTCCAAATTTAAGTCGGGTCTTTTTTAAAAATTTTTATTTCAAAATTGGAATTAAAAATGTTTTTAAAAAAAATTCAGTAATTTCAGAAAAACAAAAAAAATTAAAAGGATATAATTTTTTTCTTCATGAGACATCCCTTAGCTTATCCCACCTACAATCGACTCAATACATCTTCGTGTCCTTGAATGAAGGTTAAACCTGAATACACTTTGCAAAGATTCACCGGGCAAGACATCAAGACTTGTCTAACAATATTTTCTTTTCGTGACGCAGGTGTCTTGCTTAAATTGAAGTAAGCTCCATAATGAATAATGATGCCCCCGGCTGATATAATTGAAGCACAAATAATAATCGATTTCAGGCACGTATTAAAACGTCATTCCAAGATTGGTCTATTAAAAAAATCAAGATAGCCAACAAGATTTTTTTGCCGACAATCCTCACTCATCTTCTCGCCGATTCTAAAATATTCCGTACTCTTTAATTTGTATAATTAACATTTAATTCTTCGACTTTTTACCCTTATGAATCACGGCAAACTTTGAACGTATTTATTAAGTTCAATGGGCGTTAAGGTTAAAAATAAAAGTCGTTTAATATTTTTTTTATATTTATATTACCGGTATTTCATTAACAATAAATAAACAATAAATTAATGATTATTGCGTATACGGGACTTGGTTTATCACAGCTTTGTGCTTTTTATAAATAAAATAATTGGAATAAATAAAATTTGATTGGAAGAAAATATTTTGAATAGAAGGAACTTAAGGTTCAGGTTGAGCCAAGAATTTCTTGAAGCTTTCGGAGTGTTCGTTTTTGGGATCGTATTTCTTTCTGATTTGTTCCCATTCCGGTTTTCTGTTTGCCATGATGTATTTCGTAGCTTTCTTGATCATTTTCTTCTGTCCGTCCGTGCATTTTTCACAGGATGTGGTTAGGGCCTCAGGCAAGTTTTCTGAAAAAATAAAAGAAAGTTCGTGTTTGAGAAGTGCACACAGCGGCATTGGTCTAGCAACTCCCATCTTGAGGGAATCTGCAGACCCTTATGTGGGCCCCTGAGACATTCGAAATATGAAAAAGGCAGTAGCCAAGCACTCAAGTGTCGCTAGGGACCTTTAGAGTCGCTACAATCAAATGGCCACCACTTTGTTGATATCCAGTTTTTGGCCAATAACAATTTGACTGTCACTATCACAGGGTACTTACTTCTGAATTCTCGGCCTTCTTGAGTGCACGGTCCTTTATCCAACATACAATTGATGTAAGTTGTAAGCACCCTTTCGTTAGACAGAATGGCATCTACGTTGACGTTGTCGTACTTGCTTGAGTATTTTGAATTTGGTGGGGCTGATGATACGACAGCGATGACTACTGCTACTACCACGAAAATTGATAAAGGATTCATGATGACGGTTTTTTCTGGAAAACAAAAAAAAAATTTTTAATTGGTATGAATCCTTGAGGTGGAAATACAGTGATTAATAATATGATCTGCTTGATAAATGGGACAAAAATTAATTGCGGGAGACTTCAAGGCAATGGTACTTCAACCGAAGCGATGACATTACTCGATTAAGAAATTTATTTTAAATATAAAATCAATAGTATTGTTTTAATAATGATTTCCGATTTCCGGTTGGTGAATTTTTAAGGGTCAAAGAGTACATTAAAATTTTACGCGAAAAAAAATTGTGAATAGAATGCTGAATTAATCAAGTACGTGATTGTTCTTTTTGGAAATAATATTGGAAAACACATAAAATTAGTTCCTGGATTTTCCAAAAGTTAATCGCTGTTTAATTATATTCAGCATTTGCATAAACAATAAAAATTAAATACTTTTAAAGTATTATTTAAAAGGGCAATAATTTTTTAATTGCGGCTCTCACGGAATCGGTTGATGGAGGTGAAAATCCACCGCCAGTGTCGCTAGTGTGTTGCAGTGGTCCAATCAATTTAAGCCCACAACAATGACAGCGATCCTAGCGGTCGAATTTTGCCCCTCTACTTATCCGCAAAAAAATAAAATTCAAAATAATTCAAAAATGATTTACCTGAACCTTCTTCTTCCAAAGAATTAAGAATAACTGTAATCGGATAGGAAGACACGTGGAATATATATACTGATGTTTTGAAAATATACCTTGAGAGGAAGGAAGGTAGGAAGGAAACAATCTTTGCTCAATATGTGATATTGATTTCAAGGTGGACATATAAATTGTCAAAGATATATCGAATCGTCAAAATTACAAAATTATACATGGTGTATTGACAGGACATCGTGGAAGCGTGGCTGAGGCCAGAGAAGAATATCCGGTTCTAATTAGTAAAAAGATAACGAGATTATGACAATATATCATCCTAACGCACTTAATTATTGTCATTTAATATTGGGAAATAGTTTTTAAAGAAAATTAGAAAAAAAATATTGAAATAATTGGGGGAATGAAAATGAGAGTTTCAATGCGGTTGCATCATTTTATTAATAATAAATACATTGTGACATTTTTTTAATACTGCCGTAAGGTAAGAACTGGTGTCTTAAGTAGCCTAATCGAAAAACATGTGTTAAGGTGTTTACCTTACGTAGGTGTTATGCTAATCGAAGATTTTTTTTAAAAATAATTTAATTTAAATCTTTTATCTCGACCTAGGAAAAATTAGTATAGTTTTCCTAATCAAACTGCCAGAATATTAAAGAAGCATGAAGCGACTCGGAAGTAATAGGGTAATCGCTTTGAAGGACTATGAGTTGTTTTTGTTTTATCCTGTTTTTTTTTTTACAAAAGCAGGATGATGTACTTCTTCCGCTTGTTTATTGATTTATTGTTGTCCTGTTAGAACGGCCAAAAATGTATTGTAGAATTTTAATGTCGCTCTTAAGAAGGAACTGTTTGGATTTGTGTAAACTGAAAATTCTTACGAGACCCATTGAAATTTCACTACTTGAGATCTTCAGAAATCTTGAGGGATTCGAATCAGGGGCACGCAAACATTAGGCACCACGCCAAAGCTCACCCCAAAAGTGTTTTACTGTCACTAGGTCTACATTCGAGAGTAAAGGTCAATTCCCTCGGTGGCTGCCTTGGAACTTTAATTTCCCTTTCTCTTTTTCCCGTAAGATTCGATTTTTTGGAATAATCTTGTATTTTTTTATACTGCTGAACAAAGATGCTTAAAATAGAGGCTCGGCTCAGGTACTTTATTATCGAAAGCTTTGTGATGACTCAACAAATTTTATTCAAAGCTAAATCAAATATTCCTTTAAGCTTCTTCCTGGAACTTCTCAATATTTTTAAAGTTAAAATAAGTTTACTTTATGAACTTGTGAAGAGATTTCCATATAAAAGAAAACAAGAAAGCGCCAACTTTGAATGCTAATCAGAAAACTCAATTCAGAGTCATGGTCACATACCTAAAAGCGGAATCATGTCCACTCTATGCAATACATAAGTCGAATCAAGTGCATAAGTTGCATTCACAAGGTCATGGCGTTCCAATGTTAAGTAATACGTATTGTAAACACACTGACTTAGTTGCATAATAATTTTTAAACCCACAGTTCATAAGTATTAACCGGGGGCACTTGGGCTTTGAAATTGCAATTTAGCAGGTGAATTTCCCGCAACTGCAACGCCCACAAAACAAATTACACGATCTTTAAATTGGAAAAAAAAATCATTTTGAAATCTTCTTAATAAATAAAATTGAATTATTTCAAAATCATTTTGGCGCCAAGAGTTTATAACCTGAAATGTTGGCAGCACTGATGACAGATGAAAGAAAAAAAAAAAAAGTAAAGAAAGCTGAATGTATAGTGCGCCTAATTTTATTGTTCTTTTATCACCGTTTTAAAATTTTTTCTTGTAAATTAATAAAGACACCGCAAAAACATGGAAACGGAGACTTTCAATCATCTTAACGAAATAGAGGAAGGAGAGGTAAAAAAATAGTAAATGATTTAGTTAATTCAGATAACGTTTGCACTTAACCTAAACTGGATCAGTTTTATTTCTGTATTTGTTTAATCTTATGGTCAAAATCAGCACGAGAGAAGTTAGTTATTTGAAATTAAATACAAAGAACTCAATTTTAATAAAAATCTTCGTAATTGTAGTCATTTTTCAATGAGCAATCGAAAGGTTCAGTGATACAACTTGCATCAACTTGTCTTGAACTTGTATTTTTTTTTTTGCAGATAGATGATGTTGATGATCCGGAAGAGCTTTACATACCTTTGGAAAGACCAGCAGTACCTTCTATCAACATCCAAAATACACAAATAGTTAGTGATCATGAAGATAACCTGAATGATTCTTCAAGTGATTCAGACTCATCAGTAAAAAAGTCAAGCTCAAGACGAAGGATAGTGCCTCAGAAACCAGCGTTATCTGTTTTACCACCCAAAAGGAAGAATTATAGTATATGGTGTTCTGATTTGCAGACGGAAGTTCTTACTAATAATTTAGTCGATTGTAATGTTGATCAGTCTGCTGAAAGGACTCGAGATGTGGAATCGTACAATTATAAAATTCATGCTTTTTTAAATGATAGTGATGATTCAAGACATAGTTTTTCTGATAATCAGAAAGTGAAAAAATCAGGGTTTACTGCTAAGAGAAAACATGATGGGCATTATGTTGAAGGGAAGAAGAAGGATAAGGTAGCAAAGCCTCGAAATAATACAAGGGAGAAAAAAGGAGCTGCTAGAAAAATTTTGCCTTTAACAACAACTGTTAATGATTCTGAAGCAGACATTGCAAGGGATATAGCTAATAAATTGTATGAGGAGAAGGAAGAATTAATATGTAAGTTTTTTTTGAATTTTTCGAAATGAAACTTTTTGCAGTTATTGGTAATGATATTTTTTTTGTTTGCAGTAAAGGCCTTAAACATAGTTGGGAAAGAACCAGTCATTTCGTTGTTTCAAGAGGTTAAAGAGATTGAAGAAAATGGTGGAATGTTGATAATGGTAATAATCAAACATTCATTTTTGTTTAGATTTAGTATGTGGTTGTAATATAATGTTGATGTTTCAGAATGGTGTTCGTCGTAGAACTCCAGGAGGCGTTTTCTTTTTTCTATTAAAATCTTCAACATCAATACCTCGTGATAAACTTAATTTAGTTTTTGATGAAGACAGGAAAGCAACTGCTATTGAGAAGAAAAGGACTGCTAGGGAAATGAAGAAAATTAGGTCTGCAAAATTAAAAGAAGCCTTAAGCAAGGGTACGTATTCAAGGCTGGATTGTTTTTAGAGCAAAATTAAATAATTTTTTTGCATTTTTGATTGCTCTGTTACTTATCTTGATAAGTTGACCTTTTTTTAAAAAAAAAAAAATTAAGAGCTATGTGAAAAATCATAAATATAGTTACCTCAAAAATTTAGTAAATTAATTTTAAATTATTTATGATGTGCTATTGTTTTGTAAAAAGATTTTGGGGCGTTTAGGTATTTTATTAAGAACTGCTGTATGTTGATTCAGATTTTTGAAACTTAGCCTGATCAAATATTACAGCTTCCGAAGTGCCTAGTTGCCACTCAGTAGGGATTAGTTAAAAGTTGCTCATTAGAAATTTTAAAATTGAAAATGGGAGAAATTTTGAAAGTCTATTTATTTACAGACCGGATTTTAAATAAATGCTTGACTATTGGGCAGATTAAAATTTTAAGCACATGTAGTTAAGAGCACAGATATGAAAGGGTGAAGGATGCCATGTTAGGACATGTTTTTTCTAAGTTTAAGATTTTATTTTTTAAATACAAACAATTTAAAACATTTACTACCTCAGCCTCGCACTAAACTGTAATTTTTTTATTCACAGATGATTTTCCTACACTACTTACTCGCACCGAAATAGCAATTAGAGAATTCAAAGCAAGGAAAATGGCTGAGGAATCTGGTGAAGTGAAAAACCCTCCTCCTTCTCCTGCCACTGATGGCCGTGACAACAGCAGCGATGGTGAAGAACAGAAATGTTCGAACGATGGCCTTAGTGGAGAATCCTCAGACAGAAGGAGAAATCTTACAGTTTACGATGACAATCCATTCGAAGGCGGCGAGGATAGCATGGATATTGCTTAGATCAATTATTTATTAATTTTTTTTACATCGAGGTTAGCATTAATTTCTTTTATTTTTAGTTTTTTATAATTTGTTCGGATTTTTTTTTCTGAAGAAGAAAGTGGTAATTTCTACTGCAGGCCAGTAATAATTTTTAATAAACAAGCCTGTGTTTATTGCTTTAATTTATGATGGAATTTTATTGATATATTGGCATCGGAGGAGTTGCTCATATCAAAAGGAAAAAAAGACGCGTACTCTTTAACTTCTATTATTTCCAGTACTGGCAGACTTTTTTAAATATTTATATTATTTATTTATTCATTTTTTTAAATTTAATTAAAATATTCTGCAGTAAAGTCAACTGTAGATTGGCACCGCTAGGTTTCTTAAAATTTGCGTTCATGTTTTATGAGTTTAAAAAATTAATTGATAAAATTTCCCAATTGTGGTTTTTGCGTTGATTTTTATTTGGCATTATGAAGAATTTGGAATAATAATTTTTATATCGAAAATTATTTCATAAAAAAATAAAATATAAAAAAAAACGGTTGCTGTATTTTGCTAAAGACCGGATTTCGCACATCTAAATAAGTAGCTCGTCTCCTTTGTTTGGCTTTCGTCCGAAGAACCTGCGGGCTATTATCTAAGCTAAATAAAGGAGATGAGCGTGTTGCCTCTAGCCAGTGAAATCCGGCTTTGCTAATAATTTCTAATAAATAATTTTAGCTCAACTTCTGCATTTAATTCGAGTCTTAGAAACACATGAAAGATTTTTTAGGCAAGTAATAGGTCATTAATATGCTTTTCAGAAACCATATCAATAGAGTATTTTTTGGCAGCGAAAAATTTAAATAAAAATTAATATTTTAGAAAGCCCGCCAGAATGTAAAGCCTTGATCAAAGAGACAAAGGACCTGGAAAACAACGCGCCAGGAAAAATTAATTTTTAATGCGATTAAATAATTAATTTTTCCTCTACAGATCAGGGAGGACAAAAAGCATTATTAAGGTGACAGCCTTCCTTCGATCTCTTTTTTTGTGGTGTTTTTCAAAAAAATAAGCTAGGTAACGTTGTTGTTTTTACCACATTATTCACCAAAATCTTAACCCCGTCTTAAAAATTTTATTTCCTGCATGAACCAAGCTTTTATTGGATTGAGGAAACTCACCACCAACTTTTCATTAGCTTTACACTAACTTTAAATAGTTTCGTTTGCTTAATGGTATGTAACAATTAGCGTTGGCTAACAACTAAGAATCTAACGGCTTTATCACAGATATTTTAGATTCTATCACTTACTGTTAGGCAGATGAAATGATATGCAGTGATCGTTACTAATGGTTTAAGGGAAATATCCTTATAAAATTTTTGATTCTTTCCTTTTAGGTTAAACCTGGTAACCAATACTCCTTCACTAACTATTAATATAGTCGTTTGGTATCCGGAGACGAAAAATAAAAGTATTTAATTACGGACAGCGGCTTTGAAGTATGTTTGTGATTTATTGGAGACTTGTGGACGTTCGAGTGGTAAGTAGAACTATGTTTTTCTTCTTTTTCAACTGCTAAAGCGTAATTTTTTAAAATATTTCTGATTTTTCCCAGTATTACTAAGGACCCGTTTAAACTCTGGTTTAGGTTTACGATTACATTAATTCTATTTTTAAGCTTTTCGCGATGATTTTCATAATTTTACAATGAAATTCGATTCCTTAAACAGCTTTGACAGTTCGAAAATTAGTTCCTAACTTTTCACGTTCAGGGAAAGGATGAAAGATGGACGCTTGGAAAATAGGCTCTCGATAGAAATAGATTTTCTCAATTTCCGGTTCTTCAACGTGAACGTTTGTTTTGGAATTGATTAATAATCGGCTTAAATTTGATCTAGGCTTTTATTTTCTAATAATGAGGGATCGCCTCCTACACCAATGATAATTTTTTATTCCCCTTTTCTCCCTGAAAAAAAGAAAGCTGGAGTGATTGCCTGATAAGATGTTTGAGGGAAAAATTTGAAATAAAAATTTTAGCTTTTGAAAACTAGGCTGAAAATTTCGGTTTTGCCGCTTGAGATCAGTGGCGTATCAACACTTTAAGGGCGCCACCGCAAACAATATTTGTAGTCTCCCCAAGTCGTTTCTTAGGATTTTAATTTTTTTTCCCCGTAAAAAATTTTTTCTTCACGATAGTGGCGTTATTTCACCAAAATCTTGGGGGGGGGGGACATTCTTGACCTTTAGAGGGGGCAAAAGCATAACTCAATGCTTAGCTTATGGAAGGCAAAATTCCAGAAGGGGGGGGGGGGGGGGGCAAATGGCGCCTCTGCTTGACAAACGATTCTCTCTAGGATTTTTCAGCTAATTATTTTTTGGTCGAGGATGGGGGAGGGGGGGCGATATTTGTTTGGCTAGGCTAGATTGTTTTGTCAAGGAGTCGACTTGGAATTTTTTCGTCAGAAAAATTATACTGAAATTTTTCACTGCCGACTGGCGAAAAATATTTCTGGCATTTTTCTTCGCTAAGAATTTGCCTAAATATATTCTCTGAACTAAAGATTTATTCATTAAGATTGTAAAAATCTCCTGTTTCCAAGGAATAGTTTCTAGAAATTTGGATCGTAAAGGGATTGCTTGATTTTTTTTCAGAAGAACATTTTTTACATTTTACATTCGGGCAAAGAGTGTTTGCCAAATTTTATAAAGGACGAGACCCTGCTTCTATTCACTTTTTCGTAGAAGGCTGCGGCCGACCCCTTAAAAGCCAGGAGTCTTGTGCAGAAGAAAGACTACGTAGTCTTACCACGCTACTGCTTAAGATAATAGTTTTATGCTCTGATTTGAATTTAGTTTCCTTACTTTAATATTTCTAGTATCAAATAATATCGCATTCGAATGTTTTTTCGGGAAATAGGCAATTATTGTGAGTTCATGTATTATCGGTTGCATATTTAGAATTTGGAAGCTTTAAGTCAAGCCCGTTTGAAGACATGACTTAGCTTATAAATCGAAGCTGATATTTTTCTAGCAGCAATCCTCTGCAAATCTGCGAATTTTCTTCCTTTCCGAGAAAAATTCTTGGACTTGTTAACAGAATTTTTGTCCTTAAAACTTGATGAAATCGAGTCATGAAATAATTTTTGTTGATAAAAAAAAATAGAGGAAAAAAAAGTTTCAAGTCTTGTAAGTGGACCAACTTTCCCAACAGTGAACGGGACTTGCGCAAATTCGGAAAAGCGGTGTTCAGTTAGCAAGCAGCTGCCGTGCTTAACGGTTTAACCATAACGTGGGACCTCCCGTCACCAGTATCGGAATTTGAAAACTTTCGTAAATGCCGAAATCACGATTCTTATAATCTGCTATTTTTCTTTTCTCAATTCTTTTCTTGCTCCTCATGTATTTGTGTGGTAAATCATAATGATTTCACTATCCGCATCATCTTTAATTATTCTCTTTTCGTAGCATTTCCCATTTGTAAATTTCAAATAATTATCATGTTAATTGGACGTTACCCAAAAATTTAAAAAAATTTTAAGATAGTTAACTTATTATTTCTCTCTCATTTAATTTTTTCTTAATAATAATTATAATAATGTTGGAGTGTTTATTAATAATTTATTGTGAATAATTTAAAAAAATGTTCTACGATCGTTCGAATTTTTAATAATAAAAAAGAAATCGGGGTTTAATTACGGTTATGTTGACGTGTAAATTTTATTCGTCGTTTTAATCACAAAACGGGATGTTTCGATTAATTGTAATTGCGTTGGGGGATTAAAGCTTTAAACGATGACATCAAGCCGGATGACACCTTTGGATTAACTTCTCGCTCTCCGGACTTATTTCTACTAACCATTCACATGTTATTTATAAATATGCCTTTTTCCGTTATTTATTAGTGGATGTAGTTGTTAGGTGAGTAAAGATAAAGAAAATGTTTTAGCCCTTGAAGAAAAAATTCTTTCATACATCGTTTGATTTTATTTCCGGAATCAAACGGATGTTTTTTCTTGGAAAACCGCCATTCGGCATATCATAAACAACATGGAAGAAATGGAACTTAAAACTGCAAAAGACAGTTCCGGGGTGGCCTGAAGCGTCGAGTCGTAACCCAAAAGAAAATCGGATCCTCTTGTTGTGGCGTTTCGATATGACATGCAGTTTTAGTAAAAGATTTTTTTTTCCTTCAAAGAAATCACAAAGGGGTTTGTTTATTGATTTTAATAATAGTTCAAAAGGAAAAAAAAGGAGGGATGTTTTAGTTTTTTTTTCAAGATTTTATAAAGTGAACATCGAGGAAAGTTATTATAATAACCAATCGTTAAAACAATAATAAAGAGGGGGAAGAAATAATTTTTTATTACTATGAGTATGCACGCGTATATATTCATTTATAGTTTGAAAACTGATCAAGGAACGTTCCCTCACACCCCGCCAAAGTTTTTTATGTAGGCAAAAAAAGTGTAGTTAAGTGATTCCGAAAAGTTTTTCAATTTTTCAAATGTTTTCGGAACAGTTATTTCTACCGAGAATTTTATTTTATCGCTATCATAAAATTTAAAGGAAGGTTGACCTAAAACTATCGCCTTAAGGGGAAGGAAAGAAAATTTTGTTTTCCTGGCTTGAAGTAAAATCCCTTCACTTTTCTCGCCGAGCTCGGTTATTGGGTTTCAATTTATTAAAAATTAAATTTGATATTTTGAGAAGTTTTTGCATTTATAATTTTTTTTAAAATGAAAAATGTTAAGGGTAGATTTAATTTAAGGGCGAAGGATATTGGTCATGTAGCGTTCGTTTTGTTAATATTTTATTTTTAAAAAGTTTTTGTATGTTTGAGTTCCTGTTATTTGGGATTGATTTTACAATGCGGCAAATGGCCAATGGCCCTGGCAACCTCAACTTAAGAGCTCAGTGGCTCTAGCCCTCTAGCTCACCCTCCTAATAGTTCTAGCAGACTTAGGTTTATTTTCACCGAAGAAAAAGAATTCCCTTGCTTTCTAAGAAGACCGGGTGAACTACTGATTACTTAATAAGTGCCCCGTCTTCTAACAGTGCAAATAATTTTTTTGTATTGAAAAATTCGAGGGCGCATTAGCTTGAAGATAGCATCAGGATTTGCCGTGTTGCCCTGTGGGCCAGTCCGGGCCTGCTCTGATCAAATCTTTTTATTTATGGATAAATATAACCAAGCTAGTAATTACTGCAATAACTGTGCAAGCTTTTAAATTGAATAATTTAAAGTCGAACTCGCAGTTTAAACCGTTAACCCTAAAGCAAAACCCCATAAAAACAGGAACGACCACTATTTAAAGATATAAAAAGTACTGCACTTCTAAAAAAAAAAATTGTGAGATAAAAAGTGATATCAACAAGAGTGTGAATATAAAATTGCGTCGTTTCCGTTCTCGTTTCCTTGCCATGCTTCAATGTTCGAAAAGAATTTTCATTTTTTCTTCCCCCTCGACCAAACTTTATCGTAAAATAGATTTTTATAAATCCTATTAAATATTTTTAGGAAAAAAAAATTGCGAAGAGATTAGCAATAGAACACATTTTCTTTCCATTTTTTTTTTTTTTGCTGCTGCTTCTCCGATTGGAAACGGAGATTTTTATTCACCCGCAACCATATGGTGCAAATCCGATCACTGCGGATTAATGCCTTGGGTTTGCTGTATATGGAATTAATTCAGCTCACATCAAGGTATCTCTGTCGCTTTTGTGAACTGAATTTTTTTTTGTTTCAAGTCAGACAAAAAAATTTTCATCGGGAATAAAATGAAAAGAACGAATTCATATTTTTAAAAAATGTTTTGTTAGTTAAGGCGGATGATTACAGGAAAAAAGAGCACTTTAAGCGTTTATTTGAAGCGACGTGGAAAGGAAGTCCCTGTCGGAAGTCCTACTGGCACGGTCGAAAAACTTAACTAAGTTTTTAATTGCGTTAATTTCTGTAAGCAATGAAGAGGGGTGAGCGCATACGTTTCCTTATTTTTTTATTTTAAATTCATAGAGTTATTATTATTATTATAAAATCGATAACGAGATTCGATAATGATTATTATTGAATAAAATAATTATAGAGTAAACTTTTTAGTCATTAGCACGTTAGATAAAACTAATGGTCATCGTATATTTTATTTTAAACTTATTAATCAGACAATAGAATATAATAAAAAAAAAAAGTTACTGACTTTTAAATGGATTATCTAACCGCATTTTAATGCAAGTTTAAATTTGTTGAATAATTAAAGCTGAGCTATTAGGGGCGTTAATTTGAGAGAGCACGTAGAGCTCATGGAGCGCATTTTTCTGTTTCATGAGAGATGACGCAGATGCCGCCAATTCAATCTTCAGTACCCAAGTTAATGTCCATCTCTCAAGTCGAGAAAAGGACTAGAAGAACATGATACATCTAACGATCCGCAAAGCCATGCAAAGCCATGGTCTTCCAAGAGGTATGGACTAGTCAGGTGCCCATCCAGGACCTGAGGATTCCTTCGTGTCGGGGGCACTCGAGCTACTTGCCCCGCCTACTGAAGTCTACGAGCCTTGTGACGTTCGCCCTTTTATTATGTTTTCTGTAAAGTTAATTTTCGATAAATGATCTAGTCGGTTATGACGGTGCAATTAAGTCACTTGCTCGGTAAAAGCTTGCCAGTATTTTTCAGTGTAAGACTGAGTAGTTTGGCGTGAAGCCCTAGATTTGGCGTGAAGCCGTAAGTAATCTTGTCGAAATGGTCTTGAGTTAAGCGTTAAAAGCCTCTCCCCATTTCACTATTTATCTACTTTGATTGGCGTCCTTTCAGAGTTGTGGTTGTTTGTAGTCCAGGAATTTAGGGATAAATGTGTCTTCCTGCAACCCCGTAAATAACGACTCCTCATGACTGCATTATATGCGATGAGTTTGGCTCGCCTAGACAAGACTCGAGGAGAATGTGGCTTAAAGCATAAAGACACCAGTCTTCACCCAATCTTCACTCATCCCTTTAACGTATAACATTTTTTAAACCCTCAAAAAATCAAATTTTATGAAAAATTATCAAATCGAGCTTCATTATCCTAAAGGTATAAATTACAAAATTCAATTTTATATCCCCAGATTACATTTTATTTTAATGATATCGTTAATTGGACGCGATGTAGAGCTAATGAGAGTTTGTCATAAAGAACAAGCGGCTTCGGCTTAAACTAATTCCATTGAGCACACACACACAGAAAACCTGTAAAGATAAATTGTCATTTCTTGTTACCTTTTTCCCAAAAAGCACTAGAAATTGAAAGTGTTATGAAGTTCCCTCAAGGGGAATATTTTTCCCAGTGAGAATTGTCCCTCCTCTATCTCTAGGCATTCGTATCGAGCGATTTGAGGATTCCATTAATAGAATATGTGCTCCTTTTCTATTGTTTCCAATTGCAGATGACATTTTGCAAGGTTCACGAAATATTTTGTATTTCGGAAAAGGTTTTTATCCCACGCATAACTGAAAAAAGGTAAATTCATTGTTTTACGTTTATTGTAACGTGAATAGAGGATGGCGGGTGGTAAAATACTGTACAAATCAATTATCTATAGGCCATATCCAAGAGAATGTATGACAAAACCGCGTATTGATATCCTCATATCGATTCGTTAATGGAAACTTCACCGTTTATTTAAATTCGAATTATTAATACATTCGGTTTGTGTAATGCAGGTTTGATTATGCGCAAAAATCTAGGTGGGAAAAGTCGATTAAAAACGTGGTTTTTTTTGTTAAAATTTTAGGGCCTACAAATTTTTTTTTAAAAAAAAATATTTACTCTGGTCATGTTTTTAATCGCTTATGTTATATTCCTCACTCGAAAGAGTAAAAGTGTAATAATATTTAAAGCTAGATGAATCGAAAGCTTTTCAGGCAGGATGATTCCAGAATTGAGCCTTTGATGTTTTAAGTAATAAGCAGCGAACGTATAAAGTATTCTTATTATTTATTGTACCTTGTTTGTGCATGTCAAAAGGTGAAATGAGGCAAAGTTTTCCAAGGAAACAAGAAAATAAAATGTTGAAGCTCAAACTTTTTTTAATATTAATAATTGTTTCCCGTAAAGCTTTTGAAATTTTGTTATTTTAATTTATAAGCATTATGATAATAATTTCGGCCCGTATGGTTCACGGGAGTCTTTGTAATTTAATCGCACTCGAGATTCGATTTAAAAAAAAAATTTCTGACCATTTCGATTTAAATAAACTGTCCAACAAAATTTTTTTCTTCGGACTGAGACTCTTCATGGTTTTTTAACTTTTCCCCAAAACATATGAAACTTCAGTTACGTTTGGAAGTAAAAAATAAAACAAAAGAAAAAATTAGGATTAAGGATGTAGTGGCATGTGTACGCTAATCTTTTCCTTTTTTTCTTAAACTTTCTCAGAAAGTTTGATAGTTATACAAGAATACTTCCCAAGAAAGTTACAAGTTAGTTTCTGGTTTAATCTCGTGATTACGTTTATATTGAAGAAATGGCTTGTCTCCGACATTTGAGATTTTGGTCTAAAAAATGTGATGTTATGTTTTACAATTTTCATTTAAGATGTTAGTCGGTTTTCAGTAAATGTGAATACCAAGTTCATTCTCAAACTTCGTTATTTCACTGGCGTTTCATTGGTTGCAGACGTACTTCATCGAGACACGATCCCATCTAGTCTTTTCCCCCTCCCCAGTGGCTCTAACTTAGCCCTTTATAAAGCGGCTGAAGTTTCGGCACCGTAAAATAAAACCAGCCGTCTTCTTCTTCTGCCTTTTTAAAGACCTTTCGGTATGTTTATTAGGGAAATCAGCTGGCTTCTGGTAAAGATGACTGCCATTAGTCCCCCATCGTTTGAGCGGGCAACTGGGGGGGCAGCTCGTGCTTGGTTACCATTATACGTTCTCTGGACGTGGTTTCGCCAGTACAGCCTTTTTTGCCTACCCCACCTTACGACACCCTCCACTCCGTACTGCTCTCGAATGTTCTCATCGCGAATGACGATCCAACACACTCTTCCCGACTATTCTTCTGCTACCCGGTTAAATCTTGTGATTATAAAAATACCTAGACCTAAATCATTTAAATCAAATTCAATTTCATCACCACGATACTGGCGCTTCTAAACGACCATCGCCTTCTGAATTTCACATTCCGAAAAAAAAAACAGATTTGAATGCTGCGTCATGAAAAATTCAAAAATGCCCATTACAGCGTTCATAAATTTTAACTGTTTTTTTACGGATTTTAACTGTCTCCGTCGTGTACAAATTAAAAGAAACTCCACACGATTCACCAACAAAAAACTTAGCGAAAAAAAAGATCACCAGGATAAAAGGCTCGTTCTTTAAATTCGTCCAATACGAGTCCCGCATTTATTAAATGAATTTCAATAATTCGGAATCAAAGGTTGGTCCATTAACACCGGACCTCATGGTGCAGATTCCGACTCTCAGAATATTACATTTTCATTTTCTATATTGGGTTAGGGCTGCAGACTTCCATTATGGCGGTCTTTAAGTTTTATTATTGCTGAAACCGAACGAAGCGGGTTTAATTCAGGGTTTTCGATAAATTATCATGTCAGCATTTTCTACATTCTTTTACAATAAAACCAGAAAATCCATGTTAGTTGAAAAAAAAAATCTTGTTTTATTTTATTGCGCCAAATGCGGTTGATTTCTCTTTCCCTTTTTTTAAAAAATAAAAATCTCAGATGCATTTTAGGAAAAAAAAAAAAGGAAATTAATTTGGGCTAGGGAAAATATCGTTGCGAATTCCAACAGTCAATTTGAAAACAAAAGCAAACCGTTTACACTAAATATTTTACGTTGTTGTTTTTCTGATTATTTGACATGAATTTAAAAGAGCTAGAAGTCATTTTTAGAAAACGGTGTGATTCGGGGAATAAAAAGGAATCCATTTCAATTCTAAATCTGCTAACGGCAATAAATCTTCACCTGGTTCTCATTTAGTCGGGATATCAGTGCTGCAGCAATTAAGAGAAACTACCCTTAGGCATCTTTGGCTATTTTGTCTTATTTCCGTGCTTTTAATTGGGATTTCGTTTGAAACGTTGACAAATTCCGTAGCTTGGTCGTTAAAGAACATTTCGATTTGAATTAACGGGATCAATAAATCGGAATTGTTAGCATTTCTGGTGTGGGTTAGAAGTATCGAATCTGATTTGTTTTGAAAGCTGGTGCTTGGTGGATGAGCTATGGGAGTTTGAGGCATGGTCATTATTTACTAAATAGTTCCAACTGCTCTTCCTCTCTAAGCGCCAAACAGAGATCGGTGAACACGGTGACATTTTGGACTTTAAAGGTCGCAGAACGAAATAGGGATCCCAGGATTTGCAATACCATTCTCTGAGACAAGTTTTCCTCTGACCTGGTCTACGCCTACGTCATCTTTCCCTCCATTATTTGTTGCTTTCTTCTTTGGGTGCCATACTCTGCATGTAGCTGGTTTGTGTGTTTTGAGTTGACACAGCTGTATGGGACCTAATGATGGCTAAGTAGAGAGGCTGTTCTAAGCAAGTTACCACCTGCTGGTTTGCCATTGCCTTGCAGGAGGGGTGAGACCGAGCGACAACACACATTAATTCCTTTTCCGGAATCCCCAAATCCTCGAATTAAGTTCTCATGAAGCAGATGACATTGGTCGGAGGTGAAATACCGTCGAAAAAAATCCGAACCGTAGAGTGGAATCGAACCCATAAACTCTCGAGTGTGAGTCGGGCACGCTATCCACTGAGCCACGAGGCTGGCTTGTTGCTTTAATATGACCGAAATATTCCTTCGACGCCTAATTTCGTTTAGCTCCTTTTTTTGCTCATTCAATTCAAACCCTCTCTATCGCTATTTCCAGTTATTAAGTAACATTTAGTTGAAACCTCGCGACTCTTAATCTTTCTAGAGAATGACCTTGAAATTAGCGTCAGTGCCGACCAAGATGCAGTTTTTGGAACTAACGACTGTTAGCATGGATCTCTGTTCGAAATTTTCTCTAAAATTAATATTTTTTTCCCCGACGCTCGCGAAAATCCTCACGAGGGAAAAAAAAACGTCCCGCCTTATGGATGAAAGATGATTTTTCGTATATGACGCAGATCAGAGTAAACTTCTTCAACTTGACGTTTTGGCAGTTCCAACTACTTCGTGCTCCGAAGAAGTTGCAACTTTTTTTTTTTTTATAAAATATGTTTCCCATGTCAAACTACTTTTTCGTATTCGACTTCGTTTTCATTCATCTCTTCTTTTTTCCCCCAAATATATTAAGTTGAAACTAGAAATATGTTGAATGTTTGAGCTTATCTATACTTATCTCTTGGCAGTTAACCAATTTTACTTCTATAGGCATATGAAAAATGTAGCTGATTTTTTTTTCACTTTGTTTTGGAGGGGAAAAATTTGTTCTGCTCGGAGATTTCATCCCCGACACTTACAGGATGCCGGTGAAAGGAAAACCGATTTTATTGTTTTTCGAATCGACAAGGCACTTCTTTTATTAATTTCCCTAACAAAGGAAATGGACAAAAACTTCTATGTTTAGAATTCTACTTTTCTTTTCAGTTAATTTAATCGAATTACAATTCAGTTCCGCCTTTCTTTCTTTTTTCCGCTTTTTTTCCCTGATGCAAGGATCGAGCTTTATAATTTAGAATGGTGAAAATTAATTAAAGTTCTTTTTTTTTTTTTTTTTAACTTCCTGTGTGTTTACTTTTGAAAAAAGTAAATGAGAAAAGGGTTGAGGTTTCAAAAACAATAGCTCAACCTTTAATAAAATCCAGAAAGATGGATTGTCAGTATTATGTTTCTGGATTTTAATTATGTGTAGGTGAATGAACAGAAATTTGGAGAGTTTTGAAATAAAGTTGAAAAACTGATTGCAGGATTTGATCTTTAAGAACTTGATATTTTGCCTCGACCGGAGCACAATTTTTTTTAAGTCTTCTTTTCAGGATTTTATAAAAATTGAACACTATCGTGCTAAACGGCTTTTTAGCCAACTATAACCGAGGTAAAGTTTTAGAAATGGCGACCGTAAATTTAAAACTTCAACATCGAAAAAATGCACCAGACAATGTTTACGTATCGCAATGTACAATGTTACTGTTATCCCGATTTTTTATTATGCGCAGTCTTTCTAGTATTTTCAGGTCATCTTTCAATCTTCTTTGGGTGCCATACTCGTTTTCGAGCGCAGGCGACCTCTCTGCATGCAGCTGGTTTGTGTGTTTCGAGTTGACACAGCTGTATGGGACCTAATGACGGCTAAGTAGAGAGGCTGTTCTAAGCAAGTTACCACCTGCTGGTTTGCCATTGCCTTGCAGGAAAGGATGAGACCGAGCGACAACACACATTAATTGCTTTTTCGGAATCCCCAAATTCTCGAATTAAATTCTCATGAAGCAGATGACATTGGTCAGAGGTGAAATACGGTCGAAAAAAAATCCGAACCGTAGAGTGGAATCGAACCTGTAAACTCCCGAGCGTGAGTCGGGCACGCTATCCACTGAGCCACGAGGCTGGCCATCTTTCAATTTAAATTGACCGCTGTAGACTTTCAGTATACATCATCATAAAATCGAAAACCCGTCGTTTTAAAATCGAAGCTTTTCAAATCACTGGAAAAAACCATTTGACATTTCAAAAAGTTGAAAGTTAAATACTTTTCTCGATGTAATTAGCCTTGACACCTTTTTTTTTAAAAATCAATTTATCATAAGGTAATATGAAAGGAATTTACTTATTCAAAAACGGAGAAAGGAAAAAAAAAGGAGTTTATGTCTCAGTAATCTGGGAAAAAAAAGGAAATATCTTGGGAAAAAGAGTTTCGATTTCGCAAAATACTTTTTAGTCATCAATTTCCATTTATCCAAACTACACAGTGTCAGTTGACATGTTTCAGAATAGACGACCGTTTTATATTCCAAGCTTCCTCACTAATCAATATGGATTCGATTTTTTCCGATTTCAAACTGCTCGTATAAATTTTATGTAAACCGTACTTTTTTATCCACCCCTACCCGCAATTGATTCGAAAGATAGACCGTAACCACATTCGTTAACTCATAAATCGTTTGTTTAATTGTAAAACTTCCCCCCGCTAGAAAAAAAAAAAAGAATTTATCCCGGAAAAAAAAAATCGGAAAGCATGAAATTTATACGCACCCTAATCCATTTTCCCCAAAAAGATTGAAAACGACTTGGTGGAAAACCCTTTCTTTATAATCCTCGACCCCGACCGATTGTCACCATGTGTCAGCGAAGAAAACAAATTTAAATTTATGCGATATTAATTAAGTGATAAATTACATTTATATGGAAACCCCTTGCTGTTATATTAGGGATAAAATTAGAAGATTTCCGAGTGTCTCTGAGACATTAAATGATTTCCGTTGTAAAATTGCGTAAAGTTATTGGACAATGGACAAGAAAATCGGCTCCGATTTTAACAAAAAACCCGATTTTAATTATTATGGCAGTTGACAATTTATCATTTTATGGAAGAGGGGGTGAGATAAGGGAAGAAAGTGGATGTTTGCGAACATAAATATGAAACTGGAAAGGAATTTATTTTGGACAGTGGCGTTCCAAGCCCTTTTGCCACCCCGAGCCAATTTATTTAGCGCCGCTATAGGTGGGTTGACTTTTTTAAGGGAAAGTAGAGGACTTTGGGTAACAGGTGAGGCATGTTTTGTCTTGCTCAAGGAATGGCGTTCTTGCCCTGTGGTGAGCTCCCTTCTCAGGGTTATGAGTTAGTGGAGAGCAGCAGCTTCGCTAATACTGACCTAGGGCTGAAGATGGTAGTAATCGACAAGGCCTAGGCTCAGATACCGGGAGGCAGAGTTGGATCAATGGTATGGCTCCCGTACTGCAATGTGGAAGATTATGGAACGTCACCACATTATTTGATATTCCTAGTAAGATCATCAATGGTTCGCCATGATGATCGCCATCTCCGGCGAGGAGCGGGCATTTAAAGAAGAAGAAGAAGACTTTGGAAAATTTGATAATAGTATTTTATTTGCGCTCAACTTCCATTGGACACCCAGGAGGCGTGAACGCTGTCCATCATTAGGGTTTTTCGCGCCTGATATTATGGGAACCCTTCCCCCTTCAACGAAATGGCCGATGAAGAGGCCTATACAAACCCATAAGGTACCTCCCCTTCTCTAAACGCGATTCGAGACCTAACTTCGCGAGGCCTAAAGGGAAGTTCTAAGGGGAAATAAAAAAATGAGATGCGTTTGCTGCATCACCCGCACCACAGCTACTAGCATCTCTAGTACTTACTGCGCGGCAAGCCAGCTGGTGCTCTCACCTCCTCTTGAAGATCTCTTCTTGAGTAATCCAATAGGTGTCCAGCATGTGTATCCAAATGCTGGTGAATTTTACTTCACTTCACTTTTGCTCTGCTCTGATCACTTCCCGACAAAATTTAAAAATTAACACTGAAAAATAAAAAAAAATTAAACATGAAATTTCGCACCAAAAATTTTTGTTTTTGTGGCTTTGTCCAGTTACTTGAGAGATGTTGAAGTAGTTGAAGAGATGATTAGCCATTTTTTTTAGAAGCAATTTTGGTTAAGTATGAAGGAAGGTTGAGACAATTTGCAGAATTGGGAAGCGTGTATCTTCGCCATTTCTTCGTCGAGGAAAGAAAAATCCACCTGATCTCTTATTATCTCTACGATGAGACAATTAGATGCCTCTTCTGATGTCTGCAACCACAAGCTCAAACAAGACGTTTCCGCAAAAAAATATAAATATTCTACCCAAGCTGTGAAAATATTAAATTTTTTATGAAGACTTTACTCCCTTAAAATTTTCCCACAGGAAATTTTGCAAGGCAAGTTTATGTAATACGATATATAATGACGAAGCGTTATTTCAAATTAAAACCACATAATTAAGTGATTATTAAATACCGTGCGCTTCCATTTTCGATTACACCATAATTACCCGAATATATTGCCTAATGCTTTTTATCAAAAGCTTCAAGGTCAAAAATTTCCAAAAAAATTAAAGCTCGGATTATCTTACTAACCCAAATTACATGTTAATAACAATAAATAATTGAGGGGGAAACTTTGAGTGTATGATTCCGTAATTGAAGTATTGCTTGCGGTAAAAATTGGAAAACAAAGTTATTTATCAAAAATTGCGATCGTAAGTCTCAGGAGAGTAATATAATCCATGAAAACATATTTAATTAATATGTCGCCGTTGAGCCTACGGCAAGTTTTATTGGTTCCGATGTAATGAAATGGGAGGTCTATGATTAAAAAATGAAGGATTATTTAATTTTGTAATTGTATAACTTTTTCCTTTCCCTGAACCTGCCGGGGGTATGTCAGCTTTTTTTATTGAGGGGTTTTTCCTACGCTCAGATCCTATTGCAACTTTTATTGGTTTCTCATATGCTTAATGCAATTCGAGAATTCACAAGGGGTTGGCGTTAGAGGTTTTTTTCCTTTTCTTTTTCGTTCCCTTTTTTGTAGATAAAAGAAATAATGAAACGTGAGAGGAGTGCTTGAAAGCTATGCGGCATGCGGTGCAGGCTAAGTGTTTTTATTGTAATTAGGAGTTCGGCCCAAAAATTTGTGGTGGATGATTTTAATGGTAATTAGGTTATTTATTTAAGATCGGGAATACTTGGAAGCTGTTTTTTGGACGTAAGGAGAAAGGGGAAAACGGCTTATTTTGAATTCAGTGCTGGTAACTCCAAATGCATTTATATTCGAAGTTTTATTCGTGTCTTTCCAAAACTGTGTAAGGCATTCTACCCAAGTATTGAGCCCTGATGCATAAGCAGGCCAGCCTGAGATCTGATATCAAACGACCCACTTCTTCTAGTCTTTTAAGGAGTTAGCTCTTATAAGAGCTGACTTCTTAAACAAACATGAAATCTGGTCACTGCAGTGAACAACTCACTTTTCTGCAAAAGAAATAAAATGCGTTCCTGAAAAAACGAAATCGTCAAAATTGGCAAAAGACGGCTTGTGCTACTAAAGAGACTAGATGAAGAGGAAGAGAGCACTGCGGTTGCAGCAGAAGATTATCGGCTGCGCCATAATTGAAATTTTCCATGTTGCAGGTTGGTTTATCGTTCAGGCTGTGGCATCATGCATAAGCAAAGTACTGGAGCCCACAGCCAGATTGATTTTTAAACATGCGACATGTTGGACCAACATGCAATGAAAGTCGGCAAGTGTCACTTACCGTGTTTTAATCGAAAAGTACAAACATTTCATGTATTTTTGCTTATAGCTGGAAAACCGTAAGCGATAGAAAAAAACGGACTTCAGATTCGTGATCTACGCCAAATTTCCGATTAGATAGAACTATTTTTTTAAGGAAAAAAATATGATTTTTTCGGCTCTTTTGAAACTTTAAGCTCCAGTCGAAAGTCGGCAAAATACGTAAGCAACACCCTACTTAACATCTTACAAAAATTCACACTATCTTTTCAATTTATTATTTTCACGAGCTCTGATGTTTCAATCGCATTAAATTGTCTAAATGTAATTGTCAACACTTGAAACAGAAGGTACAATAAATAGCAGCAATAAGTAATGAATAAAAAGAAAGAAAAAGAATGATTGATGTCTAGTCTGAGGATGGCAGAAGGGTGTTTCCGTTTTCTTTACTTTTCTCTTATTTTTGTTTTTTTGCTTTTTCCAGCTTTCCTTCTCTCCCGCAGAACATTTCTTAATCAGGACTCTATTTTCTTACATACAACAAAAAATTTTTTTAAGAAAAAGCACGGGCAGTTGAAAAACATCAGAACCAACTCTAAAGAAAATTGATATTAACAAATTTTTTTTTTTCGTTTCAGGAAGGATATAATTGGGGTCATGCAGCGCGTTTGGCTCCTTGTGGTTCAGTGGCTTGGGCTTGTTTTGATTCTCACGGCGGATGAACACAATCAAGGTAAGCGATTTTTTTTTTATATTTACGGAGTTTGTATTTTGGAGGTTGTAAATGTCAAGTTGCCAATTTTATCTTGGAGGAATTTTGTAATTCTGTAGAATTTGGCTTAGCGGCGATTTTGTTGAAGCAGTTTGATCCATTTTCGACATTGAACTCTCTTCTTTTTAATTTCAAAAGATTTTTCTTTTATCGATTTTTTTGACTGGCTCTTTCCGTAAGAACTAAATTTTCCCTGAAGGAATAATTCACCATTTAAAATTTTTTAAAGTACCGACTTAAGAAAAAAGTAAAAAAAAAAAGATCTACTTCGCTTTAAAGCTTTTTCAAATGTTGCTCAAGGAAATATTTTACTTTAATTCTGACAACTTATCCGTTTTCGATAGACTCGGTTTCTTACCTTTTTCGATAAATTCTCAAATTCGAATCGCATATCTTGGAAGAAGGGAAGTAAAATAAGTACCCTTATAAATTTTCGTTTAATCTGTTTGTTATTTGTTATTTAATTTAGAAATATGTTGACAGTTAAAAGAAACTTTTCTTGATTTCCCATGCCCGCGTTTGAAAAAAAAAAAAATATCCTGTAAAAGTTTGATTCCTTCATCGCATGTTTGCTAAAATATATCGGGTTTTCATATCAATATTTACGTTACCCATTTTACCCATCGACACGATTAATTAAATGTTCGTTTTCACATTAACTTATTATTTTTAATAATTATTACTCCATTAACAGGATGCGAATTCATTTACTTATAATTAATATGTTAATCTATCAAAGCCCCGCCAGGCTTGGGGAACTAATTTCAGTTTTCATTAACTCTATCTTCAGCACTTATTTTAAATGACAAAATCCATCAGCAATAATAATGATTTTAACTGCAATTTTCATATTTTTTTTTTTTTTTTGGATCGAATGTCGATTTATAATGTTAGGAAATTCCCTTGTTGTTATGTAGACGCCAAGTTGGCGTATTTCCGTTCGATTAAATAATTACCTGTTGAACAATTATATGCCGGCAGGGTGCATAGCAATCTGTTGTTACGGATTACTTCCCTTATGAATGATGGACTTCAAATTGAGGGGTGGGTAATGCTGTATGATGATCATTAGTTAATGATTTTGAATGATGTGGTTGAATATTGAAAATGTCTTGTTTGATGTGAGGGTTTGTCGTGGATTTGCAGGAATATGAGAAAAATTTCGCCATATTCGTTAGCCTAAGGGAAGGCTGAATTATTTTGGTATGTGGAGACCTACAGTTGTGTGGGAAAGATTGTAACGGGGAAAGTTTATGATGCGTGAGATCAATGAAGCCCAGAAGCTTTATATCTAACTTTAAAATGAGAATAGCCAATTAGGGGAAAAATAAAAACTCGATTCATTTTAACAAAAAATGAATTATAAATTCTTAAACCGATTAAAGATACAAGAAAGAGTTCTCAACACTAATTGATGATGGTTCTGTAAGATGGTCTTCAGATGATGGTCCTGGATGGTCTTTCCATGGTCTTCTGTGGTTCTGGATGGTCTTTCCGTGGTCGTCGATGGTTCTGAATGGTCTTTCCATGGTCGTCGATGGTCCTGGATGGTCTTTCTATGGTCGTCTGTGATTCTGGATGGTCTTTCCATGGTCGTCGATGGTCCTGGATGGTCTTTCCATGGTCGTCTGTGGTTCTGGATGGTCTTTCCATGGTCGTCTGTGGTTCTGGATGGTCTTTCCTTGGTCGTCGATGGTCCTGGATGGTCCTGGATGGTCTTTCCATGGTCGTCGATGGTCCTGGATGGTCTTTCCATGGTCGTCGATGGTCCTGGATGGTCTTTCCATGGTCGTCGATGGTCCTGGATGGTCTTTCCATGGTCGTCTGTGGTTCTGGATGGTCTTTCCATGGTCTCTTATGGTCCTGAATGGTCTTTAATCGACCTTAATGGTATTTTATGGTCCTAGATAGTTTTCGAAGGTCTTCTGATGGTCCTGGAGGGTCTTTCCATGGTTGTCGATGTTCCTGGATGGTCTCTTAATGGTCGTTGATATACCTCGATGGTCTTTCCATGGTCGTCGATGGTTTTAAATGGTTTTCAATCGAACTTGATGATCTCTTATGCTCCTCGATGGTTTTCGAGGTTCTTCTTATGGTCCTGGTAGGTTTTCTGATGTTCTTCCATGGTCTTTCAGGGCCCTTTGATGTTTTTTATGGTTTTCAATGGTCTTCGATAGTTCTTGACTGCATTATCGGCGGAAAATATTAATTGCAAGTGACAGCAAATTGCTTTTGATGAAGAGCTTGACTGCATGTAGAAATTGCAGCATGGTGGCAGCGGTAGAACTTTTCACATTCGTATTTTTTATCCGGCGATTGGGCTTCTTAGCCCGTAAAGCCGAAATGAAGTGAATCAGAGCTGCAAAAATTTATTCACAAATTGAAAATGACACTAAAATGGTCGACCGATTCATCCCAACCTCGCTTAGTTAATTAATTTCCCTCAATTATAATTTTCACGCTAATTTGGGTTAATGCTAATTCATTCAAACCTCTTATGACCCGAGAAACACTATATCGATCATTGATTAATGTTGAAGGAATTATTTCCAGTCACCGATGCCATGTGTAACAGTCAGACGGCTCGGCGGCGTCTGCTATCGAAAATGATGAAATAATGCAAATCCCACGTTTCGGAATTTATGGTACATTGATGTCGAATTAATTCGTTTGGAGAAATAATATCATTTATATTGGATATCGAGAAATCTCAAAAATAAAACATATATAGATATAAACCGTTTTGAAAATGATAAATAGGGCACGTTAAAAATATCCGCATCGATTTATCAATGGGAAACGATTTCGGTACAAACGCGGGACAGGTCTCCAGGCTACTATTTCACGTTCGGAGGTTTTGAGTCAGTTAATTAACATTTCTCGAGAGGATGAAAACCCGATTGAAGATGCCGTCAACTGGGTGGGGATTAAAAAAAAAAAAAAAAAATAGGGCTGTCTTTTTATTATTAGGATTTAGTAGATAGAAATCCATCCTCCGCAATTAACCGGAAACTGGGAAACCATGCCGCAATATATCAACAAGCATTTTATACACCGCTTTTGTTGACTTTTTCACTTTGTGTGGCTCTTTTCGATAACGTTTTCACGAAAACCTTTTGTTTATCTTACGAAACACTTGATTGCAGGATTAAAATTAAAATTTTAAATAAGAATTTTGCAAAAAAAAGTTTTCCCCATTCGCCGTATGAATATCGTTGATTGAAACGAGATTTTTCGGCTTATGATAAAGAGTTTTAAAGTATGAAAAATCACCTTAAGGGAAAGTTTTGAAATCTGATCCGGGGTTAGTTTTGAGTTTCTCCAGTTTCCTTTCTTGAGGCGGTCTCGGGGTCCCAAACAAAACTCCAGATTTGAAGATAACACCTGTCATGAATTATTGTGCTTTTGCGATTATGCAAGGCAACCGAAAGAGAATACGTAATATCTATAATGCTACTTAGGTTGGGGAACAAAAGGAGAGTTCGTTGTAAGTTCGATAGAAAGCTCAAAGAAAAGAAAATTATCCGCTTATTGTTACGGCCAATTTCCTTTTTAATCGAAAATCTGTTGGGGAGTATATGGCGAGGCAAGATAGCAAGTCGTGTGATTTTTCCATGTTGTGGAGTTTTATCTTTATGCCGCTGTAATTCAGAAAGCTATAGTGGGATTAAAAAATGTGCAAGGGGAACATGAAAGAAAATGTGTCTCGTGTGTAGTTAGACGACGTTTTCTGACCTTCGGAGTTATCGCAGCTGCAACGTGCTGGAGACATTGGATTCGAGTCAGCTATAAGTTCAGATTTTTTCTGAGATGTGTGACGTTTCTTCGGTGGAGGTAACTGCGAAAGTAGAATTTGAGGTCTTGCAGAGCCACCAGAGTGAAAATAAGTAAACTATATGGATTGTTCAAGGTTGGACGCATAAAGATATCTTCAAGCTGAGCTACCAGTTTGCGGATTAGACCTATTCTAGGAAAAAAGCAGCCCTAGGCCAATTGAAATAGAAAACGGAAGATTTTCTTCAGTCGTTGAAGCATGAAAAAAGAATATGAATACCTAGTTGAATAACATATAAATTTTTCCAACATCAATAACCGTGTTGAAAAGGTAGAAAGTAGGAATAATGCAGCTTATTTACAATTGCTGAAAGCTTTGTGCGGTTCCCTTGGGAGTCGTTTATTCGTTGGATATTTGACTCAGATAAGAATTGCTAGTTTTGGGTAACAGAATAGGAACGATGTTTACATTCTAGTCTAGGAGAAGTTGTTGGGAAAATTCTTAATTTTTTTTTGAGAAGCGGCGAGGGAGCTTGAAAAAAATTTCTGTGTCGTGGTTTTATTTCTTTTTTTTCAAAAGGAGAAAAGTAATAATGCAAATATAAAGAGTATTAAGAAGTTTTACTCGTTAAAAAAAATCTTTTGACCTTAGTGAATTTTTTTTTTTTAGAAAAAACTCCTCCTACCATATCATTTTAAATATGAAGCTGTGAATGACGTTCATGAAAACGTTCATTCTTGTGTAATCTTGGTTGTAACGATGTACTTATACGACCCATTCTGACAGATTTCAAAGACTTGATTTTTTTTCTTTCCAACACGAGTTTAGTACTTCCATTTTCATAAACATAATAATAAAGTGGAATATTTGAATCACAGTTTGAGGGTTTTGCGTACGGACATTGGGGCCATGCCCAAAATGGATGTAGGGCTGTATTCTAAGGAAATTGGGAGACAGCCGGACAGCACGATTAAATCAGCGAAGTGCGGGTCATGTTGCTTGTTCAACACCGATGCGGACTATCAGGAGGATACTGCTAACACTGCCATAGGCTCTTGAAAAGGCTGCAATTGAGAGCAACATTTCGATAGGTGAAGGTCGTGTGGAAGTGCCGGGTCGGAGGATAGTGACCCAGAATAGTTTTGCCAGGTAGTGCGCCTATAATGCAGCACTAGGACCTTAAGTCGATCAGTGTCAGAATGGGTCTGAGATTTAATAGCCGTGTACCAATAAGAATGCCTCCCTTTGTACTTTTCTACCGGTTCTTCTAAAAATTTGACCTGACATCAGATTTCATTAGATTTTCACATAATCCAATTAAGCTACCGTCAACTGGAGTGAAAGTTATTTGCAAAAAATCTAATTAAATGTGCCCCGACTTTTGAATGCAGTCATTGTCATCTTAGTCGCAAGCAAAATTTTCTCACGTTAGAAATTATTCGCAAGTCAGGAAGGAATTAACACCGGAAATAATTTTAAACTTACGAAAATAAGGCCATCGCATTTACATGCCAAGTTAGCTTGACAGCTTTGCCTTATTTGTGCTTTACAATGCTTTTATTTTCCATGAAATTATAATACCAGTTTACGAGCTTTTTCGAAAAAGTCAGCCATTCTCTAATTCTCCTCCCCCCCCCCCCCCCCCCGCAATCCCAATGCACATATCAAAAGGCACAACGCACCAGCAACTACAAAATTCCACCCAGTGATGTAACTCAATCGGATTCAAATTATCCAGCTTAAATTAAAATACATGGAATTTTTTTCCTCGCATGAATGCTTGATTTCTTACTGGCAGGAAACATAATCTCAAGGGTTATATTACACATCCCAAGGGGAGGCTTATCGCATTGTCGGTTGCTTTTCATTATTTCCTTTACAAATCTGCTCCCATTTTTCTCCCATTTCCCTCTTTTTTTTTAAAAAAAACATCGGTTCATCACCGTGTGTCATATTTTTTTAAGGTCCGCATTTTTAACAGAATAAAAAAAATGATGTCTTCACCGAATATAAATTTCACGCCTTGTGCTTTAGGATTTTATATCTTAACCCTCTTGTTTTTGTTTTTAAGGGAAAACAAAAGGGCGGGTGGATGTTATTACAAACATTTGGAAATCGTATAAATGTGTCGAGTGCTTCCGTACTCGCCTATACATCCCTCATACCCTTTCTTTTCCCTTTCGATCCTTGATTGTATGTCCTCCTCTCTCATAAGCCTTCAATAACACACTTCAACTATATTGCGAATAAATGAATGCATGAACGGGAACCACAAAACCGTTGAAAATGAACATATTCAAATGATGTTTCATCAACAATGAGCAAGCGTTATCTTTAGCGATAACCGCGGACGAACAGCTAATTAGGACTTTCAGCTAAAATTAGTATAATTGTTTTATCTTCGATTTCAATTTCCCGCAGAAAATTTGATTTTTTTTTCATCGAACGAAATGTAAACCTTAAAGTTTCCCGATAAGGGGAAAAAAGAAATTGATGGAAAGTATAATACCATCCCTTTTATAATTAATGTCATTTAATTTAAATTTTAAATTAGCCGTCATTTATACCGAAAATATAGATCGGCCACCCTTCTCGTATCAAAATTTACAGCCCTTGCAAAAATAACAAAAAAAAAAAAAGGATCATAATGCGATTAATAAAGCTTTTCAAACTCGACTGATCTCGTGCTGTCTAAGAGGGACACGGAAAATTATTTCGAGAAACGTCTGCTGAGCAAAGAAAAGGGGGAAAAAAGGTTTTTTTTTCAAGCCCGGTAATTTTCTATTGCTTTTTTTTTCGCTTTCTAAAAACGCGTCAAACGCATAAAAACTTCCTGGAAAGGTTTTCTTTTTCCTTCAATGCAGTCGCGACTTTTAATTTATCAGAGTGCAGCGTTAAGGCAGACTGCTAGCAGACCTGTGACCGGTTTAACTGCTTGGTGAACTTTATTAATGAGGGACGTAGGCGACACGATCCTGGGGATCTGCACTGCACAAAGGTCGTTTGTGTTGTCTCTTGTTTACAGGACTTAATCCGTCTTCTCGCTAAACCTTATCTAAAGATAGATTGTTTTGTCAGTCAAATGCCCTTGTCGACTAATTGGGGTTCCTTTTCGAACCCGGTTTTAAGAAGTTTACAAGTTTTGTTCCTTACGATGAATGTCTCTGGGTTAAGTGTTTGGGAATAAGAAAAATTGGGCTAAAAACTAGATCTAAAGAGAAGTTAAATAATTTTTTATGATTGTAATTTGGAGACTTGAATTTCAAAAATAATTCTCAGACGAGCCCAAAACTGGATTTTTTAATATGGATTTGCCAACAATTGTTCGGCCATCGGAGAATCTGATTTAATATCTTCGACAAATTTTTAACAGACATTTTATGTAACACATTTTATGTAACCCAAGATTAAGACATTAAAAGTAGGGGCTACTTTTAATGTCTTAATCTTGGAAACACTTCACTAATGCTATGTTGGACATCCCTAGAAAAAAATACATGTGCAACGTTTTTAAACGTGTCATATCTTGTATTTTATCGATTCGCGGCGATTTAACTTGTCGCTCGATTCAAAAATACAAAAAGGGCACAAGTACATATGAAAAGATGGTTAAATTTCACTTTTTGTTCAATTGCTGGAAATTATATCAAAACGAATCAGCTGTTTCCAAGCAAATTAAATTTTGAGAAAGAGTAGCTAAGAATAGATAAAAGGACCGAAGTAAGCTCCTCTGGTCTGTTTCGAATTTTTCCAGTTTCTTCAAGAAGTTCTTTAAAAAGGGGACTGTGATTAGAAAGAGACTTCAAAATAATATAAAGTACAATGTATTCATTCTTCGCGGCGATTTAACTTGTCTCTCGATTCAAAAATACAAAAAGGGCACAAGTACATATGAAAAGATGGTTAAATTTCACTTTTCGTTCAATTGCTGGAAATCATATCAAAACCGATCAACTGTTTCCAAGCAAATTAAATTTTGAGAAAGAGTAGCTAAGAATAGATAGAAGGACCGTAGTAAGCTCCTCTGGTCTGTTTTGAATTTTTCCAGTTTATTCAAGAAGTTCTTTAAAAAGGGAATGTGATTAGAAAGAAAAAAAAATTAATTCTTTTTTCGAGGGGAGGGGACGATTTTTTTTAAGTTTTTCTGAAACTTGCGCGCATTCCTTAAGTTGGATGAACTTCTTTGTTCCAAAAGCGTTCAACTTAAAGAAATTTTACTGTGATCCTTGTCCAACCCTAAAATAAATTATATTTCGCTAAACTTTCTAGGATTAATAGGAATCATATTGATTTTTGAATACTGTCCCTAAAACTCCTCTGTGGTCACTCTAAAAAACTTTTCTTAAGCATAGATCAAATTTCCATTTTCTGCCATTTTATTTCGTGTTAAAATCTGATCATGATTAGCTAAACGTGTTCTCATGCTCTATTACCTTATAAATAACATTTTTAATGACTATACTTAGAAAATGTCCCTCGCTTTTAAAGCAAAGATAAGATACGCCATTAATTTCTTGAATGTAAAAAGAGTAAATCTATCTAATACTTTTCAAAGTCTCTAAACCCTTTTTTAAGATTGCAAATGGGCGAATGTTAGAATTTTTAAAATGAGAAGGATATTATTGTTGGTAGTAAAAAAGTTACTTATTCGAGAGAAAATATTTAAATGATTCAATTTTCTGTTAGTGAAGATATGAAACATTAGAGTGCAACAGAAGGACCTCGTTATTATTCACATCACGTTTATTGAAACAAAGTTGCCTCAGAAAGTTAACGGGGGGGAAGGAGGGGGTTAGAAATTTTGTGTGTCATCTTCAAGGGTATCGTCTTAACTTTTTTCGTATTAAACTTTTCCATACTTTTTATCCATTCTAGTAAGGAGCTATGTCAAAAATGCGAAATTTAAAATAAAAAAAAGAAAAATAGGTGAGAATCGTGAATATTTTAAATAAACTGGAAGATATAAGAAGAAAATTTCCTATGACCCTATTTTCTTTATAAAATAACAATTTTTTTTTCCTTTTAAAGAAGAATCATGAATTTTCTTTCACGCTTCCTTATTTTCGTTAGAAATTTTTGCAATAATTACATTTCTTTGATGTGAAATATCTTGACAAACTTAGTTTTCAGTTTTGAAATTTCTTTCTGCTGCAGACTTTTGAGTTAAAGCAACGGAAATTTCATCACAAGAATAGATTTTTATTTTATTTTTTATTATCATCTTCGGATGGCCATGTAGAATTAATTTTTTAAGTTCGACGCTTAAAAAATTTTTTTTTTTTTGGATGAACATCGCTTTACTCACGCATCTTTTTTTTTCGACGATGAAAATTCGGTTACCTTACGTTCAGGCAATCAACCGACACCCGTCTTTTACATTTTTTTTTCCTTTACTAAAAATTCAATAAAGATTTTCCATCTTGCTAGTTAGGAAGTTTTAGGTTAAATTGAATTACTTATCACGGGAGACGTGTAACTTTAAGGATAAAATATGTTTTTTCATCTTTTAGTTTTCAGTTCATACCAAGTTTAAAAGATTTAATTCTAGCAAAATTATTAACAAATCAAGAGAGAACAATTTTTTTTACGTTGTACTAATTTTTTTTTTGCAAGATAACAAAAAAAAAAAACAAAAAGAAACTTGGAAAGGGGAAAACACCTTCGGGAAAAACAAGTTTCATTATACAAGTAATGAAAAAATGAAAATCAGAAAGTAGAAAAATACAATAAAATGATAAAATTCCGGAGAATTCTCCAGAGGATAGATCCATCAACAGCTTTCCTCCTTAACGAGTTCCCTTGCATTTTATACTTTTCAAGGTCGTAAATAACTCTCTTTCCTCGCATCCGTCATTTTCTCCCGGCGATGTATATTTTTTGTAGTTCGGATATTTATTATTTCACTGTCTATTAGAATTTTTAAATTATATTTTGAATGAGTATAGCTCGCTAATGTTTTATGTTCACTGGCCTGAAAAGTTTTTGCTTTCGTCGTACAGGAAGTACGGAGAATAACCAATCTGCTGATTTGTTCTAGTTTCAATATCCCATTAGCCGCGATATGTTTTTAAAGTTCGGTTAATGAGAATAATTAGCCAGTTCCAGGAAAGGAATATTATAATCCAAAATGAAGCTCCATTAATAAGGTCGACCCCGGAGGAAGGTTTGTCGTTTTTCATCTAACGTAGTTGATAATTTCGTGGTTTAACTTTATTTCGTCAGTTCGTCATTTTAAATTGTTCTTTTTGTATTCTAGTAATGCAGAAAATTAAAAAATTAAAGGAATAAGGATCGTACTGTTCTGAACTTTGAGAAGTCTTTTGTTTGAGTGTTTAGAACTCGAGATGGTTTCTGAGGCCCACATAACTTTTCTGGAATAGAACTCGTTAAGTTTCTGCTGGAAATAGAGCGCTAGAAATAGACGTAGAAATAGAGCGCCGAAGACGATTGGGATGGGAAGCATTTGGGAAGCTAACCAAGATTTTAAGGAACCGACGGATACCATTACATCCAGGGGCGTAACAACCGGGCCCGCTAGTTCCCTCTTGCGGGGGTGCCCCCGGCATAATTCATTCTTCATGGGGGCCCCCAAGAAATTTTCTAAATCTTTAACAGGGGCCCCACTTATTGAATCTGCGGGGGGCCCCGAAAATATTGTTACGCCACTGATTACATCTAAGGGTTAAGGTTTTCGACCAGTGTATTCTCCCTGTGTTGACATACGGAGTTCAGACGTGGACATTCACCAAGCAGACCGTAACGAAGCTTCAGGTGACCCAGAGAGCAATGGAGAGATCAATGTTAGGAATATCACTTGGAGACCGCATAAGGAATGAAGAGATCGGACAAATCACCACACGGAGAAAAATCTTCGGTGCTGATAACTAAAGTCGTTCAGTTGTCCTGGAGCTCAACCAAAAATTTCAGTAGCGACAACTGAATTTTGGTAAGCAATACTGATTTTTGGTAAGCACTACTAATTTTTGGCTAGTCGCTACTGAATTTTTGGTTGAGCTCCAGGACAACTGAACAATTTTAGTTGTCAGCACCGAAGATTTTTCTCCGTGCAAGGTAACTGACGTCATTGATCGAGCGGCGAAGCTGAAATGGGATTACGCGGGACACGTGGCAAGGAGAAATGATGGCAGGTGGAACAGGAAAATCCTGCAGTGGGGGCCATGGGCTGAGCAGCGAAGTAGAGGGAGAGCAATAACCCGCTGGTATCATGACTTAAAGAGAACGGCAGGTTTGCACTGGGTGAGGACAGCGGAGGACCGGAACAGATGTTCAAAATTGGGCTCATTAAGGGCTGGAAAAAAAAAGTTTCTGCTGCTGTCGATGGAGATTGAACATTGTTTAATAGATGGTCAGCAAACTGGATTTTATCTACAGTCGTTGCTAAAGGAAATTTTAAATGAAAAACTGTAATTCAAAATCCAAAATTTTTTTCTGAGCAGCTTCCATTTTGCATGTAGCTAGTGAAATCCTAATAATTTAGCTACTTTCCATTTTAATTTAAAAAAGGACGAATGAAAACAGGATTCTGCTGTTGTTTAATTCTGACCGGAATAGGAAAACTAACGCACTTCTCTCGCAAAGGGATGTTGTTTAAAAAAGTGCAGATTCAGAAAGCCTCTGACATCCTGTCAGCGATAGCAGTTAATATTGCTTTTTTTCTCGTTTAAAACAGTGTAACATAAAGCTTTCCCCCGGTTTTTTTTTATTTTATCTTTAAAATTAAATAACAATGAATATTTTATAACGAATCAGGGAAGTTTTCCTTTTTTCAAAATGTTATTATTTTTGTTTTCTCCCTTTTTAAAGGTGTTCGTGAAGCAAAATAAAAGGGATGTCTTACGTTTGAGATAGAACGTTTAATGAAAATGGATTTTAGCATTTTAGAAGTAAGCTGAGTTTTGGGTAAAGGTCTTTGAAATTTCAGGGCATTGAGTCCTGTGATTTTGCTTTGTACAGAGAAAAAGTATGTATGATTGATCTAAGACACATTTTTCCGACATGAAAATGAAACCACTAAACAGTAAACATCTCTTTTGTAACTCAAATTGACCGAAAGCTTTTTCTTTTTTCTTGGCCTTATAATTCTGTAAAAGGTTTAATATCCTTTAACGAGGACGCAAAAAAGTAAGAAAATTATAAGCAGTCATAGAATTGTACACTTTGAAAGCTTTAAAAAGCAGTCAACTTCATTTAATTTTCCGAGGATTAATTTTTTTGTAAAAGAAAAAGTCCGTTTTGCCCACATCTGGGATTTGACGTTTTAAATTGTAAAATTATAGGTTTAAAATAAAGTTCTTTTGTGAAAAATGGCAAAATATTACTTTGATTTATCATTTTATTTTTCCGGGTTAACTACTCCATACACCAATTCGAAAAAATCTTGACTATTTAGGAATAAAGCAATTTTTTATTTTAATGGCTGTTAGGGATTAAAATTGAAACGGAGAAAACGAAAATAACTTATGTATGATAATGTAATTCAAGATATAAATTATCAAAACGGACGACGAAAATGAACTTTAGCATTTTTAAAACGGTCTTCCGTTAAACACGCTAGACTATGGCAATTAAAATGAGCATCTGGAAAAATGAAATATTCATTCCGTTTATAAATGAATTTTTTTTATTCTCCCATTTCTTTTATTTCTTTCCTCGGGAGATTATTGAGAACAATATTGCTAAGCTTTTCTAATCCGTCGGAGAAGGAATCGAAAAATCAACTGCCTCGGAAAAACCAATTTAAATACCGATTCAAGGTCGGGAAAGAAAATACGATTAACATCTTAATAAATTCCAAAGGTCGGAAAACTTATTAATCAAAGGACAAACCCCAATAGAAGGGTAGATAAAAAAAAAATTTTAAACCGCAAAGCCTCAGGAAACGATAACAAGGATTAAAAGGTAATCTGAATTCCAAATGACACGCTCATGAGACTTAATTACCTGCCAAAAGGATTGTCTAACTCGGGTGAAAGGTCAAGCTTAACTAACAGTAAGTCAAATAAAGGTGCCATTCGGTTTTGTTAACCCTATTTCCATCTAAGACTATTGTATTTCTTGTCGTGAAACCGGGGGAGAGAGAAAAGCGTCGGTGTCCTTGTTCTAAATTTGTTCTCTCTCTTGAATTACTTTTCCGATAAAATCGTCAACAGATAAAATAGATCCTTATAATCACGGTGAGAGCCGCCATTTTTTTCCTACCCTCCTCTTTTAATTCTTTTTGTTTCATCTTGGATGGGCGAGGGGGCGGTAAGGCAAAAGCAAAGCACGTTCCTGTTCAAAGCCTTTCTATTCTCTAAAGAACAAAAGCTCACAAACCGAGTTTTAAAACCGCACTGCTAACGTAGCAAACAATATCAACCGTGTACTTGTGCAAACAAACCATGTTAACGAGAGTGTATATATGTGTCATACGTCTGATGTGAGACAATTTGAATAAACTAATTTTGTTATGATGTGCGGTTGGAGTTATCTGTCGGAGATTTTTTTGTAAAATTAAAATTCGGTGCTGCGTCAAGAATTGTTTTATTGAAGAAATTTTTCGTAGAAGATGGTTCTTGAAAGAATATAAGGTTATCATCGTGAAGCAGTGGGAGAGCTTGTGCTCTCTAATACCTACCTACTATTACTTACCGTTCTGCCGATGCAGATTAAGATAGTTCTGGAAAACCCGCATTCCGCACATCGCACATCCCCATTAGTTGCCATAAACTTGTTAACATAGTTAACAATTGGAAGGGACCACTCCTACCCTGCCCTGCGAGAGCCGCTCAGAATAAGAATAGATAAGAAGTGAAAGGCCTCACAGAAGAAATGTACAGGGAGGAATGGTCTCCGTCCAATGTACATCCACCCTACAGTCGATGCTGTGAGGGTTGAAGGCGTCTCTTCGGAGAGACGCCGGCAGACGCTTCTTGGCTAGCTTCGGGACAAGTTCTACTCGTACAGCGCTCCCCGATTCCCCTTTTCTTTTTGACCACCTTTAAGTTTAGCTAGCCAAATATTTTTATCCAGTAAATTCCATAATTATAATTACCGCCCTCCTTAAGTAAAGTAACCAGCGATTATTCCTTAAGTGTAGTGATCAAGCGATTACAATAAGCGATTACTGTATCATCTAACATCAGCTAATATAACTAGTCGTGGTAAGTAAATTAAGCATTTTCAATTACTCACGGTACCTTTAACTCTGTCCTATACCCTTAACCCCAATTCTCCCTAAAAGGTTCACGGATTCACCTGACCAAGTGCTTATTAAAGCGAAGGAATCAAGAAGGAAAGGTGAACCCGCTAACAAACTAGAACACTTTTCGTTTCTAAACAAGGACTCTACCACCGTGGTCACCAGTGCACTGTTGTACAAGTTGCCACCCCGCCTTTTGATTTTTGGACGTAACGTTTCTGATTTTTCTTGAAAGTTTGACAAAGACGATGTTTCAAAGTAGATAGGCTCTAACGAATTCATAAGGTTAAAAAAATCCGTGATGTTGCGCAACGCTTTGCAACAGAAGTTGCAATGGGCAGGTCATGTCGCCAGGGAGGTGGACAGCACGGATGGTAAAAAGGAGACCTCGACCACAAAAGAGATGTTACGACGACATTAAAAGTGTGACGGGACTGAAATGATTGCAAAAAGCCGAAGACAAGGAGTGTGCCAAAGTTTGAGAGAGACCTTCGTTCAGGAGTGGACGGATATAGGCTGAAAGAAGAAGAAGAAAAAAATTCGTTGCAAAGGTTGAGAGAGACTTACGCCCAAGAGTGGCCGGAAATATGTCCAAAAACAAAGTGTCCACTAATTTTTTTTATTTTTCCCAATCCAAGTTGAATCATTTTATTCTGAACAATTTGCGTTTGAAAATCATCGATTTTAAAAACTCGGATGCATAATTGAATGCAACTTCATTTTTTTTAAAACTGATACATCAATAACAGATTTCCCGCGTGATTATCATTAATCATCCCTAACAAAAGTAAAGAATAAAGCATGTCAACACTCTACATGCTACCCCTACCATGACTGAAATAACATTTTGAAGATGCAGCGGGGATAAATGCCAGAGCAGGAACAATTTCCCTCTTTTCCTTATCCTCCAGGTCGTTAGTCGATTACCTAATTAAAGAAACTAATTAGAGGAACGTTAAGATAAAGATAAAACAACTTTACCTCGACAACGAATATTGTAAGGACTCCCTTTTATAAGATTATTTTAACTTTTAAGCGTAATTTAATGTAATCGCCATTGAATTTGCCTTTAGATGCCTTTTTAATAGGAAAGAAAACAAAAACGCAATCCGAAATGGCATAATCAAGTTTCTACGTTTTCTCTTGTATAATTTATCAGCGAGGGGAAAAAAAAAGTTAATCTAAAACCTTTGGAAGTATTGTTTTTGACGTATTCATACATTCTCGGAGTAGTATGTCATTTAGTATACGAGGATTAGAATGATGGATCATCCGGCTCCTTTCAAAAGCAACGCGCTGGTAGGTGTAATTCCCTGGGACGCAACCCAGAGAAAGTGACAGATTTTGAAAATCGGGTCTTAAGCCTTCTTTTCACATTAAGTCACTCTTCATTGGATTCCTTATTCTTGGAAATGTTGTTAAACCCCCCGTCCGAGGCTTTTATTTCATGTCTGCAAGAAAAACTTTCATTTTTATGAAAAAGAAATTCCGGTTTTTTTCATTTTAACATGGAAAAGCTTAAAAGCTTTATAAAATAGACCTATTTTTTTGCGAAATGACTTAATTCGGAGGGAAATTTGAGTTTCGTCCAAGATTTCGTAACGTCTCCTAAAAATTATACCCTTGGGGCCCCTACGGGTCGTTAGGGTTACGAATTACTTTTTAGGAGGCGTCCGAAAGGCGTTAAAGATGATCTGCAGTATATTTTTTTTAATCGAGCTTCGTAGCTTTTTTTTTTGAGCGTCGCAAACTGATAAGCTGAGTGGCAAGAAAAGGGAGAAGTAGGAATTTTTAAGGGAATAAAAAATAACGGAGGTTTTTAGTGCTGTGATGTTGGAAAGGAAAAAGAAAATACTTACAAATGGAATATTTTTTTTCTTTGAAAGTTGTAAGCGGTAACAATATGAGCGGCACACAAATTTTTTGGTGGGCAGTTGCAAATTATTCATTTGAAAATGTGTCGTCCAACCATGAACATGTGCTATCTGCTTTTTTGAGTTGCAGAGGTGTTCTTTTGTTTTTCTTCATTCCTTTTTCTTAAATTTTTTTAAAGTCAATTTTCTGAGCGTTGAGCAGAGCTTAAAGGGTGTGATGCTGCTACCGGAAGTCCGGAAATTTTAAAATATTAGTGTTCCCTTGCTTGAGAGCCGTTGCGCATCTTCCTCGTAAACGTTTCCCTGTCAGTGGCACATGGTCCATCTGATTATATATTCAATCGCACGTCACTTTTAAATCCTTTTGACTTATCAATATTCGATCAAAAATATTCGGTTTAAAATATTTTTGTAAAAATGGAGGAATCAAATCCCTTGTTTTTCGACAAAATTAAGCCATCAATAATAAAATTCCATCCCAAACCCTTTACGGGGCCATTTTTAAGGGTCTAAAAAATAAAGTGCAAAAATTAAGATACTGGTTCGATTTGATAGGCCTACCAATATTGAAATCAATTGATATCAATTGATATCTGAGAATGAAAAATGAAAAATGAAGAATGAAGAATGAGAAGAAGAGAAAGAAGAATGAGAATGAAGAATGAAGAATGGAGAATGAGAAGAAGAGAATGGAGAGTGAGAAGAAGAGAATGGAGAGTGAGAAGAAGAGAATGGAGAATGAAAAGAAGAGAATGGAGAATGAGAAGAAGAGAATGGAGAATGAGAATGGAGAATGGAAAATGAGAAGAAGAGAATGGAGAATGAAAAGAAGAGAATGGAGAATGAGAAGAAGAGAATCAAGAATCAAGAATGAGAAGAAGATATCAATTAGATATCTATCAATATTGGTCCAGTGTTAACAGGCTTCACGTTCCAAAATTTTTCCGCTAGGATAAAAGCAAAACAGGCACTGAAATTTCACCCCCCGGGAACAATATCACGGCATCCAGAGTCATTACATTAGTCATGCGTATACGTGGAGTAAACCTAATACGCACTGGCAAAGGGTCATTCACACGGGCTATTTCTTTTAATCGTCCCGTAGAGAAATCCCCCTCAACTGGACTTTGAAATGTGGAAGATAGAAAATGAGGTCAACTCAATTTAAAAACGAAACTTTTGCAAAAAAAGAATGTAACAATTCTAATCGAGATGTAAAAACCGATTAATAAAAAGAGGAGAAACCGAAATAAGTTGAAACAATTCAGAAAGAGATATTCATCTTGCTATTCATCAGTAGAATGGACCTTTTCCCTGAAGATTACCATTACTTTGAATATTGCTAACCCTTTGTATTGAAAGAATGTAATCTGCAGGGTTTCCCGGGATAGTTTCCTCAGTTTTAGCTATGTCGTATCTAATCGCAATGCTAATTAATTTCACGATAATTTTTTTGGTATTAACTTGCAGTAAAGTCCACAAGTTCGCGAGAATGATTTTTAAAAAAAAAAGACAATTAACCATATTACGTCGCATGTGCTAAAAAAATTTTCCACTCAAAAAGGACGTGTTGATTAAAATTAGGCACACGATGAAAATTTCATTCGTTAGACCTCTACCCGTTTTCCAAGTCAGAATTAATTAATTTATGCTAATTCCAAAGGTCGGACTACTATATATGTGCCCATTGAGCCAAATCTTGTGCTGTGACTTACATGGGAAAGCGTCTTTCATTATCCCGCTGGAGATTAGAGAACTTATTATGTAATTATTCTATTCAAATAAAGTTAGGTTAGCCAAGTTAAGGAGAAACAAAAGTCTATCGCGTTAATGTTTAGAATTTAAAGTTTTGACGGAGACTGACAGCAGTCAAAATGTAACTTGGTTTTTTCGTTTTTTAAAACTTTTGTTTATGAAGCTTTTTAATCTTTTTATTTTTTTTAAAAAATTGTTAGTTTTCGAGTATTCTTTTATTATTTGAAATTTCTTTTACGATATTTCTTTCCCTTAAAGATAAAAGTCGCTCAAAAGCCGGATACGAGTCCTTGAAACGTGCTTGAGCAGTTGAAAAGAAAAATTCAATAAGTTGAAGGTTAGATATGAGAAAATAATGTTTTTAAAGACTTTGTACGGGTTATGTGGGAGAGATTTTTTTAAAAATAAATAAAAATCGGTATTAGTTATTTGATTTTGCCAGCTGTAGGACACTATTACTCAAATTCCCGTTGTTTGGCAGCAGCATTTGTACCGTAAAGTATGTTTTCTTCATATGTCATTTTGATGGAAATCCCTCCATTTTACTTTTCACGTTCAATAAAAAATACTCGAAGCTTTTCTTAAATAAAACTCCGCAAAAATAGACCGCCTCGATTTTTCACCGGAAACGGAGTTATATTAAACTCCCCTGAATGCACAGGAAATGATATCTATATTTACGGGAGAGGAAAAAGGATTACGGGAAAGCTGTTGTTAAATATTTCTCAAGATCACTGTCGAAAAATAAAAATAAAAAATCCCTTTTTTTATTCATACTCTATACAGCATATCATGATTGTGCGAGGCTTCTAAAGAAAGGTGAGAGGTAAAGCAAATGTCTAGGCTTTTAAGAAAAAATCTTTTTTTCCCTTTTAACAACTTTATCTGAAGCTTTAACTTTGTCACGTTCTCTTTTTTCCTCCTCTCTCATAACTTAAAAAAAAAAATTTTTAAAACGGAAAATCCCGTGTACATTGTTTGATTTCGTAGAAAGGAAAGCTTAACTTCCGTCGGGCAGGTTGCTGCGGTTATGAAATATACCTGAAGGCGATTTATCGCCGGTTTTGAAACGGTCACAATTCTTTATTTTTTTATTTTTTTTTTTTATTTTCATTGCGGGGAGGAAGAGAGAGGTTTGGGAGTTATGACACATGGTCAGATCTCGAAGATTTATGTCTCCTCCTTTCCGCGCTAAAGGGAACATGGAGAAAAAGAATTGGATCTGAAGAGAGAAAGAGAGAGAAAAAAGGGTCAAAAAAGACGTATAAGATATCGCCTGTAATTTTTTTTAAGCGAGAAGATGCATTTCGCAAAAATTATATCAGTGTTAAGGATTTGGCAAACCGCAAATTTTTTTAAAAAAAATGGGTTATTGTATAAACCTCAACAGGCACGCCAACGATGTAATACTCAATTTTGAATTCAATCCGGGAACGATACGATTATTTTTGGCAGCGAAAAATGCAATACCGAAAAAATGGAAGATTGTGTTTATTATTGGAAAGTGGAAAACCGATAAAAGAATATGATTGAAATTTAAAGAATTTCCACGTTCAGATTTTATGAAAAATTCCAATCAAGCTGAGAATCATGAGTCAAGGATAAAGCCTTCGAATAAACGGGCTACACGCGATTTCTGTATCTATTTTTTTTTTCCGCTTTTGGGCAGTGGCGTAACAGTGCCAAGCCAGGTCCTCCCCCAACATGCTTTCTTGGAGTCCCCTTTTCAATTTTTTTTTGCATCATTCTGAGACCCTTGCGCCGGACAAATTTTTGTGGCGGCGGCTAATCGGCGCGAAGAGAAGTTGTTGGCGGCTGGCTGGCTATATTTTTTATCGGCGGCTGCGGCCGCGGCGGCACTCATAGATTGATTGAACTAATTTTATGGAGCCATGTTTCCTTTACAAATTAGAGTTGGCTAACCAATTGACTAAAATCATATCCAAAACTTTCCCGCCTATCCTGAAAGTTCTTCAGAACCAGAAAAATGTATATCATCGTATTCCTGGCTCGAAAAAATACCTTTCTGACTTTCGTTGCAATTAAAAAGTGATTAGATAAGCATTGAACCGTCAGCTCTTTGCCTCTTTTTCTGTTTACCTAAGAACCAGAACTGCGAAGCAGTTGATAAGTATCGTCTGGCCAAAAAATTGCTCCCCGCCCGCCCCCAAGAAAAACCGGATGTACATGGCACAAAGACGTCAGTTTGGCTATGGAACGCACTTTTTCTTCTTTCGTTTTATTCTTCTTCTTAACATGCCTCCCCATGACAGGGATTGGCAACCATCATGGTTGGAAAGCGGAAGCCGGAAACCAAAACCGTATCCGAATCGACTATTTTATTTGGAGACGTTAATTTTATTTTAATTTGCGTATTAACTCCAGCCGATTTTTGGCGGCGGCGCGGTGCAGGGGTCTAGTCATCCTATTGGAGATAGAGAGCAGAGGCCTTAACGAGCTCTTGGCTCTTTTGATGTGAGAGTCGACTCGCAACTGCAGAATCTAGAGGAATGGCTGCTACGCTACTGCTTTTAGTTTTTTTTAGACATCATAGTTTCAATTTATTTTTTTTTTTTACATTCAAACCGTGATAAACGTTATCCAATACAGAAAATACTTGGAAACACTGCAACTTTCGTAATATCATAAACTCACTATTCTGTTAACCGCATCGCGAATGGCTTTTTAGAAGTTGCTTCTTGCTCCCAACTATATTAAATTAGAAATGTTTCCTAAAAGGTTTTCATTTTAACATTTATATAACATTTTATAAAGCATTAAAGCGTATAGAAAAGGAGATTGTGGATAATAGGAATATTCTTTGATATCAAATTTTTTGTCAAATTAAATCTTTTTTAAAATATGAGGTCTAAAAATATCTCTTTTCATCCATTTTTTTTTCTTTATAAAAAGCGGAAATTCTTTATTAAAGTTATTTAGATGAAGTTTTAAATTGGCTTTACTGGGATCGGCAAGATGTTAAGTCGGATGTTGAATCTTGAAATCTTGTACGGAATAAATTTGTTTTTGACGTGAATGCAAACCTATCAATCCCCATCGGTATCAAGTAAAACCTCGTAAAGTTAGTGTTCACTTACGCAAGTTCATTGTTTTAGCGTAACTTCTCGTATTTTCTAATCCAGTTTAGTTTATAGTTACTGTGAAAAGCGGCAGCGTCTTTGTGCCTAAAGCATTCTTATTATGTCTTGTGTCGGAAACTCGTATGGAAATAATTTAGAAATTGTGTTGATAGCTGGGTAATTAAGTCTGAAGCAAATACTTTTCAGTTTCAAATTGTTTGGATGATTTTATGGAAAAACGTGAAAAGACTTTTATGAAGCAGGTGACAACTTGTTGGTCTTTCTTATTTTTGCGTCCCCCAGTCGACATCAGCGTGATCAATCGCCTTCGAGTTGAAGAGACCCGTGAGCGGAATTCAGTAAACAATGTTGCAAAAAATTCAAATATTCCTAGTGGACTTTAAAGTGAAATCAATCACCTGATGTATGCTGATGACACAGTTTCCACTGTAAAAAGTGCTCATGATCTGAAAGTAAGCCGGATGGCGTCACGCAGTCAGCAATATGAATGATGGGTTCTTGAGAAGATAAATTTGCAACGGCAAACGAACTGAGTGTTAATGCGGAATGATAAGTCGCCGTTATGTTTTCTCTTTGTTTAGCTGTATTGTACCTAGAGCCCTGCACGGGCCGAAATTTTCAGGCCCGAGTCCGGCCCGACTCTAAAATTCTAGGCCCGGCCCGGCCCGGCCCGGCCCGGTACCCCACGTGTGTCCGGCCCGGCCCGGCCCGGCCCGACAACAATGTGGCCCGAGTCCGGCCCGGCCCGACAACAATGTGGCCCGAGTCCGGCCCGAGTCCAACTGTGGTTTTCAAATTCTCAGCCCGAGTCCGGCCCGGCCCGGCCCGAATTTTTTCGGCCCGAGTCCGGCCCGATCCGACTGCCACCCAAAATTTTCCGGCCCGAGTCCGGCTCGAAAGTCGGGTCGAGCCGGACTTCGTGCCTCGGTTTGGCCCGGTGCAGGGCTCTAATTGTACCTTCATTGAAAACGAAAGATTCTTCATTTTTCACACTAAGCAGCCAACCCGCGATGCTCCTCTCGTCCTTCTTCCGCATTAATTTTCTTCCTAATCGCAGACAACCCTTTAAGACTTTATACCATTGAAAAACTTCTTAAGGCAGTTTTAACTTTTGCCAAAGTTAGACCATTTCACTCCAAGCTTGTTTTTTGTTTCATCGACACGCCAAGAGGCATGTTAGTGTTCACAGATATGTAAGTTGAAAAGTTGTGCGAGGAAAGTATCGGCATTCGTAGTCAAACTAATCACGTGATGTTATATCGAAATATTTTTTAAAGTGTCTTCTGCATCTAAAAACTTCTCACTCATAAAGTTAACTCATGGAACAAGGAATCTTTTTCCCCTTAAACGCATTGTACTAGGCGAAAATTTTTTTTTGGATGAATTAAAAAACTTTTCTCATATCCTTCTTTCTAAATCTGCATCCAGCGTATTTACGAGGAAGATGAAAAAAATCATAATTAAATTCTCTCTTGCATGGAACATAAGATCGATAGGATGCCTCAGGTTTTGAAACCTCAGCAGTAGTGGGCAAGAATTGTAAACATAAGTTGGTTCTTTTGGCGGCGAAGGGATCAGCGGGAAGGGAAAGGAATCGAAACTTAAATACAAAACTTTTATCGAAACTTACACTATATTGTTTAAGCTAAAGTTGAACAGTGACTTAGTTTAAATGCCTGAGAGAAAAAGTTAGCGAGTTGATTTTCGAAAACTTGCTTAATCCTTTTTTTTTTTCGGTCATAGAAATGAAAATATTTCGAATCCCAAACCATATTCAATTTTCCGAGTGTATACTACCATTGTGCTTTTTTCAATCGTCGGGAGTTTTTTTTTTTTTTTGCTTTCTTTTCTCTACAAAGCTTTTCGCAATTCATCTTTCGGTTATCCTTGAATAGACCGATTTCGGTTCTTCTTTCAAAACTTTTTCTTCCTCCCTTCTTATTTTTTATTTTTCTTATTTTTTTGTGTTCTCCGTATACACATTCATCGACTGCGACAACTATTGAAACTCTCGAGGGCGATATATTTTTAACGGGTCTGGAAAGAATTTGAGAATAAAAATTGCCTTTATACAACTTCATGCGTAGCTAACGCGAGAAAGTAAGACTTCTGGATTTTTTTTCTCGGAAGGGAAAGATCATTTTTTTTAAAGGGTTGAGTTGGAGAAGATCGATGGAGACAAAACAATCAAGATTCATCTCTTTTTATCCATCCTCGGCTCATTTTGAAGCATTACCGGAATGGTTTTAAAAAAAAAAAAAGAATGATGAAGAGCTATCATGTCAAGGTAGATGAATTCATCCTTTACACGATGGAAAACGAGACAAAAAAGGGAAATTTTTATTAAATAATTCGAACGTTGAAAGGGTTGAATGGGGTGTAAAGGAAATAATTGAAGATAATATTTTAAGACTAACCGATCGATTCCAAGGCGAAAAAATGGAACAGGTGTTTGAGAAAAGGCAACTTTCCTTCAATAATTTTAAAGATATACGATGATTTTCTCATTTATTTATTCTGGGAAGAAGGCGAGGAAACGTCGGGCTTTTTTGGTGTTTTTTAATAAGATCTTTTTTGAAAATTTCGGTTTTAGACGTTGTTTTCAGTTTGATTTAACGTGAATGTTTTTGAATAATTGAATTCATTTAAAGATTGTTTTGTGTTTATAATTATCCCGAAGGTTTAAAGCGGAAAATGTAAATTTTTACAAGAGAATACCTGCAGCTATGTTTTCGTAGTTATTTTTGGTGCTTTGCAGCATCCAGCGCTTTTTTAAATAACTTTTTATCATGACAAGATGGCTTTAATTAGAGTTTGCAAATTCTTGAAAATTTGTCTTTTTTTTTAGTCTCGAGATATAAAAAAATTGTAAAGATCCTCACATTTTGTAAAAAAATTCACGATACGAGATTTTCGACAAAATTTCCCGAAGTTCTCAAGAAATTGTGGGAGCAATCTCTAGCTTCAGTGCGTAAATCACGTGAGGCTTGCGCATGCGTGAGAAGGGATGTTTTTAACCATCCACCTTTAACCATTTACCTTTGAGCTACCGAATTTTAGGATACGAAAACACATTGCCTAAAAAATTCTACTCACAAAATAAACGTATGAAAAATACTATTCAAAAACTTTCTTGCATGATCTTCTGGGGAAAAAATCCGGACAACCATGTTTTCCGTTGAATTAATTTTCAAGCAGCTCACCGGAAATCCTAAGTAGGCCAAGTTTAAAATTCAATATGCTGTGTAAATAAATAAAAAAAAGAAAGGAAAAAAAATAATTTAGTCAAACTTGCATATATATATAAAAATATGTATATCCTCTTCCAACTCAAAGCAAATAACAGTAAAGAGTTGTCGCTCATCCGAGAAAAAAGAGAGATTCCGCTGTCATTTTTAAGTGAAAATCTGAGAAAGCAATCTTCTCTTCAAAATAGGATTCAACTTCCCCTTTAAAATGGTCCAAAGTTCTGACTCAAATTGAAAGTTGTAAAAGAGGTGAAATATAATAATTATTATGCATTATTTCACGTCGGACCCTTTTTGTAGCTTCGGCGAAATGGAAGATTCGATTACGGTTATAAAGAATAAAATTTGCATTTTTTTGAGGGAAAGGAAAATCGAGATCCTCCTCGGTGACAAGTTCGATAATTCTTTCATCAGTCAACATCAGACGCATACACACACACGCAACAAGAAGAAAGCATAATATAGATATAAATTCTTTTCTTTTACAGTTTTCTATACCTTTTTTTTCCCGTCCCTGTTATATCTATTGTTAGTAAAAGAGAAACGAAATAAAACTACCATCTCTTATCTACATAATAAATCACCCAGACTGGGATCCGACTTAGTAAAAGCCGTAATGTATTTTCAAAGAACATAAGACTGGTTTACTTCCCCAGCCCGGAAGTCATCAAGACTGGCTAACGGATTTTATATGGATATCATTTTTATGTTTTATGATATTGAAATTAGCGAAGGGGGTTTATCGTTGCTGCTACAATTTTAAAAAATATGGAGGATGTATCCTAATGTTAATATCTTGAGCGTTTAATTAGGTCGCAGTTAATTTTTTTTTTTTCGTTTTAGAATTTCCCTGCGCCACGAGTTTTTTTTTCTCTTCCTTTTGAACATGCTCTTTTTCATAATAATTTCATCTTAATAACGCCTTTTAAGTTTAGTTTACTAATTACTGCATTTTATTTAAAACAAGAGACGTGAGGACCAACGTTATTTTACGATTATGTCGCAAGTTTTCGTTTTAGCAGAAGTTTCATCATTAAATCCCCGAAATAGACTCATCTTTTTCCATTAAATTACATGGTTTATCCTTGGGGCCGTATTTAGTGTTAACTTTTTCTTTCTGGCGCCAAATTTTCAGATGAAAGTTTGAATTTGGGTGTAATGTTGGCAAATTTATGAAAGGATTTAATGTTGTTCGTTTTAATGCCTTTCCGCTTTTTTTTGAAAAAGAAAAGGGTTGAGGGAGTGCAGAAAATCAAAATTTTGATTTTCGCTAATGGTAAATTTACTTTTTGTGTGATTTCAGCTTTCTTGAATCTTGTCATACTCTTGTAAAGTAGTGTCTATGCGATGGAGACTTTCACCAAGGTTTGCATGGTTTTGCGAAGGTTTTTGATTATGTTAGTCTTAAGCTATTTTTGAAAAGATAAAGAATCTTGGGATTGAGAGATTACTTTTCAATCATTCGACTAAAATCTGAATGACAAAAATTCATTTGGCGACATCCAGGAAAATGAATCTCTGCACCCTAAAATTTTACATTGGATACCCCAAGGCTCCATTTTTGGACCTCTACTTTTCAATTTTTTAATTGCTATTTGGGTCGAGTGCAGCGTTTGCAAATACAGAGCTCTAGAATTTATTGATCGGCTAAGTTAAAAAAAAGTAGTGTTTTCGACTTTCCTAGAGCAGAAAAGTAATATACATGAAGAAGCTGGAAGCGTTTGAGATGTGGCTTTATCGTTGCATGCTTCGGATGCCGTGGACCGACAGAGTGAGAAATACCGAAGTGGTTAATCGTATGGGCAAGGAAGTAGAAGTGCTCAACGACATTAAGCGACGGAAGCTCCTGTATTTTGGCGTGGTCGTAGGAAGACATCTTGGTTGAAGAATCTAAGAGACTGGGGCGGAGTTAATTCATTGTCCCTTTTTCGTTCAGCAACCTCGAAAGTGCGCATCGCTTTGATGATCGCTAATCTCTGCCGCGGAAACGGCACGTAAAGAAGAAGAAAAATGAACACTTGTCGCATTTTTAATTTACAAATTTTCCTCCGTAGTAATCTCAATAACAATTTTTTGAGTTGAAAATTTTTTTTATTTTTTATGTACACTCTATTTAAGGTTCATGTTATTCCTCAAAGAATCATCTTCAGAAAGAGAAAAATGAAAGGATGTAACTTGTTTAATCCTGCGGCTGCTTGAAAACTTTGATAACTAGACTTATCGTACGAAAAACTTTTTGTTCTGATTCAAATAATGAATTAGATTTTCTTTTTTGCACAGTGCACTAAAACTCCAAAATATTTAAAACAAACTTGCCGCACGGAAAAAAGTGCCCCGCCTGGGGAGCTTTCGCTAACCTGATGCACGTGATGCAAGTTTTATTGGTTTTCTTGTTACAGCCTTGATTTTGCTGATCAAGAGAGTCAATTAGCTCTACGAGCGTAAGACTAGGATAGCGTTTTTTAATAATTACTTAATCATTTTAGCGGTTTTTCTTCTTTTGTCTCGAGCATCAAAAATCGATAATAAAAACCTCAAAATCCTTAAATTTTTTTTTAAAAAAATGCGATTTTATCTGCCAATATTAAGCGTCCAACCCTCTTAATTTTTTTCAATAATCGCCTTTTACATCGGATTCTTTCCTTTAGAATTCCAAAAATCCGATATTATATTTCGTAAAACCCCTTTTTGTTTTTTTTGCCATTTTCTCCCTCGATAACTAGAAATCCGTTAACAAAACTTTCGTCAACCTTTAACTTTATTTTCATTTTATATTATACGAAATAAAACTGAATATTCTCTTAAACAAACTTCTCTTCGAAAGTTTTTTTGCATAAAACATTATTAGTAATCGGGGAAAGTGTGATTTGGCGCGTCGGCAACGACGTCGTCGTCATTTTGTTTGGGAAAACAAAAGGAAATATCATTTCGTATATTGAATCATCGAAATATCGAATATTCCTTACCTTGGTGAGAAAAATGTCTAATAACTGATAAACTAAGCCGGAACGATTTATGGAAATTCGTTTATCGGAAGCAGGTGGTCTAAATCGGGTTCTGCGGTAGGACAAACAAAAAATAATTGGAAAACAGCGATTTCAATTAACTCGGATGTGGGTGTTGCCCAATGCGGGCATTATTATTTTTTTCCCCTTCTTTTTCTTAATATCTTATTTAGCTCGGAGGTATGGTTTTGCTTTCTCAAAATTACATTTTCAATTTATTCTTGTTGGTCGGGGGAGAAGGTGTCATGGAATGAAATAAAAAAACCTTGAGAATGAAAAAGTTGAAACAATATGAAGAAAAAAAAATTGAAAAAATGATTTTGAAAAATTGATAGATACTTTTTATAAAGTTGACAGTTGTGTAAACTATATTGATGAAGTCTAGGAGGAAATGTGAAAAGTTTAGGTATTATAAATTTTGTCAGGAAATTTTTTATTCTTAGCCAATTTTTTAAAAAAAAAATAAAACTGTTCGAGGAGCGTTTGGATATCGATTGAAGTACCAGTTGCTACCGCATTAATACTCCGCTAATAAATTTTATCCTAATGAAAAACGTGAAGTGGAAAAAGTAAAATTTACCCAGACATCTTGAGGAAATTTTCTCTGAGAATTAAAATAATGACTAACTTTTAAACTTTGCAATGCCTTTTAAAAGGAATATTTTATTTTTTTATACGACTAAAAGTGGTATAATTATTATTTTTTTTTTTTTGTATTGCCGTTTCTTTTTTTTTTGGATCTACGAAATATTTAGAGCCATTAAAAATCCTCTAAAAAAAGATATTACGGGCACCCGAGATCCGGCTATTACGTTGGGGTTTTTTTTTGTAATTTCCCTGAAGTCAGACACATTAATATTAATTATTTTCAATTGAATGTCGGATTCCAAGCGATTTTCTTTAACTTAATTTTTTTCTTTCTTTTTAATTGAGAAAGATTTTCGTTCAAAAGAAACGGGAATGTAGAAAGATTGAAAGACATTAAAAAGAGCCGGGAAAGGATTTTTAGGCAGGAAGTTTGTTAATGACGTTGTCTTTTTAATAAAATTTTGAAATTAAGGGGGTTAAGGGCCAACGTTCGAGTGTCAAAGATCAGGACGAATACCCGTTTTCCACTATTCATTTTCTATATTAAATTCTTCAAAAAACCAAACTTGAATACGAATTTTTATTCCTTTAAAAAATTTACGATTTAATTCCACCCCTCTGACACGGTTTCCCGGAAACAGCGTAATATCTTCATACAGAGAAAGCATTACAAATGAAGACATTTATCTTCTTAAGAAGCTTTACTTATGACGAATGAAAAGGCAATACGAAAAGATGGTTTAAATAGGGTCAGAATCCTCCTTTCACTCTCTCATCGTATTTTAACTCAACACTTCTCGACGTATACTTTTTTCTTTTTCAAAAGGATAAAATTATACTTCACGCCTTTCCTCCAAGTCAAATAGTTTGTACTTTGATTTTTTTTAAAATAAATTTGTATACCTAATCATTTCCCACGAAAAAAAATAATAAGTAGCTTATCCAGTTGTCAGCGTTCATTATCGCATCGGAATAAAAAACTTTATGCGCCAATCGAGATATTTATTTGGGGATGCGATTTTAAAATGTATAGATGAATGCTGAGAAAGTTTTGAGTTCTTTTCCCAACGTTTTCTTTTTGTGTAATTTTCACAATGTTTTAGGCTTTACGAGTCGTTAACCCTATTAGAAGTAATAAAAGGGAAAAAAAGTAAACGAGAAAACATTATAAATGTTAAAAAAAGATGTGCGAGCAGGTTTTTATACTTTATGTTTTGTCTATGGGGAGAAAGGTTTCGCAGATCGCAGATCGTTAAGTTGACCGAAAGCCGACCCATATACCCCAATGCTCTAATATACTTTATTATCCTCGTAAGTTTTCCTCGCTTCGGAATACCGCAACCTTTTTTATATTGTGAAAGATATTATTTAAGATTTTCGTCATCCGGATTTTCCTTTTTGCTCAATATTTAATGGTTTTCCGGTTTTGAAATACAATCTAAGTTTAAAAATCAAAAAATTTTTATTGCAAGAGTAAAGGAAAAAAGCTATAAAATACAGAAGTTTTGAATAAAGAGGGAGAAAAAAGATGTGTATTCTTTTTGTATGAGGGATGAAAAAAGAAATGTACGGGGGGGATTTTCTGCAAAACACGTGCCAAGTTTGATAGTTTATCAAATATATAAATCAGATTCGAAATATAAAAGAGAAAAAGTTGAGCTTGATTTTTTAAGATTAAAATTTAGTGTAAGATAAATGCGGGGGCGTGGTCTTGGTTTCGAATTTATTTTGATTTATATGACGTGTTTGAATTATTCCAATTTGGGGTTTGAAGGGTTTGATCGATTTTATTTGAAAAAATTGTACGGGGAGCTGTTGTAGCAAGATGAGGTTTGGCCGGGAAGAGGAAACCTTCCATTGAAGCTCTTTGATTATTTTTTAATTTGGCGTGGAATTTCTCTTCTATCCGATTTTTTTTGGGCTGATAATTACGTATTACTATCAATAGACCAGAAAATTACATTTTGATGTGAAAGGTACGAAAACCGAGAAGCAACTGAAGACGGTTGAAAACTTAGTTTTATATGTATATAAGATCTACGGTGGCGTTGGTGTCGATGACGTCAGTAATGAAAGAAAGGCGAGAGTGAGTTATAGCAAAAAGGGTCTATGTGAATAGAGAAATATGTGTATATTTGTCTTTTTTTGCTAATACGTTTTCTTTGTGTTTTAGAAGCTGTAAATGATAAAAATTTGGGAGCCTAGTAGAGAGTGGACACTTCGATGAGTCTGCTACACATGTAGCTCCATCCGCCATGATTTCAAAGTGGTTGCCCCATAAGCTTTCTATTAGTACATCATGGCGACTCCCAGTTCGAGATCATAGCAGCCTCGTGTGTAGCAGGCAAATCGTCAGAGTGTGCACTCCGTACTAGGCTCCCTAATAAATATTAAGGAAATATTAATCATGCCTATCCGACTTTGGCAGTCGTCGATTTTTCTTCCAGTTCTCTCACTCGATCATCCTTTTCCTTCAACCTCTCTTCCAGTCCTTCCAACTTTCTTATTTTCTCCTCATACTCTTCGCATTTTTCACATCTCACTTTCCTTCGTCTACCGCCAGCCATGGTTACCTTATTAGTAAATAAATAAACAGTCAACAGTCCTATTCGCCATGAGAATAGATCCGAATCAAAACTAAAAAATTTCATAAAAACAATTTTTCAATTTTCCTTCCGCCACATCCGCGATTATATTTCTGAATAACCTTTAATAAATTACCTGCCGCCTATCGGCCACACTTGATAGCGCAAAGTAATTTTTTACACAAGATTTTGATAAAAAGTATCGTTCATTATCAATAACATCCATTAGTTATCGCGGCAGAGTGAAAACAAATCACTCCCCGTCAAGGTTGGGGCAAAAAAAAGTTTTGATTAAATCGACAAGAGCATAATCGTTGCGTAGAGGAAAAAGTCACAATTCAAAAAGGAAAATAAAACATTTTCGCTACAGCCAATAACTTAAATACTTACAAATTACCTATAAAGCTCGTTTTGATGACTTTGGTCGATTTATGTTATCTATTCCGACATTGTGAAAGTTAACAATAATGAAAAATTGATGAATGCAAACACTTTAAAGGAAATTTCCCCAAAGATGTAATCGGTTGCCAATTTTCTCTTTTCTTTACTTTTTTTTTACGAAATTTTTAACAAAAGATGAAAAGGATCTTGAAAGAAACTTTTACCGAAATTTAAGAAATCAACGATGATAGATGATTGTTGAATTAAGTCGTTTAAACAGTGATATAATGATGTAATAAAATCTTTTTAAAACACTTTAATGGTTTTTTTTAAAATGTAGATGTCGCTTAGGAAGCATTTGCAGGGCTGCCCGGGAGGTTTGTGAATTGGATTTTTGGCTCAGAGTTCGTAAAGTTGGAATATACATGAAGTTTTTTTTGGAGATTACTAAAAAGTTGTTAGTTGTTGCTAATGATGCCGACAGGAAAATAAGTTTATGATGGTCGGATTTGCTGCTAGTTTTGTTTGGCTGGGGCAGCAACTGGATCATAGAGGTTTGGAGTCAAAGCAAAGCCAAAATAATGCTCGAAACGATGAATTGATGGCTATAGCTTGGCAATAGAACAGCTGAAAACGATTAGGTAGAGGCTTTTATTTTATTAATTTAATGCGATGGACCTGTTAGTAGAGGCTATAGGGCATTGTAGATGCAGCCGGATTGATAATCGCTAACGAATATTGAAAACCGGTTCGAAGTAATAAATGTTTAAAAAATCAGATAGGGGTGCGTGATCATTTGTGACAAGTTGTGAAAGTTTTGCAAGTTGTAAAAGCTGCACCTGACTGAAAGGGGAAAATCAAAGATGCTGATGTCGGTTGAAAGCTGATAGCTTATGAACGTGCCTCCTAACCACTTGCCAATATTGTTCGCGTGAAGTTTTACTCTCTCAAAATAACTTTCTTTAAATATTGCAGGAAGCTCTTTAAATGCGAAATTTTGCCGTCTTAATTCCATTGCTACATTTAAAGATTTTAGAAGTAAATCTTATAAAACAAATTTTTTAATGCTTGTCATCAGTTAACAGTCACTCAGCATTAGTCATCTGTCGCTTATCATTAGTCAAAACTTTTGTTGAAAAGAAGCTCCTTCAAACTTTACCTAGTTTGTCTCTCTTTTACTCTTTCAATCTTTTGCTTATCCAATCAAAATGAATTATCTCTCTTATTCAATTAAGCGTAACAGAAAAACCGGATTCGCCTCGGGGTTGGTTTTTGCGGAAATCCCGAGTCTTAAGCCTCTTATGAAAATGATAAAAAAATGAATGTACATATATATAAAAAAAAAGTTTTGCATTCTATCATGGGAAAAAACGACAAATGAGAAAATCCAGAGCGGAAGTTATGGTCGTGATTTATGTGAAGGCAAATGAACCTGGCATGACGCGAATTTCCCTTTCACAGCTCTTTCTTTACTGGGGGGGTCATACCCCTAGCTTTTGTAGTTCACGACGATTTACTGCCCTACGCTTTATCAAAACTAGCTATTACCGGTCCTTTATTTAAAAAAATATTGAATTATTCCGGTCCTTACATTCCCAACGAACCATCAAATGTTTTATCTTCGTTATTTTGTTTTTCCTTTTTTTTGTTGTTTGAGGATGAAAATTCCTCGTTTTTGTTTTCTGGATCATTCCAACTTTTCCAAAAATAAAAATTTCTTATTTTCGAAAATGTAACTTGACGTTAGGGGAAAAGTTAATTTTCCTATTTGAACAGATGAAAAAATTTATGTTCACGTATTAAAATTCACTGCTATTCGAAGAAGTGTATAAACCCGTTTCTTAATCAGCTCTACAACGTTTATCCGCATGCATAAATTCGTTACATTAAGGGATTGTGAACTATTATTGGTAATTAGAGTGGTATTGTGTTAACTGTGGTTTACGAGAAGATTAACTCAACGATTACACCGTCATCAGCTCGCATTCGAAAACCGAATTTCATTTTACGCTATTTCAATCATCTAAGATATTATTGGTTTGAATTTGGCTTAAGTGAAAAAAAAAATATAATGTGAAAAAAGAGAATCGATTTGGATTGAGTTTGCAATATTTTTTGCTCTCGATGAAATTATTGCTAGTTCATCAGAATCGGAGAACATATATGTATATTTTAACAAGGCCAATCAAAATTATATCGATAGTTGCCATGCTAGATTTTATGTAATAATAGATTGTGTTCCTTTAGGGAAGGAAATGAAAATCTGAGCGATTTTGAATGATTATCGAAATATGATATTGATTTGAGTTGCAGGAAAAAGATGGTGGATTGTTACATTGTTACATCTGGCCAAGAATGATTTACACTAATCGGTGAACACTAATTGAATCGTAAAATTGTAATTATACTTTTTTTTTTCTTTTCAGGTAAGACTATTTCCGATTATTTCTCTTCATTGCGCCCTGCAGTACGCAGAGCTGATTGGCGCTCTTGATCGTCAGAGTCATTGTCTAGGCGCATTGTCTGCCTGTGTTAAGTTTCAAAATCTTAGCATTTCGTATGCTTAGTATTAAAAAGTCACTCCCGGCATAAGCTAAGCATAAAAATCTTTGATTTTAAAATCATAATCTATTCTTTACCCAGCGAGCGATTTACACCAAAGAAAAAATTAATGCGCGTGATTTTATTAAACGGAATTCGGATATTATAAATTTCGCTTATAGTGATCAAAAAAGCTGTGTCCCGACTTGATTATATTAACCGGAATCTACTGTACTAAAGTTCTTATAACTGGAAGCGATTCCGCCTGTAAAAAAAAATGCCCGTCAACTCTTTGATTTTGGTTTTACTGGTTCGTATTTCTTAATTTGCCTTAGTGCCGATCACCAAAATGTCTTGTCTGCTAGAAATTTTCAAAATTTTTTATCTCCCTCTGAATTTTCTCTGAATTGTAATTTTTATTCGCATTCCAAATTTTCAAATATTCAAATAATTTTATTATTCTCCGAAAAAAAACATCGGATTTCTCGTCTTTTAAAAACACCCACAACACAAAATTTCAACGAAACTCTTCGGAATCTACGACAATTCTTTAAATCGTTGGAAATTCTACATTTAAATCCTGAAAATTGAAAATAAGGAAATAAGGGTTAAACTCTTCCCCTTCCAGTTTAAATCCGGGAAAACTTAAAATAAAACAATTAACCGATTAAATCGGAATCGCTCCTGTTCTCCTCGATTGTTTACCATTTGTTTCCGGCAGAAGCAATACCCAGTTAAAGAGAAATCTAATTTAATAAAACTTTCCTTTGAAATCAAAGTCAGAAGGAAAAACAAAAACGATTTTTTAAATAGGTCAACATTTATTTTTAAAATATCAAACCCGTTTCTTTTCTTTTGGCCATTTGATCATGACATCTCGAAATAATAATCCTAATCGAAGCTTGGAATTAAGATTTGCTTTCGGTGACAGGAGACGAAAATCTTTTTCAACTTTTTTTTTCTTCTATAATTTTATACGTAACGGAGCGAAAAGAAAAAAAACCCGCATTGTTTTTATTTGAGTTCTTCGAGTTGGAAAGAAAGATCTAAGTGAGTAATATCCGGCCGTATCTAGTTAATACATCGGTAGAGTTTCTTTCTTTGGGGATAATATAAAAAAAAGTTTCATTCAGTTATGAATTCACTGAGTGAAACATTTGTCGATATTATTTTAGCCGATCGTTCCCGCATCTCAGCTGTTATTGTTATGGGAAGTCAGGGCTACTGCCATTCGGGTTCGGAATTAAAAACCATTATTATTATTTTTTTCCCCTTCGATTCTTATTTTCGCAACATTCTCCATCAAAATTCTTTGTCCGGATATTAAGAAAACATTTGGCGAGTTTTTCTAAATAAAAATATTTTCGTAACCTAGGCCTAGAAATTCTTGTTTGTGCAAAGATTTCATTGATGATTTGAAGGTTAGTCGAGTTGATGGATTGTTTGCGTTTTTGGTTGTTTTAGAAAAGGAATGAAAAAAAATTGTGAAGCGGTTTTATTTTTTCAAACATCGAAATTTTAAATTAAAAAAAACGAAATGCTTTTCGCTTGATTTTAGTTTTGCAAAAAATTGTAGTGTCAATATTTTTTTAAATTTCACTATTTGTTTGTAACTCCAGACAATATAATTCTCGAAACGATTAAAAAAAGTTGAAACTTGCAATATTCCAAAAATATTTTTGCACCAAAGCTAAAACAAAGGCTTAAATTTTTTGTTTTGCAGAAAAATTTTCTCTTAAGTGGTTCGGCAAAATTGTTTTTACACCACAAATCAAGGTGTTCAAGTCCGAAATAACAAATCAGTGGAAAGAATTCTTCAGTTTTTTGATAATTCTTATGTTCTACACAAAATGAAAGCGGAATCCGCTTACAATTCTTTTCGTGTGTCTTGAAATCGTATAATTGAGATTCGTAGCGCTTTGTTTTCTGTAAACATTTGAATAATACTTTTTCCTCTTTCGTTAGGACCAATAAAGATCTTTCTTTCGTGAAAAAAGTCACTGTTAGAAAGGGTTGTGACCCTTAAGAGTTTAATAAATTTTACCTTCGTGCCTTTGCGTGTTTCAGACTTTTGGTGTCGATTTATTGTTCTGCAGACGTTTCGAAATTTATCTATCTTCAAAATCGTTATCCCTTATAGGAGATCGCATCTCAGGTAGTTAAAATGCGGGACTTGATCCGGGGTTTCCCCATTGAGAACTAATTTGATTCCTATTGGTTTCTTCCCTTCTAAAAGTCATTGTTTTTGTCTTTTGCTCCGTCAAGCCGATTTTTTTTGCGTTGTTTGGTTTATCTCGAGAGTTTTTTTTGTTAAAGTGCGACTATGTCCTTTGAAGGCTTTAAGCCATTACTGGCCAGGGCTGCTCATTTTTATTAAAAAAAAGGCAAACAGTTCATGAAAACAAGCCATGTTAATGATATGAAAAGTAATTTAACATTATTCGTGATTTTGGACCAACATAGACCAACAATATTTGCCCTGAAAGGGCTAAGAGAACATGAAAATCAAGTGTTATAAAATAAGTCTCTTTTTTCAGCTTATTTAAACCATGCCATGCGGGTTGCCTATTCAAAAGAAAATTTTTCCCTGGCGTTTTCCGATAAAAACTGGATAACGGCTGAAGATAAAAGAAAATCAAGAAGACTAGTTTGTTGCCTGACTTATGCTCTACAAAAAAGGTCCTTTAAGACTTTCTCTATCTGCGACCGTTTGGGAGATAGATGGAGGGGATTTTATGCAAAATTTTGGAAAAGCTCAAAACTTTAGGCCCAAGTCTGGCCGCTTTCCTGTCAAGTAAAAAATTTGAAAAAATTCAGGGTCTATATGTGCACCAAAAGGAATAATTTCAAGGGCGCGAGCAATTCGAAAATCGACCAAAAAAGGGTCACCCTAGCACAGGCATCGAACGGACCACTAATCATACTTGAATTTTAAAGCTGTGAGAAACAAACCAAACGAATTTAAAATTCATTAGGCCTAACCTTTCCAGAGTCGCGTTTACAAATTTCACGGTCTGCATGATTTTTCTGCATCGCAAAGGGATAACATAAACGGGGTTAAACATTTTTAAATAAGCCTATTTTATGCTAATCTTAGCGTGTTATTACGATAATAGCGCGTTGCGAAAATTGAACTGCGGGTTTATATACCCTTTCCGATTCGTAATAAAAACGTGAAATTTAACTTGTAGCCTTTCTTTACAAACCGGCTGAAAACTAAAACAACATTATTTTTCAAAAGGAAAACAAAGGTAAATTTTTATTTTCAATCTTCGTTCAATTTCCTTTCTCTGATGCTGAATAAGCGAGATTCTAATTCATATGCTAATCCCTGGGTCACGCTGACAGAGATTTTCTAATACGGTGTACGGAATTAATAAGGACATAATACAAAACAGTTTCGGGCTTAGGGCGTTGCAATTCTGATAAGTCTTACTGCAATGTGACCGTAGCTAACTGAAATTTCTCCGAATCAGTTTAAAAAAATCAAAATGTTTTGTAAATCAAACCGGCCTCTGGCTCAAAGTTTTTTTTTCTCTGTTAAATAAAAAGTTGAAAGACATTTTTCGTTTTCCGGCAAAACGGTTCATAGGAATTGAATTTCTCAATCTAATGAGCCCGAGAATTTCCAATGAGATAAAAAAAAAATGAATAAAAGGGAAAGATTTTCTTTTTAGAAATTAGGAGATTTTTCTTCTCTTCTCGCCCAACGGGCGGAACGGAAAGCTCCAATGCTAAATGTAAATCGGATACGTTTTAAAAAGGGAGGGGGGGAAAAGTATAACTTTCATTTAATATCCCAAAAGATAAACAAGAATTCTGGGCTTTTCTCATAAGTAATTAATCTTCCATATCATTTTCATCGTCGGCAATTTAAGGTTACATTACGCTGTTATATTCATGCTGTTTCGTGTTACGGTTATTGCAGATGAGATTCGTTTTCCATAATGCTTGGGGTAGGCGTGAAAGCGTTTGAAATTCGCTCTAGACTGGTAATTACCGAGCTCTAGCGCTACAAGAATTTTGCGAGATATTTTAAGTAATCATGACGTTGTGGATTTTCCTTGAAACGCGCCGAAAAGAAAACGGATGCCGTGCCGTGACGATTTAAATTGAATTATTTTAATGGCGCAGAAGGTGTCGAGAGGAAAAGGGAACGGGATAATCATGGGTTTTTATCCCGACAATGCTAACCGTTCCTAATCGGTAATAAGTCAACAGCGTAGAAAACAGAGAAACAAATTGTAAAACCGGACAACGTAAAATAAATTTTGAGAAAGTTTTTGAAAACAAACAAACAAAACTGAGGGGAAAATATACGATGATATAAACTTTTGTTATGCAAATCGTGCCTTTTCCGTGTAAACGCGGCGGGAGTTCCACATAAACGAAAAATCTTGGGACATCTTCATTTGTCAAATTTCAGCTAATTTAATATAAAGGAAAAGTCGAGTGTTTTGATAAGATTAAAATGCTTTGATTTGTTACCGCGAAAATTTTCAAAACTTTTCCCCCCTCCGTCCTGATTTTTTAGAATTAACCCAATTATTTCGGATTCGAACAGTTCCACTTTAGCAAGCGTCGAAACGACCAATGATTAAAGCTTCCCACGCTTTTTGTTATTTAAAAAAAAATTTTATTATTCACTTTCGCAAAAAAATTTTTTTGGAGCTGCGATTAATTGCATTTTAAAGCCTTGATTGAGTAGCAAAGTAATAGGACACTCCATCGTGCTCAGGTGAATTGTACAAATAAACCTTTCACTCGTGATAGTACGATCGAATTGCTTTTAAATCCATTGCCCTAAGTCAAATGAAAGGAAAATAGGAACAGTAGCTGCCGGGGAGGGAATATTTTCAATCTCTTTCGATTTAGCCTTAATCTACATGATGCTCATCCATAAAATACTTCGTAAATGGAATGTTATTGGATTTTTTCCCTCTTCTTTCCGCGTCTCGCTTGCTTTTTCAAGGGGTACCTGTTGTACCCCCATTTTTTTTTTGTAGGGCGGCAGTAATATTTTAATGTTTTTTATGTTTAAAGGATGTAATTTCAAAAAAGCAAAAAATTAACGAACCGAAACTTTGTTATTCTAACAAATGACCTTTATCGTTTTTATATGACATTGAGCCGTAATTGAAATCTAGCTTGCTCAATTGTGAAAACTTGTAAAAAAGAACTTTTTACGATTTCGTATACATGTATTTTGTTCATGCACTATTTCATAGGGGATTTGTGATAAAGAGGAAATTGAGTTATAAGGGGTTTCGGACTTTATTTAAATGATGCATTTTAACATTTACAATTTTTGAAATTTATACGAGGGAATTTTAAAGGGATTTAAGCTTGAAAAAGGCGGGAGTGCTGCAGAGCGATTAAATCCTTTACTTGGGTAGTAAACATTTTTTCATTCCAGTATGATCAACGAATAGAAGTGAGATACCGGTTTTTTAAATCGTTTGCTGCATGATTGCATGATTGTTTTTTCCCTCTAGATGACATCAAATCGCACTGCACAATGACGCATAACGTACATGCAAAGTCATAGCCAATCACTATTGCGAAAAAAAAATAAGGAGCATTAAAAAATGTATTTTAAAAATCGTATTCCTACTCTTTTTGTAAATGTAGAATTGTGATTGAAACAAGTCTGGACACGTTTGGATTTGCTAACAACAAACAAAATAGATTCCCTTTTTATGGAGGGTATTATTTTTAAAGTCAGGTAGAGCAATAAAAATTCTCCCTACCCTTTTTCAGTGGTTGCGGTCTTTAACCCTCGCAGGTCTAAGATTTAGTTGTTTGTCGTGCGGTGTTCAAGACACAACGCGAGTGCAATTTTTGTTGTCGGTATGAGCGGATGATTTTTGTTATAGTAGGAAACTAATACGACTAATCTGAGTTCAAGTGCGTGTCTTGACAATTTTTTTTTTCAATAATGAAGGCGCAATTTTTTTTAAAGATCGTTAATGTTTTTATTTTGTCCATAAAGTGTTTTTTTTTTAAATTTTCTTTAAAGTTGAGTGATGTGTAGTTGAAATTTAAGCTGGAATTATTACCCCTGATTTTGGGGAATCTCATCTAGCGATGTTTCACTTTCTCGTAAGTTTTTTAATCGGTAATTGCAATTTTTGTGAGTGCAAGAGATTGTTCAAAGTTTAAGCTAATCTTGTTTTTTTTTAAAATCAATTTTACGAATGCAAAAATTGGGAAAGGGGAATTTCCCATCAATCAAAAATCCCTATCTTCGAAAAATTCTTGCTTGAAAAAGTAAGGCGAAAGAATTACTAATTTTAGTGAAGTTTAATCGACAAATGAGAGCTTTCTACTTACAATTATTACGTAGCTATTCCGACATATTTTGACTTTTTCAAGCACAAAAATTTAAAGGTAGACAATTAATTCTTTTCTCTTTTGAAACTTTGTTTAACAAGTATTTGTTGCAACGTTTTCTGTATTGTCTGAGGATCTGCTTGCGAGGCATAACTTTCATCTTTACCCCGATTTCCTTGTTTACTTTTAGAAATATTAAATTTCATTAAGTAATAATTCTAATCACCTTTTAAATCGATGAGGCTGAAACAAGCGTTATCAATTTTTTTGAGAATGGTTAGGAGAACGCCAAACTTCAGAAAGTAGGCGGCTGAAAGGTGGAAACGAAAAATTGAATTCAATGGAAATTTGGTAGCAAAGTTTCTGTAGAGGCAGCAACAAAAATAAAATAAAATAATTTTCTTTCTTTTCACTTACAATATTAGATTTGCTTATTAGGAGTTTCCCGTCTCTGTTTTGGCCTAACTGACGTCTTAGATTTGAATTGATAGAATTTCTCCCTAGGGACCGAAGATCTTAGCAATTTGAATACTACGGCTGCCAACTATAATCCTGTCTTTGTCCTTTGATGTTAGGTCAAAACGAATTTATTATTTATTATATAATTGCGAAATTATCAGGAGCCTGAGAATAACAGCTGACAAGACGCGATACAGGTTTCATGACCTTTCATTATGTTTGGTACATTCAAGAGCCGAACCTTCCTTAATCTTTACAAGTTTTAACCTGTTCGTGAATTTAACTTCTCACTGCACTTTCTTCCCATAAACGTTTTATTAAGTTTTAATAGTTTATTCTGCATATTTCATATCTTTTCATCCTTCCTCTCCTTCTCTTCTTTAAGGGTGAAAACTTTTACGTTTAAAACTACACGTAAACTTTATCCATGTTGATTTAATAGGTAATGAAAATCCCTTTTAGTTTGCTACGGCACTGGAATTCTTGTAAGACGTGAGGTTACACCCATGCGGTTTTTGAAGTTGGTGCGGATTAGAAGCAATTACATCTTTGCCAAGTTTCATCCGCTTAAGTCGCTGTCACTTCGGGTTTCATCCCTAAAAAATACTTTTGACTTTTCTTTTGTCGTTTTAAATTGTTCCCACTTTTAGAGGGAAAAGCGAGCGTTTCTCTGATTTTTATTAAAAGTAAATTGAAAGCTTAAAGGTAAGCGAGGCAATTCACACAAATCCTGTCAGTTTCAATAAAATTCATGGATCAGGAAAATGTCAAGATTTTGTTTCGCGATTTACTAAGATTCCTGAAATGTTCTCTCAACTCGTTCATTCTTTTCCCTTCGGTAGGAAAAGTAATTGACTTTAATGAACCTTTTGTCATCTTTCTTGTTAATGTTTTTTGGTTTGGTTTGAAAAAGGGTTCTTTAAACTGGTTTATTGTTATTATTAGCTTAATTAAGAAGACTTTGTTTTGGACGTGTGGCAGCTTGTGACGTTTGGAAATTTTAAGGCTAACGAAAGGCTGCGTTCGTATAAAGAGGGCAAAGCGAGGCTTGAATTAAAGTCGGGTCTAAGAGAAATGAAGCCTAATTTAAAGTAAGGAGGGGAAAGAGCGGAGATGATTTGAGAAGTTGCCATAAGGGCCTAGCCAGGATCGTGCAACCAAGTTCCGGAGCCCAAATCTACGAGAAGGGAGCTGCTGGGGCAGTAGTTCCGCCACTGCACTACAAATAAAGTAGCGTTTGTAATCGCAATATATCTTTGAAAGGTTTCGACTTCGAATGCACTCGTTGTTTGAAAGCTCAAAGCTTTTCACAATGCAGCCCTTTATTTCCTCTTTTTCTTTTCCGGTTTTTGCGGGTTAAGATTGAACAAAGGAAGAAAAAACATACCTTTTGAAAATGGGTTGTAAGCAGAAATTATAACATGAGAGGCCGTAGAAAACAAAGGTAAATAGAGGTATGAGATTGCCTTGGGTTAATATTAAATTTCAAGGCGAAGGGGAAAACTTGAATTCCGCTGTTTTGCTTTTCCACCTTCTTTCTTTTTTTACGCGAGCGATAACCCTGACAGTTATGATTTCCGAAGTTGCGTCACACCGCTTTTTAAAGGGTTTTTCTAAAGAGTTTCGCAAAGTTAAAGGTGGCTAAATCTCTTCCTTTTTCCAGAGTTTTAGATTGTTAATTTTCTTTTCGGAATGAGATTTTTTAAAAAATATGGCAGGTCTTTATTAAAAACAAAAATTTTGTTATATTATTTTAATAGAGGACTCTTTAAGAGTAACAATCTGGCCTCAAAGCCCAGTTTAGAGGTGAGGCCCGAGGTCTATATGATTACTGTAGAAGCTTGAACTTCTGAAAAGCTCATCAAAAAAATATATATCAGAGAAATGTTTGATAACCGTAAATAATTATGGTATCCAAGAAGTATCATTAAAGCTCATTTCACGTAACCGTAATTCTTTTACCGATTTCATATCACGCCAATAAAACGCATTTTATTTCTTTACCAGAGCATTCTTAAATTGCTCACAAATCGATTAAGTATTTTCGATTTCACAGACGCTTTAATTTCGGATTAACTTTGAATGTACTCAGAGTAATGCTTTAATTATTATGCATGGTTCAACCCCCACGAAATGGAGCGGAAAAGCTTTTTATACCTTTACGTCTTTTAAACCTCCGGTCCTTTTTATATATAAAGTGCTCTTATCTAATTTTAAATCACTTCCTATTGACCCGACAGTATAAATCATTAAAAAAAAAAAAAAAATCGCCCACATGCTTCTACGGATCTCTTAATCATGATTATCACCTTGAAATTTTAAATTACCTCAATCTTTCAACAAAAAAAAATGAAATACCCTTGTAGCTCTGCTAAGGGTGTCAATTAAAATATAAATGTTCGGATGTTTCCCCGTTAATTTTCGTTTTTTCTCGCTTATTAATTATCGATAGAATGAATTTTTTTTTGAATATGATTGATTATAATAAAAATTTGAAAAGAGCGGTTTTATCCCACCGATTATCTTAACATGAAGGTTTTACAATGCAAACGAATGACTTCAGATTTTCCGCTTCAGGTCACAAAAGAGGTGTCCCGGTTATCGGATTTAGGAAAATATCCTCAGCTTCCAACATGTAACAAAAGGAAACTGTATGTGGATGCCCGGGAAAACCCAATTTATGAAAGGCTATTCAAGTGCCATTCACGGGCCTTTTTGAATTTAACTTTTCTTCTTTTGCGTCATAGTCAAATATCCGTTTGTTTTCCTCTTGCTTTATAGTTTGCCGAGGTATTTTAATTTCTTTTTAACGCTTTAATTAGAATTTTAGAATTTTTTTTTGTAACATTCTAGAAATTTTTTAAAAGTAATATCTATAGAGAAACTAAGCTTCTGCTATTTAAGCCAGTCGAGTTTCACTGAAATTAAAAACTCAACTTTTTTTATAATAAATAAATAGATCGGAAGAAAAAAGTTGTGGAAATTGTTATTGTCTCGGTAATTATTATGAAGGAGGAAAAATGAAATTCAAGGAAAGAAAATTCAATCAGGAAAAGATTGAACTTATTTCCCCATACACAGGAAAATAAGTTGTTTTTATCGAACTGTGATAGAGGATCTTAAGGAAAAAGTTCTTTTTTTCCTTTTCAAATTGTTAATCCTTCGGGTAAGTCATGACTTTTATAAAAGAACGATAAATGAATTAAATATAGATCTGCACCTCAGAGTTAAACTGAGCCAACTTTATTTGACCTTGATTTCTGAGAAAACAGTTCAAGTGTATGTAGGCGTTCAATCTTTAAAGGTTCTTCTTACTCTTTAATTTTTAAAAGCACTTGACTCAGCTTATTTTTGATTGATAGAGATATAAACAAGAAAAAAAAGAAAAAACCTGAGCCAGTTTTTTCAATGATTTTCCTTCAGCTCTTTTAAAAGTTAATTTTAATTGACTCCAGAAATTTTGAGTTGACAAATATTTCCTTTGCCGATTTCCTAAATTTTATTATTGTCATTTTTTTTTTGAGTCAAAGAGTTTGACCAATAACTTAAAATTTTATTTCAGGAATAAAAAAAAATTTCTCAAATTCTTTTCTTCAACGAGCTTAAAAATTTTAATTGTACATGAATAAAGTCGACGACTGCCTTGCCCAAAGCGAGAACGTCGTCCATTTTCCTCAAGTTACCCTCTGGAATTATTTCCCTCGTTAAATCCCGGATAAAAAAAAGATATAGGCCATTCGCCTCGAACACTTTCATTTGCCGCTCTCTCCGCTTTGGTACGATGTTTTTTAATTTTAAAAGAGTTGTAACCGAAAACTTTTCGCATCAACTTTTACTCAAAGTAAAAAAAAAAAAATCCAGTTCCCCGTCCCGAACCTCTTCAATTACAACGATCGGAATTTCGTCAGAAGGACTTTCTTTTACAAAAAAAAAAGGTCTTTGATCAAGGAGGGAAATATATACACACACCGGTGCCTGAAAAAATGCAGAATATTAATGTTTCTTTTTCATATGGGACTTTAGTAACGGCCTGAAAAACTCTCGACTTATGAAAAATGACGTCGGAGGAGGGCTGCTAATGAACACCGTTTCCAGTAATCGTTTTAACGTCAAAATGATTAAATGGTATGATTTCATTTACGACCTTCAAAAGTTCAAACTTACACATTCTTTAAATTGCTAACATTCCAGTTTTGGCTTTTTGCGTTAACAATTAAAAGAAGAGCATGACGTTTTTTTCCCCAACTAAAAAATGATTCAATTTAATTGTTCGTTTTTAATTTAGCAAAACCGCCCTACAGATGATGATTAGATTTCGAATACTTTCGTGTATATTTTTTGCATGCTCAATCGAAATATAAAATAAAGCTTCGTGATTAATGTTTAGCTTATGGGCCACGGACCCTTGTTCCATTCATTTTTTATCGAAACAATTTTTTGCACGTGAAATTTCCTTGAAAAACATAAAAGCACGGAATAGCTGATTATTTTTTTACAAGAAGGGGGAAAAATTATAAATTTTAATTACAATATTTATAATTAACAAATTATCCTTCTTGCTCGAGCAACAGGTTTGTTGAAATGCCGCCCCCTTTTTTTCCCATAAAGGTCATTCGTATTCAAACGTAACCGAGCTTTTAAATTATTTTGAAAACTGCGTCGGGTGGGGAAATCCCTAAAACATATAAGGTCTGTCACCTTGGGCAAGGGAGATCATAAATCGCACAGGCATGCTTTTTCCTACCTTCCTCCCCGCGATTGTGAACCAAAACAACGATAAGACAGGAAGAAAGGAAACCGCCGGTTCCGTTCAAGGAGATAACATTTAGTAAAATCCAAACCGCAAAACTTCGGGAAAATCGGGATTTTAGGTTCCAAGCAGGATTGCAGGGAGGGAGGGAAAAAAAATATTACGGGAGGATTAAAATATCGGAAGTTGAAATTAAGTTATGATTTATGAGGTCTAAGGAAATCGTATTCCTAGATAAAATAACCAATCTTGATCATTTTAATGAGGTTTTAAAGCTTTCTAATTGATGATGATTCGATAATTTAAATGGGGATGTAAAAAGGCTTTGATGGGTTCTTTCTGCGATAAGTTTAGTTTTCCAAATGATTTATTACTGTTTGAGTAATTGTCGGATATTGAAACCGATTGAGAGGAGAATTATTGTTCTTTGGCGTTTTATAATTGAATACCCGTTGATAACCGGAATTTAGTGACATATTTTATGGTAGTAGATGGTTTTAAGAGAGAAATTCGAATTTTCAAGGTTTTGTTTCTTCGGGAAGTGGCTTGATTTGTCGATTGAGATCAAAGTGAATAGGTTTGATTTTGAATGGCAAGCAGTTGCGTTTTGGCGAGGAAAAAGAGTTAAAATTTTGCTTCTGTTGATTTTGACGATATTCTTGAATGAGAATCCGATTTTGATTACAATCAGTAAAAACCATTTCTGTGATTCCGATTCTTATTCTGATGATGCCAACGTTATTTTTGATACTATTCCGATTCCAGTTAGTAAAAGAATTTTCTGTGAATCCGGTTCCGATTCTTATTGTGAATGTGCCGAATATATTTTTAAATGCGATTCCGATTTCGATTTGGATTTTGATTCAAATTCAGATGGGTGAAAATGATTCTGTGATTCCGATCCCGATTCTTATTAGAATTAATTGGAAAAAAACAAAGTCTGATTCTAATTCCGGTTTTGATTAATAAAAACAGTTTCGGTGATTTTGATACCGATGCCAATTGTTCAAGAAAAAATAACAATTCCGATTCTGGTGTAGAAATATTTTCTACGATGCTGTTTCTAATTAGTTTTAAAAATGATCTCGAATCCCAAATGCAGTCTTAATTTTAATTTTAATCTTAGCCAAATCAAACCCGATTCAAATTTCAATTTCAATTTCAATTTCAATTCTAATCGAATGATTTTTTCTTAATAAATAAATAATCCAAATTTCGATGAATCAAAATCGAATTAAATTCCAGTCTCGATTTTGACCACTTTTAATCAGTCAAATTCGATTCAAATTTCAATCCCAATTTGATCAATCAAAATTAATTCAGATCCTAATTTGATTAATCAAAATTAATTCAAATCCTAATTTGATCAATCAAAATTAATTCAAATCCGAATTTGATCAATCAAAATTAATTCAAATCCCAATTTGATCAATCAAAATTCATTCATATTTAAATCCCAGTTTTGATCCATCAATCCAATCCCAAACCCAATCTTGGTCAGTTAAAATTGATTCAAATTTCAATCCCAATTTGATGAATCTAAATTACTTTAAATTCAAATCCAAATTTGATCAATCAAAATTAATTCAAATCCTGATTTGATCAATCAAAATTAATTCAAATCCTGATTTGATCAATCGAAATTGATTCCAATTTCGGTCCCAATTTTGATCAATCAGAATTCATTCTTTCAACCCAGTTTTGATTGATCAAAATTGATTTCAGTCCAATCCCAACCCGAACCCCAATTCCAATTCCAATTCCAATTCCAATTTTAATCACACTTTGATTCAAATTTAAATTCCAGTTTGATCAATCAAAATTGATTCGAATCTCAATTTGAATTCCAATCTCAATTTTGAATGAAATTTAATCGTAATCGCAGTTCTATCGTAAAATATTCTTGGCTGACAACAGCAAAGCACCGGCCGATGATCAGCACCGTCATTCGGACCGATGGCACTTTGATGTTTGTCATTGTTTGTAATGGCTGCAACCAACTTGTTTTATATCGCCATGAAACGAAACCTTAACAATCTTAGCGACATTTTATGCTAATGATTTCACCTTTAAAAGTGGCGACATCTACACTACATATTTCATTTAAAACACATAGAACAATATAATTGCCATCATTAAAGGAAATGAGAACAGCCTAAAAATTATACCCTTAAAGGCGCTTGTTCTTCGACTTACGTGCTAATGAAATAAATTAACGTCTGTTTCTTTACGTAATTACATTCCGTATTAATTCAATTCAGCATGTACCAGATCTGGGACTTGTCGTGACCAAAACCAACTCTAGCAAATTAAAACTAATTTACATCCTTTGTTTCAAGAGCAATTCTTATTTTAAAAAAAATCAAAAGGAGGGAGGGGGAAAAAAATCCTTTTGCATGAATCGAATATTATTACCCCCCCTCGAAGTAGATTACCGACCTTTCTCCCGATTAATCTTTAAATCTTGTTCGTTGCATGCCTTCTCTCCTTCCAAGATAATTCTTCGAGAATTACATTGTAATTAAAATGTACGGAACGAAATTCTCCCGGTTAATTTGCCCGTATGAAAAATATTTTTCCACCCGTGGATCTTGCGAATACGATTATCATTGGCCGCCATTGTTATTATTGAAAATTAAATCTTTTATAATTAGATTAGCAGGCTATTACAATCTGCGGGAGTGCGACAACCTCTCGTCCGTTCTCATTCTTGATAACGAGGTAATTAGCTTTTGTGATAAAACGAGAGAAGGACGACACGTGAAACATTAGTACCGGAAATGTATTTTCAGCGAGAGGATTCTATTTGCCTCCAATTCGAATCGTACATGAGGCGTGCGGCATAAACTAAAAGATAAAAATCGTAGGAAATGAGACTTGAATTTAAAACAGACTTTCGGAAAATTATTTTCGAGGTTTTCTGTTTTTTTTTTTTTTGTATTTCTTTTTTTCTCTTTCCTCTGGAAAAATTGTGAAACTTTTTAAGTCGGGTAACCCTTTGTATCTGGGTTTGAGGGATGATTAATTCGCAATTTGCACAACTGTGTTGATCTTAAGGTTTTAGCAATGGCTGTTTGATTAATTCCATTGTTTTACCATCTGTACTTGACACTTGACAGGATTTTAATATAAAATATGTAATACTAAAATAATAAAGACAATAACCCGGGTAAATGACTTTGATTGTAAGCATTGTCAAAGATGACGAATAATTTCGTTTCTGTAAGTTTTCAACATCTTTTGTAACAATAATAGCAAATTTTTTTTCGCGAGTTTTTCAAAGAAAGGAAAATGAAAACAAGAGAAATAGGTATTGAATTTTTCGGTTCTTGTGAATGCGAAAGGAAAGGTTCTTTGTTGGCAGTTTTTTTTTTTTGGATTCAGGAAAAAAAGGTTTTATCGTGTATTGTTTCTTTATTTTTTTAATAATAAACATGCTTTCTCCAAGCGAGAGGGAATCGTGCGGAAACAGCACGCGAACAGTCTACGCTTTTTTGTCACTAGGCCCGTGCAAAACTATGTCTATGTTGAGGAGGAGATGTCGGGCTTATCAGAATTGGCAAAAAATTTTTAACTAACAACTTTTTTTAAAGCTCAGAATTTTTCATTTTTATCAGTGTGAAGTATTTATGAAAATTTTTAAAAATATTACCAAAGCTGTTTTTTTTTTTTTTTTTTGAATTTTTCTGAAGCTCAAAATTTTTTTAGAATTTTTCTAAAACTCAAATATTTTTTAAGAATTTTTCTGAAGCTCAAATATTTTTTTTTTAGAATTTTTCTGAAGCTCAGAAATTTTTTATTATTTTTTAAAAAAATATTTTTAGCCCTGAAAATTCTTTTAGAAATGTTTTCATATCTTAAGAAGACGTCACAGACTTTTAAGTTCTTGGTAACTTTTATGTAACTTTTTGATAGCGCAGTGCCGATGCTGACGCAACTATTGAATCATCCAGTAAAGATAGAAAGGAAATCAAAATATCTTTTGCTAATTCATCCATCAAGTGAACTACTACGAAACAATCCCGCAAGCACGCAAATCCCCGCCTGCTAGATAAAATATATAAACCAAAAACAATAAAGAGCCAAATTGTAAATTTACATGTTAAATTACATTTTATCAGAACTTTTCCGGCCTATATATATGGAAAGCATACAGCGGGGGTGCCCATAAGGTCGAAGGCGAAACATTTTTTGATCCTTCGCCAACAAAAATGATATAAGCTATCCTTTATCAACCACCCAGTCAAAAACTCCCTTTTTTATGCGTGTAAAATTTTATATTTGGGTAATTAAGCAATGACATTGTTTAGTTAATATTGTCTGGAAAAGGGCGAGAGGGAAGACATTTATGAATGTTAAAAACTGGTTCATTGAACTTTTTTTCCTGAAGTTTTTTCAGTACCAACCTCATAAAAGGAAGAAGGAAAAAAACGAGCCGAAAATTTAATGCTACAACGCAAAGTAAACGTGCTCAAACTCGACTGCATTATCCGAAAAACGGATAAATCACTTCAAAGTAGCTTAGTATAAAAAATGCTGAACCAGCAATACGACGCTTACACGAAATGGACATTTTACATACATTTTATTCACCCGTTAAAAGTAGATTCCATTCCCTCCGTTGTTCCTGCAAGAATAATAGCGTTTCCAACGCGCTGAAGAAAATTTTTCAGCTTATAAAAATACCCGCGTGATTTTTTTCCCCTCTTTTCTTTTTTTTTTTTTATTCGGCAGGGAAAAAAATTTTGCGTCCACCAAGTTTAAGTGTGAATAATATCCGTCGGGTTCAATTTTCTGACGACTCTACATAAAAATCTCTCGTTTTCGGTCCCAGAGCGATAGCTGGGAAAAAACGTTTTCTTGCCCCAAAGGCAAATGATTTTTTTTTCTCCGTCGGACGCATTTCCATGAAGAAGCCGAGGGAAGGAATAAAAAAAAATTTCGAGTTTTAGACGTTATATCGGGCAAAGGATCACAATGAAAAGAAAAAGCCATTCTCTGGCCAACAAAATGAACTTTCCCCATAATTTATAATAATTACAATCCATTCCTGTTCTCAAATCTCGGGAAACCGGTGATTTGTTTTCTATTGAGAATAAATCGATCTATATATAACCGTTAATTTTCTTTTTTTCGAGTGAAGAAAAAAAAAGAAAAATTTCTCGCTACAGAAGATATAGACTCGAGGCGGAAGTTAATGCTTCCGCCGGATGTTTTGAGCTAATTTCGATGTCGTTTTTCATTTCTCCCCCCCCCCCTTTTTTTTTGCGAATTCGAGGTGTACAGAGAATTTTCAAGGTAAAAATAATGTAAGGTTTTATTTTTTAGTTTGTTTTTTCCTGCTTGCAAGAAAGTATAAAAAATGAATGAGGTTTCATATAAAAATCTGATGTAAAATATGAACTGGAATGGTATATTTCGTAGCAATCTGGCTTCGGGATCAGGAACCGGTTGATTGGTACAAATATTAAATCTTTCCTCCAGTGAATATGTTTTTTTTTAAAAAGTTAGTTGCAGAAGCTTCAGGTTTTTGTTTTCATATTTCGTAAAATGATATTGTTCTGCTTTAGGGCCTAAAACCACTGGTTTCAAGTTCAACATACATCAATGCATTTTCAACTCTCACTCGTGCACACTTTCTCATTTTCTAAATATATCGGAAAAAGCAAAGCTGTTGGGGCAAGAGAATTTTCGAACTAAAAAATTGATTGACTGGCGCCAGTCAATCAATTTTTGTGGTGAAACTTCTGTTTTGCTGATGTTTAAGACAGACCTTTGTTTACCTAAAAAACTGACGTGTGACAGGAAAATAACATAGACAGATTAACTATTCCATAGTATGAAAATCATACCATTTTCTAATTAAAATTAATTTGCCTAATGCAGGTTTGCTTCCAAATGAGCTAAGTTTTACCATGATCGAAAATTAAAATATTTCATCCTTCGAACTGCGAAGCTGAAGCAGCTAACAAACACGCCGAACATCTCTCAAAGCTATTATTGTAGATTAGCGCGAAGTTCATTCAATCCAACGAATTTCCGCTGCTTTTTCCAATGAAATTAATTTCGTTAAAAGCCACGAATTATTTTAAATAAACCACATACGGAAGATATAACCGAACAAAGAAATTTAGCATCTGATTTGGGAAAAAGGTTTGCATTTTGCCAACTAAAATGATTTATTCTTCCATGTCTTCGTTTCCAAGAAAATACTCAAGCAAAAAATTTTTTTCAACCCTTTTGGAAAAATATTTTGTCAAGCAAAAATTTTTCGCTTATTATTTATGTCTAATATTTTTTAACATTACAACTTAAGGCTAAAAACTGTTTTCGCTCGTTTAACCTAAAATTTTTTTCCCAGGAATTGATTAAAAATTTAATTTACTTTTCAAAGCAGGATTCGGGGACCGTTTCCGATTACATTCGAGCCAAAAGCAAAAGGAATTATTGAATTGAAGCGTTTGACAGATTTAAAGTTTATTTAATTCACGGTATACCCTCGACAATGTCAACAGATGCTTCGGTTCAGAAATTCACTATGTACTTCCTAACAGGTACGCATCCTACATTATTAATTCTATGTTGGCTACATCAGTGTTTTTTAACGACGAAATCCCTGCTCATCGCTATCAGCGGAAATGTTAATTACAAATTTTTTCTCCCGATGGGACACGAGAAAAAAAAACGACAATGAGCAAAAGCTTTATTTTTTCTCCTCCTCCTCCTCCCTCCCTCTCTTTCTCTCGTTAAAGCCTTCGAAAAATCACGTTTCGCCATCAAAACGATTTTATTTTCGATCTAATATCCCGTATTGGAAAATAATTAAATTGTAAAACGTATAAATCACTGGAGCGATGTTTTTTTCTTTGACGAAAAGTTTTCACTCACCGTGAATCACTTATAATGTAATAAAAATTAGTTTATTAGGATATTTATGAGACGGTCGGAAAGGTGAACGGTTATAAATTTGGGTAAATCACATTATTGTCGAAAAGTTGAAGGATAATTTTAGATTTTAGAATGCTCTTGTCAGAAGATCTAACCGGCCAAGTTCTCAAACATTGAAAAGGCTCGGCCCATCCATAAATGTAAATGTCTTTTTTTGAGTTTTTAGCCATGCTACAATTTTGTGAATGTACTCGGCTGTTTTTTGATGAACGGTTTTCATTTTGACGGATTTCTGTTCGTCTTAGCTCGCAATATGTTCAAGGCAGTTGGGGTGAAATTCTGAGTCAGTCTGAAAAGACTGAGTGCTGCACAAGCTAAAAGCGACACTGGACACTAGAGTTGATTGAGAATCAGAGATAGTACAGTTTAATCCTCAGGTCTCGATGTTCTTGGAACTTTCGCATCCTTTGCCTTTTAATTGTACTATCTCTCTGCTGGAAAAAATTGCTTCTAGGACATTTCTTTTCAATTAAGTTGAATCATCAAAGACATGAGGATATTCAACAAGCTGCAACACAATATTGAAAGATTTTAAAAATGTCTTGCTGCAGCAAAACTTTTACAATAGTCTAAAATCAAATTAAATTGGATGATTTTGTTAAATTATAATAATCGCCAAAAAAATAAAGTTAAATTGCATTGAATTTAAAGAAAAAATTGGAAATCGTGTTTTTTCAGATATGTTGTTTATTCGCCAATCTAGACTCAGGAAAAAATTGTATATTTTTTTATGTAGAAAGGAGCTCAAGGGTTTTATGGAGGATACATCTCACATTTCAAAAAGCCTTTCCATCGATCTAGAAATTTAATTAAAAATTAGATCATCCTTGGATCACTCAGTATCAGAGGACAAAAGATTATGATGTATCGCCTTTCCGAAACTGTTTGTCTTTGATCCTACCAACCTGTTGTAATATGCTGTGCTTTCATGACTTTGTAGAGAAGCGCTTACTTCGGTTATTTAAATTTTAATTTGTCACCTGAAGACATGATATCTTTGATTTTTACCTGCATGATGACAAGCGGCGTAGATTTACGCATCTTATGATCTTCCAAAGTTCGGCCAAAAGTTTTCAGTTTTTATGAAGAAAAAGGGTAGTTTATGATTCGTGATGTGTCCATCTGATGTGCAAATTCTGCTTATGGCATCACGTCTGGTAAATCATTAACCATGGACACTCTTATGCGGCTGCGCTTCGTAACCGATGAAAAAAACAAACTAAACACAACATCTTGAGACTCAGACAAACATAAATGTCAGTGTAATTTGAATACTATTTCGTTCAATTTTCACTAGACACACCAACGTTCTCTCACCCTAAGCCAAACATTAGAATTCTATCAAAATTTTCCTTTTATAATGATCAGAAAAAGCTTTGCTTTTTATAGCTTTGCGTTTGAGGAGCCAAGCAAAATTTTCAAAACGTTCTCAATGCTGCCTACTTCGCCCCCTCACACTTTCAATAGCTCTAATTTTTATACTAATTAATAAAATGCAGTTGATGCAAAATATGGAATCATTCTAAAAAGAAAAGATAAATGATATTACTACTGTCCATAAGATTTCATTTTTTTTTCAATCACTTTCCACAAATTTTATTTTTATCCCCTTTTTCAAAAGCCCAACGTAATTCTTCCAATCCGATTTTTTTTTCAAAAATCTTCCTTTCTAAAATGTATAAAGTTCTCACGGGGTGATATAATCCAGAATTCGCGTATTTAGTGGAACCGATCATTTTGGAAATAAGCCGGCTAAGCTCCTCCAAGCGTTATTTGCAAAGCTTCAATCATACATTTACACGTATCAATATTTTCCGTTCATTTTATTTCAATCGTCGAATTACTGGACACATCAAAACTGTCAGCAAATATTTTCCCTTCCTTCCAAAATTGATATTTTTTTCTCTAATTTACCGAAAAATTTTGAAATTTTCATTATATGGTATTGATCGGAAACGACCTTCAGGCGACCACTCTCAATCATGTTTTTTTTTCTCCCGACCAAACCCTTTTTTTCCCCCCCTTCCAAAATATAATATTTTTTTGACTCTGGCCGCGGGTTAAATGACCGAATGTCGAAATTGGGGATATGTATCCGAATCGAATTAAATCAAGCCTGCTATTTTAAACGTATCATTTTTTTACCGGATTTAATCGTTGCTGAGAGGTTAACGTGATTGTTACAGAGAAAAGATTGTTTACATTATAAAGTGAAGTAGAAAGGTGAATATTATGAACGAACGGATTTCAACCTCTCACGATCCGGATATTATATCATCATTAACAATCTCTCACTTTCGTTTCCCCAACATTTGGTAACTATCGTATATTACTCGAGCACATTGCATTACATCGCTAAATGAACAGGCCCACGCTGAATAAATCATCCAATTAACATTCTTTTTGTTCTTTAAATCCCGGTAAAAGCCCCTCGACTTTTTGCATAATTCTTTTCCTGTTGAGCTGTACCCGACAGCGATTTTCACCGAGCAACAGATATAATATTTTTTTCGAAAATGCTCGCCCTCATTTGAATAATATACGCGTAACGTTTAAAAAATTTTCCCGTTTACCTTTTTCATTCAAAGATTAAGATGTCTTGTAAAAATGATTTAAATAAAAAACGCATCCGCGGGAAAATAAAAGTAGAATTTGTCGTTCGAAACAAAAAACAAAATTTTGAGATGTGTTGTAATATGTATCTGACACGGTGGAATATTACTAAAGTTCTGAGGACTGAAATTCAGAAATTTATCATAAAATTGAATACGGAGTAAGAATTTCATAGTCGACCAACTGGAATAATTCGAGCATTGAATCCCCTATGTTATGTCATTTGTTGTGTTCCATCATGTGAAGGGAGACTTTCGGGGAAGAAAATTGCTCTTTTCACGCTTCCTTTTTTATTACACTACATGTGTTGTGCTTCATATTTTTAGCGATGATACGTTTGTTTGTATCCATTCATGTGTCTCTTCTTAAAAACAAAGATTTTTAAGACACATCAAATTGTGTTTTGTGTCGTTGCACTGCTTACCGTCAATTTGACTGCTTTGTGGTGAATTTGTAGCTCATAGACATATCATTTATTTTTGATTGAAAAATACGTTTGATGCTTCTTGAGTTGCGTTTAATTCTGT